>CM065590.1:206914218-207514218 GCA_033119425.1 Bufotes viridis | reverse complement strand
AACTACCATTATTAACAGACCCCAGAGGTAGGAAGTAGGAGCGAAACGCGCGTCGGGGTGCGCTCTTTGTTGGTTTAAGGTTCGATTCTTTTTGTGGTCCTATGTTCTTCAGGTAATGTGTTCATTATATACTGTTGTTTTTCTTCTTTCATCCGTTCTTAGTCATGTACTTGGGGTGATTTGTATTTTGGCCTTCATGTTTGGCCTATAGTGCAACAGGTCCTGTACTATTTAGTAGGTTTAGTGGGGGTTGCGGTTTATTGTCAGCCTTTCCCAGGCACTCCTCAATTATAGCCCCTTTTTTGGTGCTTGTTCCCCCACATGTAGATCAGGTTACCCCTTTTCCGGCAAATGAGCTGCTCATCGCAGCGCTACCCTGCATTGCTGCTGCTTATATAATTATTGTTTTGTTATGTCTTTTGTAATATTAATTATTTAATAAACATGTTGTACTATTTTATATGTGTGTCCTATTAGTTTATTCAGTGTTGTTACTATTGTTAGTCACACATACACTCATCTTTTTGATGATTTAGTCGGTTGTACTAAATGACAGGGAAACGCAACACACAGAAATCAAACAAAATAGAAAGAGGGAAAGGAAAGACTCAACTTCAAAGGAGCAATGGATGCACAAGGAACTCAGCCGAGATCCACACAACAGCAATCCACAACTGAAACTAAAGCTATAAACCACACAGCAAAGTGGGAGAAGCAACTATAAATAAAGGAAGGTTAAATGACCACATAAGCAACACCTGAGGCAAGGGGTGTGGCTATTACCAGAAATAACCCAGATGACTATTGATCCACAAGGAAACCTGTCAGAAGTAGTGTTGATCACGAATTTTTAAATTGCGAATTTTAATTGCGAATATCGGCACTTCGAGAATTCGCGAATATTTAGAATATCGCAAAATATATTCGCAAATGCGAATATTCGTTTTTATGCAAATTTTTTAAATGCAAATTTTCGCAAGCATGAAAATAATGTCATTATTTTCTGATTGCGAAAATTCGCATAAAAAATTGCATACATTTGCATAAAATTTTGCATAAAGTTGCATAAAATTCGCATAAACTGGCATTTAAAAGATACCTTTTAAATACCAGTTTATGCGAATTTTTATGCAAATTTATGCAGATTTTTATGCAAATTTATGCGAATTTTTATTTCTGAAAACAATGACTGGAGATTACGAATTTGCGAATATATGGCGAATATTCGCCCAAATATTCGCGAAATATCGCAAATTCGAATATTGCAACTGCCGCTCATCACTAGTCAGAAGCACGTGTTGCCATTCTCACCGTTCTTCTGCCACCTGTAGCTGGAACATCTGTGACAGCAGCAAAAATTTGATATGTTACCACAAAGATCAAGGAAATTTGGCTTTGTGGTGAATTAAATTTTTCCTAAACTTTGGATTAAATTCCACTTTGGATGCTTTGATTCTCTCAACACTAGTTGTCATCATTTTATAAAAGTCATTTAATTTTTTCCGGATATTAGAAACTTTAGAATTTTAGAAGCAATTTTTCTAATTTTCAAGAAAATTTCCAGTACCAACTTTTTAAATGACCATTTTATTTCTGAAGTGACTATGAGAGGTTTGCATAATAGAAACCACCCATAAATAACTCAATTTTTAAAACTACACCCCTCAAATTGTGCAAAACTGATTTTAGAAACTTTGCTTCTTCTTTAGGTGTTTCACAAGAATTAAAGCAAATAGAGGTGAAATATAAAAATTTTACTTTTGTTGCTGATTTTCTATTTCAATCAATTTGAGGGTTAACAACAAGATAAAGCTGAATATTTATTAATGTGATTCTGCAGTTTACAGAAACACCCTTTATGTGCTCATAAACTGCTAGGCTCAAAAGGGAAGCATAACCATTTGGCTTTTGGAGGGCAGATTTTGCTGGAATGGTTTTTAAGCACCATGTCACATTTGAAAAGACCCAGAGGTACCCCTATAGTGAAAACTCCTAAAAAGTGATCCCATTTTTAAAACTATATCCCTCAATAAATTTTTCAAGGGATGCAGTGAGCACTTTAACCCACACAGAAAGTTTAAGGAATTTAGAAACACCCAAATATTGACCCTATTTTGTAAACTACACTCTGAGGTCTATTATGGTGATGTACACAGCACTGGCCAACAACAGCAGAGACTCTGAGGTAAAGTAAAAAAAAAAGAAGTGACCCCATTTTACAAACCACACCCCTGACAGAATTTACCAAAAGGAGTAGTGAGCATTTTGACCCACAGTTCTTTTGAATAAAACAAATAAAAAAAATACTAAATTATGCACAGCATATAGTACAAAGTGAAAATTGCTATTTTTCCACAGATATGTCATTTCAGTGTACAGTATCTTGTGCCCATCATGTGCCAATTTGAAAAGTCAGATCTCTTACTATTATGACATTTTTAATGGTTTTAGAAACAAGATTTATGCATCTTGTGTTAACGACATGTTGAGACTCAGGGCTGAAATAATAAATGGAAACCCCGCCACTCCAGGTATTTTGAGGTGGAGTGAAAATTTTGATGCCACAGGTATTTAGCAAAAATGAATGTGCAGTGGACTGTGCAAAATGAAAATCAAAAGTTTTTCACAGATATGGCATGTTAGTTCCCAATACGTTGTGCCATCTGAGCCACAACATGCCCTTTTAAATTGTTAGGTGGTTTTTATTAGATGAGGAAATGCCATAAATGTGGGCATAAAGGTACACTGCAGGGTTCTGAAGGAAAAGACTTTTGTAGCACAGATTTTAATGGAATGGTTTCTGGGCGCCATGTTACTTTTGGAGTTCCAGTTCAGTCATTTTCTGGGAACCATACTTTTTCATTTTTCCCTAGAGGAGCTGTGTGAGGGCTTATTTTTTGCCCAATGAGTTGTCATTATCATTGACTCTATTCTGTGGAACAAACAACTTTTTGATCCCTTTTTTATTTAGCTTTTTGAGAAGCAGGAGAAAAGGCAGAAATTTTCGCCAATAAATTTTGAGTTTTTTTACTGCGGCGTACACCGCGCTAGAAATATAACAAATTAATTTTATTCTGCTAGATAGTTACAGATATACCAATGTTCTATTATTTTTGTTTGTTTTACCACTTGTACACAAAGCCTTTTTGGGAAAAAATCATATATTTGTGTCACCATTTTCTGAGAGCCATTTTTTTTAGTCCTCTGGTGATGGTCGTGTGTGAGATCTCATTTCTTGTTTTCATTGGTAACATTTTGGGGTACATATAACTTTTTGACTGTTCAATGTTATGCTTTTTGTGAGGTAAGGTGACAAAAAATGGCTGTTCTGGCATTGTTTTTATTTACTCTTTTTTTATGGTGTTCACTTGACAGGATAGATCATGTGATACTTTTGTAAAGCCGGTTGTTACAGATGCAGCAATACCCAATATGTCTTTTTTTCAGTATTACACAATAAAAGCATTTTTGAAAAGAATCATGTTTTTGTGAGAGCTGTCATTTTTATTTTATTTTTTTCTAATGATGATCTTATGTGAGGGCATTTTTTTTAACAGGATAAGGTAACATTTATATTGAGGTACATATGACTTTTTGCTTACTTGATATTTTGCATTTTGTGAGGCTAACTCGTATATAAAATAAAAAAAAAAACAACAAACCATACCATACAGTATGTTGCATTATTCCTTTCAGGTCAAACAACAAATTGTGCCTATGGTTATAATTACATACGCAAACCTACAAAATTACCAGACCGCATGCAATTACAATAGTGCATATACTTTATTAGTTGATATAATAAAAACTGTTAAAAAGAGGGTTTGCAAAAAATGCAACATCATTGGAGGAAAAGAGACATAGGCAAGACTGGCGATATTAGCTTTATGCATTGATGTAAACAAGAGACTCGACTATGCTGATAAAAGTCTAATCATAAAGTGCAAAGAAAATCACAAGCCTAATAAAATAATCTGTAAGCAGTTATACAAAATAGTGTATAGTTCAAAAGAGAGCCATTACCCATACTGCATCCCACAGTCCAAGATGGCATATAAACCCTTTAGACCCAGAAGTCAGCATTGACTGTGGCATCTAACGGGTTAATCTGCTAGGATCTGAATTTTCATGTGGATACAGAAGGGGCTGAAATGTTAGTAACTGTCCCCTGCCGTAAGATATTGTGAGAATACCTTAAAATCCTTTCTCTTCAGGGTAGGTCATCAATATAAGATTGATGGAGCTTCAACTCCTAGCACCCTCCTGATCAGTTGTTTGAGAAGGCCATGACACTCCTGTGAGCGCTAGGAATTCCTTGTTCCTTGCCACCTTACCAAGCACAGCACCATCCACTGGATAGGACTGTGCTTGGTATGGCAGCTCAGTCCCATTCACTAAATGTGGTATCACTGTAATTAATGATGAGCGAATCGGAGTTGATGAAGTGGAATTCAATCTGAATTTCAGGAAAAAATTGATTCGTCCCGTAGTCGAATTTCCTCGCGTTTCGTGCCAACGAATCAAATTTTTTCTAAAATGGCTGCTGCACATGTTACAAAATGAAAGTAAGAAGCCCAGGAATGAGGGAGCACCCACAATTCCATGCAGACAGCCAAATAGCAGATAGCCAGCCGCTGTGATGTCACAGCCTTATAAAAAGCCTCCTCATTACTGGTCTTCGCCATTGTACAGTGAACTTAGTGCAGGAAGAGATGTTGCAGGTACTAGGGACAGTGATTAGGAAAGATTTTATTATTTAAAAAAAACAACTGGAAAGATCATTCATAGTGCAGGGAAATGATAAAGAGGCATTATCCACATTGTAGGGAGGGATTAGGGACCAATAGGAGAGTGTAAACTCTGGGTAATAGGAGATATTCTATAACACCTAGCTGCACTAATTGGGGTTACTAAAAGTGGTTACAGTAATTGTAGTAATCCTTGCATTTGTTATTGGGTTGAAAGTGCTCTCTGATACCCTGTATTTTGTTGATATCTAACTACTTGCATAAATCTTTGCTTCTGTACTGAAAGTGCGGTTTGACACAACCAGTTTTGGGGTGTATTTATTTTAAGTATAAAAAAGTACGTCCATTCATCCTTGATTATGGGGTGAATTTGCGGTCTGATACAACCAGTTTTAGGGTGTATTTAGTTGATATATTACTACTTCCATTCACCCTTTCTTCTGTACTGAAAGTGCTGTTATTTGATCAGTTATTACTATTTATCCAAAACTAGTAGTGAAGCATGTTATAAAAATAGATGAGGGAGGGCACTCAACTTCCACTCAGGCATATGGAAACCAGGGATATAATGTTAAAAAATCAATGAGTTTATTACAAAACATCTAAAACAAAAAACAAGTAGCCCTATTATGTGATCGGCCACAATAGAAAGATCAATATTAAAAATAAAAATCTTACAACATATATTCTCCAAGGTAATCAATTCTGGGTACCCAAATCAATTAATGACAATTTATAAAATGCATATAAAATCGAATGTGCAAAAGGATCAATTGTGCATATGCACCAACAGTCCACACAGGAATCCTCTAAGGTCGCAATCCGGTAGTTATTCTCCCAAAGGAGATGCAACAGTTTACTTTTTGTAGAATATGGGGCCTCCTCGTGGTGCACCCCAAGGTGCAACGTCCTCCTTTTGCCCTGCTCCCTCTTGTAGCACTATGCCTACAGTCCTGATGTATGGGCTAAATGTGTTGGTATACGGATAGGAGTACTATTTCCGTTCAAGATATTTATGTTTCACAATAATGTGTATACGTTATTATCTTTTCATACATTACCGCTCCTCGCGGTCTTCTCGTGTCCTCCGCTCTCTCGCCGGCCGGTGTTGTGACCTGCCAGGACCTGCCGCAGCTGCCCACGTGATCACCGTCGTCATACAGTGGCGTCCCACGTGACGGTGACTCGGGCGCCTTATTGGTCCTTACTTGGCGATTGTCAGAGCGTCTTATTGGTTTCTCGCTTTGAATGGCAACAGCGGTACAGCGGTATAGTACTTAGTACAATATCCAGAGTCCAAAGGAAACACGATCTTCTGTTAAGTAGCCTCACTGTTCTGCCCAAACGCGTTTCGGGGCTCCTATGTTCCGGCCCCTTCATCAGTGGTGAAACAGTGAGGAAATTCGAGGCTATTTAAAGGAAGACTTCCTGTGCAAAGCATTCCGGGTGTTACTTTGGAAAACCAGGATTCCCAAATCCAGTTATTCCACTTTTGTTTTAAAATCATATAAAAACATTTATCAACATACATATTGGGGTTTTAGGATCTATAGAGAACACGTGAACTATAAATAATAAATAAAATAATAAAAAATCCAATTAAAATACAATACAATACGATATCCCCAATCGTTTTCTATATCCCATGTGTTCATTTGTTGTAATTTACATTTCAAATGCACAGACTTCTAGACATTATGATTTTCGTTCTGGGTCCGAATGGAAATTTGGAACCATATACATCCATGGCTTTCAGATGTAACGAAGTATAGGGGATGGAGCCCAAAAGAGAGGAAAGGTCAGAGTGTTGATAGACAACCAGACTTCGACCTCTCATCGCCCAAGGGCCCCAGCTCCGAACCTACAAAAAGCCAAAGAGTTCCAGATCTGCATTCAGGCCTTTAGGGATTAGCGTCTCAAATTCAAAAATTCTCCTTGTCTCTATCCTGGACATATGGGCTATGTGGTTACCCCCCCTCCAAGGACGTTTAATTTTTTCCATGGCTGCAAATTTAAGGCTAGAGGGGTCACTATTATGTACTTCTTTGTAGTGTCGGGACAATGAGTGTAATTCAAAACCATTCTTAATTTTTCTAATGTGTTCTGCCACCCTTTCTCTTAGTGTCCTTTTTGTTCGTCCTATATATTGTCTGCGACACGGACATTCCAATATATAGATGACGTCTGTTGTGTTACAAGTTAATCCCTCTTTGATCTGTACACTGAATTTGTTCTGTGTGGAACGTACCTCCGTTATTTTCTTTGGAGTAGGGTTATTTTTGCAACAGATACATTTCCCACATTTAATGAAGCCCTTAAAGGCTAGCCAGTTCTGATTTGTATTCCTTTTGGGTTTTATCGAGGGTGCCACTTTTAGCCCTAGATTGGGGACTTTAGTATATGTGATTTTTGGTGTTTCTGTTAAGATACTGCCTAATAATTTATCCTCCAGTAAATGTGCCCAATGTCGTCTAATACTTCTCTCCATATCTCTATAGTGGGTATTAAAGGGTAATATCAACCTTATTTCCTCTTTCTCCTCTCTTTTAATTTTTCCCTTAAAGAATTCTCTCCTATCCATATTATCCACTTTTTCTATTGCTCTCTCCAGAACCCATCTTGGATAATCCTTATCCATGAATTGTTTCTTCAAAATCTCCGCTTCTCTTATATACTGAGTTTCCTCTGTACAATTTCTTTTCAATCTCCTCAGCTGGCCAGTTGGTATATTTATCAGCCAGCTGGGGAGATGACAGCTGGAGTATTCTATATAACTATTTTTTGCTGTAGATTGCATGTGAGTACTACAGATTAATTTATTATTTCGAACTTCGATATTCAAGTCCAAAAACTGGATTCTTGTTTTACTGATAATAGAAGAGAAGCGGAGATTTCTATCATTGTTATTAATCTCTTCAATGAAAGTTTGAAGCATTTCCTCCGTATCTTGCCAGACGAATATTATATCGTCAATGTATCTCCGCCACAGGGCCAGGCCCGCCCCCAGTCTTGGCGCAATGGTCTCCATCTCCCATTGGGCCATAAATAAATTGGCATAACTGGGGGCGAACCTGGTCCCCATGGCGGTTCCACACTGTTGTAGATAAAAATCCCCCTCATAATGGAAATAATTGTGAGATAATATGAAGTGTATTCCCTCCACTATGAAGTTAATCTGTTCTTTCTTTAAATTTCCTTGTAAGTTAAGTTGTTTTGTTAAGGCAGTCATTCCTGCCATGTGTTCTATTACAGTGTAAAGCGAGCTTACATCTAGTGTACATAGGAACCAGTTCTCATTCCAATCCATCCCTTCAATTGTTTCTATAATATGTGTTGTGTCTTTGATATAAGATGGAGTCATTTTAACTGCTGGTTGAATCAGCTTATCTATATATTGAGAATGATTGGAGGATATTGAGCCGATTCCTGACACAATCGGCCTCCCCGGAGGTGCATCTAGATTTTTGTGCACCTTCGGGAGGCAATAAAACATAGGGATTCTTTTTGGAGTATCCAATATAAAACGAGCTTCCTGTTCTAGGAGAAGTCCTTGTGTCCTCCCTTTATCTATCAGTTCTGTTAGTTCTCTATGATATTCATTAGTTGGGTCACCACGCAATTTCTTATATGTGTGTCCTTCCTTTAGTTGTTTTTCACATTCTTTGTGGTAATCAGAGAGGTTAAGGATCACCGTGGCCCCCCCTTTGTCCGCGGGACGTATGATAATGTCATTATTCTCCTGTAGGGATTTAATCGCCTCTATTTCTTTCTTATTTAAGTTGTTCCTCACCTTATTTAGTTTCAATCCCCGTATATCTTTCTCTATATTTCTCCTAAATGTCGCTATTTCCGTGCTGATCTCCTGAGTCGGAAATTTTTTAGATTTTGCCCTTAGGTCAGTGTGTGTGTATTTCTTATTATCCCCTTCCATTTCCCTTTCTAATGGGTTCTTCATATGATATCTCTTTAAACATAATTTCCGTATAAATTTCTCTACTCCAATAAATGTGGCAAATCTATCAAAATGTGTAGTAGGTGCAAATTTTAAACCCTTATTTAACAAAGTGATTTGTGCCTTGGTCAACTCTACTTTACTTAAGTTAATTATACTTGATGGGTCCTGAAGTGGTTGTGTCTGTTTGCTCTTGGAATGTCTTCCCCTTCTAATCTTCTTCCTCTGTTGTACTGTTGTGACTTCACTTGTGTTGTCTTGTGTTCGTTGTGTTGGTGAAATTGTTTGTGATTGTGTGTGCGGCCATATCCCTGTGTTTCCACCTTCATGTGATCCCTGTCCTGATTTCGGTGTCTGTCTCTCAAATAATAATCGTGTGTCCGTGAGTGATCTCTCGTGCTTCTCTGAGATGGGCTCGGTGTGCGCATATGTCTCCCTCTGGTTCTGTGATGGGGGGGAGTGTGATCTAAAAAAACAGGAGATGCCAATGACTCATATCTATTGTTAAGAGGGACATTGTATTGTATATTTGTTGAACCATCTTTTGTCCTCTCTTTCACTTCCTTTCTTACTGGGTCACTATTTTTTTCTTCATTTCTTTTTCTTGGGGATCTCGGATTAGAGTTCCTCATTTTTTTACACTTTTTGTTGATAATCTCTCTTTCTAAAGTGTCCAATCCCTTACATATACGCTCATCCCATTTTTGAGTATTTTCTTCTTTGGGTAACTGTTCTATTTTTTTCTTTATAACCTCTATCTTTTTAGTAAGTTCTTCATCCATTTCAGTCCTCCTTTTTATAATCATTTTCATCAAGTTACACGACTGTAGTCTTAAGAATGCATCCCACTCTACTCCAAACTCCTCATTCATTAAATCTCCTGCAGGGGTTTTAATCAACAATAATCCCTTTGGGATGAAATCCCTTTGTAGGAATTGTGTCAATGATCTAATCTCCCATTTATTTCTGAGTTGTTTCTGTAGGTTTCTTTCTAGTTCTTTAAATACATCTTCTATCGACCCCTCAAAAGGTGTATAGTTCTCTTCAGTCTGATCAAAAATAAATGAATCTACTTTATTGCATTTAGTTTCCATATGTTCCCAAATGTTCATCTTGCGGATCTGGGGAGCTCTACTGAATGGGGTAAAAAGTGTATTCAAAAATAGGTAATACAGCGGCTCACCACAAACCCCCAATCAGACGAAGGTGCACACTCCGCGGCCAACCCCTTTGCCGTAAAAGAAATGTTATAAAAATAGATGAGGGAGGGCACTCAACTTCCACTCAGGCATATGGAAACCAGGGATATAATGTTAAAAAATCAATGAGTTTATTACAAAACATCTAAAACAAAAAACAAGTAGCCCTATTATGTGATCGGCCACAATAGAAAGATCAATATTAAAAATAAAAATCTTACAACATATATTCTCCAAGGTAATCAATTCTGGGTACCCAAATCAATTAATGACAATTTATAAAATGCATATAAAATCGAATGTGCAAAAGGATCAATTGTGCATATGCACCAACAGTCCACACAGGAATCCTCTAAGGTCGCAATCCGGTAGTTATTCTCCCAAAGGAGATGCAACAGTTTACTTTTGTAGAATATGGGGCCTCCTCGTGGTGCACCCCAAGGTGCAACGTCCTCCCTTTGCCCTGCTCCTCTTGTAGCACTATGCCTACAGTCCTGATGTATGGGCTAAATGTGTTGGTATACGGATAGAGTACTATTTCCGTTCAAGATATTTATGTTTCACAATAATGTGTATCGTTATTATCTTTTCATACATTACCGCTCCTCGCGGTCTTCTCGTCCTCCGCTCGCCGGCAGTGTTGTGACCTGCCAGGACCTGCCGCAGCTGCCCACGTGATCACCGTCGTCATACAGTGGCGTCCCACGTGACGTGACTCGGGCGCTTATTGGTCCTTACTAGCGATTGTCAGAGCGTCTTATTGGTTCTCGCTTTGAATGGCAGCAGCGGTACAGCGGTATAGTACTTAGTACAATATCCAGAGTCCAAGAACACGATCTTCTGTTAAGTAGCCTCACTGTTCTGCCAAAGCGCGTTTCGGGCTCCTATGTTCCGGCCCTTCATCAGTGGTGAAACAGTGAGGAAATTCGAGGCTATTTAAAGGAAGACTTCCTGTGCAAAAGCATTCGGGTGTTACTTTGGAAAGCCAAGATTCCCAAATCCAGTTATTCCACTTTTGTTTTAAAATCATATAAAAACATTTATCAACATACATATTGGGGTTTTAGGATCTATAGAGAACACGTGAACTATAAATAATAAATAAAATAATAAGAATCCAATTAAATACAATACAATACAATATCTCAATCGTTTCTATATCCCATGTGTTCATTTGTTGTAATTTACATTTCAAATGACAGACTTCTAGACATTATGATTTTCGTTCTGGGTCGAATGGAAATTTGGAACCATATACATCCATGGCTTTCAGATGTAGCAGTATAGGGGATGGAGCTCCATCCCCTATACTTCGCTACATCTGAAAGCCATGGATGTATATGGTTCCAAATTTCCATTCGACCCAGAACGAAAATCATAATGTCTAGAAGTCTGTGCATTTGAAATGTAAATTACAACAAATGAACACATGGGATATAGAAAACGATTGGGGATATCAGTATTGTATTGTATTTTAATTGGATTTTTTATTATTTTATTTATTATTTATAGTTCACGTGTTCTCTATAGATCCTAAAACCCCAATATGTATGTTGATAAATGTTTTTATATGATTTTAAAACAAAAGTGGAATAACTGGATTTGGGAATCCTGGTTTTCCAAAGTAACACCGGAATGCTTTGCACAGGAAGTCTTCCTTTAAATAGCCTTGAATTTCCTCACTGTTTCACCACTGATGAAGGGGCCGAACATAGGAGCCCGAAACGCGCTTGGGCAGAACAGTGAGGCTACTTAACAGAAGATCGTGTTTCCTTTGGACTCTGGATATTGTACTAAGTACTATACCGCTGTACCGCTGTTGCCATTCAAAGCGAGAAACCAATAAGACGCTCTGACAATCGCCAAGTAAGGACCAATAAGGCGCCCGAGTCACCGTCACGTGGGACGCCACTGTATGACGACGGTGATCACGTGGGCAGCTGCGGCAGGTCCTGGCAGGTCACAACACCGGCCGGCGAGAGAGCGGAGGACACGAGAAGACCGCGAGGAGCGGTAATGTATGAAAAGATAATAACGTATACACATTATTGTGAAACATAAATATCTTGAACGGAAATAGTACTCCTATCCGTATACCAACACATTTAGCCCATACATCAGGACTGTAGGCATAGTGCTACAAGAGGGAGCAGGGCAAAAGGAGGACGTTGCACCTTGGGGTGCACCACGAGGAGGCCCCATATTCTACAAAAAGTAAACTGTTGCATCTCCTTTGGGAGAATAACTACCGGATTGCGACCTTAGAGGATTCCTGTGTGGACTGTTGGTGCATATGCACAATTGATCCTTTTGCACATTCGATTTTATATGCATTTTATAAATTGTCATTAATTGATTTGGGTACCCAGAATTGATTACCTTGGAGAATATATGTTGTAAGATTTTTATTTTTAATATTGATCTTTCTATTGTGGCCGATCACATAATAGGGCTACTTGTTTTTTGTTTTAGATGTTTTGTAATAAACTCATTGATTTTTTAACATTATATCCCTGGTTTCCATATGCCTGAGTGGAAGTTGAGTGCCCTCCCTCATCTATTTTTATAACATTTCTTTTACGGCAAAGGGGTTGGCCGCGGAGTGTGCACCTTCGTCTGATTGGGGGTTTGTGGTGAGCCGCTGTATTACCTATTTTAGTAGTGAAGCATACTCAGATATAAGGTGTAATGGAAAGATCTGCACCTGTTCTGTGTTTTTGACCCAAACCTATATTGATACTACACATTTTAGGATGTTCAAATTCTTTTACACTTAATTTGATCGATGATCAGTAGTTGCAGAGTTTGTGTGAAATAGAGGCCTGATACTACAC
This sequence comes from Bufotes viridis, assembly GCA_033119425.1. Taxonomy (NCBI): domain Eukaryota; kingdom Metazoa; phylum Chordata; class Amphibia; order Anura; family Bufonidae; genus Bufotes; species Bufotes viridis. Next base: position 207,501,485 of record CM065590.1, on the reverse strand, counting down.
ACTTTAGGTTGAGTTTAAACTTCATTTATTTGATCGGTTATTACTGGAGATGAGCAAATCAAAGCTGACGAAGTGGAATTTGATCCAAATTCTTCCTAAAATGGCTGTGAGGAGAAAGGAAGTATGGGAAGGCAGGATCACCCAGACTGACATGATGTAGCCAATCAGCAGCCAGCCAGCATTGGGATGTCACAGCCCTATAAATACAGCAGCCATCTTAGAATCAGACATTTTCCAGCGTTCTGAGTGCAGGGACAGACGTGAGAAGGCGCTAGGGGCAGCAATTGGAAAAATCTCATTTGAAAAAACCCCATAAAAAACGATTTATAAGTACAGGGAAAGGATAGGGAGTAGAGATGAGCGGACACCTGAAAGTTCGGGTTTAACGGGTTCGACCGAACTTCACAAAATAGTTTGGGTTCGGGACCCGAACTTGACCCGAACTTTACCCCAACCCGAACCCCTGAAATAAAAAATAAAATTATTAACCTACAACTCGGAGGAGGAGGTGGATGTGGAGTCGGAGGTTGAGGAGGCGGTGAATATGGTGTTGTAGGTGAAAGCGGCGATGGAGGAGGAGGAGTAGGTAGCACCCAAAATAATGGGACAAATAAAAAAAAAGAAATCTAAGAATAAGTGCACTTGAGTACAAGAATGTATGGTTGAGGCGGGTATAAATGTCTATTCTGTACAAGGTACAGACAAGTCTTGTTTGATCCAAGCATGGTTCATTTTAATAAACGTGAGCTTGTCGATGTTGGCTGTGGACAGGCGGCTGCGTTTGTCTGTAATGACGCCCCCTGCTGTGCTAAATACACGTTCAGACAATACACTGGCTGGAGGGCAGGCCAGCACCTCCAAGGCATAAACGGCAAGCTCAGGCCATGTGGACAATTTGGAGACCCAGAAGTTGAATGGGGCAGAACCATCAGTCAGTACGCGTAGGCCTGTGCACATGTACTGTTCCACCAGCCTCCTGCTAAGACGTTCCATATCAGCTGGTGGTGCCAGTTGCTGTGGTGTGGTGACAAAGCTTTTCTACATGTCGGCTATGCTAACCCTGCCTTCTAAGGTGCTGGCCATGACCCAGCTGCATTAGCGACCTCTTCCTCCTCCTCCTCCTCCGCCTCTGCCTTCGCCTTGTGCTTCCACTTTTAGCCCAGTGTTAGTTAGGAATGCCCTCAGGAGCGCGTCTACCAGCGTGCGCTTGTAGTCGAGCACCTTCCAATTATGCTCCAGTAAGGGAATTAAGGACGGCATGTTGGCTTTGTAATGAGGATCCAGCAGGATAGTGACCCAGTAGTCAGCACAAGTTAAAATGTGGGCAATTCTGCGGTCGTTGCGCAGGCACTGCAGCATGTAGTCTCTCATGTGTGCCAGGCTGCCCAGAGATAAGGATAAGCTTTCCTCTGTAGGTGGTGTATTGTCTGTGTCCTCCATATCTCCCCAGCCACGCTCCATTGACAGCCATGAGCTGCGTTGGGTGCCACCCTGCTGTGAACCCGGTTCCTCCTCCTCTACCTCATCCTCCTCCTCCTCTAGAACTGTGACCTGGTTGGCCACATGTTTACCTGGCCTCTTCTGGTGCAGGAACCCACCCTCTGAGCCACTTCTGAATGACTGGCCTGAAACCCTGTGAAATTCCCCCTCTTCCTCCTCCTCTTCCTCTGGTGCCACATCCTCTTCCATCATCACCCTAAGTGTTTTTTCAAGGAGACATAGAAGACATAGCTGAAACTCAACTATCGCCTGCTGCTGCTGGGACAGTCTCTCCAGCATATGCAAGGTGGAGTTCCACCTGGTGGGCAAGTCGCATATGAGGCGGTGAGCGGGAAGGCCAAAGTTACTCTGTAGCGCATACAGGCGAGCAGCAGCAGGGTGAGAATGCCAAAAGTGCGCACAGACGGACCGCACTTTCTGCAGCAGCTCTGACATGTCTAGGTAGTTTTTAAGGAATTTCTGCATCACCAAAATTAGCACATGCGCCAGGCAAGGGATGTGCGTCAATCCGGCTAGTCCCAGAGCTGCTTCGAGATTTTGCCCATTATCGCCGACCACCAGGCCGGGCTTGAGGCTCACTGGCAGCATCCACTCATCGGTCTGTTCTTCTATGCCCCTCCACAGCTCCTGTGCGGTGTGGGGTTTGTCCCACCAAACAGATGAGTTTTAATACCGCCTGCTGACATTTACCCCTGGCTGTGCTGAAGTTGGTGGTGAAAGTCTTTTGCTGACTGGATGAGGAGGTGGTAGAAGAGGAGGAGAAGAAAGCGGAGTAGGAGGAAGGGGCAACAGGAGGCAAAGAATAATGCCCTGCGATGCTCGGTGGTGGAAAGACATGCGCCAAACCGCCATCCACCTCGGGCCCAGCCACCACTACATTTACCCAGTCTGCAGTTAGGGAGATATAGCATCCCTGCTGGTGCTTACTGGTCCATGTATCTGTGGTTATATGGACCCTGCCACAGATGGCGTTGCGCAGTGCACACTGGAAACGTAGTGGCAGCTGGGAACAACGTACTGTGGGAAAGCCACCACCATCAGCTGTTTAAAACAGTCCATCTCCACCAGACGGAATGACAGCATTTCAAAGGCCAGTAATTTTGAAAAGGGTAGGTAGGTTGGTATTTTCTCTTTCACTCCAGGGTTTGGGAGATGGACAGCTGAACGCTTGCGTGTGACATGGTGGAGATGCTTAGTGATGATGAAGGAGGTGGTGGTGTTGGTGGCAAATCCTCTGTTTGCTGGGTGGCAGGTGCCACTGTGACTCCAGAGGTGGAGGAAGAGGCAGAGACAGCAGCAGAAGAGGAAGCAGGAGGAGCCTGAGACCTTTGTTGTTTTTTCAGGTGTTTACTCCACTGCAGTTCTTGCTTTGTATGTAGATGCCTGGTCATGCAGGTTGTGATCAGGTTTAGAACGTTTATGCCTCGCTTCAGGCTCTGATGGCACAATGTGCAAACTACAATTATCTTGTTGTCAGGACATTGTCTGAAGAACTGCCACGCCAATGAACTCCTTGGAGCTGGCTTTGGTGTGCTAGGTCCCTGGGTGCAGTGGGCAGTAACAGGCGTACTGTTTCGGGGACGGCTGCTCCACCTTTGCACCCTGCTCACTTTTTTGCTGTGCTGTTGTCTCTGTGCGACCACCGCCTCTTGCTCAGAATTGCACACGTCACTAGCATGAACTTAAGTCCAGTCGGGGTCTAGGACCTCATCATCCTCCACATCATTTTCCACCAATTCTTGACACCTGCCTTCCTCGTTGGTCTCCACACTGCAGAAAGTCACACCATTTCTCACCTGTGTTTTGTCATCATCAGAAATGCTGCGGTGGTATTCCCATGTCCTCGTCCTGCAACATAAGTGGTTGGGCATCAGTGCATTCAATGTCTTCCACTTCTGGGGCAGGGCTATGTGGATGGCCCGGGAAAACCCTGCCAGCAGAGTCATCAAAAAGCATAAGAGTCTGCTGCATTACTTGGAGCTTAGACTGCTTGGCTGCTTTGCAAGGGGGGTGAGGTGAAAGACTGATGGGCATGGGCTGCAGGTGCCAACTCTGATCTTTCTGCAGAGGACTGGGTGGCAGATACTGTGAAGGAACTGGCGCCACTGTCAGCCACCCAATCTACTATCGCCGGTACTTGTTCTGGCCTCACCATCCATAGAGCGGCATTTGGGCCTACCAAATAGCACTGCAGGTTTTGTCGCCTACTCGCACCTGAGGAAGGTGTTTCACTTGAACCTTTAGCTGGCGCAGAACGGCCACATACTCTCCCAGCAACAGGAGCTCCACCAACACCACCACGACCATGTCCACGTCCCTTATTTGATGTTCTCCTCATTATTTGCATTCACCCAACAAACTAACAGATGGTTTGTCTCTGGTGTCAATTTAACTACCAAAGGTCAACAATTAAGTTTACTAACAGTAAGGCAGTGTTCGTGTCATAAACAGAATACATTTCTTTAGGTCACACAACAGTGTAATGGAGCAATTCAATACAATTACTTCACTATCAACAAAAATTAGATTTTTCAAACCAACAATGTAACAGCAGAGGTTAACGGTTTAATTTGACTGTCAGAAATGCAGCGTATCTACAACAAAACCGGTGTTTTTGCAACCAACTATGTAAATGCAGTTTTTTACTGGAAAATTATAAAAAAAAAAAAATCTGATTTCTATGCAAACATGCTCTGTGGCACAACAGTACGGGTTTATTCCCCCAAATACAGAAATGCAGTATGTCCCCCCAAAAATTATAAAACTATTTTTTCAGCATTGTTTGCAAACGTGCCTTGTGGCACAACAGTACGGGTTTATTACAGCAACTACAGAAATGCATTATGTTACATCAAAATTATAAAACAGGTTTTTCAGTGGTGTATGCAAACGTGCTCTGTGGTACGACAGTACGGGTTTATTCCCCCAACTAGAGAAATGCACTATGTCACCCCAAAATTATAAAATAGGTAATGTAGGGGGACTTGACCTGCCATAAAAAAAGGAATGTTTTCTCCACTGAGCTACTAAAAAATAATTAGACTTATGTCCCTGGCAGGCTGGCACACATTTAGGTCACATTCAGTTCCAAGAACACCTCAGTAACAGATGGATTAAAAATTATGTTGCAGTATCACTGGGCTCAGGGCTGGGTACAAATATGTAGCATAGCACCCTCAACAATTGTTGTAGTTTGAAGATTTATCACCACCAAGTTCAACAGATTTCTTCCCTAATCTCTCCCTGAGTGCACCAGCAGCAACCTGTCCCTACACTAAGAGCAGAAGAGTGACATGCAGTGCTACGTGACTCCAGCATATATAGAGGCTGGGTCACGTGCTGCACTTAGCCAATCACAGCCATGCCAATAGTAGGCATGGCTGTGATGGCTTCCTAGGGCAAAGTAGTAAAAATGCTTGTTGATTGGCTGCCCTGCAGCCTTTCAAAAAGCAGGAAGAAATAGCCGGACGACGAACCCGAACTTTTACGAAAAAGGTTCGGGTCCGGGTGCGGAAAACCGTAAAGTTCGGTACGAATCCGAACTATACAGTTCGGATTTGCTCAACTCTAATAGGGAGGAATCATTTCACAGCATCTTAGTGCAGGGAGAGACGTCAGAAGGCACTAGGAACAGTGCTAGAAAAGCAATTTACAAGTGCAGGGAAAAATAAATTGTGGATCAAAATAGCCATTATACAGTTCTGTCAGGCCTTGAGCTGTGTAAGGGGCCACAAAATTCCTGATGGCAGCCCTGTATGTGGCAAAACCTTTAGTAACGTATTTCGGTACAAAAAATTAATTGTATTCAGCGTTCAGCGCTGCAGTTATATGTGGTAAAATCTTTACTGACATATTCCGGTAGAAAAACAAATTTTATTCAGCGTTCAGCGCTGCAGTTATATGTAGCAAAGTCTTTAGTGATGTATTTTGGTGGAAAAACAAATTTTATTCAGCGTTCACTGTTGCAGTTACATGTGGTAAAATCTTTATTGACGTATTTCGATGAAAAAACAAATTTTTTTCAGCGTTCAGCGATGCCGTTATATGTGCTAAAACCTTTAGTGACATATTTTGGTCAAAAAACAAAATATATTCAGCGTTCACTGTTGCAGATATATGTGGCAAAACCTTTAGTGACGTATTTTAGTAAAAAAATTTTTAAAAATCAGCGCTGTAGTTATATGCGGTAAAATCTTCATGATGTCTCCATGATAAATCTGCAGCGTGGGGGCGCCGTGTGGCTTCTACACACTTTTAAAATAATCCTTCAAAGGGGCAAATAGATGCTGGATGACCGGGATGCTCCATGACCTTCTCAGGAGCTGCTGTCGGGAGCAGTGGTTAATTTCTGAGATGTCCGTATAGTGCGGGGGGAATCCGAAGACCCTCTCCATCTCCGTGCTCCGTTATATGTGATAAAATCTTTATTGACGTATTTTGGTGGAAAAACTAATTTTATTTAGCGTTCAGCGGTGTAGTAATATGTGGTAAAATCTTTTGTGACTTATTTCGGTCGAAGGAAAAATAGTATTCAGCGTTCAGCCCTGCAGTTATATGTGGTAAAATCTTAATTGACATATTGTCATCGAAAACATTTTTTTATTCAGTGTTCAGTGTTGTAGTTATAAGTAGAGATGAGTGAATTGAAGCTGACAAAGTGGAATTGGATTAGAATTTCAGGAAAAATTTAATTCGCAATAATTGCGAATTTCCTCTTTATTGATGTATTTGGTGGAAAAACGAATTCTCATTGTAAAAAAAAAAACTTGATTTACAAGTGCAGGGAAACATTAGTCATCCCATTAGTTATTGGGGTGCAAGTGCTATGTTGAAATAGTTATTACTTTACATTCCCCATATGTCTACTTCATGTTTGGATCATTATGTAAATGTCTTTTTATTTTTTGGGGACGTTAGAAGGCTTAGAAGTTTAGAAGCAAATCTTGAAAATTTTCAGAAAATTTCCAAAACCCACTTTTTAAGGACCAATTCAGGTCTGAAGTCACTTTGAGATGCTTACATAATAGAAAACACCCTAAAATGTCCACAATTTAGAAACCACACCCATCAAGGTATTGAAAACTGATTTTAAAAATGTTGTTAACCCTTTAAATATTCAACAAGAATTAATTGAAAATGAAGATGAAATTTCAGAATTTCACTTTTTTGGCAGATTTTCCATTTTAATCTTTTTTTCCACTAACAAAGAAAGGGTTAACAGCCAAACAAAACTTAATATTTATTGCTTTGATTCTGTAGTTTTCAGAAACACCCCATATATGGTCGTAAACTTCTATATGGACACACGGCAGGGCGCAGAAGGAAAAGGAACGCCATGTGGTTTTCGGATTGCAGATTTTGCTGGACTGGTTTTTAGATGCCATGCCCCATTTGAAGCCCCCTCTGATACACCCCTAGAGTAGAAACTCAAAAAAGTGACCCATTTTGGAAAATACACCCCTTGAGGTGTTCAAAACTGATTTTACAAACTTTTGTAACCCTTTAGGTGTTCCACAAGAGTTAGTGGACTATGGACATGAAATTTCTGAATTTAACTTTTTTGGCAGATTTTTCATTTTAATCCATTTTTTTCCAGTAAAAAAGCAAGGGTTAACAGCCAAACAAAACAATATTTATTGCCCTTATTCTGTAGTTTACAGAAACATCCCATATGTGGTCGTAAACTGCTGTATGGTCACACGGCAGGGCGCAGTAGAAAAGGAGCGCCATGTGGTTTTTGAAAGGCAGATTTTGCTGGACTGTTTTTTTAAACCATGTCACATTTGAAGACCCCCTAATGTACCCCTAGAGTAGAAACTCCAAAAAAGTGACCCCATTTTGAAAACTACGGGATAAGGTGGCAGTTTTGTTGGTACTATTTTAGGGTACATATGATTTTTGGTTTCTCTATATTACATTTTTTGTGATGCAAGGTAACAAAAAATAGCTGTTTCGGCACCGTTGTTATTTTTTGCTGTTTACAATGTTCATCTGACAAGTTAGATTATGTGCTATTTTTATAGAGCAGGTTGTTACGGACGTGACAATACAAATACCAATTACATAATAAAGCATTTTTTAAAAAATTAGTCTCGCCACATTCTGAAAGCCATATTTATTTATTTTTTTTTCCGGGCGACTGTCTTATGTAGGGGCACTTTTTTCAGTTTGATTGGTACTATTTTAGGGTATAAAATGCATATTAGCGTCAATTGACGTTGAGGCCTTGTATTCTTCTATCAGACATGATTTAGGTCTGCAAGCTGTAGAATTCTTTCTCAATACTAGGGGCTGCCAATTTACTGCTCACAACTCCTTTGTGTTGAAGTTACTTCAATTTACACTTACTAGTAATTTCTTTCTTTTCGACGGGTCCTTTTACCACCAGCTCAGGGTTATCGCGATGGGGAGTTCATGTGCCCCATCGTATGCAAATTTGCTCCTGGGCTGGTGGGAGAGGGAGGTGGTGTTCGCCGATCCCCTTTCCACATTCACGGATCACATCGTGATGTGGGTCAGGTACATAGACGACGTCTTTGTTGTCTGGCGGGGGCGAGCACCACCTTCCTCTCCTTTGTGGAGACCCTTAACATCAATGATGTGGGTTTGCACTTCACATCAGAGTCATCGGACAGTATATTGCCATTTTTGGACATTCTGATTAAAAGGGGACCACAGGGGGAGCTATTAACGGAGACTTATAGGAAGCCAACCTCCACTAACTCCCTTCTTAGCTGGGACAGTTACCATCCACTGCCCCTGAAACGTGGTATCCCAACAGGGCAATATCTACGGATGAAAAGAAATTGCTCTACATCAGGCCAGTTCCGCGTACAATCAAGGGACCTCCGTACTAGGTTTCTGTCTAAAGGATACCCAGATGCTATCTTGAGGCGAGCATATCAGAGGGCACAATCGTCGGCCCGTACAGAACTCCTGCATCCAAATAAAACCTCTCCCATAGCAGAAAAAATCCGCATGATAGGGACCTATGATGCAGGGGCTAATGATGTCAGGAAAATCTTGGCAAAACATTGGGGTACATTGCTTTTAGATCCGGATTTGGCCAAAGTAGTGCCATCCTATCCTCAGGTGACCTTTAGGAGAGGCCGTAATGTGCGGGACTTTGTGGTCCATAGCCACTATCATGATCCATGCCAAACATCCATTACATGGCTGAAACCAATAGCAGGATCATATAAATGCAGTGGATGCGTGGCATGCCCAATGATGACACGAGGTAGCAATTTTGTGGGCCACGTGACACACAAAAGCTATCAAATTAAAAGCTTTATCAATTGTCGATCTACAGGAGTTATATATAGAGCACAATGTGAATGCGACTTTGAGTATATTGGTAAGACAAGGAGGGAGTTGCGCAGGAGAGTGGGCGAGCATCTAGGAGATATACGCCACAAAAAAGATACCCCCATAGCGAGGCATATCAACACGGTACATGGGGGAAACTATTCTAACCTGAGATTCATGGGGATTGAGACAATCCCACATCCAAAGAGAGGTGGCGATTGGGACCGTAGGATCCTCCAGTGAGAAACCTGGTGGATCTATGAACTGAAAACGGTCCACCCAAAGGGACTAAACGAACAGTTATCATTTATATCTTTTATCCAAAAATAGTAGACTACCAAATTGATGGGTCTTGTGAAAAAATATCAGACTACTCAATGGACGAGTTTCTTATGCCCCTTATATACCGTGTGGTCTCCTGTGCAACTACTGTTAGCTCCTGTTTGGGCTTTAACGGTTCATGTGGATTTTTTACATAGCTCTCTATATAGTGCTTTGGTAAGCAATTTTGTAACAACTAACAATGGCTGACATTCTCTGTGAGGATGGAGGAGATACGCTCATTTATACATAATTGATTTGTGTTGCTCTCCTGATGTCCTATGTGTTATGGTCTATTGATCAAAAACCATGAAAATGGAACTGGTTTAAAATACTTCAGGCACATTATCAGTATAACTTTAATTTATGTGCCCATATTGGAACACTGTGAACTAGTTTTCCTTCTCTTTCTAAGGGACAATTATAGAGATAAGGAGATGCCCTTCCTGTTATCTCTCCCTTTATGCAAGCTCAGTTTTAGTGTCCACTAAGAGATTAAACTTTTTGAAATATGGTGGACTAATCCAAGGAGGATAGGGGATGTGATCATTTCATTTGCTCCTCCCCTTATAACTATATCTTACCCTGGTTTCCCGACAACGCTATAGCAAAAGGACCTGAATCACGTGACCGCGGGCATGACGCAGCGGATCAAGTGATTGATCACATGATCGGGAACACGAGCGATGACGCCCATCACTTAAAAAGCGCACTATTTTGGGCATTTGCAGTGATGCCGCCATATGTGGCTTCCACTCCCGGGCGGACTTTCCATGAGCATCACATGGGCCCCTGAACCTCTGGATGGCGAATGACATCGCGGTCCCATTGAGATAAGACACTTGTCTTTTAACTTGTGCACAATTACTTTTGAGCACTCTGACTAATTTGTAATGTGTATTGCTGTATGTGTTGAATTACCCCTGATGAACTGGATCATCACCAGGGAAACGCGTTGGGTATGTGTGTAATCCATGTTAATGTACATTCATGTTGTTTTTTTGTCTATGCTGGGTCAGTGTGAACGCTCACTAGCGCTCACACTATGAGATAGTGTTTTGGATTGATTGTATGCTCGCTTAGGGCCCCCCTTTCCCTACATTCCTTGTGTGTCAGGACGAAACTGGGCAGTCAAGCACAATTCAGGGCAAAGGATAAGGGTGAATTAGGAGGCGCCACGCAGCAGTGAGGGAGTGTATACTTTTAGGGGCATACCTTAGGGTCATAGACCCAGTTATCCCTCACCCCGCACACTGCTCCTCCCCTTGTATTAGTTTATGCGAGCACTGGGTCCAGCACCACTACCCAGCAAGTGTATTGTCACTTGATATACTGCACCTACAAGGGCATTTTACTGTTATTTATTAAAAGTTAAGTTAAAAAAAACCATTTTTTGATAGTTTGGTACTATTATAGGGTGCATATGACGTTTTGATCGCTTGGTATTAGATTTTTTGTGATGTAAGGTGAAAAAAAGTGTTTTTTTAGTCCAATTTTTATTTTATTTTTTTGACAGTGTTCACATGAGGGGTTAGGTCATGTGATATTTTTATACAGCAGGTTCTTATGGAATTGCCGATACCTAATATCTATACTTTTTTATTTATTTAAGTTTTACACAATAATATCATTTTTGAAACAAACAAAAAGAACTATTTTAGTGTCTCCATATTATGAGAGCCATCGTTTTTTTATTTTTTGGTCAATTGTCTAAGGTAGGGGCTTAATTTTTGCGGAATGAGGTGACTGTTAGATTGGTATTATATTGGGGGGCATACGCCTGAGGGGTTAGGTCAAGCGATATTTTTCTAGAGCCAGTCATTACGGACGTGGCAATTAGTGATGGGATGGTTCCCGAACGTGATCGCATGAACGCGATCAAATGTTCACAAACCACAGGTCCCACGGTTCGCAGGTCCCATTCATTTTAATGGCAGGCAAACCTGAAAAACCTCCAGGTCATATTTGCAGCCACAAAATACTTACTAGATGTGCACACACAGTCCCACTAGAGGTGGCCCGAACTATCCGCCGGCGAACATAGCTTGTTCGCGTTCGCCGCGGCGGGCGAACACATGCGATGTTCGGTCCGCCCCCTATACATCATCATTGAGCAAACTTTGACCCTGTACCTCACAGTCAGCAGACACATTCCAGCCAATCAGCAGCATACCCTCCCTCCCAGACCCTCCCATCTCCTGAACAGCATCCATTTTAGATTCATTCGGAATTTGAAGTCTTAGTGAGAGGGGGACAGTGTAGCTGCTGCTGATTTAATTGGGAAATCAATAGCTAGGCTAGTGTATTTAGTGTCCACTCCAGTCCTGAAAGACTCATCTGATCTCTGCTGTAAGGACAGCGTCCTGACAGCACCCCAAAAAGCCCTTTTTAGGGCTGCAACATTAGTCTGCTTTTTTTTTAATCCATATATATATTACAGTTGCCTGGCCTTCCCGTGTGTAAGGAGCTGCAGGCCCACAGACTGTAGTGTGCCCACTGCCAGTGCCCACCCCTGTCATCCTGTGTGGCACGGGACTTTACATCAAAAAAAGGCATTTCATTTTTACACTTTAGTGTAATTTCAGTTGCTTGCCTGCTAGTGTGTGTCAGGCCGACTTCCACTGACTGTAGTGTGCCCACTGCCAGTGCCCACCCCTGTCATCCCGTGTGGCACGGGACTTTACATCAAAAAAAGGCATTTCATTTTTACACTTTAGTGTAAATTCAGTTGCTTGCCTGTTGCCAGTGTGTGTCAGGGCGACTTCCACTGACTGTAGTGTGCCCACTGCCAGTGCCCACCCCTGTCATCCCCTGTGGCACAGGACTTTGCATCAAAAAAAGGCATTTCATTTTTACACTTTAGTGTAATTTCAGTTGCTTGCCTGCTAGTGTGTGTCAGGCCGACTTCCACTGACTGTAGTGTGCCCACTGCCAGTGCCCACCACTGATACCGGGTGGGACAGTAGCTTGCCGATAAATAAGGCATTTCGTTTTTACACATTAGTCTAATTTCAGTTGCTTGCCTGCTGCCAGTGTGTGTCAGGCCGACTTCCACTGACTGTAGTGTGCCCACTGCCAGAGCTCACCCCTGTCATCCCGTGTGGAACAGGACTTTGGATCCAAAAAAGGCATTAAATTTTTACACTTTAGTGTAATTTCAGTTGCTTGCCTGCTGCCAGTGTGTGTCAGGCCCACTTCCACTGACTGTAGTGTGCCCACTGCCAGTGCCAACCACTGATACCGGGTGGCACAGTAGCTTGCCGATAAATAAGGCATTTAATTTCTAGACAGTAGTCTAAATTTAGTTGCTTGCCTGCTAGTGTGTGCCAGGCCCACTTCCACTGACTGTAGTGTGCCCACTGCCAGTGCCCACCACTGATACCGGGTGGCACAGTAGCTTGCCGATAAATAAGGCATTTAATTTTTAGACAGTAGTCTAAATTCAGTTGCTTGCCTGCTGCCAGTGTGTGTCAGGCGGCCGACTTCCACTGACTGTAGTGTGCCCACTGCCAGTGCCCACCACTGATACCGGGTGGGAAAGTAGCTTGCCGATAAATAAGGTGTTTCATTTTTACACATTAGTCTAATTTCAGTTGCTTGCCTGCTGCCAGTGTGTGTCAGGCCGACTGTTACGGTATAACCCGGTATAGTGAGGGTTAATACCGTTCGGGCGATTCCCCTGGAGAAGAGCACAGCAACCCACAACCGCTGGAATCCACCGAACTGGAACCATACGAAGTCCTCCTTTCCTGGAACAGGCAAGAGAACGTTCTGAAGAAGCAATTCCCCCCAAGTACGAGACGAGGCTCCGTATTAATGGTTAAACAGGAATTCTAACTTTATTGAGGGCTACCTGCCCGGTATTTATGTAGGTCTCCCACCTGGTGGAAACTCCCCTAGGGGACCAGAAGGAAGACTGTGACACGGGATACAGCAGCCAATCACACACAATGGGACAATACAGACACCCCCAGCATATCCCTCCCCTCTGCCTGTGATACAATTACCCTACACAGGTTAATGTAATCATCACAGGCAGGAGAATACACAATGTCTTTTGTCCTGGAGACAATCGAGGACTCATTCAATTATCTCTCAGGACAAAGGGAAATCGCCAATACACACGTGGGGACAATAGGACAGACATCATTATTCAATATACAATGTCCCACCCTTTACAGTACACACAGACATTTAACATATCCCCAGATGGCTTGGATCTGAGCGCTCAATATATCCAAACAGCGCTCAGATGCCACAAACACAGTCAAATTGCCATGGGGTTTAAGTTTAGCATGGGCTGATGAAAGGGCCCATAATCCTGGGGCAAGAGGCTGGCAATCTGTCCCCTCAAAAACCCAGTGGCGCGGTTGGTTTCGCCACACCGACTTCCACTGACTGTAATGTGCCCACTGCCAGTGCCAACCATTGATACCGGGTGGCACAGTATCTTGCCGATAAATAAGGCATTTGATTTTTACACATTAGTCTAAATTCAGTTGCTTGCCTGCTACCAGTGTGTGTCAGGCCCACTTCCACAGACTGTAGTGTGCCCACTGCCAGTGCCAACCACTGATACCGGGTGGCACTGTAGCTTGCCGAAAAATAAGGCATTTCATTTTTACACATTAGTCTAATTTCAGTTGCTTGCCTGCTGCCAGTGTGTGTCAGGCCCACTTTCACAGACTGTACTGTGCCCACTGCCAGTGCCCACCACTCATACCAGGTGGCACAGTACCTTGCACGCGTAGTACCACTTATCTAATAAAAAAATGACAGGCAGAGGCAAGCCACCCCGCAGGGGCCGTCGTGGTCGTGGTGCTGTGATTTCCACTGTCCCTGGAATAATGCCCAGTGTTCAGAGGCCACGTACCCTGAACCCGAAAAATTCTGAGGACATAGTTGACTGGCTTAGACAGGACACCCAATCTTCAACAGCTTCCGCTAAGAACCTTGACGCACCATCCTCCTCCAGCTCAGCTTCGGTCACCTGCTCTCAAGTTACCACGCTCCCGCCCGCCGCCACCACCACCATTACCACCACAGCCACCACAGCTGCTTCACTTGATCTATCAGAGGAGTTATTTACACATCAGTTGGATGCAATTAGTGATGCACAACCATTATTGCCAGATGATGTAGATTACAGGGATATGTCTCAGTCAGGCAGGATTACACACATGGACGTACAGTGTGATGATGATGATGATGATGTTGTACCCGCTGCTGCTTCCTTTGCTGAGGTGTCAGATACAAATGAAGCGGTTGATGATGACGATGTGTCCACGGATGCCACGTGGGTGTCTGCTCGAAGAGAAGAAGAGGGGCAAAGTTCAGAAGGGGAGACAGAGAGAAGGAGGAGACGAGTTGGAAGCAGGGGGAGGTCGTCGCAAGGAGTTAGTGGCACAGTCAGACAGCATGTATCGGCACCCGGGGTCAGCCAGACAGCACGCCAGTCAACGCATGCTGTTGCCACCACCAGAATGCCGTCATTGCAAAGCTCAGCAGTGTGGCATTTTTTTGTGTGTCTGCCTCTGACAACAGCAATGCTATTTGCAACCTGTGCCAAAAGAAACTGAGTCGTGGGAAGTCCAACACCCACCTCGGTACAACTGCTTTGCGAAGGCACATGATCTCACATCACAAACGCCTATGGGATCAACACATGAGTACAAGCAGCACACAAACTCAAAGCCACCATGCTCCTCCTTGTCCAGCATCATCAGCCACGTCAACCACTGCTGTCCTCCCTGCCCCCTCTCAACCAACTGCCACTCCGCCTCTCACCTTCAGCAGTTCCTGCTCATCTGCCCACAGTCAGGTGTCTGTCAAGGACATGTTTGAGCGTAAGAAGCCAATGTCACAGAATCACCCCCTTGCCTGGCGACTGACAGCTGGCTTGACGGAACTCTTAGCCCTCCAGCTTTTACCATACCATCTGGTGGAGTCTGAGGCCTTCAAAAAATTTGTCGCTATTGGGACACCACAGTGGAAAGTACCCGGATGAAATTTTTTTTCAAAAAAGGCAATCCCAAACCTCTACAATGTCATTGAAAAGGAAGTCATGGCATCTCTAGCATACAGTGTTGGGGCAAGGGTCCATCTGACCACTGATACCTGGTCTGCAAAGCACGGTCAGGGCAGGTTTATCACGTACACTGCGCATTGGGTCAACCTGCTGACGGCTGACAAGCATGGAATGCGTGGCTCCGCAGCGGAGTTGGTGACACCGCCATGACTTGCAGGCAGACCTACTGCCACCTCCTCTACTCCTACTCCATCCTCTTCGATATCCTCCTCAGCTGAGTCCTCTTCTGCTGCGGAGTCTGGCTGCACATCAACTGAATCCCCCCAGCTCCCCAGGGGCTATTCCACATCCTGGATACGACAGTGTCACGCTGTCTTGGGGTTGACTTGCCTGAAAGCAGAGAGCCACACAGGACCAGAACTCCTGTCCGCCCTGAACGCACAGGTGGATCAGTGGCTGACCCCGCACCAACTGGAGATCGGCAAAGTGGTGTGTGACAATGGAACAAATTTGTTGTCGGCATTGAATTTGGGCAAATTGTCACATGTGCCGTGCATGGCACATGTGTTGAATCTCACCGTACAACGCTTTGTGTCTAAGTACCCAGGCTTACAGGACGTCATCAAGCAGGCCAGGAAGGTGTGTGGCCATTTCAGGCGTTCCTACACGGCCATGGCGCACTTTTCTGATATTCAGCGGCGAAACAACATGCCAGTGAGGTGTTTGATTTGTGACAGCCCGATATGTTGGAATTCAACACTCCTAATGTTCGACCGCCTGCTCCAACAAGAAAAAGCCGTCAACGAGTTTGTATGACCAGGGTGCTTGGACAGCCTCTGCCGAGATGGGAATTTTTTTGCCACGTTACTGGACGCTCATGCGCAATGCCTGTAGGCTCATGCGTCCTTTTGAGGAGGTGACAAACCTAGTCAGTCGCACCGAAGGCACCATCAGCGACCTCATCCCATTTGTTTTCTTCCTGGATCGTGCCCTGTAGATGAGCGTGAAGAGCAAGAGGAAGAGTTGTGGTCACCATCACCACCAGAAAGAGCCTTCTCATCATCGCTTGCCGGACCTGCGGCAACGCTGGAAGAGGAGTATGAGGAAGAGGAGTCAGAGGAGGAATGTGGCGGCTTTGAGGAGGAGGAAGACCAACCACAGCAGGCACCCCAGGGTGCTCGTTGTTGTCACCTATCTGGGACCCATGGTGTTGTACGTGGCTGGGGGGAAGAACAGACCGTCAATGACATCAGTGAGGACAAAGAACGGGAAATGAGTAGCTCTGCATCCAACCTAGTTCAAATGGGGTCTTTCATGCTGTCATGTCTGTTGAGAACTCTTGTATAAAAAGGATGAAGAAAAACGACCTGCACTGGGTGGCCACGCTACTAGACCCCCGGTATAAGCAGAAAGTGGCAGAAATGTTACCAAATTACCGAAAGACGGAAAGGATGCAGCAGTTCAAAACCAAACTAAAAAATATGCTTTACACAGCTTATAAGGGGGATGTCACAGCACAACGGGAATTTAACTGGGGAAGACGTGAGTGTAATCCTCCTCCTAACACGGCGGCAAGGATTGGACTATGTACAGATGTGTTGTTGATGGAGGACATGCAGAGCTTTTTCAGTCCTATACATCGTCACAGCCCTTCGGGATCCAGCCTTAGAGAACGACCGACACGTAGCAGACTACCTCGCCTTAACAGCAGATATCGACACTCTGAGGAGCGATGAACCCCTTCACTACTGGGTGTGCAGGCTTGACCCTGTGGCCTGAGCTATCTCAGTTTGCGATAGAACTTCTGGCCTGCCCTGCTTCAATTGTCCTGTCAGAAAGGACCTTCAGTGCAGCAGGAGGCATTGTCACTGACAAGAGAAGTCGCCTCGGTCAAAAAAGTATTGATTACCTCACCTTCATAAAGATGAATGAGGCATGGATCCCGAAGGGACTGACAGTGGGGGATACGTTTGACTAACAAAAAACCTGATTACATGCCTTGGCCTCAAAATGGTCCCCGCGCTGCTGTATTTAATGTCTGCATACCGGATGACTTTCGTGAATTCTCCACCACCAACTAGGGTTCAAGCCGCAATGTTTTAGTCACTTTTCTGCCTGGAAAACATCAATTTTTCTGGCCGCTGCTACAATAGCGGCTGCAACAATGTCATTATTTTTCTGGCATGTGTACATGCCTAATTTTTCTGTCCTATGGTGCAGCACTGTGGCTGCAAAAACAAACCAAAAAAAAAAAGGCACATACAAGTGTCAATTCCCCTTCATGATCGTTACCTTGTTGTGGTGAAGGGGCTTGCGTATCACAATGAAGCAATCATCACCTCTATAAGTGTGTTGGCAATGTTGCCACACCCCAGATGATAAGGCCGTTGCTTCATTAAGGTCAGACCAAAAGCGATCGGACGGCTGGATAATATTTCATAGAAAATACATTAATTTAACTTTTTTTTTTTTTTTTAAGTTGTATGGGTTTTTAATACTTAAAATAAAAAATCATAATAAAGCTTCTTAATAGTTTATTAGAAATAATGCAGACAATTAAAAAAATCCCCATCAATTCCAATACAAAGCAAGTACAGAGCTCAGAACTAAATTATTTCATGATGTCGTAATGGTTTGTTAATTCAACAATGTTTAATCAATTCGACACACTTCCCCAGATAGGGTACGTAACAGGGATTAAACTGATAGGAATAGTACTAGTTAAGACACCACTCATATAGGGTGAGTGCACGAGCAGTGTCCCAATTTGGGAGTAAGAGGACCGACCAAGCTGCTTTTTCCATCTCCCGGTTCCTAAAATCAATTCAGTTTGGTGTATGAGAGTTTGGTCTGTCACTGTGAAGGCAGTCAAAGGTACCCGGCCTAAATTTTTTTCACAAAGGGCAATCCCTGATATGGGATGTAACAGGGATTAAACTGATGAGAATAGAACTACAGAAAATACCACTCATATGTGGTGTGACAGTAAATTGCACGGCGCAGACGCAGTGACCGTGGATTAAAACAGAGTGGAGGGAGCCAGCGTTTTTTTAACCATCTCCCTGTTCGAAAAATCTATTCAATAAATGGACCCCAGATTGGGGACGTTAGAGGGATTAAACTGATGTGAATAGTACTACAGAAAATACCACTCATATTGGGTGTGACAGTAAATTGCACGGCGCAGACGCAGTGACCGTGGATTAAAACAGAGTGGAGGGAGCCAGCGTTTTTTTAACCATCTCCCCGTTCGTAAAATCTATTCAATAAATGGACCCCAAATTGGGGACGTTAGAGGGATTAAACTGATGAGAATAGTACTACAGAAAATACCACTCATATCGGGTGTGACAGTAAATTGCACAACGCAGACGCAGTGACCGTGGATAAAAAAAAGGGGAGGGAGCCAGCGTTTTTTTAACCATCTCCCCATTCGAAAAATCAATTCAATTCACCTTTCAGGGACCCTTGGTGTTGTACGTGGCTGGGTGGTGGAAGAAACCTTCAATGACATCACCGGGAGTCCGGGACATGGCTAGCTTGGTATCCAACCTTGTTCAAATGGGGAGTTTGCGGTTGTGCAAATGGACTGTTTGCGGTTGTTTGCGGTGCATTAAAAGGGGAGTTTGGTCTGTCAATGTCGGTGAAGCGGGCGTAACCCTTACACTACCTGATCGATACAACATCATACCTGATCGCATACACACACTGGATGTTTTAAAGCTTGTTATTCCAAACAATTTAGGAATGTTAGTTGATTTAGTCCTCTTGAAACAACTTTTCCATCACTACTGTGGCCAGAAAGAGTCCCTGTGGGTTTTAAAATTCGCCTGCCTATTGCTCGGTTCGCCCGTTTGCGAACATTTGCGGAAGTTCGTGTTCGCCGTTCGCGAACGGAAAATTTTATGTTCGTGACATCACTAAGTCCCACAACATGGACACTGACATACCAGAAGTATTAAGCGAATCTGCGATCAACATTAGCATTAATTTTTTATATGCGAAATTTCAGCAAAGTATTAATCGCAAGAGCACATGTGCTAGGAAGGCATGGCCTACAGCAACTGGTTTGCACCGACTAGAAATTACAGGGATGCGATTGTTGGAACCAAGTTCAGCGATGAAGAGGAAAAGCTCCTGGTGACTGTAAGTAATCTTACATTAAAATAGTGTATTTGATTACATTTCACCTGCATGTCTGAACAATCGCTTTATATGTATAAAGAGTGTTATAAAAAAAAATCGCCAGTGCGAACTTCTGCGATTCAAATTTTTCTTAAGTGCACTCAACTTCACATTTTATAAGGTCTCACTAGATATTAGTGATTGTTGCAGTAAGTATTGTGACATCACACCCAGTATGTTAGTAGCATATTTGTATGGATATTTGTAAATAGTAGCATATTTGTAGCATATTTGTATACAGAGAAGTATATTTCACATGCACATTGCACATCCATTGTCATGCCGCACACTATATACCACACACACACACACTATATAACGCACACACACAGACACACACTATATACCGCACACACACGGACACACACTATATACCGCACACACACACACATAGTCTATAGATTATAGTTTGTATCCTGTTGGTCAGGACTCAGGAGAACCTTTCTGTGTGAGACCTCCAGTATTTGCTGGTTCATTTACAGTTACTCATGGTGCACCACCGGGAGGCGAACTGTAAAAATTCCGGGCTGCTGTCCTGCAGAGTGGACGAGCGCACGGCGTCATTGGTTGCTAACTCGCTATGACGCTGTGCGCTTCTTGCCACCACCGCTGTACAGTAATACACTTGTATAGATCATACAAGTGTATCACAGTACAGTGGTGGTGGCCGTAAGCGCACAGCTTCATAGCAACCAATGACACCGTGCGCTTGTCCACTCTGCAGGATGGCAGGCCATGTTTGTACTGTCCGTAGTTGTGAAAAAACACGCCCATGTGCAGGTGGCCTAAATCTAATATTACCACTTCAAAGACTTACATAATTTTTGCAGTTTACTTAAGTAAATTATTTTCAATACTATTATTGTTAAAAATTGGGATTATATGCTTGCATTTTTATCTTGCAGTGGATGTTGGGGCGGGGATACGACCGCACCCAGTCCCACGTTGAGAAGCAGCGAATTGTGCGGGAGCTGGCCTATGAGATCTTGCGCAAAACGGGTCTCAAACACCGACGTCTGGCCATCATTAAAAAATGGTCAGACATGAAGCGCAGACACCCCAGTTTATAAAAAGAATCCGGGACGAAAAATGCCCAAGTAAATGTGTAAATAACTTTTGT
Organism: Bufotes viridis; assembly: GCA_033119425.1. NCBI lineage: Eukaryota > Metazoa > Chordata > Amphibia > Anura > Bufonidae > Bufotes > Bufotes viridis. The sequence continues at coordinate 207,481,023 of CM065590.1, read as the reverse complement.
ATGTTTTGCCAACACTCTGTAATGTATACATTGCTAAGAAAAAGTATTCACATCCCTTGACTTTGTTCTTTTTTTGTTGTCTCACATTCTAGAATTAACATGGATTGTTTAAGGATTTGCATAATTTAATTTGTATAACATGCCCACAACTTAGAACTTTTTTTTAAATTGGTTAATTGTAAAGCAAACAACCAATAGGACAAAATAACAGAAAAGGTCAATGTGCATACCTATTCACTCCCTAAAGTCAATACTTTGTAGAGCCACCTTTTGCGGCAATCACATCTCCAAGTCACTTTGGATAAGTCTCTATGAGCTTGCTACATCTTACCACTGGGATTTTTGCCCATTCCTCCTTGCAAAACTGATCCAGCTCCTTCAAGTAGGATGTTTTGTGCTTGTGAACATCGATCTTTAAGTCTGACCACAGATTTTTTATTGGATTTAGATCTGGGCTTTGACTAGGCCATTCCAACACATTTACATGTTTCCACTTAAACCACTTAAGTGTTGCTTTAGCAGTGTGTTTGGGGGCATTGTCCTGCTGGGAGTTGAACCTCTGTCCTAGCCTCATATCACGCACAGAGTGGTACAGGTTTTGCTCAAGAATATCCCTGTCCATCTTTCCCTCAACTCTGACCAGTTTCCCAGTCCTGGCTGCTGAAAAACATCCCCACAGCATGATGCTGCCACCACCATGTTTCATTGTGAGGATGGTGTTCTTTGGGTGATTTGATGTGTTGGCTTTGTGCCAGACATAGCGTTTACTTTGAGTGTAGAAAAGTAAAATTTTAGTCTCATCAGACCAGAGCACCTTTCTCCATACATTTTGGGAGTCTCCCACAGGAGAAAAACTCACAATGTGCCTTTTTGTTTTTAGCTGAAAGTAATGGCTTTCTTCTGGCCACTCTGCCATAATGCCCAACTCTATGGAGCAGAGCGTATGGTTTATTGTCATCCTATGTACAGATACTCCAGTCTCTTCTGTGGAACTCTGCAGCTCCTCCAGGGTTAACTTAGGTCTCTGTGCCGCCTCTCTGAATAATGCTTTTCTTGCCCTGTTTTTGGTGGGCGGCCGTCTCTTGGCAGGTTTGCTGTTGTGCCATGTTCTTTCCATTTGGTTATAACAGATTTGATGGTGCTCCTGGGGATCATCAAAGATTTAGGTATTTTTTATAACCTAACCCTGACTTCTACTTCTGAACAACATCGTCCCTTACTTGTTTGGAGAGTTCCCTGGTCTTCATGGCAGTGTTTGGTTAGTGATGCCTCTTGCTTGTGTGTTGCAGCCTTTAGGGCTTTTCAAAATAGGTGTGTACATATATTGACACTTAGATTGCACACAGGTAGACATCATTTTACTAACTATGTGACTTCTAAATGTAATAGTTAGCACCAGAGATTTTTATAGGCTTTCGAACAAAAGAAGTTGAATACATACGCAAATGGCAATTTTCGGTTTTCTATTTCTAAACAATAATTTTATTTGGATAGTTTTCTCATTTCACTTCACCAACTTAGACTATTGTGTTCTGATCCATCACATAAAATTCAGATTAACAAAACCTGTAATGTACCAAAATAAGCAAAAAGTCAAGGGGATGAATATATTTGGAAGGTACTGTATATACAGTAATGCAAATAAGTATTTCATCCCTTTACAGCTGATTAATTAGTACCTGGTGGGACACGCCCCAAATTAACCAAATTACATCCAACATGTCAACCTAGATGTGGTTGTATTGTGTGTGTGTAATATATATATATATATATATATATATATTTAAACACACAGTGCGATAGAGATTTTGGATGTAACCAGCTGATTTCATACAAGTGACAGACTCAACCATCATTGGGTCTGCAGTAGAAGCCTGAGGGCTAGCCTCCATCCTATGGGCTATAGACCCAGGACTATGGAGACCCCCACTCTGACCTATTTGGGTTAGAGTGAACTATAAACCATCATTTATTGGTTGAGTTTATAGGCCACATCTTTCCTATTCCCCATTAAAGTTGCATGGTGTGAATCCATAAACACAATAAAGATTAACTATGCTCTGAGACTCCCAATGAATGTGTTAGTTTATTTTCCCCTTGTTCGATTGTGTTAGTGATGGGATTAAGAAGAAGCCTACTCTTGAGTAGAGAAGTAGATCATCCTAGGATACACTCAGGAGATAATCCCATCCCATGGGTATCCTCTCTCCCTATTGTTTCATCAAGACACTGTGAAGGGGATGTCTGCTTGCATGCTGTTCATTTTTGATTGAGTTATGCGGCATAAAGATGGTAGCCACTGTGATTATATATAGATCCCTCCATATTGGAATTTCTTTATATCTAATGTTGTTAAGATTTCCGAGTTTGTTCTTTAAAATCTGAACATTCCGTGATTACAGAAGTTCCTATTCCCGCCATTCGGAGAAGGCGATCGGTGGAGGCCGTGGAGGTGGTGGAGGTTGAGGAGGAGGAGGCTGGACCCTCCCAGCCTATTGAGCCACCCCCACTAGATGTGGGAGAAGTGAAAGAGGTGGAGGTGGAAAGTGCTGGACACTCCAGCACCGCCCCATCTCAGGACTCGAAGTAAGAGTAGGCGATCACCAGCCCCCACCAGGAGGGTAAATATGTGCACATAGCAATATTATTATGTATCAATAACATGTACATAAACATTAAAAGGGCCAACAATGAGGGGACAACATACACTATAGTAATACAAAACAAGAACACTGGACAATAACTCTTTAATCTACATTAAAACCACTAACTTAGCAAATAAATAATATTAAACTCTATTGAACTATCACTAACTAACAAACAAAATAAAATTATACTCTACTGAAAGGAAACATATTAGGTCTTTCCGCATCTTTAACAACCAGTTGTAAAAAATTTCATATGAAGTAACCCCTCAGGTGGATACCTTTCAAAATAAAAAAATAAAAACTCTACAAAAAGGCATTTTTTGGACAACTTCTATCACAAAAAGGTGTAAAAGCAAGCAATCAAAAAGCAATCAAAAAGTCATATGCACCACAAAATAAAGGTTTAATAAGAATTGCAATTAATGTTATTTTTTTTTTTTTTTCAACAGTACTGAAGACATTGAAGGCCAAAATGGCAAAACTGCAGAAGGAGCACCAACGGGCCATTCAGGAGCGGATGAAGGCCATGGAGGAGAGGCACCGCCAGGCCATTAATGCGGTGCAAAAGATGTTACTGCTTTTGGAAAAGTTGCCTTAAAAATCTTTTTTTTGCTCTAATAAGTTATATAAATCATTTATACAGTCAGAAACGTGTATTTTTATTTTGTAATATTGCTCTGTTTTAGTGTAATAGCTCAGCCTAAATTGTCCAGAACTGACAGCAGATGGTAAATAAATGTCGAATATATATAGGGTCCATTCAAACGTCTGTAAAATGGGTCCGTATCCGTTCCGCAACTTACAGACCCATTGATTTTCGATTCCAGTCAGCAAAATTAGGCATTCGCAGGATAAGTAAGTATATGTCGGCCAGTACAGGCCCCAAAAACTAGCCAACAGGCGTTCACCTGACGGCAAAGAAACTTTGTATTCTGTGGCTGAAGGTACATTAGGCATTCACAGGATAAATAAGTGTCGGCCAGTATAAGCATATACCAGGTGGAGTTCCATCGCGCCGGGCAGTCACAAATCAGACGGGCAGGTTGTGTCGCCGCTGAATGTCAGCAAGGCGAGCCATGGCTGTGTAACATCTTCTGAAATGGCTAGAGATTTTCCTGGCCTGCCGCGATTCGTCCTGGACCCTGGGGTATTTGGCAACAAATCAATGCACGACTAAGTTCAGGATGTGTGCCATGCACGGCACGTGTGTCATTTTGCCCTGTTTCAGTGCGCTCAGCAGATTGGCACCGTTGTTGCACACCACTTTACCAACTGTCAAATTAGGTGGGGTTAGCCACTGATCGGCCTGTGACCGCAGAGCAGCAAGCAGTGCTGGACCGGTGTGGCTCTTGGCTTCCAGGCACAACAGACGCAGCACAGCATGGCCACGTCTCACCTGGCATGTCGAATAGGTCCTGGGGACTTTGGGGCGCGCAGTGGAAGAAACGGTAGCTGCGGAAAAGGAGGAGTCAGCCGAGGAGGAAAGGGAGGATGGAGTAGGAGGAGGAGAAGAAGATGCAGGCCTGCATGCAATCCGTGGTGGTAACACCAAATCTACACGGGTGCCACAGGTTGCATGCTTGTCGGCCGTCAGAAGGTTCACCCAGTCGGCAGTAAAAGTTATGTACCTTCCCTGCCCGTGTTTGTTAGACCACGTGTCTGTGGTCATATGTATCTTGGCACCGACACTGTGTGCCAGAGATACATTCACTTGCTGCTGAACGTTGCCATATAGCTCTGGGATGCCCTTCTTGGAGAAATATTTCCTTCCCCAGCAGGGACCAACCTCCTTGGGCTGATCTGGGTACTGTTGTCAGACTGCTGAGTGGTGGCCGTTGCTACCTCCTCTTCCTGATCCGATGCCAAGAATGGCTGCGCATCGGAAATGTCTTGTAATGGATTGGAAAATAATTCCTGTGACTCAAGCTGGGGGTATAGGGTGTTGGTGGTAGTGTCTTTGGGGGTGCACACAGCAGAGAGTGAAGAGAGAGAGGGAATGCAGCAAAACAGCAAACAAATTCTGCAGTACCCAAATACACTATTATGAAAGTAAATTTATATATAACACCGCGCTTCAATCTGTCGTTTTTGGGGGGCAACTGGTATATCACACCACTTATAATAATTTTTTCCAGTACCGTTTGTCACTGTGTGTAGCAGAGGGAACGCAGGAAAACAGAAAACAAATGCTGCAGTACCCAAATACACTATTATGAAAGTATATTTAAATATAACACCCGCTTCAATCTGTCATTTTGGGGGGCGACTGGTATATCACACCAGTTATAATTATTTTTTCTAATGGCGTTTGTCACTCTTTGTAGTATCGCTGCAGAACCACTCACCAGTCATAATGCTGCACAATACAAATCCACTATAATATGCTTTCTATGTTAGAAAGAATATTATAAGTGTATTACACCCCTCTGTACTGCACACCTATTAATAGTTCACCTATACCAGTCCTTATAAGGACTTTTGTGGACCTATTAGCTAGCGATTTGTGTCCCTAACAGTCTGTTCCTGCTCCACACAGCAACCTCTCCCTACAGTGACAAAAGACAGAATGTACAATGGCAGCCTGAACAGGTCTATTTATAAGGTAGGGGGTTTGTCTATGTGCTGAAACTTTTCAATTGGCTGTCCTGTACCAAATGATGGATGTGTCATGGGTCAAATTTCTTCACAATGTAAAAGAATATGGCGGGCGCGAATATTGCCATATGTTCGCCGAATCACGAATGCGCAAAGTTCGCCGTAAACCGACCGCCGGTTGAACTGCAAGGCCATCTCTAGTGGCAATACTTAATATCTTTACTTAATATTATTCATTTAAGTTTTATATATATATATATATATATATATATATATATATAATATTTTTGAACGATTGTATTAGGTAACATAGTAACATAGTATATAAGACCAAAAAAAGACATTTGTCCATCCAGTTCGGCCTGTTTCCTACAAGTTGATCCAGAGGAAGGCAAAAAACCCCTGTGAGGCAGAAGCCAATTTTCCTAACTTAAGGGGAAAAAAAAATTCCTTCCCGACTCCAATCAGGCAATCAGAATAATTCCCTGGATCAACGACCCCTCTCTAGTAGCTATAGCCTGTAATATTATTACACTCCAGAAATAAATCCAGTCCCCTCTTGAATTCCTTTATTGTACTCACCATCACCACCTCCTCAGGCAGAGAGTTCCATAGTCTCACTGCTCTTACAGTGAAGAATCCTTTTCTATGTTTGTGTACAAACCTTCTTTCCTCCAGACGCAGAGGATGTCCCCTTGTCACAGTCACAGTCCTGGGGATAAATAGATGATGGGACAGATCTCTGTACTGACCCCTGATATATTTATACATAGTTATTAGATCTCCCCTCAGTCGTCTTTTTTCTAAAGTGAATAATGCTAATTTTGATAACCTTTCAGGGTACTGTAGATCCCTCATTCCAGTCATTACTTTAGTTGCCCTCCTCTGAACCCTCTCCAGCTCTGCTATGTCTGTCTTGTTCACAGGAGCCCAGAACTGTACACAGTACTCCATGTGTGGTCTAACCAGTGATTTGTAAAGTGGTAGGACTATGTTCTCATCACGGGCGTCTATGCCCCTTTTGATGCAACCCATTATCTTATTGGCCTTGGCAGTAGCTGCCTGACACTGGTTTTTGCAGCTTAATTTGCTGTTTATTAAAATTCCTAGATCCTTTTCCATGTCAGTGTTACCGAGTGTTTTACCATTTAATATGTACGGGTGACTTGCATTATTCCTTCCCATGTGCATAACTTTACATTTGTCAGTGTTAAACCTCATCTGCCATTTTTCTGCCCAAGCCTCCAATCTATCCAGATCCCTTTGTAGCAAAAAACTGTCCTCTTCAGTGTTAATTACTTTACACAGTTTAGTGTCATCTGCAAAAATAGATATTTTACTGTGCAAGCCTTCTACAAGATCATTAATAAATATATTGAAGAGAATAGGGCCCAATACTGACCCCTGAGGTACCCCACTAGTTACAGTGACCCAATCTGAGTATCTACCGTTAATAACCACCCTCTGTTTTCTATTACTGAGCCAGTTACTTACCCACATACAGACATTTTCTCCCAGTCCGAGCATCCTCATTTTATATACTAACCTTTTATGAGGTACGGTGTCAAATGCTTTGGAGAAGTCCAGATATACGACATCCATTGATTCGCCGCTGTCAAGTCTAGAACTTACCTCCTCATAGAAGCTGATTAAATTTGTTTGGCATGACCGATCCCTCATGAAGCCATGCTGATATGGCGTTATTTGCTTATTTTCATTGAGATACTCCAAAATAGCATCTCTTAGAAACCCTTCAAACAGTTTACCAACAATAGATGTTAAACTTACCGGCCTATAATTTCCAGGCTCTGTTTTTGGACCCTTTTTGAATATTGGCACCACATTTGCTATGCGCCAATCCTGTGGAACATTCCCTGTTATTATAGAGTCTGTAAATATCAGAAATAATGGTCTGGCTATGACATCACTTAATTCCCTTAGGATACGGGGTGTATGCCATCCGGTCCTGGCGATTTGTCTATTTTAATCTTTTTAAGTCGCTGTTGTACTTCTTCCTGGGTCAGACAGGGCACTTTTAATGGGGATTTACATTTACATTCTGCATTTCATCTGACAGTTTATTTTCCTCAGTGAATATAGTGGAGAAAAAATATTTAATAGTTTTGCTTTATCCTCGTCGCTCTCTGCAACACCCCCTCATTGCTATGTAGAGGGCCGACTCCTTCAGATTTATATTTTTACTATTTATATAATTAAAGAACATTTTAGGGTTAGTTTTACTCTCTTTGGCAATTAATCTCTCGGTCTCTAGTTTGGCAAATTTTATTCGTTTTTTACATATTCTACTTTTTTCCTTATAGTTTATCAGTGCTTCCTGACTCCCCTCCTGTTTTAGCGATTTATATGCTTTCTTTTTGTCATTTATTGCCTTCTTTACGGTTCCATTTATCCACATTGGTCTCTTATTGTTCCTTAGCCTTTTATTCCTATAAGGTATGTACCTCTCACAATTAGATGTTACAATGCTTTAAAAAATCTCCCATTTTATGGTTGTATTTTTATTTTTGAGGACTTTGTCCCAGTTAGTTAGGCCTATGGCCTCACTTAGTTGGCTAAATTTTGCTTTTTTGAAGTTTGGTATTTTTGTTCCTCCCTTTAGAAACTCTCGTTTGAAGGATAATTGGAAGGTTATAACTTTATGGTCACTATTTCCCAGGTGTCCCCCAACCTGCACATCTGTTGTTCTATCAGGTCTATTGGTTAATACTAAGTCCAGTATGGCCGTCCCTCTAGTGGGGTCCTGAACCAGTTGGGAAAGGAAATTGTCTTTGGCTATTGCCAAGAACCTGTTTCCTTTATGGGATGTACAGCTTTCAGTTTCCCAGTCTATATCTGGGTAGTTGAAGTCCCCCATGATAACGACTTCATTATGATTTGCCGCCTCGTCTATCTCGTTTAGTAATAGATTTTCTGTGGACTCTGGTATATTAGGTGGTTTATAATACACTCCTATTAGTATTTTATTATTGTTTTTGCTCCATGTATTTCTACCCACAGTGACTCCACATGTTCATGTCCCTCAGAGATGTCTTCTCGAATTACGGGATTTAGACACGACTTCACGTAGAGGCAGACTCCTCCACCTTTCCGGTTTTGACGATCCTTTCTAAACAGATTGTAACCTTTTATATTAACTGCCCAGTCATAGCTATCATCCAGCCATGTCTCAGTTATTCCCACTATGTCATAATCCTCCTCACACATCACTAATTCCAGTTCACCAGTCTTGTTAGTCAGGCTTCTGGCATTAGTATACATACATTTGACAGGTTTATGTGTATTTTTTACCCTACATCTTTCATTCTGAGCTGTTCTAGTCCCCCCTTCCATTCCTCCCCCAGACACACTACCTCGCCCCTGGTCTCTATCTGCACTATCTTCCCCTCCTATAACGTAATTACCCTCCCCCCCAGACCCTAGTTTAAACACTCCTCCAACCTTCTAGCCATCTTTCTCCCCAACACAGCTGCCCCTTCCCCATTGAGGTGCAGCCCGTCCCTACGGTAGAGCCTGTAGCCAACAGAGAAGTCGGCCCAGTTCTCCATGAACCCGAACCCCTCCTTCCTACACCAGTTCTTGAGCCACTTGTTAACCTCCCTAATCTCCCTCTGCCTTTCTTGTGTGGCTCGTGGTACAGGCAGTATTTCAGAAAATACTACTTTTGAGGTCCTTGCCCTAAGCTTTTGACCTAAATCCCTGAAATCATTTTTAAGGACTCTCCACCTTCCTCTAACTTTGTCATTGGTTCCGATATGGACCATGACCGCTGGATCTTCTCCAGCCCCTCCCAGTAATCTGTCAACCCGATCCGCGATGTGTCGAACTCTAGCGCCAGGAAGACAGCACACTGTTCGGCGATCACGATCCTTGTGACAGATTGCCCTATCTGTACCCCTAATAATTGAGTCTCCCACTACCAGCACCTGTCTGGCCTGCCCTGCTCTCCTGGTCCCCTGCTTACTGGAGCTGACATTCCCCTGACTGGCAGAGGAAGTGTCTGGCTGCAGCGTTGCCGTCCCTGAACGGTCATCCCCCTCATCTGCCAACCGTGCAAACTTGTTGGGGTGTGTCAGATCAGGGCTAGCCTCCCTGGCACTCTTCCCTCTACCCCACTTTCTTACTGTTACCCAGCTAACTACCTCACTCTCCTCAGCCTCCTCGCTACCACCCTCCCCCACATCTACCCCATAGAGTGCTTGCTCAGTGAGCAGCAAACTCTTTTCCAAATTGTCAGTGGCTTTCAGTGTTGCAACTCGCCTGTTTAGAGACTCGATGTGCGATTCCAAACGGGTAATTTGCTCACATTTTGAACAAACATATACACCCTCGAACGGCTGTTCCAGGACTGCATACATCATACAAGATGTGCACTGGACGGCGCTAATAATGGAAGTCATACTAAATGGGGATTACACAGGAAAAGAGAGTGAAAAAAATAAATAAATACAATATAGAGCAGTGATATCAAGATTCTTACTTACTGTGGTCCCTTACAGCAGTAGGAAGACTAGCTAGAATCAAACCAACTGTATACAAGGATGATCTAATGAATCTCTGTTTCTTGCTCCTTTTCCTAAACTCCGGTTTCTTCAACTCCACTTATGAAAGCAGCCACTTAGTAATGCAGGCCTCAGGTAGAGCAGGCTCTGGAAGAGTTGAGTGGTCTAATTTATAGCACCTGTTAGGCCAAGCCACTCCCCCTCACCAAGCAGAGAAAAAAAAAAACTGCTTTAAATGACACTACACAGCAGAGAGAAAAAAGCGGTTTTAAATGGCAGGTTGTCCTGTGAACAGACTCTCCCACCTGATCCCACAATGGCAGGTAATAGGTAGGGTATTATTTTTTTGCAGGATGAGATTACAGTTTTATTGGCACTATTTTGGGGTGCATATGACTTTTTGATCGCTTGCTATTTTACTTTTTAATTTTAAATCACAGAAAAAACTATATATAAACCATCCTGCACAATATGATATTAAATGTGCGGATGTATATGGCTATATTTACAAAATCACAGAAAATAATGCACTATAATAATAGCATAACATATGGACTAATTCCACACTCTTGATAAAATCTGAGACACCTGGTCAATACATTTTGATCAAAATATATCTAAGCCCACCTACTAGGCGACAAGGTGGTCTCAGTTCAGGCGGGTTCCTATGCTAACCTATTCCTGTTGTATCGCATTTTTCAGGAGCACAGTCCCCGCACATATGGTATGCTGCCTCTTATTACCTCCATGTTTATCAGCAACCGGTCGGAGGATAGACACACACACCTATATGCACCACCTTAATCAAAGTCACCTATTAGATAGGTGGGGCAAAAGTGCACTTGAATATCACTCCCAGTATAGGAGCGTATTCACACATGAAGGTATTTTGATCAAAATACATCTAAGCCTACCTACCAGGCGACAAGGTGGTCTCAGTTCAGGCGGGTTCCTATGCTAACCTATTCATGCAGTAGTGCATTTTTCAGGAGCACAGTCCCCGCACATATGGTTAGAGATGTCCCGAACTGTTCGCTGGGGAACAGTTCCCGGCGAACATCGAATGTTCGCGTTCGCTGCGGCGGGCGAACGTATGCAATGTTCGATTCGCCCCCTAAACGTTATCATTGAGCAAACTTTGACCCTGTACCTCACAGTCAGCAGACACATTCCAGCCAATCAGCATACCCTTTGTCCCAGACCCCCCCACCTTTTTTTTGATGCTTTTTTCACGCGCGTGATAAAAAACTAAAGGTTTACAAACAACATCTCCTAGCAACCATCAGTGAAAAACGCAACGCACCCGCACTTGCTTGCGGATGCAATGCGTTTTTCACGCAGCCGTACTCACTTCTATGAGGCTAGGGCTGCGTGAAAAACGCAGAATATAGAACGTGATGCGTGAAAAAAAAGCTCATGTCATGTAAACAGACCCATTGAAATGAATGGGTCAGGATTCAGTGCGGATGCTATGCCTTCACGTCAAGCATTGCACCCGTGCGGAAAACTCGCTTGTGTTAAAGGGGCCATCTGCTGTAAGGACAGCGTCCTGACAGCACCCCAAAAAGCCCATCTCCCGGTTCCTAAAATCTATTCCATACACTGGCCCCTGATAGGGGACAAAACAGAGATTAAACTGGTAAGAACAGATTTTTTTAATTTAAAAAAAAAGAGGACAGCCTCTGCGGAGCTGGGTATTTTCTGGCCGCATTACTGAACGCTCATGCACAATGGCTGTAGGCTCATGCGTCCTTTTGTGGAGGTGACAAACATGGTCAGTCAAACCCAAGGTAACATCATCGACCTCATCCCATATGCGTTTGTTCCGGAGCGTGCCCTGCGAAGAGTGCTGGATCAGGCCGTAGATGAGCATATAGAGGAAGAGTTGTGGTCACCATCACCACCAGAAGCAGCCTTGTCGTCGTCGATTGCTGGAACTGTGGCAATGCAGAGAGAGGAGTCTGAAGAAGAGGAGTCAGAGGAGGAAGGTTGCTTTAAGGAGGTGGAAGACCAACCACAACAGGCGTCCCAGGGGGCTTGTTGTCACCTTTCGGGGATCCTTGGTGTTGTATGTGGCTTGGTGGAGGAAGAGACTTTTAATGACACCAGTGAGGACAAGGAACGGGACATGGCTAGCTTGGTATCCAACCTTGTGCAAATGGGGATTTTGCGGTTGTGCAAATGGACTGTTTGCGGTTGTTTGCGGTGCGTTAAACGGGGAGTTTGTTCTGTCAGAGTTTGGTCTGTCACTGTGAAGCGGGCATAAGCCTTACATTACCTGATTGATACAACATCATACCTGATCGTATACACACACTGGATGTTTTAAAGCACGTTATTCCAAACAATTTAGGAGTGTTAGGTGATTTATGCCCTTTATGGATTAAAACCTGACTCTGCGTCAACTACATAATTTTCCATGGGAGTTTTGCCATGGATCCCCCTCCGGCATGCCACAGTCCAGGTTTTAGTCTACTTGAAACAACTTTTCCATCACTATTGTGGCCAGAAAGAGTCCCTGTGGATTTTAAAATTCGCCTGCCTATTGTAGTCTATGGCGGTTCGCCTGTTCGCAAACATTTGCGGAAGTTCACGTTCGTCATTTGCGAACGGAAAATTTTCTGTCCGCGACATCTCTACATATGGTATGCTGCCCCTTGTTACCTCCATGTGCATTAGCAACCGGTGGGGGGAGAGACACACACACCTATATGTACCACCTTAATCAAAGTCACCTACAGTATTAGATAGGTGGGGCAAAAGTGCACTTGAATGTCACTCCCTGTATAGGAGCGTATTCACACATGAAGGTGCCACTCCTTCAAGACAAATCAAAGAAATCACAGAAAAAATATATATATATAAACCATCCTGCACGATATGGTATTAAATGCGGGGATGTATATGGCTATATTTACAAAATCACAGAAAATAATGCACTATAATAATAGATGCAAGCATAACATTAGGACTAAGCCCTCACTCTTGATAAAATCTGAGACACTTGGTCCTTTCTGTGATTTTGTAAATATAGCCATATACATCTACACATATAATACCATATCGTGCAGGATGGTTTATATATAGTTTTTTCTGTGATTTGTTTGTTTTGTCTAGAAGGAGTGGCACCTTCATGTGTGAATACGCACCTAAACTGGGAGTGATATTCAAGTGCACTTTTGCCCCACCTATCTAATAGGTGACTTTGATTAGGCTGGTACATATAGGTGTGTGTGTGTCTTTCCTCCCACCGGTTGCTGATGCACATGGAGGTAACATGGGGCATCATACCATATGTGGGCGGACTGTGCTCCTGAAAAATGCACTACATCATGAATAGGTTAGCATAGGAACCCCGCCTGAACTGAGACTACCTTGTCGTCTGGTAGGTGGGCTTAGATGTATTTTGATCAAAATGTATTGACCAAGTGTCTTAGATTTTATCAAGAGTGAGGGCTTAGTCCATATGTTATGCTTGCATCTATTATTATAGTGCAATATTTTCTGTGATTGTATTTCATTTTAACACAATAATAGCATTTTTTAAATAAAAAATTATGTTTTAATGTCTCCATGTTCTGAGAGCTATAGTTTTGTTTTATTTTTTTGAGCGATTTTCTTATGTAAGGGCTCATTTTTTGTGGAATGAGGTGACTGTTTTATTGATACCATTTTGTGGAACATACGCCTTTTTGATCACTTTTTTTGGCTTTTTTTTTACACAGTTTTTATTTTATTTATTTTATGTTGTTTATCAGTGCATCATGTGAGATATTTAAAGAGCCGGCTGTCACGGACCTGGCAATACCAAATATGTCTATTTTATTTATTTTTTCCTATTTTTAATATTTTTTTTATTACTTAATTGGGGAATTTTTCTTTTTATATGTGAAACCTTTTTTTTTATAAAACACTTTATTTTTCTATTTTTTCTATTTTTTACTTTACACTTTGTGCCCCCCATAAGGTCATACAAGACCTCTGTGGGACATTTGACGTCATTTTTTTTTTCATTATTGATTTCACATGTAACTGGGGCTGTACAGCACTATACAGAGTTGTACAACCTCAGTGCGGGGCTGATCGAGGTCTGTGGAAGACCCGACAGCTCCTGCACTCTCCCGGCCCCGGATGTCACATGACCACCGGCCAGAACAGGAAGCGCATGGCATTGGTGAGCGCTGTGTATTACAGTAAAAAAAGAAAACTAAATATACGCACTGCACTGTTGCTGTGATTTCTGTTGAAAGCGTATAGGGGCTTATTTAATTAATAAAAGCAAAAATATATATGCACTGCACTGTTGTAGTTATTTCTGGTGAAAGTGTATAGGGTCGTATTTCAATACCACAAGAAAAATAGATACACACTTCACTCTTTAATTGTTTTCTGGTTAATCCGTATAGTGGCCTTTTTCTGTCCAACAAAAAAAATATGTATTCTCGGGTCACTTCTGCAGTTATTTCTGTTGAAAGGGAATAGGGCGTATTACAGTGAAAAAAGAAAAATATATATACGCACTGCACAGTTGCAGTGATTTCTGGTGAAAGCGTATAGGGGCGTATTTCAGTACTGCAAGTAAAATATATTCTTAGTACACTGTTGCAGTTATATCTGGTAAAGCCTTTACTGGCGTATTGCAGTAGAAAAAGAAATATACATTCACCATTCGCTGGTGCACTTATATGTAGAAAAACCTTTATTGATGTATATCAATAAAAAAAAAAATAAACATTCGCCATTCGCTGCTGCACTTACCGTATTTTTCGCCCCATAAGACACACTTTTTCCCCCCTAAAAATGGGGGGGGGGGAATGCCCCTGTGTCTTATGGGGCAAATGGTGAAATTTTTACATCGCAGCCTGCGATGCTCCAGTATCGCAGTCTGCGATGTATGAGCGGGAAGGGACTGGGAGGAGGAGCTGGGGGTCAGCAATTGTGGCGGGGCCAGTGCATTCACTGTGCTCCTGCCCCGCCGCTCCAGTGCTGTACGATAGTATAGAAATATAAAATGTCTAATTCAAATAACATTCATTAAATCTCCCCCTCAGTTGTATATCACTATCTACTCACACCAGGTTTTTGTATAATGCAGACAGGCCGGGCGGGCGGCAGTGTGACTCACTGTCGTCACATGCCGGCGCCGCCTACTTTATGAATGAAGCAGGCGGCGCAGGCACGTGATGTCAGTGAGTCACGCTGCCGCCCGGCCTGCCTGCATTATACAAAAACCTGGTGTGAATAGATAGTGATATACAACTGAGGGGGAGATTTAATGAATGTTATTTGAATAAGACATTTTTTATTTCTATACTATGGTACAGCACTGGAACGGCGGGGGACATCTGTGGATGACATTTTTATTGGGGACATCTGTGGATGGCACTGTTAAGGGGTGGGGGGTCTGTGAATAGCACTCTCATGGAGTGTGGGGTCTGTGGTGGCACTGTTATAGGATGGGGTATCTGTGGATGCCAGAACAAATAAATCGTACCTTTTAAAACATAATGTTTATTGTATGCCTATTAAAACAAATGTGTACCTAAAATAAAGTTGAGTTGCCACAATACAACAATTGCAAACTGTAGAAAATGGATAGACATAGGGAAAAGTCAGATACCTATACAGAGCTGGGTCTCTGACCACTGACACGCCCTAATGTCTAGTCCCTGCCTATGGGCAATCTACTATGCTATCCCCTAACCTGTACCCTATCTAACACCGTGATGGACTGCCCAGTTATTCGTCCTAAGGGAGGAAAAAGGGTCAAGGGGTGAAACAGGTTCTGCAAAAACCACTCCAGTGTGTTAGGGTAGTGGTAAAAGGAATGACAATGTGTCCACAGCGCTCGGTAGGAGAAGTACAAAGTTGATGCATAAACTCCTATCCAAATCCCTGTCCCGACGCGTTTCCTTGGCAACAAGGCCAATTCCTCAGGGGACTAATACATTTATAATCGTGGAGCAGGGAAATGAAACATAACAAAAAGACATAAAGTAATTACTTAGCAAGGAGGCTATCCCAATCAAAGGTAATGATATGGAGACAGTGAAGATCCTCTAGGCATCCCCCATAAGTTTGACCGAGTTTAAGTTGTCACCCACTCCGTGGCCTCCTTCTGATGCTGCCGACACCTCCACACTCTGTCATTGTGCCACTCTGTGGCCTCCTCCTGATGCTGCCGACTCCTCCTGGCTCTGTCATTGTGCCACTCTGTGGCCTCCTGATGCTGCCGCCACCTCCAGACTCTGTAATTGTGCCACTCTGTGGCCTCCTCCTGATGCTGCTGATGCCGACTCCTCCTGACTCTGTCATTGTGCCACTCTGTAGCCTCCTCCTGATGCTGTTACCCGATGCTGTTACCCGCCTGATGCCACACATCTGATGCCAAGTACTCTTTTTTTTACCCACTATCTTCAGCAGGTTCAAGTATTGCCACCCACCTCCACAGTATGTCACCTTGCCACTCTGTGGCCTACTGATGCTGCTGCCACCTCCAGACTGGGTCATTGTGCCACTCCATGTCCTCCTTCTGATACTGCTGCTGCCGACACCTCCACACTCTGTCATTGTGCCGCTCTGTAGTCTCCTCCTGCTGCTGCCAACTCCATAGACTGTCATTGGGCCACTCTGTGGCCTCCTCCTGATGCTGCTGCCGACTCCTCCGAGCTCTGTCATTGTGCCACACTGTGGCCTACTCATGCTGCTGCCACCTCCAGATTCTGTCATTGTGCCACTATGTGGCCTACTCATGCTGCTGCCACCTCCACACTATGTCATCTTGCCACTCTATGGTCTCCTGATGCTGCAGCCACCTCCACACTCTGTCATTGTGCCATTCTGTGGCTTCCTTATGCTGCTGCCAACTCCAGACTCTGTCATTGTGCCACTCGGTGGCCTTCTCCTAATGCTGCTGCTGCCGCCACCTACAGACTCTGTCATTGTGCCACTCGGTGGCCTCCTCATACTGCTTCTACCTCCAGACGCTGTCATTGGGACACTCTGTGGTCTCCTCATGCTGTTTCCACCCTCCCCACTACATGACTGGTTCACTGTTTTGGCTTCTGGCCTGGCTGACATCATAATTCATTTGACACTTCTTCTGATCTGTCAGAAGGAAGGAAACATGAGATGCACAACAGATCCTGTCTGTGTAGCAGCTTTAAGGCCTGTATGGTCATCATAATTGGCTTATGATTTGGTAGCCAAAAGCAGGAGTGGGTAGAAAACACAGAAGACATGCAAATATCCCATTCACATGTCATCTCTGTTTTAGATTCACTCCTGTTTTTTTTTTTGTCATTAGCAATACTGATGGATTATTGAGCAAATGCTGACCGAGTGAAGGCGTATGCTGCACAGACAGGATCCGTTTTTTCTGGGTTATTGTTCTGACGGATCAGAGAATGGGGAAAATGAATCACTCAAACTTACTGCTGACACCATCTCCACTCTGTCAGGGGGGCTCTACTTGTATATGCGTTTAATAGAACAGGTTCTGTAGACATCTATGTGGAATCAGCTGACGAGGGTGCAAAAGGAGTACACTTCTTCTTGACGCTAACATCTACCTGTAAGGCTGAGTTGATACTTCAGGTATTTGGTCAGTTTTGGCCTCGTAACTGCCCAAATAAGCAAAGTATGCAGTGATTCTAAGAGCAATGCCTGTAATCTGCATGTCCTACTGATTCACAGTATTATTTCACTACAACAGCAGACCTTCTAAAAAATTTTTACTGCAAGGCACAGTGTTCTATTCTACTATTAAGGCTCTATGCAGCCTGGAAATTGCTGTTTTTTAACGAACAAATTCGGATGAAAAATAATTTTTCCCAAAAATTTAGCAAACCGGCCGAATCGAATTTTTGAAAAATTCGCTCATCTCTATTTACTATATACAGGGTCACCCTTAATGGCAGTTAGAATATTTCCTATTCTGGGCTGCTCAGTGATCATTCTATCAAAACCTTTTAATCTAATTATGTCTTCTCTGAAATGTGCCTTTCAGACAGGCAACATTCACAGAATACCCATACTAGGAAAAATGAGATGGGGTAAACAGGAAACAGCTTGGTGATATCAGTAGGTATTATGACTGCTGATGTCACCTCTGTTCTTTACAGTAAAACAACTTAATGTTATAAAATTTAGCATTGCTCTAAAATATCTAACATAATTTCATCAAAATGTTGTATTTTATATCAACCAAAGTGATACCACAATTTGTAAACGTACAATATTAAAATAAAGCAACAATGATATTAGAAGGGTTATCCCATGACTAATGTAAAATAGGAAAATCAGACATTATATAAAACATGACAATCTCTTTCCATTCATTTCTCTGCTACATTTATATCAAGTGTAAAATCTCAGTGCAATAGATAGCTCAACTGCTCAATTTAGATGATAGAGTTGCAAACTGCTAGGTCCGACTCACCCAGTCAGAATATTAAGCAAATGTTAAATAGGAGAATTAGCAGGCACACTCATATCTGGGATATTAACTGTCTATTTTTATTTAAAGGATAACTGTCACATTTAGACCCTAATTTCAGTTTTCATATATGTAGTTACTAATATGATAATATACCTGAATCAATAACTATTAGACTTACTTACCCCTTATTTAATAAGATTCAACCCTTAGCAACCAGTCTGCATAAAACTGAAATTTCACTATTCTGTTAAGATGGCCGCCCTCAGCCCTGAGGCTAATCCATAGGACACCTGCAGTGAAGTTAGTGAAGACCAGCTCTGTATAGGGGGGTCTTGCAGTGAAGTTCCCAGGTCTGGCTGAAGCCTGTAGTCCTTCTACAAGCTCTCCTCTTATCAGATAAGGCTGTCATTTATACACTGAGCAGCCCCATATGTACATTCTCCAGAACTGCTAAGGGAGTGTCTGCCAAGCACAGGCATGTGGAGAAGTTCACACACACAGCCCAGCACTGTTATCTCCTGTCAGGAAGAACCTGGCTTTTTATACATTCCCTTACAATATTGACTCACTATCAGTTCCCAGTGCACGGCAGCGTGCTCCGTCCTCTATCTGGTAGACGGAAGGAGCATAGCAACCTGATTTTATCTCAGGTAAATATAGCCAATACTGGGGACTTTTAGGTGGCTTTTAGGGGTTATTTATTTAAGAATCAGAAATTAAAACAGGGCCAACAAGGTAATATTAATCACCAGAATCCAATAGTAAAAAAAAAAAAAATTTGACAGTTATACTTTAAGTTAAAACTTTAAAACATAAGGATGTAATGAAATAAAACTAGGTGGAAGACATAGGAGTGAATAATGATAAGTGCTGTATGCAGTGATCTGGTACCAGATGATTATAAAGTGGATTAAAAATTAGTGTAAATAAATCTAAGTATTGGAGTGAACATAAATAGCTTAAAATGTCTATATGATCTATATCCACAGATATGTCACCATATAAGGTTATGCTGCATAAAAAGTAGATGCAAACAGAAATTTATAAGCAGGTATATATCGATGAACGTTATAGAAAATTGTATAAAAATTGTATGGTAGTGCCTTAATACACATGATTTCATACCACAATAAGTAAATTGATATGTATCCTCTTTATAGAGTGTTTCGTGCTGTGGGGAAAGAATGATGGTGCTCTGAGCCTAGGTGCGGCGTCCCGCACTGTCTCCGGCTCTGAGGTCACCTACCCACCGACCGGGAGTGTTCTCTGTGGGTATTCCCGATGTGTCTTCCTTGCAGTGTGGTTGTGCGTTTCACGGCGTCCCGTGAACAGCGTCGGCTCGCGCGGCTGCTATGTAGCGGAGCGGACGTAAGAAAATCACGTGACCGGAATCTTGCCAGCTGCTTGGGTGTAACAGTCTCTTTCAAGGATCTCTCCTCATAAATCAATTTCTTTAACTATGACTGATATTTTTCGGTGTTTTGTAGAAATCCTCCACAGGCTTAAACACGTTTCGGGACTATACTTGGTCCCTTCATCAGTAAGACTGATGAAGACGTTAAAGTGTAACATATTAGTACACAAATGCATTATAAACATGATGTCCATTTGTGTAAATAAATAATAATAAGATATAGGAGAAAATGTAAATAACATTTATCAATAATATGAATTTATATATAAAAAAGCCATTTCCCCTCATCAAGCCATATACAATAAAAAAATAATAAAACTAGACATATCAGGTATTGCCACTTCCGTAATGACCGGTTCTATAAAAAATATCATTAAATTATTTTTAAAAATTTAAAACATCACCAAAATAGCCATTTTTTGGTCACTTTGCCATGTATAATACACTGCTTATGTTGCACAGTCTATTTATGCAATCATTAGAAAACAGCCAATCTATTAGGCCTAGTCTAAAACTCCTTAGTGACTTCAGTTGCCTTTTGGTAGGAGGGGTAAAGTGTGTATTTAAGGGGGTAGAGCTACCTGTTTGCTGAGGCCTAGAGAAATTTTAGAGAAACAGCAGCATGACCTGGAGATACGTATAGCTCTAGCAGGCTCTCCGTATGGTCATGCAGTAAACCCAGTGCTCTGAAAGAAGGGTAGAGTTGGCAAAAGCATAAACAAGTATTGATGACAAAAGAAGAATAAATATCAACTCCACAACTGGTTTTGGAGTCTCTCTATCTATTAAGCAAATTATTGAGGATTTGATGCTTTGATGTTTGAGCAGGTGTTAAGAACATAGAAGGTATTAAACTCACTAACAAAATAATGTGCCAAGAAGTAGTTGCATTTCTTATGAAATCCTGTGGCACCTTTGTCCAAATATGTTGCAGCTGGGTCTGTAAGTTACTTGCAAGTTACTGTGTCCGACATCCTAGCTGGTCCAATAAATGCTCAATTGGTGATAAATTTGGTGACCTGGAAAGCCAAGGATGTGTTACAATCTGACATTCCTGGGAAACCCTCACTGTGTGAAGTGGAGCATTATCCTGCTAAAAAATAATGTCAGTTGGAAGCCCTGCCATGAAAGGCAACACACGTGGCCGCAGGATGTCCTGCACATATTGCTAAGATGTAGTGTCCTTCATATCACTACTGGAGGTGACCAACTGTCATTTGCAATGGCTTTCCAGACCATCACACCAGCAGTCTGTTACTCTTCAACAAAGGCAAGATTGAAGCACTTACCATGAGACGTCCATACTCATAGCCAAACTTCATGGGATCCCAAGCAACACCTGCATTTGTCACTAAAGACAGTATGGTTTGAGTCCAGGTTTAACTTTCATGACACCACTACTGAGGATGGCTGTCAATGGCTGGACAAGTAATAGGCCATGACACCAAATTTCCTTTTGCAAAGTGCTTATAAATGGTCTGGGCAGAGACAGGGGTGTGAAATGAAGGGCCCATCTTTGTCTCAATGGCCTACCTTCTATCACGGTGTAAGTAATTTTACTAGATAAAATAATGTAGCATTCTTCCCTATTTTTGACAAAAAATAATTGTGGAATCTGCGGTGGAGGCTTCTAATTGATCCCAAAGACAGATGTAAATGAAGTCAAACAGACAAATTGTTTTCAAAAGGGTACATAGACTTTAAGCTTGTTTGAGTATCTTAAACATTAAATTCCAGCAGAAATTATCTATCGCCAAAAACACTGGGAAACTAATAACTATGTACTTATTGTACATCTCTAAAACTTCAATGGAAGAACCCATCTAAGGAAACAATATAAGAGTACAAAAAAAAAAAAAAACATTGTCCAACATCTTCAAAACTGTAAATGTATTTTCTTACTTTTATATTTAAATAAATTCATAATAAAAACAGTTCAATTCTTAATTATATATACCGTATTTTTCACTTTATAAGACACACCTAGGTTTTTAACATAGCAACATAGTAACATAGTATATAAGACTGAAAAAGGACATTTGTCCATCCAGTTCGGCCTGTTTCCTACAAGTTGATCCAGAGGAAGGCAAAAAACCCCTGTGAGGCAGAAGCCAATTTTCCCCACTTAAGGGGAAGAAAATTCCCTCCCGACTCCGATCAGGCAATCAGAATAACAAAATATTTTCCTTTTCACGAGGAAAATAAGAAAAAAAATATTTTTACCCAAAAGATGCGCTTTTGGTGGGTTTTGAACTAATGGTGGTCTGTCGATGACACTTTTATGGGGGATCTGTGGATGATGCACTGTTATGGGGGATCTGTGGATGACGCACTGCTATGGGGGATCTGTGGATGACACTGTTATGGGGGCATCTGTGGATGAAGCACTGTTATGGGGTCATCTGTGGATGACGCACTGTTATAGGGGGATCTGTGGATGACGCACTGTTATGGGGGCATCTTTGGATTATGCACTGTAATGGGGGATCTGTGGATGACGCACTGTTATGGGGGCATCTGTGGATGACGCACTGTTATGGGGGCATCTGTGGGTGACACACTGTTATGGGGGCATCTGTGGATGACACACTGTTAGGGGATCTGTGGATGACACACTGTTAGGGGATCTGTGGATGACACACTGTTAGGGGGATATGTGGATGACATACTGTTAGGGGATCTGTGTATGGCACTGTTATGGGGATATCTGTGGATGACACTGTTATGGGGATATCTGTGTATGACACTGTTATTGGGGGATCTGTGAATGACACTGTTAGGGGGGATCTGTGGATGACACATATATAGCTTCTTGTGCTATATATGTGTCATCCACAGATCCCCCCATAAGTGCCCCTGTGTAAATAGTGACCCCAATACACCGGGCATGTGCAAAGCAATCTTCACATGTAAAGTATAGTCCTGTAATCCTAATTAAAGTGGCGCAATCCTCTGCAGTAGTACTTACTATCAAACTACCGTAGCAGGCAGGCTGACCGGCAGCGTAACATCACTCACTCTGTCACGCACCTGCTCCTCCCACTTTATTAATGAAGGCATGATGGCAACATATTATTAATGAAGGTATAATGGCAACATATTAGCTAATAATGGGAGATGATGAGGCATTGTCACATATTAGGTGCATCCGCCGGCAGCTCAGGGGATATCAAGTAAATAAAAATTTATGTGTTAATATCAATGTTTTTACTTATCCAGCCAATTCTGAGACTGTTTTCTCATAACACATTGTACTCTACTTCATGCCAGCGCTAAATTTCAGATGATATGTTTTGGTTTTATTGATAAATTTACAGAAATTTTTGAGTGATTAGTAACTTTCTAGATTTGAATTTCTCTGATTTTGGCCTCGTTCACACAGACTTTCCGGATTTGCTCCGGTTGAGTCCTGGGTGCATTGAAGGAAACCCGAGCAAGTGCGCATGCAATTTCAGTCATTTTTCACTGCAATTGCATTGCATTGTTTAGATCTTTCCACGTGAGTGCAATGCATTTTGCACGCATGTGAGATAAAACTGAATGTGGTACCCAGACCTTCTTCAATGATGTTCGGGTTTGGGTTCGGTGTTGTGTAGATGTTATTATTTTTCCTTATAACATGGTTATAAGGGAAAATAATAGCATTCTTAATTCAGAATGCTTACTAAAATGTGACTTGAGGGGTTAAAAAATAAAAAAAAAATAACTAAAAAATAACTTGATCGGGCAGCTGGCATCGTCTTCTGTCTTCTTTTTTCAGGACCTGGATGAGGTGAGTTATTAATTAACAGTTACCTTATGTCTACTTTATATTGATATAATTGTGCAAATGTAATTTTATTTTTTTAAGATGTAAGTTTTATAAGCAATTTTTCAAATTTTTAAAAACATTTCCAAAATGTAATTTTCTAAGGACCAATTCCATTATGAAGTGCCTTTGAGGGGTGTACATAATATAAACCACTCACAAGTGACCCAATTTTAGAAAAATTTACTCCATTTTTGAAACACCTCTGACAGAATTTATCTAGGGATATAGTGATTGTTTTGCCCAACAGATAAATACACTGGGGAGTGAGAATAAAAAATTACACTTTTATTTTCCCAATAAACTGCTACTTTAGCCCCAGATTTTTAATTTTTACAAGGGTAACCATAGAAAAAGCACCCCATAATTTGTTATGCATTTCCTCTTAAATATGGAAACAACACATATGTGGTCATAAAACTACTATGTAATGTTGATCGAGAATATTCTAATCGCAAATTTTTATCGCAAATTTCGGCACTTCGAGAATTGGCAAAAATCTAGAATATAGTGCTATATATTCGTATTAGCGAATATTCTAGATTTTTTTTCATCAGTACTACTGCTTCTTGCTTGTATATATAATACAGATAGTTAGTAAGAGACAGTCAGTGTAGGTTCGATAGTGCTATAGTGTAGCTGATAGGTTCCAGGACAGGGTGTTAGGTAGTGAGATAGGAATTACTGTGTTTTGATAGGGATTAGTGTCTCTGTTAGACACAGTGCTGTGATGTCACAACAATACTTAGTGCACCAATCAGTAATATTTACTCAGACCTGATAAAATTTGAAGTTGCATGTATTGTGGCAAAAAAAAATTTGCATCATTAGTGCCGATTTGCGCAATCACGAAAATAATTACTAGAGATCGCTAATTCTAGAATTCACAAATTTATTGCTAATATTATGCGAAAGGTTCATTAAATATTGAGAAAACTAATATTGCCTATGCCGCTCATTGCTACTGCTATGTCGGCACACTGCATGGCTTACAAGGGATGGAGTGCCATATGGCTCTTGAAGGGCAGATTTTGCTGGAATAGTTTTCGGGCACCATGTTGCATTTGATGAGACCCTGAGGTACAGTGGAAACCCCAAAAAGTGACCCCATTTTGGAATCTATAATAAAAGAAAGCTACAACACTCTTCCAATTCCTGTGATTTATTCAAAAATCTGCATCAAACCTGGCAAAGTTCTAACAATATCCTAGTCTTTATCAAGCCAGTCAATTTTTGTTCTTCCCCATTTTGGAAACTAAACACCTTACATAATTTATTCAGGGGTATAGAGCTTTATGGCCACAGGGATTTTATAGAATTTAGAAATGTCTGTGAAAATGACAATAAATTGTTGCTTTAGTCCCAGATTTTTCATTTTAACAAGGGTTAACAGGAAAAAAGAAAATTGTTACACCCCATATGTGGTTGTAAACTTCTGTTTGGGCACAGTGCAGGGTTCAGAAGAGAAAGAGCACGCTGTGCTTTTAAACCTTAGTTTGGTTATTTATACAGCGCTGGCCAACTGCAGAGGCTCTTAAATAAAATAAAATAAGGAGACCTGGAGAAGTGAACCCATTTTTGAAACTCCGCCCATCAAGGTATTAGAGGTGAAGTGAGGATTTTCATGCCACAAGTACTCTGAAGAAATCAATGCGCAGCAGATGGCGCAAAGTTAAAATTGCAAGTTTTCAACAGATTTGGCAATATAGTCCCCAATATCCTGTGCCCAGCCGTGTCATCTGAGACGTGCCACACCCTTTAAATTGTTAAGCAGATTCTACTTGGTACCGAAAGGCCATAAATGTGGATGTAAACTACTGTTTGGGTACACTGCCGGGTTTAGAAAGAAAAGACCACCTTTTTTGCTTTGGCAGTGCAGATTTTTATGGGTTTATTTGCGAGCATCATGTTGCCATGATTGAACAGTCTCTGGGTTAGTAGTACAGCTATTTTCCGAGAACCATACTTTTTTTCCCTCTCTCATTGGAGCTGTGTGAGGGCTTAGTTTTTTTTTAGGGATGAGTTGCCATTATTATTGTTTATTTTGGGGGGTACATACAACTTTTGATCACTTTTTATTTTGCTTTATAGGAAGCATAATAACAGAAAATAGCAATTCTGCCATTGCTTTTTGGATTTTGTTATTGTGGTGTGCAATGTACAGAAAAAAATGAATGTTAGCTCTATTCTGCTGGTCAGTACAAATATAGAGATACCAATTTTATATTGTTTGTTTTTTTTTTACAACTTTTACATAAAGCATTTAAAGAACATTATGTTTTTCTTGTCTGAGGGCTTATTTTTTGTGGAATGAGATAACATTTTTATTGGTACCATTTTGATGTACATATTACTTTTTGATCACTCAATATTATGCTGTTGGTGAGGTGAGGTGAATAAAATATGGCTGTTCTGACATAGTAATTAATTTTTTTTACTTCGTTCACCTGATAGATCATGTGATATTTTTTATAGAGCAGGTCATATAGACATGGTAAAACCAAATATGTCTTTTTTTATTTTTCTTCAGTTTTACACAATAAAAGCATTATTGAAAAGAAAATCACATATTTGTGCCACCATTTTCTGAAAGCCATATATTTTGTTTTAATTTTTCTGGTGAGGGTCCTGTGTGAGGGTTCATTTTTTACAAGATGAGTATATGTTTTTATTGGTACTATTTTGCGGTACATACTACATTTTAATGCTTAAATAAATAGTTCAATAGTAAATTGCTTGGCTTGATGAGGGGAAAGAAGTGTTTTTTTCCCTTTTTATATATTTTTTTAAATTTTAACACTTTTTAAACTTTTTTTTTTTACTTTTTATTTTTGTTCCACTAGGAAACTTCTGCTTTTGGGTGTCTGATCCCTTGTACAATGCGTTACGATACATGGTGTATTGTGAATACTAATGAGCGCTTCCATTATGGAAGAAAGGCATGGGGGCTGATGAGAGGCATGGCTGCTGATGAGAGGCATGGAGGCTGAACTGAGGTCTGAATTGGGGGGTCTTATTTTTTTGGGGGGGTCTTATCTGAGGTCTGATTGGGGGTCATTCACATTGGGGTCTGAGCAGAGGTCTAATTGGGGTAGGATCTGAGGTATTATTAGGGTCTTATTGACATTGGGGGTCTGATTGGGGTTGTCAGCTGAGGTCTGATTAACATTGGGGTTTGATTGGTGGTCTGACCTGAGGTCTAATGAAATTTTTTTTTTTCTTATTGTCCTCCTCTAAAACCTAGGTGCATCTTATGGGCTGGTGCATCTTATAGGGTAAAAAATAGAGTAGGTGGTAATTATATGAATAGGGCTATTTTTACACAGGAATAATATGGGTGTGTTTTCATGCCTGTATTACCCTGGCAAATCCACATGACTCAGTAATACCCCAACTGGAGATAAGCAAATCAATTTGTAAGAATTGATTAAGCAGTCTTCTGCACCTGTGATGAGTTATCCCTGAAGCTGAGGATGCTGCCCCCACCACTTGATTGGCAGGGCCAGACATCACATCCAGCCCTGCCTATCTCGCGCCTATGCTGCAGCCCCATGAAGCAGTTCAAGCACAGAGGCTTTGTTTCTGCTTCCAGAGCAGTGATTGTTCATGTGCCGCGTCGTAGATATCTGTGAGCCACGGCTGTGACAGGATTGTATGAATACTGGATTATATGAAGACTATTTTCACACAAGCACAATATGGGGGCATTGTTATGCCTTTGGAAAATCCCCACGACTCACTAATATCCCAACTCTAGATATTTGTTTTGCTTTTAGTTTGGGTCATTAGATCCATGGTTGGGCCAGGATTTGCAGTCATAATGCTGGACGATTAATGCTCCTATATTACACTTGTGTGAAACCAGCTGAAAGGGTATTATTTGAAACAATAGTTTAAGCCCCAATTAAATAGCTCCACAATTAAATAACTAATAATGTACAATATATTAACCACTGATATATAGAGCGGAAAACAATGTGAAAGATCCATGTCATTAGAAGCACCCTTCTTGTTAATTCAGCAGTTTTCATAAACAACAAAATGAATTGTTCTGTGTACTTCTGCATTTACATTTCTAATTTCTACACTCTCAAAGGCATTGTTAAAATGTCACTGCTAAGACAATAGCCCAGAAATGTCTTGAATATTAAGTAACATTAATATAAAAGTGAGAAAGTGGAAAACTCATTTTTGGATTTACTGACCTGCACATTTTATGACCGCAATTAATTGAACTTCAATTTGTAAAATTAACTTTGAAAATAGATTGTTAGTTAATTTCATGCACATAAACAGAATCTAACACAGATCAAAAGTTGCGCTAATATATTAAAATCTCTCAACTGATCTGAAAAATACAATTTAAATTGATTATAATATGTAAAGTCATTCACTGGCGTTTAAATGCTTTCATTTTGAAAAATAAATTAGAAAAGTAAAATAGTTTTCTATTTAGCCTTATTGTTTCTCAACAAATCCACATTGGGGTAACATGACTAAGACTGGTATACAGCTTTGTGGTACAACAGTCTATAGCAATGTTCCCCCAACAAGGAGAACCTCTTTTAGGAAATACAGTGGAGCCACCAAACAATGATAAATAGTAAATTAGTTTCACTGTCTATGACTGGGACACCCTCTTTTACAACACAAATTGGAATCCCATTTATGTGTAACATGGGGAGATGATGTACAACTCACTTATGATCTTCACTTACCAAGCAAAATTACAACCAATATATTATACAAACCCAATAGCAAATACAATGACTCAGGCATAATGTTATTATCTTTTGAGCGGTACAATGGTTTTGGCAGTTGTAACACATAAGGTGGTGCAACTTGCAAAACAGAACACTAGAATATTGAACAATTTAAGAGCCAAATTTGCCAAGTCTTAGTTTAACTCATAGAGACCACACTCAGACTATGTTACTTTACACAGTCCCATACCAGTCACTTCAAACCTGCCAAGTTTTAGGAATCAATCAATCCCTATCAGGCCCTTCTTCCCAAGCCTACATCCTCTGGTCACAGTTACCTGACTCTTTCAATGGTCCAGTGCAGTTTAACACAGTCTCCTCCATCTCAAGGTTTTCAAGGGCTAACACTCCACTAACTTTCTCTTCCTGAGGTCCATTAGGCAATGATACCACAGGACAATCAAACCCACCTCTTAGGTGACCACAATACTCATATTTCAGTGAACATGCAGCAGTTACACTAGGTCCCATGCTTCTCAAAGGCTACTGTTTTACTTCCCCTACTTTCTAGTCTCCACAGTCCAATCTAATCCACAACTGTATCACCAGGCCACAGTCCAGGTCTGCAGGGAAATCCGTCTCTACTGATTTTTAGTTCGCCATCCCAGTTTGTTAGGCCCCGGTTTACAGAGGTGAGTCCTTTATGCTTGGTGTGTGATGCCCAAGGAAATTGCTGAGACTGACCACTTTATATGAGTGGAATTGTCATTAATCCTATTGTTTATAGGTAGGCATGACATGACTTACATGGTCATGCTAGAGACAGTGGTATATTCTTTTTGGCATTATTAGCATTGATGAATTTTCTCCTTGCCCACGTTGTATGTAGACTCTTTTACTCTATTTATTTATAAGGAATCATTATCATATGTACACCTCGTGTTACCTGCATTGATGTATTTTATTATTAAACAATTATGTATTTTTCAATTGTATGTAGTGTAATCATGACCTGGGCCACTGGGATGGTGTTTTTTGTCCCCTACTCCCTTTTTTAACATTTATCTATTTGTATTAAGTGATAATAAAGTTATATATATTTCTAAATTTGGAAATTTATGGGCTCTAGTTTTTTCTTTGTTTTTTGCTTGATTTTTAGTTCTCCAGCAGAGATAATCAGCCCTACTTAGGACATGACTACCCCCTCCACTGGCTTTGAGCACAATACCGGTTTCCTCAAAACTGATTCTCATACTGGGCTGTCTATTCCCACCACCCCCTATTAAGCAACTCTCACAAGCTTTGGGGGCAAGCTTACTAATGGCTAGACTGTGGCCTGATTCTGTTACAGCCATAACAATCTGAATTCATGTTAAAAGTACTAGTTACCTATCCTGACACATAATTATTCCAAGGGGTATAGAATTATCTATCTGTGCCATTCCTTGAAATTCATCCTAGAACTTTATTAATAGTTGAAACACTGGACATATACCATACATATCCTATACACTTTGACATTGTCAAATCAGTGCTGAAAATGTCAGACTATGTAGGGAATAACCGAGAAATGATTATCAGAGAATGTGCTCCAGGACTGTCAGTTCATGGAGAATGCAAGTTATGTACAGTATTTACTAATACAGACATGTCAGGAGTGATGACCTCTTTAGCTGGAATAGATACTTCTGGTTTCTGGTCATTTTTTCCTGTTACCATCTGCACTACTAATGTAATGACTCAGATGAAAGAATATGTGAGTATGTGAAATTTTCCCTGCAGTTATGATGGAAAACAAATGTAGAAGCATGCCTGTGAACTGTAGGACAAGCAGTATTAACACTTGCACTGAGGCCTAGTTCCTGAAGGAATCTAATCATATAAATGGCATATGATAAGCTGTTGGCCAGAGGAGTACAAAGATCTCATAGGGCCCGACACCAAAACTCTGTATATGCCCCCAGTGACAGTGCTGCCATAGTTACAATGTTTAATTAAGTGAAAAACTATATTTTAAAGTAATGCTTCTGATTGACTTTTGTGTTCATTAGTATAGTGTTCATTCTCAATGTGTTTACACCAGATAACTAGCATAAATGCAATAAATGCAATCTTATAAGATCTGTATAATATAATTTAAACAGGGTTCCTTTTGCTAGAGTGTGGACTATTGTGGAGATTTGGAGAAATATTCACTTTAGTTAAACAGAATGAGCAGGAACATATACATGTAAAGAGCTCTATGTGACATAAATTGAGCTTTCGTTTGACACTACTTTACATCTCTGTTCCCATTTAAGCGCTCAAATGTTCTTACGACTTCTCATTGGGAATAATGCTTTCAATGGCTTAGCACTAAAGATGAATATTTCAATTTCCTAATGTCTCAATGTCTCATCTATAACTGTGAGGTGCTGTCCCTGAAGATGCTCTGCCTTCCTCTTGATTGACAGGGTCGGACAGCTTGGCAGACCCTGACAATCTCATGCCTGTTCCAAATAGTGGCACAAGTGCAGGGGCTTTACTTCTACTACTGGAGTAGTGACTGTGCATGCTCTGCTACACTTCCGGATAGCACCGCATGAACAGTCGTTGCAGTGGAAGAAGAGCGTCTGCACTTGCACAGCTTTTCAGATCAGTGGCATAGGCATTTATTACTACTCAGTATATATTATTAGATAATTTAGATATATTTTAGTGTCAGAAATTCAGTGATAAACTGTACCATTTAAATCAACACCATAGTAAATCTATACAAAAAAATTAGCTACATTGCTTTATACAGTAATAACTATCACCTTTCCTCTATTACTTATTTATTTGATAATAGTCTAATAAAAAAATATACAGGCTATTCTAAAAACTGATGCCTGTGGATTCTGCAAAATGACAATTTGAGCAAAATAGAATCTAAATTGCTCTTTGGACAATTAATTTTGTTATTATCGCTGCCTAATAAGATGCATGCATGTTTTCACAGATCTGTTTCACCCTGTCTGATCTTATTACGGTTAGGTTTACTATGCAGAACCTGAGGGAAGATGCAGTAACATTACTCAAACTGCAATAAAGAGCAGAATTTTGATGCAGTGCATTTTATGATACTGCAACACAGTGTCTTTCCAAAAAATAAAATCTGTCCTGGTCAGTTCAAACAGGCAAATGAATGAATATAATGGAATTATGTTTACTTAAAAAAAGTAAAATGGCAAGTAAGCAGAAATGGTGACAGTTCACATAGTTTATTATATATATATATATATATATATATATATATATATATATATATATATATATATTTCTTCTTATTATTTTAAAGGCAATAACAATACACATGTATGCAGTAGATATTAGAAATGAGCATGAGCAAATAATCAAATTCTAAAATTTGACCAGAGAGAGAGACTTTTCAAAGCAATCAGAACATTTAAAATTTAGGTAGAATTTAATCAGACCCAAATCCGATGGGTGAATGGCACCAGATTTGAATTTTAAGGAAGTTGATTATCTCTGATAGATATAGACAATATTTGCACAAACATATGCTCTGTTAGCATCTGCATCCACATTTATAATGCTCTGCTTGTCATCGGAGCAAAAACTGAAAACGATGAGTGACTTATGTCTGATTCACATAGTCAGTGTTTGGTGAAGGTCAGTCAGTGATTTCCATCAGTGATTTTGAGCCAAAACCAGATGCAGCTCTAAACACAGATCGGGTACATATCTTTCCATTATACCTTATTTTTGTGAAGACTCCAGTCCAAGATTTGGCTGACCATCACTGATGGAACTTACTAACCAAACACTGACGTGTGAATAAGGCTTTAAAGGGAACCTGACACCACTAAAATGCAGGGTAATCAGCTTAAAGAATGTTATAGTGCAGGTAGAGCTGAGCAGATTGATATGTAGTTTCAAAGGAATAGATTCAGTAGAACCTGTATTTCATTCATTTATAATCCTCCTCATTCTGCATCCTATTGGTGACTGACAGCTATCTCTGTGTGTACAGTCATGGAGGGAAGGCTGTCAATCACTGATAGGACCGCCTCTATGACTTCAAAGACCAGAATATGGAGGAATTTAAATGTATAAATTACAAGTTTTACTGAATCTTTCACACAAAACTATATATCAATCTGCTAAGCTTCTCCTGCTCTATAACATGGTTCTTTCAACTGAACACCATGTTCAATGTGAGAGGTTCCCTTCAAAATGGTCCATCAGATTTCCATCATGGTTTCTGTTATTTTACAGGAAGAAATACTGTATCTCTCTGCGTTTTTTTTTTCTAGCAGATGTGAATGGAGCCATGCATCTTAAAAACTGTGTGTGTGTGTATATATATATATATATATATATATATATTTATGCGCTGGTGTGTAAAATATTTTCTATATTTTAGTTCATGCTATTTTAGCTTGCTCTAAGCATTGCGTTATTTCAGATATTTTTACCAAAGGATTCCCAAAAGAAATACATATGGGAAACGTATGAGAAAACGTATTGTAAGCACAATTACAAATGCATGTGAAAAACATCATACAAAGGGTTTTTTGTATGGTTAACAAAACAATAAAAAGAGGGACAGCATAAAGGTGGTTACAGTTTTCTTCTAAAACTCTTTATACTTCTAACATATTTCAGGACACATGAAAGAACCTCCTCTTTTTAGAAGATACTGAGAATCGTGTTAAAAAACGGCTATTTCCTGGTTTCAGAGAGCCTTTATAGTGATGTAGAACACTGTGCCTTGCAGTAACACGCATAGGGAGTCTGCTATGGTAGTAAAACAATACTTTGAGTCAGTATGACATGTAGATGACAGGCGTTGCTCTTAGAATCACTGCACACTTCACTTATTTGGGCAGTTATGGGTCCAAAACTGACCAAATCACTCAAGTGTGAACTCCGGCCTTACAGGTCAGTGTTAGCGCCAGGTATAAAGAACCGTGCAGAGGCCCAATATCCTACTATAGCATGAAAGAGTGCACTCCTTTTACACCAATTCACTGATTCCACATAGAAATCTACAGAACCTGTTCAATTAAAAGTAGAGCCCCCACACCCCCCGACAGAGTGGAGTGGGTGTCAGCAGTAAGGTTGTGTTGACGTCACTGAATATTTTGCCCTTCCTCTGATCCATCAGAATAATAACCCCCCAAAAAAACGGATCCTGTCTGTGGAGCATCCGCCTTTACTCGGTCAGCATTTGGCCAAAAAAAACAGGAATGGATCCAAAACAGAGATGACACGTAAATGGAATATTTGCATGTCCTTTGTGTTTTGTACCCACTCCTGCTTTTGGCTACCAAATCACAAGCCAATTCTTATGCAAAATAGGGATCCTGTCAGGCAGGCCTTACAGCTGTTACATAGAAAGGATCCGTTTTGCGTCTCATTTTTCCTTCCTTCTGACAGATCAGAAGAAGGTTCAAATAAATGATGATGTCAGCCAGGCCGAAAGGTAAAATAGTGGCCCCATGACATAGTGGTGAGGTGGAAGCAGCATGAGGAGACCACAGAGTGGCACAATGAGTCTGAAAGTGGCAGCAGCATCAGGATGAAGATACATAGTGACACAATGACAATGTCAAGGTGGCAGCAGCATTAGGAGGCCACAGAGTGGCACAATCACAGATTGTGGAGGTGGAGGCAGCAGCAGCATCAGGAGGAGGTCACAGAGTGGTGCAATGACAGTGTGGATGTGGCAGCAGAAGCATCAGGAGGCCACAGAATGGCATAATGAATGAGTGTGGAGGTGGCGGCAGCAGCATCATCAGGCGGAAGCCACAGGGTAGCACAATTACAGTGTAGAGGTGGCAGCAGCATAGGGAGACCACAGAGTGGCACAATGACAGAGTGTGGAGGTGGCAGCAGCAACAGCATCTCGAGGAGGCCACAGGATGGAAAAATGACAGCGTGGAGGTGGCAGCAGCATCAGGAGGCCACAGAGTGGCACAATGACAGAATATGGAGGTGGTGGCAGCAGCAGCATCAGGAAGAGGCCATAGGGTTTCACAATGACAGGGTGGAGGTGGCAGCAGCATCAGGAGGCAACAGAGTGGCACTGTGACAGAATGTGGAGGTGTTGGCAGCAGCATCATGCGGATACAACAGAGTGGCACAATGACAGTGTGGAGGTGGCAGCAGCATCAGGAGGCCACAGAGTGGCAAGGTGACATAGTGGGGAGATGGCAGCAGCATTAGGAGACCACAGAATGGAAGATAGCATAGTGTGGAGGTGGCAGCACCATCAGTATACGACAGAGTAGCAAGGTGACATAGTATGGAGGTGGCAGCAGCATCAGGAGACCACAGAGTGCCCCCTTGACTGAGTGGGGAGGTGGATGGCAATACCAGTACTTTCCTGAAGATGGTGGGTGAAAGAAGGAGTACTTGAGTACTTGGCATCAGATGTGTGGCATCAGGTGAGTGGCAGCATCAGAAAAGTAGCTGAGGCAGGTAGCCAGAAGAAACCAGTCTCTTTTGTCAAAGTGTTGGTGTGGCACCATGGATGATCTAGTCTGATGAATCAGGCATTGGTGAGTGGAAATTCTGGCTGATCCACGCATGATTCATCTTGACAAAGGTCAGTCTCTCCACATTTTGGGTGGACAGGCAAGTTCTTCTTGAAGTAACTATGGCCCTCGCCGCACTAAACACCCGCTTTGATGCAAACACTACTGGCCGGGCAGGACCACTTTTCCTGTGCAAATTCTTCCAGTTGCGTCCACAAATCCAGTTTGGCATCCCAGTAGTCCAGCGGATCTTTAATGTGGGGTGGCAGGGTGCTGTCCAAGTATCCCACCATGTGCTGGTTCAGGTCCGGCTCCAGGTCTAGCTGCTGCTGCTGGTGAGTAGTTTCTTCACTATGCGGGAGGAACGTGAGCGCAGAGGGGCCCCTGTTTAGACCTGCGAGAGGATAGACAATGACGCAGAGAGGCAGCGGCAAAATTACTACATAGGATGTCTCTATAGTAGTTTAGTTTGTCCTCCCTCTCAGCGGGTCTTTTCTACCACTGTCCCTAGCACCTTCTGACGTCTCTCCCTGCACTAAGCACACTGGAAAATGGCTGAATCCAAGATGGCTGGGGCTATTTATAGGGCTGTGACATCACAGGGCTGGCTGCTGATTGGCTGCATGCATTGCATTGTGGGTGATCCCTCGTTCCCAGAGTTCCTTGCTCCATGTCATAACACGTGCAGAATTTTAGGAAAAAATGTGACTTATTACCACGGAGCATGAGGAAATTCAGAATCAAATTTTTCCTGAAACTCGGATCGAATTCCACTTCGTCAACCTAGATTCGCTCATCTCTAATTATGGATCCTCCACCATGTTTCACTGTGAAGTGTACTTTTCTTTAAAGGTCTCATTTTATCATCTATAAATATAATACTGGTATGGATTATATGGAAATAGCTTTTATTTGGTTTCATCTTTCCACAGACCATTTTCACAGGATTGTGCTTTTGATAAAGTTCAATTATATTTTGTATGCCTTTTTTAGGTAATGGGGTCACCGGGGGCGTAGCTAACGGCTCATGGGCCCTGGAGCAAGAGTTCCGCTTGGACCACCTTCCCTCAGTGCTTTTTGTGTTCTCTAATGCGGCACAAGTGTCTTTGGGCCCCCTCAGGCTCCTTGGCCCGGTAGCGACTGTTACCTCTGCACCCCCTATAGCTACGCCCATGCCTGTCCCCCTCAGAGTCCTGCTTTGTTCAGTGTGGGCATTTTGTATGGGTTGAAACCATCACGTAGATGTCTCCAGCTCATCCTAAATTTATTTGGAAGTTGTACATTGTTTATTTTTCACATTTCATACCGTTTTTCACAGGCTTTTCCTCTTTCCATTGAGCCCTGATTCTTGACTGTTCCATGCAAAATTCTTCCAACTGTTGAAGCTGGGAAGCCAAGATCATTGGAGATGGTTTTTTACCCTTTAGACTGCTAGTGCTTGGGGATAATATATTTTTTGTTTAGATAGCACTCTATTCTTTGTAATTGTGAACAAGGAAAAGGGAATAAAACTGGTCTTTTTAACTCCTTAAGGACCAAGACAGTTTTCGCCATAGCCCCATTTATCAAATCTGACATGTCAATTTATGTACGTAGTAATAACTTTGGAACACTTTTGCTCTTTTAAGGAATTCTGAGTCTATTTATTTCATGATGCATTATTGTTACCAATAAATTATAGTCAACAATTTAGTTTTTTATTTATAAAAAATACCAAACAAAGCAAAAATGTAAAAAAAATTATAATTTTCCAACTTTGAATTCCTCTGCTTTTAACCGTACTCCTAGTTGACGCGTGGGCGCAAAGAATATCAGGGCAGGCTCAGGAGAAGTTCGTCACCAGCCTTCCAGCCAATGATCTGCGCTGGCAGGCTGGTGTCTTTTGAAAAAACGAATCACAAGCCATATAATGCATTATATTTATAAATATAATGCATTAAATGGCTTCTGTGCTCTGTGCTGGGTCATTTTCATCGGTTGGACCCAGCACAGAGCACATGTCACAGTGAGTACACCAAGCACCACATATTTAGCCCCAGATCACCCCCCATCACCCCAATTAACCCCTTGATCACCCCATATCAATCACCTGTCCATCACTAGGGAAAGGAAAAAAAGTGATCAGTATAAACTGTCACTTTTTTTTTCCACCAGTATTGACTGCTAGGTGTAGGTTAGTTTAGGCCCCTTTGGTAGGTAGTTAGCTTCCGTTAGCGCCCAGCCCACAGCAACGCAGTCACTGATTCTCTGATTAGCATAGCGCTAATCAGCATTTGTACTTTTATAGTATCTGTAAGTGATCAGAACTGATCACAGTCATTAGTGTCACCTTAGTTCGCTACCCACCCAAAATGCAGTGTTTGTCCGTTCAGGCCTGATCGGTCGCCCACACGTGCGTTCACCCACGCTCGCCCCGCCGCAGTGACAATTTTTTTTTTTTTTATCACTGCACAATCACTTCACAAGCGCTGCGGCGATAAAAAAATCAGTTTTGATCTTTTTTATCAATCGCAACGGCTTCCTGTACTTCGCTAGCCTCCCATTTGTAAGACAGGCTTGCTTTTTTTCTTGGGTAGTCTCAGGGAATACCCCCTAAATTTAGTTTTCCAAATGTCAAATAAGGGGTATTCGTCTGAAGAGGCCTACAGGATTCTGACCGAGTCGGATGAGGAATGGGAACCCTCATCTGACGAATCTAGCGGGTCAGAATATGAACCTGTAGAAAGCAGTGGCAGTCTGACCCAAAGTTTGGATGAGGAGGTTGAGGTCCCTGATACCACCAGGCGTACCCAGCCCCATGTCGCTAGACCACAGGTTGCGCAGGATCCGTTTCAAGGGCAGCAGAGTGGGGCTGGCGCTGTCGGATTACGTGGTGAGGCATACACCAGCAGCGCAGCCCTTCCTGGACCTACTACCAGCACTGCCGTAGAACATGATGAAGTGGCGAGTACCAGAAGGGCAGTTGAAGCTGGTACGGTGGTACGTGCAGTAGTTCCCCCGTCGCAGCCACCGTGCAGACAGGCCCGTAGAGCACCTAGAATCCCTGAGGTGCTGGCAAACCCTGATTGGCAGCCCCCATCTTCAGCCGCACCAGTAGTTCCCCCTTTCACCGCCCAGTCAGGAGTTCGGGTGGAGACAGCTCAGATCGGATCGGCAATGTTTTTTTTTGAGATGTTCTTCACTGCAGAGCTCTTTGACCTAGTCGTGGCAGAAACAAACCGGTATGCCACTTAATTTATAACCGCCAAAACGGGAAGGTTCTATGCCCAGCCTTTCCGGTGGAAACCAGTCCAATTTTCCGAATCTAAAACTTTTCTGGGCCTTCTCCTCAACATGGGCCTAACAAAAAGCATTAATTGCGGTCATTTTGGTCCACAAACCCAATTCATCACATGCCTATGTACTCTGCTGCCATGTCCAGGACACGATTTGAGACCATCCTGAGTTTCCTGCATTTTAGTGACAACACCACCTCTCATCCCAGAGGCCACCCAGCTTTTGACCGGCTCCTCAAAATTCGGCCCCTCATAGACCACTTCAAAACCAAATTTGCAGATTTGTATACCCCTGCACAAAACATCTGCGTAGAGGAGTCCCTGATACATTTTACCAGGCGCCTTGGCTTCAAACAATACATCCCAAGCAAGCGCGCTCGGTATGGGGTCAAATTGTATAAGCTCTGTGAAAGGGCCACAGGCTATACCCACAAATTTCGTGTCTATGAGGGTAAAGATCAGACCCTGGAGCTGGTCGGTTGTCCTGACTACCTGGGGAGCAGTGAGAAGACAGTCTGGGACTTGGTGTCACCCTTATTCGGCAAGGGGTACCATCTTTATGTGGACAATTTCTACACAAGTGTGCCCCTCTTCAGGCATTTGTTCCTAGAACAGATTGGCTGCTGTGCAACATCTCGACCTAGTCGCCGGGGCTTCCCCCAACGGCTCATTACCACCCGTCTTGCAAGGGGGAGAGGGCTGCCTTATGTAACGAAGAACTGCTCGCGATGAAATGGAGAGACAAGCGTGACGTTTACATGCTCTCCTCCATTCACGCAGACGCGACAATACAAATTGAACGGGCAACCAGTATCATTGAAAAGCCCCTCTCGGTCCACAACTATAATTTGCTCATGGGAGGGGTGGACTTCAATGACCAGATGTTGGCCCCATATTTGCTTTCCCGAAAGACCAGACGCTGGTATAAGAAGGTGTCTGTATATCTAATTCAATTGGCTATGTACAATAGTTTTGTTCTCTACAGTATGGCTGGGAGAACAGGATCCTTCCTCAAATTTCAGGAAGAGATCATCGAGAACCTCCTGTATCCAGGAGGTTCTGTGGCCCCAAACCCCGCTGTAGTGAGCCGTCTACATGAGTGACACTTCCCCAGTGTCGTTGCTGGTACCTCAACCCAACCGCCAGCCCGAAAAAGATGTTGTGTCTGTAGCAGGAGTGGAATAAGGTGTGACACCCGCTATTTCTGTTCTGACTGTCCTGACCACCCTGCCCTATGCCTAGGGGAGTGTTTCCGGAAGTACCACAATCAGGTACACTTAGGGACGTAGGGACCGCAGGACACAGGTAGTTTTTACATAAGGGTCTCTCAGGATACTAGGTTTTGAGAGACCCTAACACACAGGGGTGCTAGTGTGCTACTGCAGCTATGTGAAACGGTAGAAACGTTTCCTTTCACTTGGGATAAAGTGCATAATGTACTTCCCACCATCTCTGTGTGATTTATACTTTACACATTGTCCTATAGGAGAGGTTTCTGCAAAAGATCGAAATCGAGTTTAGGTTTTAAAAGTTTTATGATGTTCAAGTTTATAAAGTTTGTAACGTTCAAATTTATGAGCCTGCTGCTTGTTTTTTCTTCTTCTTTTTTTTTTTTTTTTACTAACCACCCTTTATTTTCCAGCTGGACCAACCGAAGAAAACGCTGCAGCACTGATGTGCATTCCGAGAGAAGCATTGCGCTGCTGTCAGAAGACACGTGAAGTTGGTGTATGCGGTGCTGCAGGATGAGATTTCTTCTCTGCAGTACAGGTACGTTTGCCCAGGCATATGAGCTGAGGAGAGGTGTTGGGGTTCATATGCTTTGGCAAACACTTGGTATCAAAAATGGCAAAGATGTCTTCCTCCACAACGATCGATTGATCGATGTGAATGGAGAAATCACGTTTGCCAGGACATAGGAGCTGAAGTGGGTATGGATGTTTGGGCGGAGCCCCTATGTCCTGGCAATCGCCAGGCCCCTCTTTTTTTTTTTTTTGTATATTTTTTGGCAGACATTTTTTCATCCACATCGATCGATGCGAATGAAGGAATCTGTGCCGTTCATTTTTTCTTTCAGCCCAGAGGCTGAACGGAAAAAAAAATCTCATTACCCGTATGCTCCATATAAGGAGAATAGCAGAAACTCCTAATGCTGGCCATACATGTAATGATTGTGGAGACCCTCAAATGCCAGAGCAGTACAAAAACCTTACATGTGACCCCATTTTGGAAAGAAGACACCCCAAGGTATTCGCTGAGGGGCATATGGAGTCCATGAAAGATTGAACTTTTTGTCACAAGTTAGCGGAAAGGGAGACTTTGTGAGAAAAAACAAAAAAAATCAAATTCCGCTAACATGTGCAAAAAAATAAAAATCTTCTATGAACTCGCCATGCCCCTCACAAAATAACTTGGGGTGTCTTCTTTCTAAAATGGGGTCACATGTGGGGTATTTATACTGCCCTGGCATTTTAGGGGCCCTAAAGCGTGAGAAGAAAAATGCGTAAAAATGCCCTCCTTTAAGGTACTCATTGGAATTAGGGCCCCTTTGCACATCTTGGATGCAAAAAAGTGTCACATATGTGGTATCGCCGTACTCAGGAGAAGTAGGGCAATGTGTTTTGGGGTGTATTTTTACATATACCCATGCTGGGTGAGAGAAATATCTCTGTAAATTGACAACTTTGCATAAAAGCATGGTTATATGTAAAAATACACCCCAAAACACATTGTCTTACTTCTCCTGAGTACGGAGATACCACATGAGTGACACATTTGTTTGCAGCCAAGATGCGCAAAAGGGCCCTAATTCCAATGAGTACCTTTAGGATTTCACAGGGCATTTTTACGCATTTGGATTCCAGACTTCTTCTCACGCTTTAGGGGTCGCTAAAATGCCAGGACAGTATAAATTCCCGACAAGTGACCCCATTTTAGAAAGAAGACACCCCAAGGTATTCCGTGAGTGGCATAGCGAGTTTATAGAAGTTTTTTTTTTGGCACAAGTTAGCGGAAATATGTATTTATTTTTTTCTTTCAATTTCCGCTAACTTGTGCCAAAAAAGAAAATCTTCCATAAACTCGCCATGCCCCTCACGGAATACCTTGGGGTGTCTTCTTTTTAAAATGGGGTCACTTGTGGGGTATTTATACTGTCCTGGCATTTTAGGGGCCCCTAAAGCGTGAGAAGAAGTCTGGAATCCAAATTTGTAAAAATGCCCTGTGAAATCCTAAAGGTACTCAGTGGAATTAGGGCCCCTTTGCGCATCTTGGCTGCAAAAAAGTGTCACTCATGTGGTATCTCCGTACTCAGGAGAAGTAGGGTAATGTGTTTTGGGGTGTATTTTTACATATACCCATGCTGGATGAGAGAAATATCTCTGTAAATTGACAACTTTGTATAAAAAAATGCTAAAAGTTGTCATTTACAGAGATATTTTTCACACACAGTATGGGTATATGTAAAAATACACACCAAAACGCATTGCCCTACTTCTCCTGAGTACAGTGGTACCACATGAGTGACACTTTTTTGCAGCCAAGATGCGCAAAGGGGCCCTAATTCCATTGAGTACCTTTAGGATTTCACAGGACATTTTTAGGCATTTGGATTCAAAACTACATCTCACGCTTTAGGGGCCCCTAAAATGCCAGGGCAGTATAAATACCCCACATGTGACCCCATTTCGGAAAGTAGACACCCTAAGGTATTCGCTGATGGGCATAGTGAGTTCATGGAAGTTTTTACTTCTTGTCACAAGTTAGCGGAAAATGAAATTTATTGTAAAAAAAAAAATAAAAAATCCATTTCCGCTAACTTGTGACAAAAAATAAAAACTTCCATTAACTCACTATGCCCATCAGCGAATACCTTAGGGTGTCTACTTTCTGAAATGGGGTCATTTGTGGGGTGTTTGTACTGTCTGGGCATTGTAGTGCCTCAGGAAACATGACAGGTGCTCTTAAAGTCAAAATGCGGAAATTCACTTTTTTGCACCATAGTTTTTAAACGCTATAACTTTTACCCAAACCAATAAATATAGTCTTCTTGCATTTTTTTTTTATCAAAGACATGTTGAACAATACATTTTGTGAAAAATTTATATAGAAATGTAGTTTTAAAAAAATAAATAATTCAACAGAAAGTAAAAAATGTCATTTTTTTGCAAAAAATTCGGGCATTTTTGATAAATAGTAAAAATGTCAGCAGCAATGAAATACCACCAAATGAAAGTTCTATTAGTGAGAAGAAAAGGAGTTAAAATTCATTTGGGTGGCAAGTTGTATGGCCGAGCAATAAACGGTGAAAATAGCGTAGTGCAGAATTGCAAAAAGTGGCCTGGTCATTAAGGGTATTTAAGCTAGGGGGGTTGATGTGGTTAAGACAGATAGTCAAGCCTAACAAAATTATTAATAATTATTATATGTCCACTAATAGTTGCCATCATCTTTTTTAAACATGCTTTTGTTTTTTGGAGGTGTCAGGCTTTAGCAACAATTTATCAAATTTTCAAGAACATTTCAGCTTTTTTTTTACCTGCCATCCAGTCCTGCACTAATGTCTCGAGAAAGCCTATTGGATGCGAGAATAGCAAACAATATTGTTGAATGATAAAAGCAGATTTTACCTTGGTACACATAATGATGGCCATATCAGAGTTTGTAGGGGGACTGTAGAGCACCTACTGTCATCATGCCTAGTACAGAGACATACAGGACTGACTTCAGTAGTGTAGATCGCAAATATTCTAATCATGAATTTTTATCGCGAATATCGGCACTTTGAGAATTCGCGAAAATCTAGAATATAGTGCCAAATATTCGTAATCGTGAATATTCCAGTTGTTTTTCCCCATCAGTGCTACTGCTTGTTGCTTGTGGGCCAATGAGAAGGCTGCAATATCTTTGTCAGAGCTTAGCAACATCCATAGCAACCAATAGGAAAGTTGCCTACCCCTTTACTATGTGAGAAACTCCCCAGCAGCCATTTTCTGCTGTTTTTTGCAGTTTTGAGAGAGACAGCAATGTCATTGATGTGCTCTGTGCTTTGCAGACTCATCTGGATCCCTATTTAATTAAATTAGATAGTTAGCTCATATATATAATACAGATAGTTAGTGAGAGTCAGTGTAGGTTAGATTATGATATAGTGTAGCTGATAGGTTCCAGTGCAGGGTGTTAGGTAGTGTGATAGGAATCATTATGGTGTGATAGGGATTAGTGTCTCTGTTAGACACAGTGCTGTGATGTCACAACAATACTTAGTGCACCAATCAGTAATATCTACTCAGACCTGATAAAATGTGAAGTTGCACGTGTAGCGCAAAAAAAATAAAAATATTTGCATTTTTAGTGCCAATTTGCTCAATTACGAAAATAATGACTGGAGATCGCAAATTCTAGAATTTGTGAATTTATTGCGAATATTATGCAAAAAACTTGTGAAATATTGCGAAAATGAATATTGCCTATGCCGCTTATCACTAGACTTCAGGTGTTAAGTTGAGGGATGCTGTTAGCCACCATGGCCATTCCTGTCTATTATACATGGGTACGTTGACCAGCTTTTGTTATGTCCAGAACATCAGGGAAACAGCCCGATCATCTTTTTTGACTCAGGAGACATGTATTAACAATAAACTGCCTGTCCACACACTTCCTGCACTACTCAATGTACTGTCAGGGTATCCATCAGCAAGCCTAAGTACCTTAGTAAGCCATCATACAGGTCTGTCAAAAGAAAAAGTTATAGTTCCTAGAAAATGGATACA
This sequence comes from Bufotes viridis, assembly GCA_033119425.1. NCBI lineage: Eukaryota > Metazoa > Chordata > Amphibia > Anura > Bufonidae > Bufotes > Bufotes viridis. The sequence goes on along the minus strand of CM065590.1, from coordinate 207,437,325 downwards.
AACAATATAAATTTTTTCTTAAAGAGGTTGCACAGCTTTTATTAAGTGATGGCCTGTGCATCAGTGGGAGATCAGTCAGGGTCCAGCACCCTGTACCACTGGCTTAGCTTGATGCTGGAACTACACAGCACCATCAGCTGTGTAATAAAGGGGGCTTGTTACTACAGTGCTGCTCGCATTGAAGCCAGTATGAGCAGTGCTGCAGTGAAGAGCTCTGTCCACTACACAGTTGACAGAGTGCACAATCAAATTTTCAGACATTTTCTCAACTTTGGTTGTAATAAAAAGGTACCCTACTGATAGTTGTGCTCAGGGGGCCCTTTGGTTAATTGCTTTATAGTACTGTTGCATTAGACCTTTTGCCACTTAAAAGTATTATAAAGAGGCAGTGCACAGAGTAGTTGTGTTTCATAATGATACTGTAAGATGTGCAAAAATCTCTGTTATCTCCTAAATAGCATCATTTATTCAATACCTTGTAAATATGAAGTAAATAAGTTACAAATAAGTATACCAACTATTGCATCGGCAACACAATTACATTACATAAAACTATTGTAGGGTAAAAAGGAAAAAAATAATTCCCAGTTACAGTAAGTAGTATTCTTTCTAAATAAAATACTTCACAGATTTAATAGCGAAATACCCTGTGTGCAAGACGTATGGGGAGCTGCATTTTTTCTCAAACGATAGCAATTAAATGAAGATCCTGTGAATTGTGAGATAAAAGCATAGCAATGAAGAATAAAGTATTTAACAGAACATTTTAATAATGTATTTTTGCCATAGCTTCTATTATTATACTTGTATAACTTAATAATTGTAATATTTCACTTCCTAGAAATGATTCACGGTTATCATTATTTTAATTTAAAAATCAACTCTGCATTTGTATGTAAAACAGAAATATTTTTAAGACATTGAAATCATGCTTTTGTCTTCATCTTTGCTTCAGGACAAGAAAAAAGAATAAACTGTGATCAAATAAGGAAAGTTGTGCATTCAATTAACTCAACAATTCATATCTTGACCAAGTTAGAATTAATATAGACATAGTCAAAGATGATGCTAAAGTGCTATGAAGCAAACATCATTAGTAGGGTTGAGCGAACACCTCGAAGTTCGGGTTCGCCGGAAAGTTCGAGTTTGGGACCCGAACTTGAGCTGAACTTGATCCCGAACCACATTGAAGTCAATGGGGACCTGAACTTTGGGGAACTAAAATGGCTCTAAAAAAGTCACGGAAAGGGCTAAATGGCTGCAAAAGGAAGCAAAAAGGGGATAAGAACAGGACAATTGCCCTGCAAACAAATGTGGATAGGAAAATGACTTAAAATAACATAAAATACATTAAAATTAAAAATAATAATCTTAAACTAGAAGGAGGTTGAGGAGGCAGTGGAAGTGGCGGTGTAGGTGGAAGCCATGGTGGAGGAGATAGTCACCAACACTGTGTTTTTTTTATTTTTTTTATTTTATTTGGGTAGACCCCAAAACATTGGGAAATATAGAAAAGAAAACAAAGGGAAAGTGCGCTGGAGTATAACAAAGGCTGGGTGAGGCCGGTATACATGTCTATTCTGCACAAGGTACGGACAACTCCTGTGGGATCCATGCCTGGTTCATTTTAATGAACGTGAGCTTGTCCAAATTGGCTGTGGACAGACGGCTTCGCTTGTCTGTGATAATACCCCCTGCCGTGCTAAACACATGTTCAGACAATACACTGGCTGTAGGGCAGGCCAGCACCTCCAAGGAGTAAAGGGCAAGCTCAGGCCATGTGTAGAGATGTCCCGAACTATAGGCCCAGGAACATTTCCCGGCGAACATCGCATGTTCGTGTTCGCCGCGGCGGGCGAACATATGCAATGTTCAGACCGCCCCCTATACGTCATCATTGAGCAAACTTTGACACTGTACCTCACAGTCAGCAGACACATTCCAGCCAATCAGCATACCCTCCCTCCCAGGCCCTCCCACCTCCTATCAAAAAGCAAGGACAGCATCTATCTTAGATTCATTCTGAAGCTGCAGTGTTAGGCCCCATTCACGCGTCCGCAATTTTGTCCGCATCCATTCCGCAATTCTGCGGAATGGATGCGGACCTATTCATTGTGAATAGGGCTGGGCGTGATGCAGAGAGCACACTATGTGCTCTCCGCTTCCACATTTGCGGACCCGCGGCCTCTAAATTCTGGATTTCGGCCCCGCAAAAGATAGAGCATGTCCTATTCTTGTCCGCAACCTGCGGACAAGAATAGGCATCTCTATGAAGAGTTCTGGCATGGTATGTTGCGGATCCGCAACACACTATTGACGTCTGAATCTGGCCTAAGTTAGAGCAGCGAGAGTGCTGCTGCTGCTGAAAAAATTGGAAAAGCGTTAGCTAGGCCAATGTTCTGTGTCCACTCCAGTGCTCAAAGACTCATCTGCTGTAAGGACAGCGTCCTGACAGCACCCCAAAAAGCCCTTTTTAGGGCTGGTACATCAGTCTGCTTTTATTTTATTTTTTTCTATCTATATATTGCAGTTGCCTGCCCGTGTGTTAGAGGCCGCAGGCCCACAGACTGTACTTTGTGCACACCACTCATATAGGGTGGCACAGTACCTTGCAGAAAACAAAGTCATTTAATTTTTACCCTTTAATATAATTTCAGTTGCCTGCCAGTGTGTGTCAGGCCCACTGCCCACCACTCATATCGGGTGGCACAGTACCTTGCAGATAAAAAAGTCATTAAATTTTTACCCTTTAATATAATTGCAGTTGCCTGCCAGTGTGTGTCAGGCCCACAGACTGTACTGTGCCCACTGCCCACCACTCATATAGAAAGTCACAATAAATTGCACGGCGCATGCGCAGTGCCCCAAATTGGAAGGAAGAGGACCAACCAATCATCTTTTTCCATCTCCCGGTTTCTAACAACTATTCCATACACCGGCCCCTGATAGGGTACAAAACAGAGATTAAACTGGTAAGAACAGATTTTTATAATTAAAAAAAAAAAAAAAAAAGAGGACAGCCTCTGCGGAGCTGGGTATTTTTTGGCTGCTTTACTGAATGCTCATGCACAATGGCTCATGCATCCTTTTGTGGAGGTGACAAACCTGGTCATTTAAACCCAAGGTAACATCATCGACCTCATCCCATATGCGTTTTTTCTGGAGGGTGCCCTGCGAAGAGTGCTGGATCAGGCCGTAGATGAGCATGAAGAAGAAGAGTTGTGGTCACCATCACTACCAGAAGCAGGCTTCTCGTCGTCGATTGCTGGAACTGCGGCAACGCATAGAGAGGAGTCTGAAGAAGAGGAGTCAGAGGAGGAAGGTGGCTTTGAGGAGGTGGAAGACCAACCACAGCAGGCGTCCCAGGGGGCTTGTTGTCACCTTTCGGGGACCCTTGGTGTTGTACGTGGCTGGGTGGAGGAAGAGACCTTCAATGACGCCAGTGATGACAAGGAACGGGATATGGCTAGCTGGGTATCCAATTATGTGCAAATGGGGAGTTTGCGGTTGTGCAAATGGACTGTTTGCGATTGTTTGCGGTGTGTTAAACAGGGAGTTTGGTATGTCAGAGTTTGGTCTGTCTCTGTGAAGCGGGCGTAACCCTTACACTACCTCATCGATACAACATCATACCTGATCGTATGCACACACTGGATGTTTTAAAGCATGTTATTCCAAACAATTTAGAAATGTTAGGTGATTTATGCCCTTTATGTATTAAAACCTGACTCTGTGTCAACTACGTAATTTTCCATGGGAGTTTTGCCATGGAACCCCCTCCGGCATGCCACAGTCCAGGTGTTAGTTCCCTTGAAACAACTTTTCCATCACTATTGTGGCTAGTCTATGGCGGTTCGCCAGTTCGTAAACATTTGCGTAAGTTCATGTTCGCCATTCACGAACGGAAAATTTTATGTCCGTGACATCTCTAGCAATGTGCCCAATTTGGAGACCCAGAAGTTAAATGGGGCAGACCCATCAGTCAGTACATGTAGGCTTGTGCGCACATACTGTTCCACCATTTTATCGAAATGCTGCCTGAGGCTAAGATGTTCCATATCAGTTGGTGGTGCTTGTGTTTGTGGTGTGCTGATAAAGTTTTTCCACATTTCGGCCATGCTAACCCTGCCTTCTGAGGTGCTGGCAGTGCCACAGCTGCATTGGCGACCTTTTCCTCCTCCTCTGCCTTCGCCTTGTGCTTTCACTGAGGCCCCGGTGTCAGGTGGGAATGCCATCAGCAGCGCGTCTACCAGCGTGTGCTTGTAGTTGCGCATCTTCCGATCTGGCTCCAGTGAGGGAATTAAGGACGGCACGTTGTCCTTGTAATAGGGATCCAGCAGGGTTGCCACCCAGTAATCAGCACTAGTTAGAATGTGCAGGCACTGCAGCATGTAGTCGGTCATGTGTGCCAGGCTACCCAGAGACAATGACAAGCTGTCCTCTGTGGGAGGTGTATCGTCTGTGTCCTCCATATCCCCCCAGCCATGCTGCTGTGATGGCCCTGAGCTGCTTTGGGTGCCACCCTGCTGTGAACACGGTTTCTCCTACTCCTCATCCTCCTCCTCCTCCAGAACTGTGCCCTTGCTGGACAATTGTGTACCTGGCTTATGTTGGTGCAGGAACCCACCCTCCGGGCCACTTATGTATGACTGGCCTGATAACCGTGGAAATCATCCCTTTTCCTCCTACTCTTTCTCCTGGGCCACCTCCTCATTCATCATTGCCCGAAGCGTTTTTTCAAGGAGGATTAGAAGTTGTATTTTAACGCTGATAATGGAGTCATCGCCACTGGCCATGTTGGTGGAGTACTCGAAACAGCAAAACAGGGCACACAGGTCTTGCATGGAGGCCCAATCAATGGTGGTGAAGTGGTGCTGTTCCGCAGTGCGACTGACCCGTGCGTGCTGCAGCTGAAACTCCACTATGGCCTGCTGCTGCTCATACAGTCTCTCCAGCATGTGCAAGGTGGAGCTTCACCTGGTGGGGACGTCGCATATGAGGCGGTGAGCGGGAAGGGCGAAGATACGCTGTAGAGCAGACAGGCGAGCAGCGGCAGGATGTGAACGCCGGAAGCGCGCTCAGACAGACCGCACTTTATGCAGCAGCTCTGACATGTCGGGGTAGTTGTGAATGAACTTCTGCACCACCAAATTCAGCACATGCGCCAGGCAAGGAATGTGCGTCAAATCGGCTAGTCCCAGAGCTGCGACGAGATTTCGCCCATTATCGCACACCACCAGGCAGGGCTTGAGGCCCACCAGCAGCAACCACTGGTCGGTCTGTTGTTCAATACCCCGTCACAACTCCAGGCGCGGTGTGGGGCCTGTCCCCCAAACAGATGAGTTTCAGAACGGCCTGCTGACGTTTACCCTGGGCTGTGCTGAAGTTGGTGGTGAAGGTGTGTGGCTGACTGGATAAGCAGGTGAAAGCAGAGGAGGAGGAAGCTACAGGAGGCAAAGAATGATGCCCTGCGATCCTTGGCGGCGGAAGGACGTGCGCCAAAGAACTCTCCGCCTGGGGCCCAGCCGCCACTACATTTACCCAGTGTGCAGTTAGGAAGATATAGCATCCCCTGCCGTGCTTACTGGTCCACGTATCTGTGGTTAGGTGGACCTTGCCACAGATGGCGTTGGGCAGTGCACACTTGATTTTATCGGATAATTGGTTGTGGCTAGGTGGGAATTTACACTTTCTCTCCAAGGTTTGTGAGATGGAGAGCTGAACCCTGCCGTGTGACATGGTGGAGATGCTTGGTGAAGCAGGTGGTGGTGTCGGTGGCACATCCTCTGTTTGGTGGGCGGCAGGTGCCAACATTCCTCCCGAGGAGGAGGAAGAGGCCGAGGCAGCAGCAGAAGAGGGAGCAGGGGGAGCCTGAGTGAGTTCCTTGTTTTTAAAGTGTTTACTGCACAGTTCATGCTTTGCATGTAGATGCTTGGTCATGCAGCTTGTGCTAAGGTTCAGAATGTTAATGCCTCGCTTCAGGCTGTAATAGCACAGCATGCAAACCACTCGGGTCTTGTCGTCAGCATATTGTTTAAATAAATGCCATGCCAGGGAACTCCTTGAAGCTGCCTTTGGGGTGCTCGGTCCCTGGTCGCGGTGGCCAGTATCAGGCGAACTCTTGGCGGCAGCTGTTCTGCTTTTGCCCCCTGCTCCCTCTTTTAATACGCTGTTGGCTCAGTCTCACCACTGCCTCTTTCTCTGAACTATGAAAGTCAGTGGCACGACCTTCATTTCATGTGTTGTCTAGGACCTCATCATCCCCTGCATCGTCTTCCACACAGTCTTCCTCCCTGACCTCCTGTTCGGTCTGCACACTGCAAAAAGACGCAGCAGTTGGCACCTGTGTTTCGTCATCATCAGAGACGTGCGGACTCCGATGAGCTGGTATTCCCATGTCCTCATCATCAGGAAACATAAGCTGTTGTGCATCAGTGCATTCTATGTCTTCCATCACTGGGGAAGGGCTAGGTGGATTCCCTTGGGAAACCCTGCCAGCAGAGTCTTCAAACAGCATAAGTGACTGCTGCATAACTTGAGGCTCTGACAGTTTCCCTGATATGCATGGGGGTGATGTGACAGACTGATGGGCTTGGTTTTCAGGCGCCACTTGTGCGCTTTCTGCAGAAGACTGGGTGGGAGATAATGTTGTGAACATGCTGGATCCACTGTTGGACAACCAATTGACTAGCGCCTGTACTTGCTCAGGCCTTACCATCCTTAGAACGGCATTGGGCCCCACCAAATATCGCTTTAAATTCTGGCAGGTACTGGAACCTGAGGTAGTTGGTTCAATAGGACGTGTGGCTGTGGCAGAATGGCCACGTCCTCTCCCAGCACCAGAGAGTCCACTAACACCACCACCGTTACCGTTCACCAAGCACCCAAATAAGAAAAAAAATATTTGGCCCAATGTATTGATTTCAAATTCAGGCCTTTTTTTTACAGGCACCTAAAACTATCTGCCAATTTATTTATGTACCATATTACACTAATCCAGGCGTAGGAATCCTTTTACGGACAGATTTACACTTGGAGATTCACAGTAGCGTGTGAAAAAATATGTAGGATTATGCCTTCAGCAATTGTATTTTAACATTTTGTTTAATATACCCTTTAACGGACAGAAATACACTTGGAGATGCACGGTAGCGTTGTCACGACTGTGACTGATCCAGACAGGTCTGGGAGGAGAAGGTCGCAGCGACTTGCTACTCTCGATAGCTTGTGAGTTTGCTCCGTGGTTCAGGGTATGTCATCCGGGTTTTGCCTTGTGAACCTTTTTGTCCTGACTGGAAGTTTGTAGGCATTCTTCTCAGGTGAGTGCTGTCTGCCACTCCCAGCTACTATATTAGTTTCAGTTTCACTTGCAGTCATTGCCAGATATAGTCCTTACTTCCAGTGCTATTCTGACCTTTGAAGGAGATCGTTTGACGGTATTGCTGTGGAGCTCTTGTCTGGCGTGGACTGTCGTTATTGGGATCATCTTCTCTGCTCGTGACTGGATAAGTCTATCTCTGCTGGAGATTGTTTGTTTGTTACTGTCTTCCCCTGTTGTTCTCCTAGACATGAGTGATGGTGACTAGTGCTCCCATCTGCCTTTCCCCAGTCTAGTCTTCTTAGGGTGACTCAGGGTTTAGGCATCCTGCTCGCCGCACGGGTTCACACCCCGTCTAGGGTATCAGGGCAGACAGGTGCCAGCTTAGGGTTTGTCAGGGGTGGCCGTTCTATTTCCCATCCATAGATAATGGTCCCCCTTCCCCTCCGTCTGGTGCGACATGACTGCTGCTGGGATAACGGTCGTGACAGTATATCTGGCCTTTTAAAAAAAAAAAAAAAAAAGAAAAATGACATTTCCTTTTTTTTTTCTTTTGCCTGCTGTTTTGCTTTGTATTTTCTGTTCCACTATGGATCCGGTTACGGTTTTGGCGAAACAATTACAGGGTTTATCCCTTGAAGTGGCAGGATTAAAAGCAACAGTGCTGCAGCAGCAGCAGCAATCCTTGGGTTCCACCGTTGCTACGGGAAACCAAGGTACTCCTGAGCCAAAAGTGGCATTTCCTGATAGGTTCTCAGGAGGGAGAGACCAATTTGTAGCCTTCAGAGAAGCTTGTAAATTGTTCTTCAGGTTACGCCCTAGATCCTCCGGCGGTGAGGAACAAAGGGTGGGCATTGTAATTTCTCTCCTGCAAGGAGATCCGCAGGCTTGGGCTTTCTCCTTACCATCTGACTCTCCGGCCATACGATCAGTGGAGGAGTTTTTTGAAGCTTTGGGTCTCGTATATGATGACCCGGACAGGGTCTCACTGGCTGAGTCTAAGCTACGTAGACTTCGGCAAGAGAACCGGTCAGCTGAACTATATTGTTCCGAATTCCGTAGGTGGGCTACGGATACATTATGGAACGACTCGGCCCTTAGGAGTCAGTTCTGCCAGGGGTTGTCTGAAAAATTAAAAGACGCGCTGGCGGTATACGAGGTCCCTGGGTCTCTTGAGGCTGCTATGTCTCTGTCCATAAGAATCGACAGACGACTCAGGGAGAGACTATTAAATTCTACAGAGGCCTCTATAGGGCAGGGATCGGTTTGTTATGATCCAGTCGAACCAATGCAAATAGGGGCACCACTAGACGGGTGAATCCTCCTAAGGTCCACCGTAGGTCAGAGGTTTGTTTTCGTTGTGGGGAGGGGTCATTTTGTAAAGGTATGTCCCTCAGTACCCAAGAGACCACAAACAAAGGAGCCGCCGGAGAAACTAGAGTCCCCAGATTGTGCGGAGGATAACAGTCTGGGCGTATTCGCTTCCTCCATACGCATGTCTCAGTTTTTGTTGTCCGCTACCGTTATGGCGGGCAATAAGACTGAGATCTGTTCCGTCTTTTTGGACAGTGGGGCGGGGGTCAACTTGGTGGATTCACGGTTTGCTCAGGCTCTGGGGTTTACTCCGAACCGGTACGCAGAACTATTCCTGTTTTTGCCATCGACTCCTCCCCTCTTACTCAGAGAGAGTTAACACAGATCATCCATAATATCCATCTGCAGGTAGGGGACCTCCATAAAGAGCATATCTCTTGTTATGTCCTGGACGGTCTTCCGGCTCCTATGGTATTGGGGCTTCACTGGCTGGTGACTCACAATCCAGTGGTGGATTGGCAGGCCGGGGAGATTGTGGAGTGGAGTGAACATTGTAAGGACAACTGCTTGAGTAGTAGGTGCTCAACACTCTCTGTAACAACTCTACCTGCCTTTCTGTCAGATTTTATGGATGTGTTCTCTGAGAAGGGTTGTCAGGGGTTACCACCTCATCGTCCATATGATTGCCCGATTAATCTGTTACCTGGGGCAAAACTACCTAAAACCCGGTTATACAATCTTTCCGGCCCGGAGAGGAAGGCTATGAAAGATTATATTTCGGAGAGTTTGGCTAAGGGACACATCAGACCCTCTTCTTCACCCGTGGCTGCAGGGTTCTTTTTCGTTAAAAAGAAAGATGGGGGCCTGCGTCCTTGCCTGGATTTCCGGGAATTAAACCGGATAACTATCCGAGATCCCTATCCTCTTCCTCTCATTCCCGACCTCTTTAATCAGGTTGCTGGTGCTAAATGGTTCTCCAAAATGGATCTCAGAGGAGCCTATAACCTGGTTCGCATCAGAGAGGGGGATGAGTGGAAGACGGCTTTTAATACTCCGGAAGGGCATTATGAAAATCTTGTCATGCCATTTGGTCTTACTAATGCGCCTGCGGTGTTCCAACATTTTGTCAACGATATTTTTAGTCACCTTATCGGGAGATTTGTTGTGATATATCTTGATGACATCCTGGTCTATTCTCCGGATCTGGATACACATAAGATCCATGTGAGACAAGTGCTGCAGATATTAAGGGCCAACAAATTGTTTGCTAAATTAGAGAAATGTGTGTTCGCCGTAAAAGAACTGCCATTTCTGGGGTATGTGTTGTCAGATTCAGGTTTCCGCATGGATCCAGAGAAAGTCCGGGCAATTATGGACTGGGATCTGCCTGAGAACCTGAAGGCTTTGCAACGCTTCCTGGGGTTTGCCAATTTTTATAGAAAGTTTATAAAGAACTATTCCTTGGTGGTCAAACCACTGACGGACATGACCCGAAAGGGATCCGATTTTTCCAAATGGTCACATGCAGCCAAAACTGCCTTTACATCTCTGAAGGAGAGATTCACCTCAGCTCCTATTCTCGTACAGCCAGATGTCTCGCTTCCTTTTATTGTAGAGGTTGACGCATCAGAGGTGGGGGTGGGAGCGGTACTATCTCAGGGCCCGTCCCTGGTGAATGGCGTCCGTGTGCTTTCTTTTCAAGAAATTGTCTACTGCAGAAAGGAACTATGATATTGGCAACAGGGAACTTTTGGCTATTAAGTTGGCCTTAGAGGAGTGGCGTCATTTTTTGGAGGGGCGGTTCATCCCGTCACAGTGATTACTGATCACAAAAACTTAGTATATCTGGAGTCTGCTAAACGTCTCACCCCTAGACAGGCTCGGTGGTCGTTATTTTTACTAGGTTTAATTTTGTAATAACCTATCGCCCGGGGCAAAAATACTAAGGTGGATGCATTGTCTCGAAGTTTTCCTGGAGGGGGTGATGTTGATGTTCCAGAGCCTATTTTGCAAAAGGGGGTGGTGGTCTCTGCATTACACTCAGGTTTAGAGGGGAGGGTGTTGGAAGCTCAGGGGGACGCCCGGCCTCCTGCCCCTCGGGTAAACTGTTTGTGCCAGAAAATTTACGCCTGGAGATACTAAAAGAACACCATAACTCCGCACTGGCAGGACACCCAGGTAGTAAGGCAACCTCTGAATTAGTGTCTCGTCGGCTCTGGTGGCCTAAGTGGCGCCAGGAGGTGTTGAATTTTGTGTCTGCATGTGCTACCTGTGCTCGTTCTAAGGTGGATCATGCTCGTCCGGCAGGGCGTCTTTTACCTCTGGCCATCCCCAACAGGCCTTGGACGCACCTATCAATGGATTTCATTACTGATCTACCAGTATCAGTGGGGAAGACTGTTATTCTGGTAGTTGTTGACAGATTCAGTAAAATGGTGCACTTTATTGCTCTTACCGCATTGCCTAATGCTAACACACTGGCTCAGGTTTTTATTGACCACATCGTGAAGCTTCACGGGGTCCCTTCCGATATTGTTTTGGATCGTGGTACCCAATTTGTTTCTAAATTTTGGAAAGCTTTTTGTTCTCGTTTAGGGGTTCATCTGTCGTTTTCTTCATCTTTCCATCCACAGTCCAACGGTCAGACTGAACGTACTAATCAAAACCTAGAGACATATTTGAGATGCTTTGTTTCCGAAAATCAGGAGGAATGGTCATCTTATTTACCGTTAGCTGAGTTTGCCATTAATAATCGTCGTCAAGAATCCACCGATAAGTCACCATTTTTTGGTGCGTATGGTTTCCATCCTCAGTTTTGTACGTTTAGTGAGGGGGCCGTCTGGGATTCCCGAGGAGGAACGATTTGCGTCTTCACTTTCATCAGTGTGGCAGAGTGTGCAAGAAAGTTTGAAGAGAATTGGTGGTAGATACAAACGTATGGCTGATAAGAAGCGCTCTGAAGGTCCGGACCTTGGGGTGAATGACTTGGTGTGGTTGTCTACCAGAAATATCAAGTTGAAGGTTCCCTCATGGAAATTAGGTCCGAGATTTATTGGTCCTTATAGGGTAATTAAGATCATTATCCCGGTGGCTTTTCGTCTGGAGCTACCTCCGACTCTAAGGATCCATAATGTCTTCCACAGATCTCTGCTTAAGAGATATGTAGAACCTCCTGAACCATTGCCACTACCGCCTCCACCGGTGGTTGTTGATGGCAGTCTTGAGTTTCAGGTAGAAAAGATTGTTGATTCACGATATGTTCGCCGCTCTCTTCAGTACCTGCTGCACTGGAAAGGTTATGGTTCCGAAGAGAGAATGTGGGTGCCAGCATCAGAGATAAAGGTGGACAGACTCATTCGAGCTTTTCATAGGTCCCATCCGGAGAGGCCTGGTCTTGAGGGTCCGGTGGCCCCTCGTAGAAAGGGGGGTACTGTCACGACTGTGACTGATCCAGACAGGTCTGGGAGGAGAAGGTCGCAGCGACTTGCTACTCGCGATAGCTTGTGAGTTTGCTCCGTGGTTCAGGGTATGTCATCCGGGTTTTGCCTTGTGAACCTTTTTGTCCTGACTGGGAGTTTGTAGGCATTCTTCTCAGGTGAGTGCTGTCTGCCACTCCCAGCTACTATATTAGTTTCAGTTTCACTTGCAGTCATTGCCAGATATAGTCCTTACTTCCAGTGCTATTCTGACCTTTGAAGGAGATCGTTTGACGGTATTGCTGTGGAGCTCTTGTCTGGCGTGGACTGTCGTTATTGGGATCATCTTCTCTGCTCGTGACTGGATAAGTCTATCTCTGCTGGAGATTGTTTGTTTGTTACTGTCTTCCCCTGTTGTTCTCCTAGACATGAGTGATGGTGACTAGTGCTCCCATCTGCCTTTCCCCAGTCTAGTTTTCTTAGGGTGACTCAGGGTTTAGGCATCCTGCTCGCCGCACGGGTTCACACCCCGTCTAGGGTATCAGGGCAGACAGGTGCCAGCTTAGGGTTTGTCAGGGGTGGCCGTTCTATTTCCCATCCATAGATAAGGGTCCCCCTTCCCCTCCGTCTGGTGCGACACGACTGCTGCTGGGATAACGGTCGTGACAAGCGTGTGAAGTTATTGAGGATGACCCTCTCAGCACTTGTATATACTATACACCTTGAGTGTAATATACCCTTTTACGGACAGAAATACACTATGAGATACACAATAGTGTGTTCAGATTTACAGGATTATGCTTTCAGCAATTGTAATCTAACACTTTTTGTAATATACCCTTTTACGGAAAGAAATATTCTTGGAGATGCACGCTGAGTGTAATATACCCTTTTACCTACAGATTAACACTGGGCCTGCAACAGCTGGAACACCAGATTCAGGGTATTGCTATATTGGCAAGTGAATTCCACCCCAGAACAAAATCTATCCTTTGATGGATACTATTAAACTTGTCCAGTCACAGCTGGAACACCAGATTTACTGTATTTCTATTTTTGCAACTGAATTTCACCCCAGAAAATAATATATCCTTTGACGGACACTAAGGAAATTGTCCAGTCACAGCTGAAACACCAGATCCAGGGTATTGCTATTTTGGCAATTAAATTTCACCCCAGAAAAAAATATACCCTTTTACGGACAGATTTAAACTAGGCCTGCAACAGCTGGAACACCAAATTCAGGGTATTGATATTTTGGCAATTAAATTTCACCCAAGAAAAAAAATATACCCTTTTACGGACAGATTTAAACAGGCCTGCAACAGATGGAACACCAGATTTACTGTATTTCTATTTTTGCTACTGACTTTCACCCCAGAAAATAATATATCCTTTGACGGACACTATAGAAATTGTCTAGTCACAGCTGGAACACCAGATTCAGGGTATTGCTATTTTGGCAATGAAATTTCCCCCCCGGAAATAATATATCCTTTGACGGAAACTATTAAACTTGGCCAGCCACAGCTGAAACCACTAATTTATGGTATTGCTATTTTGGCAATTGAATTTCACCCCAGAAAAAAAAAATCCTTTGCCCGACACTATTAAACTTGGCCATCCATAGCTGAAACCACTGATTTATGGTATTGCTATTTGGGCAATTGAATTTCACTCCAGAACAAAATCTATCCTTTGCTGTACACTATTAAACTTGGCCAGCCACAGCTGAAACCACAGATTTATGGCATTGCTATTTTGTCAATTGAATTTCACACCAGAAAAAAATATATATCCTTTGCCGGACACTATTAGCTTGGCCTGCCACAGCTGAAACCACTGATTTGTGGTAATGCTATTTTGGCAATTGAATTTCACCCCAGAAAAAAGTATATCCTTTGCCGTACACTATTAAACTTGTTCAGTCACAGCTGGAACACCAGATTTACGGTATTTCTATTTTTGAAACTAAATTTCACCGCAGAAAATAATATATCCTATGGCGGACACTATTAAACTTGTCCAGTCACAGCGGGAACACCAGATTTACTGTATTTCTATTTTGGCAACTGAATTTCACCCCAGAAAATAATAAATCCTTTGCCGGACACTATTAAACTTGTCCAGTCACAGCTGGAACACCAGATTTACGGTATTTCTATTTTTGCAACTGAATTTCACCGCAGAAAATAATATATCCTATGACTGACACTATGAAACTTGTCCAGTCACAGCTGGAACACCAGATTTACAGTATTGCTATTTTGGCAATTGAATTTCACCCCAGAACAAAATATATCCTTTGCCGGACACTATTAAACTTGTCCAGCCACTGCTGGGACACCAGATTTAGGGGATTGCTATTTTGGCAACTGAATTTCACCCCAGAAAATAATAAATCCTTTGCCGGACACTATTAAACTTGTCCAGCCACTGCTGGGACACCAGATTTAGGGGATTGCTATTTTGGCAATTGAATTTCAGCACAGAAAAAAATCTATCCTTTGCCAGTCAGCAGACAGCAGACAGTATTACACTTGGCCAGCCACAGCTGAAACACCAGATTTAGGAGATTGCTTTTTTGGCAATTGAATTTAACCCCTTAATAAAATATAGACATTTCTATCCTGAGTTTCAAGGGGTGACAATAAGCACAGCCAAGCCCCTGATGTAGGATATAGCAAAAATAAATAAATAGTATTGATGGATTGATAGACTTGGTGACAGCTTGTGCTGGTGCACCACAAGACACAAAATGTCCGCCGATCAAAGTGACAGAAAAACGCTCTGTGCAGCCTAAAAACCAGTGAGCAATTAACTAGCAGAAGTTAAATGATTCACAGCTGTAGATCAATCACTTCATTAGGTGTTTTTGCTCACTTTTCCCTGCCTAATCTCGCCCTCAAAGAAGCTGCGTCCTCTCCCTACACTAATCTGAGAAGAGTGACATGCGGCATTACGTGACTCAAGCTTAAATAGAGGCTGGGCTACACGATGCACTTGGCCAATCATAGCCATGCCATTAGTAGGCATGGCTGTGATGGCTTCTTAGGGCAAGAAGTAAAACGCTAGCTGATTGTCTGCTGTGCCATTCAGAAAGCGGGAATAAATCGCGGAACAACGGACCCGAACCCGAACTTTTTTGAAAATGTTCGGGTCCGGGTCCATGTCCCGAACACCCCAAAATTCGCTACGAACCCGAACTATCTAGTTCAGGTTAGCTCATCCCTAAAAAGGACCTGTCGAAGGACCTAAGCTAAGCGTGATGACGTCACCTCACACTCCCGGCATGATTACGCGACATAATCACCACCTGACATGTCATCATTAGAGATGAGAGAATCGATGCTGACAAAGTGGAATTCGTTTAGAATTTCTGGAACAGGGAGAGACGCTAGAGACAGTGCTAGAAAAGTGATTTACAAGAGCAGGGAACGATTATTTGGGGATCCAAATAGTCAAAAGGCAGCTCTGTCATTCTAGCTTTTTGTTATTGAGCTGCAAGTGTTATGTTGAAAAGCCTTTAGAGGTATAACAAGAAAAATATATGCGCATTTCATTTCTGCAGTTATTTCTGGTGAAAGCATATAGGGGCATATTTCAGTGCAACAAGAAAAATATATATGCACTACACTGTTGCGTTTATTTCTGGTGAAAGCGTATAGCGGCGTATTTAAGTACTACAAGAAAAATATCTATGCACTTCACTCTTTAATTGTTTTCTGGTTAAAGCGTATAGTGGCCTATTTCAGTCCAACAAGAAATATATATTCTCAGTTCACTGCTGCAGTTATTTCTGGTGAAAGCGTATGTGGGTGTATTTCAGTAGTTCAAGAAATATATATACACAGTTGACTCTTTAATTTCTTTCTGGTCAAAGCGTATAGTGGCCTAATTAAGTCCAACAAGAAATATATATTCTCAGTTCACTGCTGAAGTTATTTCTGGTCAAAGCGTATAGAGGCGTATATCAGTAAAAAAAATTAAATATATACGCACTGCACTGTTCCAGTTCTTTCTGGTGAAAGCGTATAAAGCGGTGTATTTCAGTACCACTAGAAAAATATATATGCGCTTCACTCTTTAAATTTTTCCTGGTCAAAGCATATAGGGTCGTATTTTAGTACAACAAGAAAAATATATTCTCAGTGCATTTCCGCAGT
This sequence comes from Bufotes viridis, assembly GCA_033119425.1. NCBI lineage: Eukaryota > Metazoa > Chordata > Amphibia > Anura > Bufonidae > Bufotes > Bufotes viridis. The sequence goes on along the minus strand of CM065590.1, from coordinate 207,421,111 downwards.
TAATTGTGGTGAAAGCGTTTAGTGGACTATTTCAGGACAAAAAGAAAAATATATTTGTCACTTTTAGGGGTGTTTTAATTTCTGTTTAATTTGTTTAGTTCAGCTACAAGTATGTCAGGCAGAGAAGTGCCAGGCCATGCACAGAGGAGTGGCAGAGGCCTGAATGTTTCTGGCGCAAGCAGAGGTCACAGCAGAGCAAAGGGTCGTGGCAGCAGTAGTCGCAGCGAGAGGCCTGAGCTCCCAATGTCATCTAACGGTCGTGTCTTGACCAGCAACCCAGCAGTTCTTGATTGGTTAACTTGGTCATCCACGTCATCCCAAGTGATATCAGACACCCCCAGCCAACAGTCGGTAGGTTCATCAGACACAACCCTTAGTTGGCATGGGCCGGGAGCAGGCCCTCACTTGTCCTCAACCTGCCTTTGGCCTTTTCTGTTAACTCACTGCAAGAAGTACTACATGCAGTGGGCACAGTTTCACTTTTCAGCGAGGAAGAGCTACTAGAGGACAGTCAACAGCTACTGCCCAGCCAAGATGTAAAAGACATCTGCCGCTTCCTCAGCTAGGCAGGCAAGTAGTGTTGAGGAGAGGGGAACGGGAGCTTGTGTTGTGAGTGGTAAGGCTCCTGACCCAGAGGCCGTTGAGGAGGACATCAGTGATGTGCAGACACTACTTGATGATGATGAAGCCGATCGCACTTGGGAGCCGGGTGAAGAAGGGGCTTCGTCATCATCAGGAGAAGAGGGTGGCAGCTTGCCCATCAGGTAGCAGCTGAGCCAGCATGTCAGCAGGGTGGCAGCAGTGGAAGGTCAGGAGCCAAATGGGCACGGGGTAGACCATCTGCTTTGCAGCAGCCTACCTGCCCGGAAAGGAGTGGTGCACGGGTTCACGGAAGCAGCGGCAGTAGCAGTCAGCCATTGAGTAGTGTTGGGGGAAAATCAGGTACGGGGGTATGGCAAAATTTGGTGAAGCCTCCAGAGAAGGTCAACATGGACATATGTAGAATATGTGGGCAGAAGGTGAAGCATTGCCAGGGTGCCAATGTTGGCACCACGGCCCTGCGTCAACATATGCAACGTCTCCAGAAAGTGGCCTGGGAGAACCGTGGCTCCGATGTGTTGGTCCAGCTTGCCACAGCTACCCCTACATCACCCACAGCCGGCTACGCATCCAGTTTCAGGCAGCTCCACCACCTCACCTGAAGGGAGCTGTCTGTCAATCCAATCTTCTGCTGGGGGCAGGTCCTTTGGCAGGTCTTTTTTAATCAAGAGAGAAGCGGATTGCCTCTGTGCAAGCATGTGGATGAGGTGAGTATTTTTTTCTCCGTTTTTTCGAAGACAACTCCAGCGGCCATTTTAGGAAAAATTATTAGTTACCACGGAGCATGAGGAAATTCGGCTTCGTTTAGTAGATATTATTAAAACATTACTGTGGATGGTTCCTGCATATGTTCTAGTTACATAAGTCTTAAAAGGTAAATATTTTCATGTTACTAATATGATTGTTGTTATTAATATGATTTTTCACTCTATATAGATACTGTATGGTGGTTTTACATAGGAGTATAAAATAGTATTGTTTAATCACTGTGTGAACATTATTTATTTACTGTATGACATTGCTGTTTGAGCAGTTGCGGTTGTTTTTCTCAGGGTAATTACAATTATGGCTTTGTAAATTTATATAGTTTTTGTTATGTTTCCCAACAATTAAAGAAATGGGAGTGGTGAGAAGGCAGTTTTTGACAGGGTGAGCTACAATAAAAATTGGTGCAGGGTGCAGTGATAATATATATATATATATATATATATACACACACATTTGTGGTATGGTCTGAGGCAGGTGAGAGAGAGAGGGAGAAGGCCAGCCTATGTTTCTCCATGACGTATCTGGCTGGAGTGTGCCCGGAGCCAGGAGCGGGGTAAGGCCTGGATATGTGGGCCACCCAATGGAGTTTGAAGTAAGAAAAAGGGGGAAAAAAGGGGGGTGGGGCACGTGACGACCATCCCCCTAGAGAGAATGCCCGGGGTTAAATAACAGCAGCCCCTCCCACAAATCCAGGCTGTTACCAGCCTTAAGACTTGTGGTATGGTCTGAGGCAGGTGAGAGAGAGGGGGAGAAGGCCAGCCTATGTTTCTCCATGACGTATCTGGCTGGAGTGTGCCCGGAGCCAGGAGCGGGGTAAGGCCTGGATATGTGGGCCACCCAATGGAGTTTGAAGTAAGAAAAAGGGGGAAAAAAGGGGGGTGGGGCACGTGACGACCATCCCCCTAGAGAGAATGCCCGGGGTTAAATAACAGCAGCCCCTCCCACAAATCCAGGCTGTGACCAGCCTTAAGACTTGTGGTATGGTCTGAGGCAGGTGAGAGAGGGGGGGAGAAGGCCAGCCTATGTTTCTCCATGACGTATCTGGCTGGAGTGTGCCCGGAGCCAGGAGCGGGGTAAGGCCTGGATATGTGGGCCACCCAATGGATTTTGAAGTAAGAAAAAGGGGGAAAAAAGGGGGGTGGGGCACGTGATGACCATCCCCCTAGAGAGAATGCCCGGGGTTAAATAACAGCAGCCCCTCCCACAAATCCAGGCTGTGACCAGCCTTAAGACTTGTGGTATGGTCTGAGGCAGGTGAGAGAGAGGGGGAGAAGGCCAGCCTATGTTTCTCCATGACCTATCTGGCTGGAGTGTGCCCGGAGCCAGGAGTGGGGTAAGGCCTGGATATGTGGGCAAAAATGGACTTTCACGACCAGTTAGGTGCAAGGAACTTAACAGTGCAAAGCCTGGTAATTTACAAAGCTAAAGAATAGAACGCCCTAGAATCATGACCTGAGGTTTGGTGATGCACCTAGATTAACGTGACGACCTCCCCGTGCCGTCCAGCGGATGACATGCGCTGGCACGTGGTGCCGGGAGGCTAAAGAGGCCGCTCCCGTGCGGAAGGAATGACCGTGGGGGTATCGGGATTTTGCCCTAACCCCACCACTAATGAGCGGATTTAAGAAATGAACTGAAAGGAGACGAAGGCCTGTCCAGCAGTGGTGGCGACAGGTCGTCTGAACCATACGCTGAAGCACCTTGGAGAGATCCCTGAGCATCTGAAGTGGGCACCCGCTATTTAATGACGGAAAGGACTTAACTTCCATGGGGACACCCACCTGACAGGTCTTGAAGATGGAATGAGCAGGGAAGTGTGAATGCCGTGTCAAACTAGATGCTGCTTGAGAAGGATGGAGCGTGATCGTGTGCTACGGGTGAATTCCACGGGCCTACGGAATCCAAGAGATCCTAAATACCCAGCAGCCTTTATGATAAAGCTAGTTGGGCGCCAAAAAGGAGCACCATCCAGGGCTAGGGACAGCTCCTGAAACAGTTTGCCCGACATGGGCTGCCTATGCACTATTGGACCTGCACTGTTTTACTGGACGTATCTAATGGTAGCTTGATGGCTTGATGGACAAATTGACTGGGAAGATGAGTCCTCAAGCACCTGGTGATGTTTGATTCCGGCCAAATATAACTTGACAGTATTATAAGAAAGGCGCAGCTGAGTATGGCCATGAGCAATGAATGCTATTAAGAAGTACCAACGTCCAGCTCACCCGCAGGTGGGTTAGCGTGAGGTGCTGAAACACCTCGCATCCAGTTATGAAGCTCCTGGCGGTGTTCCCCGCTGGGGACCCTTGCACCAACTACTTGCAGATTCAACCAGCTGCACTAGTCCCTGAACGAGACGAGAGGTAAGAGACTGGAAAAGTGTGAGGAAGAAGTAATACTTAAGTCCTACCTGAACCAACTGTCAACCCTGTCCCACTTTCTCTGACAGAACTGGAGACCTGTAAATGAATAAGGCATAGAACCCCAAACAGTGGTGCGACTGATCGTCGCAACTGTTCCTTGAGTTACCTGGAAACACGAAACGAACAGGAATGATGGATTGAAATGATCAGTGGGAACCTATAAAACCAAGCGTTTAGACCAGTGTGTGCAAACAACTGACAGCCAATATTGAACTGAAATGCACCGAGACCTGGAAACACGAAGTAACGGGATGAAGCCTGTGTGAAACAGGCAGACAAACAGATGTGTATATGAGTGTGCCGGGAAGTGGAAGGAAAGGTGAATAAACGCGTGCAAAATCGGAAGCTGCCTGAGGACGAGCCTGAAACGCGAAGACCAATGACAACCGGGTGAAGACAACGGAATATTCTGGGAGTGGGATGATGCCAAATGGGCTGGCAGGCGCGTGTCCTCAATAATGCGGGATACGATGCAAGGCTGGTGACGAAGTGGCGACCCGAGTGATCCAGGCCACTATGCATGAATGAGACATGACCTGAGTGTTTCAGGAACAAGCGTCACACTACACGAAGAATGACCCGAGTGGGACGGGCAATTAAACATGAATGATGGGTGACCTGAGCGATTCAGGAACCAATAGTACCCTGTGAAGAATGACATGAGCGATTTGAACAATTATACATGGCCTGAGCGATTCAGGAACCGACGTTACACCGCATGGAAGATAACCTGAGCGATTCAGGCAATTGTGGCACGGCCTGAGGGCTTCAGGAACCCCAAGAACACTGGGCGAACGAAGAGAAGAGTAAAAAAAATATATCCATGACGAGCCCTGAGTGGTGCTGATGATAAGACATGACCCTACCCTGAGGATTCAGGTAGAGTACAGGCGCTGAATGATGGATGGCCTGAGGGAAGCAGGACTGAATAGGAGACAACCCAATACCGGGAGGATTTGAGGGACCGAAGAGGAGATCGTGATGAATAGAGATGAGCGAACACCTGGATGTTCGGGTTCGAGAGGTTCGGCCGAACTTCCGGAAAATGTCCGGGTTCGTGATCCGAACTCAACCCGAACTTCATCCCGAACCCCATAGAAGTCAATGGGGACCCGAACTTTTGGGCACTAAAAAGGCTGTAAAAGACTCCAGGAAAGGGCTAGAGGGCTGCGAAAGGCAGCAAAATGTAGGTGAATCCCCTGCAAACAAATGTAGATAGGGAAATGAATTAAAATAAAATAAATAAAAATTAACCAATATCAATTGGAGAGAGGTCTCACAGCAAGGAATCATGCGTCATATCACCCACCACTGGAGAAGGCCACTCTCATTTATTTCGGACCAGCACCCAGACAGAGGATACAGGTCCCACGGGAAGGAATCATGCGTCATATGATATCAACCACCACCGGAGAAGGCCACTCTCATTTATTTAGGACCAGCACCCAGACAGAGGAGAGAGGTCCCACATCAAGGAATCATGCCTCATATCAACCACCACTGGAGAAGGCCACTCTCATTTATTTGGGACCAGCACCCAGACAGAGGATACAGGTCCCACAGCAAGGAATCATGCGTCACATCAACCACCACCGGAGAAGGCCACTCTCATTTATTTTGGACCAGCACCCAGACAGAGGATACAGGTCCCACAGCAAGGAATCATACGTCATATCAACCAACACCGGAGAAGGCCACTCTCATGTATTTTGGACCAGCACCCAGACAGAGGAGAGAGGTCCCACATCAAGGAATCATGCGTCATATTAACCCCCACCGGAGAAGGCCACTCTCATTTATTTTGGACCAGCACCCAGACAGAGGATACAGGTCCCACAGCAAGGAATAATGCGTCATATCAACCACCACCGGAGAAGGCCACTCTCATTTATTTTAGACCAGCACCCAGACAAAGGATACAGGTCCCACAGCAAGGAATCATGACTCATATCAACCACCACCGGAGAAGGCCACTCTCATGTATTTTGGACCAGCACCCAGACAGAGGAGAGAGGTCCCACATCAAGGAATCATGCGTCATATCAACCACCACCGGAGAAGGCCACTCTCATTTATTTTGGACCAGCACCCAGACAGAGGATACAGGTCCCACAGCAAGGAATCATGCGTCATATCAACCACCACCGGAGAAGGCCACTCTCATGTATTTTGGACCAGCACCCAGACAGAGGAGAGAGGTCCCACATCAAGGAATCATGCGTCATATCAACCCCCACCGGAGAAGGCCACTCTCATTTATTTTGGACCAGCACCCAGACAGAGGAGAGAAGTCCCACAGCAAGGAATCATGTGTTATATCAACCCCCACTGGAGAAGGCCACTCTCATTTATTTTGGACCAGCACCCAGACAGAGGATACAGGTCCCACAGCAAGGAATCATGCGTCATATCAACCACCACCGGAGAAGACCACTCTCATTTATTTCGGACCAGCACCCAGACAGAGGAGAGAGGTTTTCACAGCAGAGAATCAGGCATTTAGATCACCCACCACAGGAGTAGGCCATCATTTAATGGGACCCCGGCAACCATGTCAGATGGCACAAACATCAGTTTCACATCACCCAGCACAAGAGAAGGCCACTTTAAGAGACTTTGACCCCTGCACCCAGACGGAGGAGAGAGGTTTTCACAGCACATATTAAGGCCTCATATCACCCACCACAGGAGTAGGCCACCATTTAGTTAATTTGACCCCTGCACCCATGTCAGATGGTACAAGCATCAGTTTTACATCACCCAGCACAAGAGAAGGCGACTTTGAGAGACTTTGACCCCTGCACCCAGACGGAGGAGAGAGGTTTCACAGCAGAGAATCAGGCATTTAGATCACCCATCACAGGAGTAGGCCACCATTTAATGGGACCCCGGCAACCATGTCAGATGGCACAAGCATCAGTTTCACATCACCCAGCACAAGAGAAGGCGACTTTGAGAGACTTTGACCCCTGCACCCAGACGGAGGAGAGAGGTCCCACAGCAGAGATTCAGGCATTTATATCAGCCAGCACAGGAGAAGGCCGCTTTCAGTGACTTAGGCCTTAGCACCGACACAGAGGAGACAGGTCAGATAGCACAAGCATCAGTTTCACATCAACCACCACAGGAGAAGGGCACTTTTAGAGACTTTGACCCCTGCAGCCACACGGAGGAGAGAGGTCCCACAGCAGAGAATCAGGCATCATGTCAACCACCACAGGAGTAGGCCACCTTTTGTTTCTTTGACCCCTGCACCCAGAAAGAGAGAGAGGTCCCACAGCAGAGAATCAGGCATTTCGATCACCCACCACAGGAGAAGGCCGCTTTCAGTGACTTTGGCCCCCTGCACCCACACAAAGGAGACATGTCAGACAGCACAAGTATAACATTCATATCACCCAGCACAGGAGAAGGACACTTTCATGTACTTTGGCCCGGCACCCAGACAGAGGGAAGGTTCATTCAACTCTGGGTTGCACCCCAAGATCCTACTTAATTTCAAAAATTGATTTTTCAATGAAGAAGTGGCCAGGAGTACAAGACAACATGGTTTAAGGCAGTTATTAAGGACTACTCTGCACAAGGGAGGGTCAGGTCTTGTGGGATCCATGCCTGGTTCATTTTTATAAACGTCAGCTTGTCCACTTTGGCTGCGGACAGGCGGCTGCGTTTGTCAGTAATGACGCCCCCTGCCGTGCTGAATACACGTTCAGATAAAACGCTGGCCGCCGGGCAGGCTAGCACCTCCAAGGCATAACATGCTAATTCTGGCCACGTGGACAATTTGGAAACCCAGAAGTTGAATGGGGCCGAACCATCCGTCAGTACGTGGAGTTGTGTGCAGGCGTACTGTTCAACCATGTTAGTGAAATGTTGCCTCCTGCTAACACGTTCCGTATCAGGTGGTGGGGCAGTTAGCTGTGGCGTGGAGACAAAACTTTTCCACATTTCTGCCATGCTAACCCTGCCCTCAGAGGAGCTGGCCGTGACACTGCTGCGTGGGCGACCTCTAGCTCCTCCTCTGCCTTGGCCTTGGCCTTCCACCTGTTCCCCTGTGACAGTTGGGAATGCTCTCAGGAGCGCGTCTACCAGTGTGCGCTTGTACTCGCGCATCTTCCTATCACGCTCCAGTGCAGGAAGTAAAGTGGGCACATTGTCTTTGTACCGTGGATCCAGCAGGGTGGCCACCCAGTAGTCAGCACACGTTAAAATGTGGGCAACTCTGCTGTCGTTGCGCAGGCACTGCAGCATGTAATCGCTCATGTGTGCCAGGCTCCCCAGAGGTAAGGACAAGCTGTCCTCTGTGGGAGGCGTATCGTCATCATCCTCTGTATCCCCCAGCCATGCACCAGGGATGTGCCTGCGCTGTGCTGGGTGCCACCCGCTGTGAACCCGCTTCATCCTCATCCTCCTCCACCTCCTCCTCATCCTCCTCGTCCTCCAGTAGTGGTCCCTGGCTGGCCACATTTGTACCTGCCCTCTGCTGTTGCAAAAAACCTCCCTCTGAGCCACTTCTAACAGACTGGCCTGAAAGTGCTAAAAATGAACCCTCATCCTCCTCCTCCTCCTGGGCCACCTCCTCTTCCATCATCGCCCTAAGCGTTTTCTCTAGGAGACATAGAATTGGTATTGTCACGCTGATAACAGTGGCATCGCCACTGGCTATGTTGGTGGCGTACTCGAAACAGCGCAACAGGGCACACAGGTCTCGCATGGAGGCCCAATCATTGGTGGTGAAGTGGTGCTGTTCCGCAGTGTGACTGACCCATGCGTGCTGCAGCTGAAACTCCACTATGGCCTGCTGCTGCTCGCACAGTCTCTCCAGCATGTGCAAGGTGGAGTTCCACCGGGTGGGCACGTCGCATATTAGGCGGTGAGCGGGAAGGCCGAAGTTCCGCTGTAGCACTGACAGGCGAGCAGCGGCAGGATGTGAACGCCGGAAGCGCGCACAGACGGCTCGCACTTTATGCAGCAGCAGCAGCTCTGACATGTCTGGGTAGTTGTGAATGAACTTTTGCACCACCAAATTCAGCACATGCGCCAGGCAAGGGATGTGCGTCAAGCCGGCTAGTCCCAGAGCTGCGACGAGATTTCGCCAATTATCGCACACCACCAGGCCGGGCTTGAGGCCCACCGGCAGCAACCACTGGTCGGTCTGTTGTTCAATACCCCGCCACAACTCCTGCGCGGTGTGGGGCCTGTCCCCCAAACATATAAGTTTCAGAATGGCCTGCTGACGTTTACCCCGGGCTGTGCTGAAGTTGGTGGTGAAGGTGTGTGGCTGACTGGATGAGCTGGTGGAAGCAGAGGAGGAGGAAGCCGAGTAGGAGGAGGAGGCTACAGGAGGCACAGAATGATGCCCTGTGATCCTTGGCGGCGGAAGGATGTGCGCCAAGGAACTCTCCGCCTGGGGCCCAGCCGCCACTACATTTACCCAGTGTGCAGTTAGTGAGATATAGCGTCCCTGGCCGTGCTTACTGGTCCACGTATCTGTGGTTAGGTGGACCTTGCCACAAATGGCGTTGCGCAGTGCACACTTGATTTTATCGGACACTTGCATGTGCAGGGAAGGCACGGCTGTCTTGGAGAAGTAGTGGCGGCTGGGAACCACATACTGGGGGACAGCCATGGCCATCAGCTGTTTGAAGCTGTCTGTGTCCACCAGCCGGAATGACAGCATTTCAAAGGCCAGTAGTTTAGAAATGCTGACATTCAGGCCAAGGGCTTGAGGGTGACTAGGTGGGAATTTGCGCTTCCTCTCAAAGGTTTGAGAGATGGAGAGCTGAACACTGCTGTGGGAAATAGTGGAGACGCTAGGTGACGGTGGCGGTGGTGGTGGTGGTGTCGGTGGCACATCCTCTGTTTGCTGCTCGGCAGGTGGCAACATTCCTCTCGAGGCGGAAGCCGAGGCAGCAGCGGTAGAGGAGCAGGGGAGCCTGAGCGGGTTCCTTGTTTTTAAGGTGTGTACTCCACTGCAGTTCATGCTTTGCATGTAGATGCCTGATCATGCAGGTGGTGCTCAGGTTAAGAACGTTAATGCCTCGCCTCAGGGTCTGATGGCACAGCGTGCAAACCACTCTGGTCTTGTCCTCAGCACATTGTTTGAAGAAGTGCCATGCCAGGGAACTCCTTGAAGATGCCTTTGGGGTGCTGGGTCCTTGTTGGCGCTGGCCAATAGCAGGCGAACTCTCTGGACGGCGGCTGTTCTGCTTTTGCCCCCTGCTCCCTCTTTGGCTTCGTTGTTGTCTCGGTCTCACCACTGCCTCTTCCTCTGAACTATTTAAGTCAGCGGCACGACCTTCAGTCCATGTGGGGTCTAAGACCTCATCGTCCTCTGCATCGTTTTCCACCCAGTCTTCCTCCCTGACCTCCTCCTGTTCAGTCTGCACACTGCAATAAGACGCGGCAGTGGGCACCAGTGTTTCGTCATCATCAGAGACTCGGTCACTCTGCTGTGGTGGTATTCCCATGTCCTCATCATCTGGATACATAAGTGGTTGTGCGTCAGTGCATGGAATGTCTTCCACCGCTGGGGAAGGGCTAGGTGGACGCTCCTGGAAAACCGTGGGAGCAGAGTCTCCAAACAGAAGAAGAGACTGCTGCATAACTTGAGGCTCAGCCAGTTTCCCTGATATGCATGGGGGTGATGTGACAGACTGATGGGCTTGGTTTTCAGGTGCCACCTGTGCGCTTTCCGCAGAAGACTGGGTGGAAGACAATGTGGTGAACGTGCTGGAAGCACTGTCGGCCACCCAATCGACTAATGCCTGTACCTGCTCAGGCCTTACCATCCTCATAACGGCATTGGGCCCCACCAAATATCGCTGTAAATTCTGCCGGCTACTTGAGGGAGTTGGTTCACTTCTTTGTGCGCCTGAGGCCGAACGGCCACGTCCTCTGCCAGCAACAGAGGCTCCACGGACACCACCACGACCGCGTCCTCGTCCCTTAATAGAATGTTTCCTCATTGTTGCGATTCAACTCGCACCACAATAAAATATATTATTTTTTAGCCCCAAAATTCCCACACTGGAAGATATAATTCCTTTTTCCGGTATTATTTACAAGAAAACTGCTGCAAATTGGACATCTGAATTTTTAAAATGCTAGTTTTGGTACATAAATTCCCACACGGGGAGATATAATTCCTTTTTACAGGAGTAAAAACGTGCGGCCTACTGTTTCTGGTCTAAATAACACTAGATTGATTAAATTGGCCTTTTTTTCACCAAAATTACAACACTGGACAATAATGCCTTTTTGCGGTATTAATTACAAGAAGACTGCTGCAAATTGGACACCAGAATTTTTAATATGCTAGTTTTGGTACATAGATTCCCACACGGGGAGATTTAATTCCTTTTTACAGGAGTGAAAACGTGAGGCCTACTGTTTCTGGTCTAACAAACACCAGATTGATTAAATTGGCCTTTTTTTCACCAAAATTACAACACTGGACAATAATGCCTTTTTGCGGTATTAATTACAAGAAGACTGCTGCTAATTGGACACCAGAATTTTTAAAATGCTAGTTTTGGTACATAGATTCCCACACGGGAGATATAATTCCTTTTTACAGGAGTGAAAACGTGAGGCCTACTGTTTCTGGTCTAAATAAAACCAGATTGATTAAATTGGCCTTTTTTTCACCAAAATTACAACACTGGACGATATAATGCCTTTTGGCGGTATTAATTACAAGAGGACTGCTGGTATTTCAGAACACCGGAATTTTTAAAATGCTAGTTTTGCTAGATAAATTTCCCACACTGGGAGAAATATTGCCTAAGCCTTTTTACAGTATTAATTACAACAGGAGTGCTTCTTCTGGTCTAACACCAGAATAATTTTATTATTACGGTGAAAGCTTTTTCTAATTTATATTTCTGGCACATAAAAAAAATATATATTTCTGGCTGACAGTATTGGACTTGGCTGTAGTGGCACTGGCTAGCCTAGCTGGAGCAGCACATTCATGGGATTTGCTATCCAAGTGGGTTACTTTCAGTTTCACCACTGATATATTAAATATCTTTGCAGTTAGTATGGGTGACACAAGCACAGCCAAACCCCTGATGTAGTATATCTATGAAAAAATCGACTATTACATGAGATTAATGGACGTTGTGGCAGCTTTTGCTGTAGCACAAGTCCCAAAATGGCCGCCGCCTATCAGCCCAGTAACATGTGCCAGAAAACGGTCTGCCCAGCCAGAAAAAAAATAGACTTTGACTGAGCAGCTGAATCGCTGTTGTTCTGATTCACAGGTGTAGATTTTACACTTCTTTGGAGCTTTGGTTTAGACTCTGTGGCAGCTTGTGCTGGCACACCACAAGTCCCGAAATGGCCACCGCCGGTCAGCCCAGTTACATGTGCCAGTAAAAATCGCTCTGGCCAGTCTCAACAAAATAGTGACTTTCAGTGAACAGCTCAGCTGAGTTGTTCTGATGCACAGGTGTAGAAAGGTAGATCATTCAATCACTTCTTTATCCCTGCCTATCTCGCCCTCACAGAAGCTGCATCCTCTCCCTACACTAGTCAGAGCAGTGTGACGTGCGGCGCTACGTGACTCCAGCTTAAATTGAGGCTGGGTCACATGCTGCACTTGGCCAATCACAGCCATGCCATTAGTAGGCATGGCTGTGATGGGCTCTTAGGGCAAGAAGTAAAACGCTAGCTGATTGGCTGCTGTGCAGCCCTTCAGAAAGCGGGAAGAAATCGACGAACACCGGACCCGAACCCGAACTTTTTTGAAAATGTCTGGGTTCGGGTCCGTGTCACGGACACCCCAAAATTCGGTACGGACCCGAACGATTCTCGAACTGTTCGCTCAACACTAGTGATGAACAATAATATACAAGACCGGACCTGAATTGACTAGAAAATCATGGGCCCATGTGCAAGATTAAAACAAGTACACCATGTAAAACTGGACTTGTTATTTATTTAATTTTCACTGACCGGACTGGAACCCGCAACCTGGGAAAGCATGGAACGAACAGAAAAAACGAGACGACGATATGGACTTGCGCGTGAGTCAACTGGGCCGATACCTGCAAGCCGGGAAATAGTGAAGACAGAATGAAGCTTGAGCAGATCAGGTGGACAGAGGGGAGCAGTCGACGTGCCAGGGAAGAAAGAGGGACCGAATCTTGCGGAAGTCGAGCTGCCGGGTACGTGCCTGCGTGATGCGAGCGTGTATGATAACCAGCAGAACCCAGGAGAAGCAGAATAAGACTGAGTGATATGGGAGAAGACCAACCGAAGACTGGTGTCTGATTGACACCAGGACAATGCAGGACCAACGTGAAGGAGACCTGATTCTGGAGGAAATACAAGATTGACACGTGACCGGAGCGATTTGTGGTGTCCCGTACATGGATGAAGATAACCTGAGTGATTCAGACTAACATGCATGACAAAGGAAGACCTGTCCAGCGGGATACTGGCATGACCGGACATGCGCGGAAGGAGATCTGAGCGAATCGAGCCACTATGCATGGAAGGAACAGGACCTGAGGGATTTCAGGCAAGAGTGCAGAAATGAGAGACAACCTGAGCGACTCAGGCCATTACACAAACAGAAACATCAACAGAGCGATTCAGGCAAGTATACGTGAATGATACGTGAACCTGAGCGATTCAGCCAGCTATACATGGAAGATACATGGATCTGAGCGATTCAGGCAATTATACCTGAGCGATTCAGGCAGTTATACATGAATAATACATGAACCTGAGCGATTCAGGCAGTTATACATGGATAATACATGAACCTGAGTGATTCAGGCAACTATACATGAAAGATACATGATCCTGAGCGATTCAGGCAACTATACATGAAAGATACATGATCCTGAGCGATTCAGGCAACTATAAATGAAAGATACATGATCCTGAGCGATTCAGGCAGTTATACATGAATAATATATGAACATGAGCGATTCAGGCAGTTATAGATGAATAATACATGAACCTGAGCGATTCAGGCGGTTATGCATGGATAATACATGAACCCGAGTGTTTCAGGCAACCATACATGAAAGATACATGACCCTGACCGATTCAGGCAGTTATACATGGATAATACATGAACCTGAGCAATTCAGGCAACTAAACATGAAAGATACATGATCCTGAGCGATTCAGGCAGTTATACATGAATATTATATGAACCTGAGCGATTCAGGCAGTTATGTGTGAATTTTACATGAACCTGAGCGATTCAGTTAAGTGCGCATGAACCTGAGTGATTCAGGCAACTATACATGAGATACGTGAACCTGAGCGAACCAGGCAGTTATACATGAATGATACATGAATCTTAGCGATTCAGGCAATTATACGTGAATGATACATGGACCTGAGCGATTCAGGCAGTTATATGTGAATGATACATGGACCTGAGAGATTCAGGCAGTTATGTGTCAATGATAAACGAACCTGAAAGATTCAGGCAACTGCCCATGAATGGCGCATGAACCTGGGTGATCCAGGCAGTTGTATGTGAATGATACATGGACCTAAGGGATTCAGGTAGTTGTATGTGAATAAAACATGAACCTGAGCGATTCAGACATTTGCACATAAATGATGTATGAACCTGAGCGATTCAGGCAAATATACGTGAACGATACATGGACCTGAGCGATTCAGGCAGTTATACGTGAATGCTACATGGACCTGAGCGATTCAGGCAGTTATACGTGAATGCTACATGGACCTGAGCGATTAAGGCAGTTACATGTGAATGGTACATGGACCTGAGCGATTCAGGCAGTAATATGTGAATGATAAATGAACCTGAGTAGTGTTGAGCGAACAGTTCGAGCATAGTTCGGGTCCGTACCGAATTTTGGGGTGTTCGTGACACGGACCCGAACCCGAACTTTTTTGTAAAAGTTCGGGTTCGGGTTCGTCGTTCGGCATGTATTTTGGCGCATTTTGAAAGGCTGCAAAGCAGCCAATCAACATGCATCATACTACTTGCCCTAAGATGCCATCGCAGCCATGCCTACTATTGGCAAGGCTGTGATTGGCCAAGTGCAGCATGTGACTCAGCCTCTTTATAAGCTTGAGCGCACGTCGGGACGTGCTCACTCCCGATGTGAATAGAACAGGGATAGACGCAGCTGATGCTAGGGCGAGAATAGGCAGGGATAATTGAATAACTGGAAGCAAATTTCTCTCCTCCACCTGTGATTCATCTGAACAACTGCAGCTGAGCTGCTTTTTTGATAGGGATTGGCTATTTTTAGAGTGGCCAGAGTGATTTTTCCATCCACATGTACCTGGGCTGACCGCCGGCCGCCATTTTGCGACTTGTAGTGCTGCAGCAGAAGCTGCCACAGTGTGCATTCCAAAGCTCCAAACAAGTCAGACATCTACACCTGGGATTCAGACCAATAGCGATTTAGCAGCACAGTCCAAGGCTATTTTTTTAAAGGTTGTGCAGACCATTTTGTGGCACATGTTACTGGGCTGATAGGCGGCGGCCATCTTGGGACTAGTGCTGCAGCACAATCTCTCCCAACGTCCATTAATCACTTGTAATAGTGGTCTGTGCCATAGAAATCCTACATCAGGGACTTGGGTGTGCTTGTGTCACCCCTACTAATACCAGTCCACCTGTAATCCATACAGTGAAAAGCCATAAAGTATTCCAGTGAGGGAATTTTTTTTTATTTAAAAAGGCCAAGTTAGTTTATCTGGCGTTCAATATACTAGATACAGTTAGGCCTGCGTTTCATACATCTGGAATTAGCAAACTAATGTGCTGGGGTTGGGAAAACATATATGTACCCATACTAGAATCTGTCAAAGAAAGCGGTACTCACATATAACAGTCATTCCATCTGTAATCCATACAGTCAAAAACTGAAAGTATTCCAGTGAGGGAATTTTTTTATTTAAAAAGGCCAAGTTAGTTTATCTGGCGTTCAATATACTAGATACAGTTAGGCCTGCGTTTCATACATCTGGAATTAGCAAACTAATGTGCTGGGGTTGGGAAAACATATATGTACCCATACTAGAATCTGTCAAAGAAAGCGGTACTCACATATAACAGTCATTCCATCTGTAATCCATACAGTCAAAAGACTGAAAGTATTCCAGTGAGGGAATTTTTTTATTTAAAAAGGCCAAGTTAGTTTATCTGGCGTTCAATATACTAGATACAGTTAGGCTCATGCGTTTCATACATCTGGAATTAGCAAACTAATGTGCTGGGGTTGGGAAAACATATATGTACCCATACTAGAATCTGTCAAAGAAAGCGGTACTCACATATAACAGTCATTCCATCTGTAATCCATACAGTCAAAAGACTGAAAGTATTCCAGTGAGGGAATTTTTTTATTTAAAAAGGCCAAGTTAGTTTATCTGGCGTTCAATATACTAGATACAGTTAGGCTCATGCGTTTCATACATCTGGAATTAGCAAACTAATGTGCTGGGGTTGGGAAAACATATATGTACCCATACTAGAATCTGTCAAAGAAAGCGGTACTCACATATAACAGTCATTCCATCTGTAATCCATACAGTCAAAAGACTGAAAGTATTCCAGTGAGGGAATTTTTTTTTTATTTAAAAAAGGCCAAGTTAGTTTATATGGCGTTCAATATACTAGATACAGTTAGGCCTGCGTTTCATACATCTGGAATTAGCAAACTAATGTGCTGGGGTTGGGAAAATATATATGTACCCATACTAGAATCTGTCAAAGAAAGCGGTACTCACATATAACAGTCATTCCATCTGTAATCCATACAGTCAAAAGACTGAAAGTATTCCAGTGAGGGAATTTTTTTTATTTAAAAAAGGCCAAGTTAGTTTATCTGGCGTTCAATATACTAGATACAGTTAGGCCTGCGTTTCATACATCTGGAATTAGCAAACTAATGTGCTGGGGTTGGGAAAATATATATGTACCCATACTAGAATCTGTCAAAGAAAGCGGTACTCACATATAACAGTCATTCCATCTGTAATCCATACAGTCAAAAGACATGAAAGTATTCCAGTGAGGGAATTTTTTTTATTTAAAAAAGGCCAAGTTAGTTTATCTGGCGCTCAATATACTAGATACAGTTAGGCTCATGCGTTTCATACATCTGGAATTAGCAAACTAATGTGCTGGGGTTGGGAAAACATATATGTACCCATACTAGAATCTGTCAAAGAAAGCGGTACTCACATATAACAGTCATTCCATCTGTAATCCATACAGTCAAAAGACTGAAAGTATTCCAGTGAGGGAATTTTTTTTATTTAAAAAGGCCAAGTTAGTTTATCTGATGTTCAATATACTAGATACAGTTAGGCCTGCGTTTCATACATCTGGAATTAGCAAACTAATGTGCTGGGGTTGGGAAAACATATATGTACCCATACTAGAATCTGTCAAAGAAAGCGGTACTCACATATAACAGTCATTCCATCTGTAATCCATACAGTCAAAAGACTGAAAGTATTCCAGTGAGGGAATTTTTTTTATTTAAAAAGGCCAAGTTAGTTTATCTGGCGTTCAATATACTAGATACAGTTAGGCCTGCGTTTCATACATCTGGAATTAGCAAACTAATGTGCTGGGGTTGGGAAAACATATATGTACCCATACTAGAATCTGTCAAAGAAAGCGGTACTCACATATAACAGTCATTCCATCTGTAATCCATACAGTCAAAAGACTGAAAGTATTCCAGTGAGGGAATTTTTTTATTTAAAAAGGCCAAGTTAGTTTATCTGGCGTTCAATATACTAGATACAGTTAGGCCTGCGTTTCATACATCTGGAATTAGCAAACTAATGTGCTGGGGTTGGGAAAACATATATGTACCCATACTAGAATCTGTCAAAGAAAGCGGTACTCACATATAACAGTCATTCCATCTGTAATCCATACAGTCAAAAGACTGAAAGTATTCCAGTGAGGGAATTTTTTTATTTAAAAAAGGCCAAGTTAGTTTATCTGGCGCTCAATATACTAGATACAGTTAGGCCCATGCGTTTCATACATCTGGAATTAGCAAACTAATGTGCTGGGGTTGGGAAAACATATATGTACCCATACTAGAATCTGTCAAAGAAAGCGGTACTCACATATAACAGTCATTCCATCTGTAATCCATACAGTCAAAAGACTGAAAGTATTCCAGTGAGGGAATTTTTTTTTATTTAAAAAGGCCAAGTTAGTTTATCTGGCGTTCAATATACTAGATACAGTTAGGCTCATGCTTTCATACATCTGGAATTAGCAAACTAATGTGCTGGGGTTGGGAAAACATATATGTACCCATACTAGAATCTGTCAAAGAAAGCGGTACTCACATATAACAGTCATTCCATCTGTAATCCATACAGTCAAAAGACTGAAAGTATTCCAGTGAGGGAATTTTTTTATTTAAAAAAGGCCAAGTTAGTTTATCTGGCGCTCAATATACTAGATACAGTTAGGCTCATGCTTTCATACATCTGGAATTAGCAAACTAATGTGCTGGGGTTGGGAAAACATATATGTACCCATACTAGAATCTGTCAAAGAAAGCGGTACTCACATATAACAGTCATTCCATCTGTAATCCATACAGTCAAAAGACTGAAAGTATTCCAGTGAGGGAATTTTTTTTATTTAAAAAGGCCAAGTTAGTTTATCTGGCGTTCAATATACTAGATACAGTTAGGCCTCATGTTTCATACATCTGGAATTAGCAAACTAATGTGCTGGGGTTGGGAAAACATATATGTACCCATACTAGAATCTGTCAAAGAAAGCGGTACTCACATATAACAGTCATTCCATCTGTAATCCATACAGTCAAAAGACTGAAAGTATTCCAGTGAGGGAATTTTTTTATTTAAAAAGGCCAAGTTAGTTTATCTGGCGCTCAATATACTAGATACAGTTAGGCTCATGCGTTTCATACATCTGGAATTAGCAAACTAATGTGCTGGGGTTGGGAAAACATATATGTACCCATACTAGAATCTGTCAAAGAAAGCGGTACTCACATATAACAGTCATTCCATCTGTAATCCATACAGTCAAAAGACTGAAAGTATTCCAGTGAGGGAATTTTTTTATTTAAAAAGGCCAAGTTAGTTTATCTGGCGTTCAATATACTAGATACAGTTAGGCCATGCGTTTCATACATCTGGAATTAGCAAACTAATGTGCTGGGGTTGGGAAAACATATATGTACCCATACTAGAATCTGTCAAAGAAAGCGGTACTCACATATAACAGTCATTCCATCTGTAATCCATACAGTCAAAAGACTGAAAGTATTCCAGTGAGGGAATTTTTTTTATTTAAAAAGGCCAAGTTAGTTTATCTGGCGTTCAATATACTAGATACAGTTAGGCCTATGTTTCATACATCTGGAATTAGCAAACTAATGTGCTGGGGTTGGGAAAACATATATGTACCCATACTAGAATCTGTCAAAGAAAGCGGTACTCACATATAACAGTCATTCCATCTGTAATCCATACAGTCAAAAGACTGAAAGTATTCCAGTGAGGGAATTTTTTTTATTTAAAAAGGCCAAGTTAGTTTATCTGGCGTTCAATATACTAGATACAGTTAGGCCTGCGTTTCATACATCTGGAATTAGCAAACTAATGTGCTGGGGTTGGGAAAACATATATGTACCCATACTAGAATCTGTCAAAGAAAGCGGTACTCACATATAACAGTCATTCCATCTGTAATCCATACAGTCAAAAGACTGAAAGTATTCCAGTGAGGGAATTTTTTTTATTTAAAAAGGCCAAGTTAGTTTATCTGGCGCTCAATATACTAGATACAGTTAGGCCTGCGTTTCATACATCTGGAATTAGCAAACTAATGTGCTGGGGTTGGGAAAACATATATGTACCCATACTAGAATCTGTCAAAGAAAGCGGTACTCACATATAACAGTCATTCCATCTGTAATCCATACAGTCAAAAGACTGAAAGTATTCCAGTGAGGGAATTTTTTTATTTAAAAATGGCCAAGTTAGTTTATCTGGCGCTCAATATACTAGATACAGTTAGGCCATGCGTTTCATACATCTGGAATTAGCAAACTAATGTGCTGGGGTTGGGAAAACATATATGTACCCATACTAGAATCTGTCAAAGAAAGCGGTACTCACATATAACAGTCATTCCATCTGTAATCCATACAGTCAAAAGACTGAAAGTATTCCAGTGAGGGAATTTTTTTATTTAAAAATGGCCAAGTTAGTTTATCTGATGCTCAATATACTAGATACAGTTAGGCCTGCGTTTCATACATCTGGAATTAGCAAACTAATGTGCTGGGGTTGGGAAAACATATATGTACCCATACTAGAATCTGTCAAAGAAAGCGGTACTCACATATAACAGTCATTCCATCTGTAATCCATACAGTCAAAAGACTGAAAGTATTCCAGTGAGGGAATTTTTTTTATTTAAAAAGGCCAAGTTAGTTTATCTGGCGCTCAATATACTAGATACAGTTAGGCCTATGCTTTCATACATCTGGAATTAGCAAACTAATGTGCTGGGGTTGGGAAAACATATATGTACCCATACTAGAATCTGTCAAAGAAAGCGGTACTCACATATAACAGTCATTCCATCTGTAATCCATACAGTCAAAAGACTGAAAGTATTCCAGTGAGGGAATTTTTTTTATTTAAAAAGGCCAAGTTAGTTTATCTGGCGTTCAATATACTAGATACAGTTAGGCCTGCGCTTTCATACATCTGGAATTAGCAAACTAATGTGCTGGGGTTGGGAAAACATATATGTACCCATACTAGAATCTGTCAAAGAAAGCGGTACTCACATATAACAGTCATTCCATCTGTAATCCATACAGTCAAAAGACTGAAAGTATTCCAGTGAGGGAATTTTTTTATTTAAAAAGGCCAAGTTAGTTTATCTGGCGTTCAATATACTAGATACAGTTAGGCTCATGCTTTCATACATCTGGAATTAGCAAACTAATGTGCTGGGGTTGGGAAAACATATATGTACCCATACTAGAATCTGTCAAAGAAAGCGGTACTCACATATAACAGTCATTCCATCTGTAATCCATACAGTCAAAAGACTGAAAGTATTCCAGTGAGGGAATTTTTTTATTTAAAAAGGCCAAGTTAGTTTATCTGGCGCTCAATATACTAGATACAGTTAGGCCTGCGTTTCATACATCTGGAATTAGCAAACTAATGTGCTGGGGTTGGGAAAACATATATGTACCCATACTAGAATCTGTCAAAGAAAGCGGTACTCACATATAACAGTCATTCCATCTGTAATCCATACAGTCAAAAGACTGAAAGTATTCCAGTGAGGGAATTTTTTTATTTAAAAAGGCCAAGTTAGTTTATCTGGCGTTCAATATACTAGATACAGTTAGGCCTGCGTTTCATACATCTGGAATTAGCAAACTAATGTGCTGGGGTTGGGAAAACATATATGTACCCATACTAGAATCTGTCAAAGAAAGCGGTACTCACATATAACAGTCATTCCATCTGTAATCCATACAGTCAAAAGACTGAAAGTATTCCAGTGAGGGAATTTTTTTATTTAAAAAGGCCAAGTTAGTTTATCTGACGCTCAATATACTAGATACAGTTAGGCCTATGCTTTCATACATCTGGAATTAGCAAACTAATGTGCTGGGGTTGGGAAAACATATATGTACCCATACTAGAATCTGTCAAAGAAAGCGGTACTCACATATAACAAGTCATTCCATCTGTAATCCATACAGTCAAAAGACTGAAAGTATTCCAGTGAGGGAATTTTTTTTATTTAAAAAGGCCAAGTTAGTTTATCTGGCGTTCAATATACTAGATACAGTTAGGCCTCATGTTTCATACATCTGGAATTAGCAAACTAATGTGCTGGGGTTGGGAAAACATATATGTACCCATACTAGAATCTGTCAAAGAAAGCGGTACTCACATATAACAGTCATTCCATCTGTAATCCATACAGTCAAAAGACTGAAAGTATTCCAGTGAGGGAATTTTTTTATTTAAAAAGGCCAAGTTAGTTTATCTGGCGCTCAATATACTAGATACAGTTAGGCTCATGCTTTCATACATCTGGAATTAGCAAACTAATGTGCTGGGGTTGGGAAAACATATATGTACCCATACTAGAATCTGTCAAAGAAAGCGGTACTCACATATAACAGTCATTCCATCTGTAATCCATACAGTCAAAAGACTGAAAGTATTCCAGTGAGGGAATTTTTTTATTTAAAAAGGCCAAGTTAGTTTATCTGGCGTTCAATATACTAGATACAGTTAGGCCATGCGTTTCATACATCTGGAATTAGCAAACTAATGTGCTGGGGTTGGGAAAACATATATGTACCCATACTAGAATCTGTCAAAGAAAGCGGTACTCACATATAACAGTCATTCCATCTGTAATCCATACAGTCAAAAGACTGAAAGTATTCCAGTGAGGGAATTTTTTTTATTTAAAAAGGCCAAGTTAGTTTATCTGGCGCTCAATATACTAGATACAGTTAGGCCTGCGTTTCATACATCTGGAATTAGCAAACTAATGTGCTGGGGTTGGGAAAACATATATGTACCCATACTAGAATCTGTCAAAGAAAGCGGTACTCACATATAACAGTCATTCCATCTGTAATCCATACAGTCAAAAGACTGAAAGTATTCCAGTGAGGGAATTTTTTTATTTAAAAAGGCCAAGTTAGTTTATCTGGCGTTCAATATACTAGATACAGTTAGGCTCATGCTTTCATACATCTGGAATTAGCAAACTAATGTGCTGGGGTTGGGAAAACATATATGTACCCATACTAGAATCTGTCAAAGAAAGCGGTACTCACATATAACAGTCATTCCATCTGTAATCCATACAGTCAAAAGACTGAAAGTATTCCAGTGAGGGAATTTTTTTATTTAAAAAGGCCAAGTTAGTTTATCTGGCGCTCAATATACTAGATACAGTTAGGCCTGCGTTCATACATCTGGAATTAGCAAACTAATGTGCTGGGGTTGGGAAAACATATATGTACCCATACTAGAATCTGTCAAAGAAAGCGGTACTCACATATAACAGTCATTCCATCTGTAATCCATACAGTCAAAAGACTGAAAGTATTCCAGTGAGGGAATTTTTTTATTTAAAAAGGCCAAGTTAGTTTATCTGGCGTTCAATATACTAGATACAGTTAGGCTCATGCTTTCATACATCTGGAATTAGCAAACTAATGTGCTGGGGTTGGGAAAACATATATGTACCCATACTAGAATCTGTCAAAGAAAGCGGTACTCACATATAACAGTCATTCCATCTGTAATCCATACAGTCAAAAGACTGAAAGTATTCCAGTGAGGGAATTTTTTTTTATTTAAAAAGGCCAAGTTAGTTTATCTGGCGTTCAATATACTAGATACAGTTAGGCCTGCGTTTCATACATCTGGAATTAGCAAACTAATGTGCTGGGGTTGGGAAAACATATATGTACCCATACTAGAATCTGTCAAAGAAAGCGGTACTCACATATAACAGTCATTCCATCTGTAATCCATACAGTCAAAAGACTGAAAGTATTCCAGTGAGGGAATTTTTTTATTTAAAAAGGCCAAGTTAGTTTATCTGGCGTTCAATATACTAGATACAGTTAGGCCTCACGTTTCATACATCTGGAATTAGCAAACTAATGTGCTGGGGTTGGGAAAACATATATGTACCCATACTAGAATCTGTCAAAGAAAGCGGTACTCAC
Source organism: Bufotes viridis (assembly GCA_033119425.1). Lineage (NCBI taxonomy): Eukaryota > Metazoa > Chordata > Amphibia > Anura > Bufonidae > Bufotes > Bufotes viridis. Next base: position 207,397,557 of record CM065590.1, on the reverse strand, counting down.
ATATAACAGTCATTCCATCTGTAATCCATACAGTCAAAAGACTGAAAGTATTCCAGTGAGGGAATTTTTTTATTTAAAAAAGGCCAAGTTAGTTTATCTGGCGTTCAATATACTAGATACAGTTAGGCCTGCGTTTCATACATCTGGAATTAGCAAACTAATGTGCTGGGGTTGGGAAAACATATATGTACCCATACTAGAATCTGTCAAAGAAAGCGGTACTCACATATAACAGTCATTCCATCTGTAATCCATACAGTCAAAAGACTGAAAGTATTCCAGTGAGGGAATTTTTTTATTTAAAAAGGCCAAGTTAGTTTATCTGGCGTTCAATATACTAGATACAGTTAGGCCTGCGTTTCATACATCTGGAATTAGCAAACTAATGTGCTGGGGTTGGGAAAACATATATGTACCCATACTAGAATCTGTCAAAGAAAGCGGTACTCACATATAACAGTCATTCCATCTGTAATCCATACAGTCAAAAGACTGAAAGTATTCCAGTGAGGGAATTTTTTTATTTAAAAAGGCCAAGTTAGTTTATCTGGCGCTCAATATACTAGATACAGTTAGGCCTATGCTTTCATACATCTGGAATTAGCAAACTAATGTGCTGGGGTTGGGAAAACATATATGTACCCATACTAGAATCTGTCAAAGAAAGCGGTACTCACATATAACAGTCATTCCATCTGTAATCCATACAGTGAAAAGCCATAAAGTATTCCAGTGAGGGAATTTTTTTTATTTAAAAAGGCCAAGTTAGTTTATCTGGCGTTCAATATACTAGATACAGTTAGGCCTATGCTTTCATACATCTGGAATTAGCAAACTAATGTGCTGGGGTTGGGAAAATATATATGTACCCATACTAGAATCTGTCAAAGAAAGCGGTACTCACATATAACAGTCATTCCATCTGTAATCCATACAGTCAAAAGACTGAAAGTATTCCAGTGAGGGAATTTTTTTATTTAAAAAGGCCAAGTTAGTTTATCTGGCGTTCAATATACTAGATACAGTTAGGCCTGCGTTTCATACATCTGGAATTAGCAAACTAATGTGCTGGGGTTGGGAAAACATATATGTACCCATACTAGAATCTGTCAAAGAAAGCGGTACTCACATATAACAGTCATTCCATCTGTAATCCATACAGTCAAAAGACTGAAAGTATTCCAGTGAGGGGATTTTGCTTATAAAAATAATATATTTCATTGTGGTGCGAGTTGAATCGCAACAATGAAGAAAAATACTATTAAGGGACGAGGACGCGGTCGTGGTGGTGTCCGTGGAGCCTCTGTTGCTGGTAGAGGACGTGGCCGCTCGGCCCCAGGCGCACACAGTAGGGAACGAACTCCCTCAACTAGCCGGCAGAATGTACCGCAATATCTCGTGGGGCCCAATGCCGCTCTTAGGATGGTAAGGCCTGAGCAGGTACAGGCATTAATCGATTGGGTGGCCGACAGTGCTTCCAGCACGTTCACCACATGGTCTTCCACCCAGTCTTCTGCGGAAAGCGCACAGGTGGCACCTGAAAACCAAGCCCATCAGTCTGTCACATCACCCCCAAGCATATCAGGGAAACGGTCTGAGCCACAAGTTATGCAGCAGTCTCTTCTTCTGTTTGAAGACTCTGCTTCCAGGGTTTCCCAGGGCGTCCACCTAGCCCTTCCCCAGTGGAGGAAGACATACCATGCACTGACGCACAACCACTTATGTCTCCAGATGAAGAGGACATGGGAATACCACCACAGCAGAGTCACCGACTCTCTGATGATGACGAAACACAGGTGCCCACTGCCGCGCTTTTTGCAGTGTGCAGACTGAACAGGAGGAGGTCAGGAGGGAGACTGGGTGGAAGACGATGCAGAGGACGATGAGGTCTTAGACCCCACATGGACTGAAGGTCGTGGCGATGACTTTCACAGTTCAGAGGAAGAGGTAGTGGTGAGACCGAGACAACAGCGAAGCCAAAGAGGGAGCAGGGGGCCAAAGCAGACGAGCCGCCGCCCCAGAGTTCGCTCTGCTACTGGACATCGCCAACAGGGACCCAGCCCCACAAAGGCAGCTTCAAAGAGTTCCCTGGCATGGCACTTCTTAAACAATGTCCTACCGACAAGACCCGAGTGACTTGCACGCTCTGCCATCAGAGCCTGAGGCGAGGCATTAACGTTCTGAACCTCAGCACAACCTGCATGACCAGGCATCTACATGCAAAGCATGAACTGCAGTGGGGTACACACCTTAAAAACCAGGCACTCGCTGAGGCTCCCCTGCTCCCTCTACCGCTGCTGCCTCGGCTTCCGCCTCGAGAGGAATGTTGCCACCTGCCGAGCAGCAAACAGAGGATGTGCCACCGACACCACCACCACCGCCACCGTCAACTAGCGCCTCCACTATATCACACAGCAGCGTTCAGCTCTCAATATCTCAAACCTTAGAGAGGAAGCGCAAATTCCCCGAGTCACCCTCGAGCCCTTGGCCTGAACGCCAGCATTTCTAAACTGCTGGCCTTTGAAATGCTGTCATTCCGGCTGGTGGACACAGACAGCTTCAAACAGCTGATGGCCATGGCTGTCCCGCAGTATGTGGTTCCCAGCCGCCACTACTTCTCCAAGACAGCCGTGCCTTCCCTGCACATGCAAGTGTCCGATAAAATCAAGTGTGCACTGCGCAACGCCATTTGTGGCAAGGTCCACCTAACCACAGATACGTGGACCAGTAAGCACGGCCAGGGACGCTATATCTCACTAACTGCACACTGGATGAATGTAGTGGCGGCTGGGCCCCCGGCGGACAGTTCCTTGGCGCACGTCCTTCCGCCCCTAGGATCGCAGGGCATCATTCTCTGCCTCCTGTAGCCTCCTCCTCCTACTCGGCTTCCTCCTCCACTGCTTCCACCAGCTCATCCGGTCAGCCACACACCTTCACCACCAACTTCAGCACAGCCCGGGTAAACGTCAGCAGGCCATTCTGAAACTCATATGTTTGGGGACAGGCCCCACAGCGCAAAGGAGTTGTGGCGGGGTATTGAACAACAGACCGACGAGTGGTTTCTGCCGGTGGGCCTCAAGCCAGGCCTGGTGGTATGCGATAATGGGCGAAATCTCGTGGCAGCTCTGGGACTAGCCGGTTTGACGCACATCCCTTGCCTGGCGCATGTGCTGAACTTGGTGGTGCAGAGGTTCATTCACCACTACCCCAACATGTCAGAGCTGCTGCATAAAGTGCGGGCCGCCTGTGCGCGCTCCGCCGCTCACATCCTGCCGCTGCTCGCCTGTCTGCGCTACAGCGGAACTTCGGCCTTCCCGCTCACCGCCTCATATGCGACGTGCCCACCCGGTGGAACTCCACCTTGCACATGCTGGAGAGACTGTGCGAGCAGCAGCAGGCCATAGTGGAGTTTCAGCTGCAGCACGCTCGCGTCAGTCGTACTGCCGAACAGCACCACTTCACCACCAATGATTGGGCCTCCATGCGAGACCTGTGTGCCCTGCTGCGCTGTTTCGAGTACTCCACCAACATGGCCAGTGGCGATGACACTGTTATCAGCGTTACAATACCACTTCTATGTCTCCTTGAGAAAACACTTAGGGCAATGATGTTAGAGGAGGTGGCCCAGGTGGAGGAGGAGGAGGAGGAGGATGAGGGCTCTTTTCTAACACTTTCGGGCCAGTCTGTTCGAAGTGGCTCAGAGGGAGGTTTGTTTAAGCAGCAGAGGACAGGTTCACAAGTCGCCAGCCAAGGCACTGTACTGGAGGACGAGGAGGATGAGGAGGAGGAGGTGGAGGGGGACGAGGATGACGCAAGTTCACAGCGGGGTGGCAGCCCAGGCCCATCACTGGTGCGTGGCTGGGGGATACGGTGGACGATGACGATACGCCTCCCACAGAGGACAGCTTGTCCTTACCCATGGGTAGCCTGGCCCACATGAGCGAATATATGCTCCAATGCCTGCGCAACGACAGCAGAGTTGCCCACGTTTTAACGTGTGCAGACTACTGGGTGGCCACCCTCCTGGATCCCCGGTATAAAGACAATGTGCCCACTTTAATTCCTGAACTGGAGCGCGACCGTAAGATGCGCGAGTACAAGCGCACGCTGATAGAGGCGCTCTTGAGAGCATTCCCACATGTCACAGGGGAACAGGTGGAAGGTGAAGGCAGAGGAGTGGCAAGAGGTCGCCAACGCAGCTGTGTCACGGCCAGCTCATCTGAGGGCAGGGTTAGCATGGCAGAAATGTGGAAAAGTTTTGTCTCCACGCCACAGCTATCTGCACCGACACCTGATACGGAACGTGTTAGCAGGAGGCAGCATTTCACTAACATGGTTGAACAGTATGTCTGCACACCCCTCCACATCCTGACGGATGGTTCGGCCCCATTCAACTACTGGGTTTCGAAATTGTCCACGTGGCCAGAGTTAGCATGTTATGCCTTGGAGGTGCTTTCCTGCCTGGCGGCCAGCGTTTTATCTGAACGCGTATTCAGCACGGCAGGGGGCGTCATTACTGACAAGCGCAGCCGCCTGTCCACAGCCAACGTGGACAAGCTGACCTTTATAAAGATGAACCAGGCATGGATCCCACAGGACCTGTCCCTCCCTTGTGCAGAGTAGTCCTTATTAACTGCCTAAAACATGTCTTGTTGTGCTACGGGCCACTTCTTTATTTGATACAAATTTTATGAAACCCACAGTTGAATGAAACTCTTCTCTGTCTTGGCGCCGGGTCCTAACCAGATGAAAGTGGCCGGTTAAACTAACGGGTGACATGAAGCCATAACCTCTGCCATGCTACCTCTGTCTTCTGTCTGGGTGCTGAGGCCTAAGTCAAATAAAGCGGTCTTCTGCTGTGCTGGGGGATATGAAGCTAATCTCTGACCTCTCTCCTCTGTCTGGGTCCAAAGGCCTAAATCACTGAAAGAGGCCTTCTCCTGTGGTGTGTGATATGATGCCAGAATATGTGCTGTGGGGCCTCTCTCCTCTTCCTGGGTGCAGGGGTCAAATAAACTAAATTGTGGCCTACTCCTGTGGTGGTTGATATGATGCCTGATTCTCTGATGTGGAACCTCTCTCCTCTGTTTGGGTGAAGGGGTCAAAGTAACTAAATGGTGGCTTCTCCTGTGGTGGCTGATATGATGCCAGAATATGTGCTGTGGGGCCTCTCTCCTCTTCCTGGGTGCAGGGGTCAAAGTAACTCAATGGTGGCTTCTCCTGTGGTGGCTGATATGATGCCAGAATATGTGCTGTGGTGCCTCTCTCCTCTTCCTGGGTGCGGGGGTCAAAGTAACTCAATGGTGGCTTCTCCTGTGGTGGCTGATATGATGCCAGAATATGTGCTGTGGTGCCTCTCTCCTCTTCCTGGGTGCGGGGTCAAAGTAACTCAATGGTGGCTTCTCCTGTGGTGGCTGATATGATGCCAGAATATGTGCTGTGGTGCCTCTCTCCTCTTCCTGGGTGCGGGGGTCAAAGTAACTCAATGGTGGCTTCTCCTGTGGTGGCTGATATGATGCCAGAATATGTGCTGTGGTGCCTCTCTCCTCTTCCTGGGTGCAGGGGTCAAAGTAACTCAATGGTGGCTTCTCCTGTGGTGGCTGATATGATGCCAGAATATGTGCTGTGGGGCCTCTCTCTCTTCCTGGGTGCAGGGGTCAAAGTAACTCAATGGTGGCTTCTCCTGTGGTGGTTAGTATGATGCCAGAATATGTGCTGTGGGGCCTCTCTCCTCTTCCTGGGTGCAGGGGTCAAAGTAACTCAATGGTGGCTTCTCCTGTGGTGGCTGATATGATGCCAGAATATGTGCTGTGGTGCCTCTCTCCTCTTCCTGGGTGCGGGGATCAAAGTAACTCAATGGTGGCTTCTCCTGTGGTGGTTAGTATGATGCCAGAATATGTGCTGTGGGGCCTCTCTCCTCTTCCTGGGTGCAGGGGTCAAAGTAACTCAATGGTGGCTTCTCCTGTGGTGGCTGATATGATGCCAGAATATGTGCTGTGGTGCCTCTCTCCTCTTCCTGGGTGCGGGGGTCAAAGTAACTCAATGGTGGCTTCTCCTGTGGTGGCTGATATGATGCCAGAATATGTGCTGTGGGGCCTCTCTCCTCTTCCTGGGTGCAGGGGTCAAAGTAACTCAATGGTGGCTTCTCCTGTGGTGGTTAGTATGATGCCAGAATATGTGCTGTGGGGCCTCTCTCCTCTTCCTGGGTGCAGGGGTCAAAGTAACTCAATGGTGGCTTCTCCTGTGGTGGCTGATATGATGCCAGAATATGTGCTGTGGTGCCTCTCTCCTCTTCCTGGGTGCAGGGGTCAAAGTAACTAAATGGTGGCTTCTCCTGTGGTGGTTGATATGATGCCTGATTCTCTGCTGTGAAACCTCTCTCCTCCATCTGGGTGTAGGGGTCAAAGTCTTTCAAAGTCGCCTTCTCCTGTGCTGATTGATATAAAGCTGATGGTTGTGCCATCTGACATGGTTGCCAGGGTCTGATTCAATGGGGGCCTACTCCTGTGGTGGGTGATCTAAATGCCTGATTCTCTGCTGTGAAACCTCTCTCCTCCGTCTGGGTGTAGGGGTCAAAGTCTTTCAAAGTCGCCTTCTCCTGTGCTGATTGATATGAAGCTGATGGTTGTGCCATCTGACATGGTTGCCGGGGTCCCATTAAATTGGGGCCTACTCCTGTGGTGGGTGATCTAAATGCCTGATTCTCTGCTTTGAAACCTCTCTCCTCCGTCCGGGTGTAGGGGTCAAAGTCTGTCAAAGTCGCCTTCTCCTGTGCTGATTGATATAAAGCTTATGCTTGTGCCATCTGACATGGTTGCCGGGGTCTGATTCAATGGTGGCCTACTCCTGTGGTGGGTGATCTAAATGCCTGATTCTCTGCTGTGTAACCTCTCTCCTCCGTCTGGGTGTAGGGGTCAAAGTAACTAAATGGTGGCCTACTCCTGTGGTGGGTGATATGATGCCTGGTTCTCTGCTGTGGGACCTCTCCTTTGTCTGGGTGCTGTGGTCAAAATAATAGTAAGTGACCTTCTCCATTGGTGGGTGACTTGAAGCCTGATTCTGTGCTATGGGACCTCACTCCAATTAATATTGTTTAATTTTTATTTATTTTATGTTAACTCATCATTTCCCTATCTACATTTGTTTGCAGGGGATTTAACTACATTTTGCTGCCTTTTGCAGCCCTCTAGCCCTTTCCGGGTGTGTTTTACAGCCTTTTTAGTGCTCAAAAGTTCGGGTCCCCATTGACTTCTATGGGGTTCGGGTTCGGGATGAAGTTCGGGTCGAGTTCGGATCCCGAACCCGAACATTTTTCGAAAGTTCGGCCGAACTCGTCGAACCCGAACATCCAGGTGTTCGCTCAACTCTAAACCTGAGCTATTCAGGCAACTACACATGAATATTGCATGAACCTGGGTGATCCAGGCAATTATACATGAATGATACATGGACCTAAGCGATTCAGGCCATTATATGTAAGCAATACATGAACCTGAGTGAATCAAGCAACTGTACATGGAATGATGTATGAACCTGAGCGTTTCAGTCAGTTATATAAGAATGATACACAAACCTGGGCCCTATACCTGGGCGATTCGGGCTATCTGTGTAACATAGGTATGGACCTGAGCGATTCAGGTACCATACATGACAGGCACATGCCCCTTAGGAATTCAGGGGCATACCTGGTGGACCCGTGGACCTGGGCGATACAGAAAGCAAACATGAGGGGCACATACCCTAGGTGATCCAAGCAGATGAACATAATTGGAAGTTGGGAGCGAGAAGTTGTGGAGTTGGGAGGGAGGGATCCAACACTACCCCAGATGGCGGGGCCATCGGCGGATGCCAGGTCCAGACTTGGGCCAGCAAGGGGATGTCGGCTCCCCCCAGTTCCCAGTAGCCACAAGCAAACCAGCGTGAGGCTGCTCCAAGATGTTGGAAAACACAGTTTAAACCAAAAACCCCACAACTAAGCCTATCATACCTACTTGACCAAGAAAGCACTCTATATTATAATCGAACCAAGAGGCAGCAGAGCTGGGAGGGAGGTGAAGGATAATACTGAAACAACCAGGTGCTCCCATAAATCAATGTTATCTCCGGCTCTGCTACATCTGGGAGGAGCCGGGAGGAAGCGATCCCGATTCCAGCCCAAATGACAAGAATACCCTGGGGAAAGGCAAGCCGCGTAGGATGCGGTGGCAACAGTCTGCCAACACCCCCCATTGAGTTGAAACCAGAGGCAGCAGAGCTGAGCACGCGTACGGTGGCATGAGCAGCTTGGAGCGCTTGCCCGATTCGCCCAGCTCCGCTATCCCAACACAACTCTGAGACTCCCCGCCAACGAACCGGAGAAGCGCCCCTCTCACTGTACGGGACCCAGTGGCCCCTTACCCCGACGCAGCCTCCGAGTCCCAGTCCAGCGTCAGCTGACTGCAAGTGGGCAGCACCCGCGAGTGCCGCGGCTGTACGAGGCCCGCTGTCAACTGCCGTACTGACAACGAGAGGCAGTCTGGGAGCCAGAGTGGGGAAACGCCATTGCCCTGGCCTGTACCGGCAGGACGGTAGCCGGAAGTGACGTCACACTTGGCCGGGAGATCTGAAGCACACGACGACTGTCCTCCTAGAGATAATGCCCGGGGTTAAATAGCAGTAGCCCCTCCCACAAATCCAGGCTGTGACCAGCCTTAATACATATATAACTATGAATTTCTTACAGGAGACCTAGTAATTTGAGGGATAAACTTGTTCACACCGATCTAGGCCCACAAAAAATTACAGGACAAAGTTTTTTACGTGCCGCAGAGATGGTCTACTTTCCATGATTAAACTGCATTAACTGTCGGTACATACAAAAAGGTGATACTTTTGTTCATCCTTCTACTACTTAAAAATACACTATTAAATATTTCCTGTTGTGCGACTCTACCTTTGTGATTTATGTTCTCTGGTGTCCCTGCAACACATTATACGTTGGCGAAACATTATTAGATTTTAAAATCCGATGTAACCAACATAGATACACCATTCGGAAAAAAACTGATGGATTTCCCTGTATCCAAATATTTTGTTGAATTAGGTGACAAGAAAAGTGACTTTAAATGCATGTTAATAGATCATGTGCCTACTTCCCGCAGAGGAGGGAACAGAAACTTGAAATAAAAAAAAAGTGAAATGTATTGGGTGTCGGTGTTAAATACATTGAAACCTAATGGATTAAATGTGGATTTTGGACCTTGGATATGTATATAATCTGTATTTTTTGTCATTCTTGTTTTTGGTGTTCTATATATAAACCACTTCACAATTTTTAGATACAAGATATACGTCCACTAGAAGTATAACAATATTCTCAGCCTGACTGGACGTTAAAAATAGGAAAAAATAATAAATACTTTATTAAGGATAATTAAGGGTGCAACAACGTGATATAAAAGATGTCAGGCCCAGGACCCCCATGTATGAAGAGGGATGTGTATTAGAACCATCCATACATGTGGGGGCCTGGAAAATGAGCCCCTAGTGGACTGGTATAATGACGTCAGTCCAGCCCGATATGGTGGATCGCTGAGAGTTGTCACAGCAAATACAACTAATATGCTAGCGGGATGTATAAGAGATGTAATCACAGTGAGTCCAGTTCCGGTTACCACTCACTGGTATATACCACCTCGCTAGACCAATCACTCGGGCTATACACAAGGTGGCTCCTTATTAGAGCAGCCAGCAAATGCAGAGTGCGGGGGGTCTAGTTTAAGTCAGCACATGGGCTCCAGACTACATCTAACTTCCCTAGCCGCATACACACCGCCCCTTAGGCTGGGGCGGCCATACATCAAGTGCGTCACGCAACGCGTTTCTACAAGGGGGAATTGGCCCCACGTATCATCAGGAGTATCAGATTTGATGTACATAACTGTAGAGGATTCAAAACCCTGACCGCCCGCACAGTTGTGTGCCAAGCATCCGGCGCTGTGATGGCCGTACGCGGCCAAACACACGTCGGACTGAAATAGCTAACACTCCGCCCACCAAGGAGAGACGATGCCGTGCTGGGCGAATAGAGAGAGGGGACGCATCCTGGCCACACCTCCTGTACCCGCCCCACGGGCTGGTAATGCTAAGATCCTTGATAGAGGCGCATCAGCGCCGTAGTAACCAGAGGAACCTGCTTGCGGCTGTTCACAAGGTAGGTGAGGTACATAAAAGCATAAGCCGCATACATGTGGGACATCAGGGACAAGGACAGAAACTCAGGAGCTACCATCCAATAATTAAGGAGCTAATGTCTGCCTTACATACAGGATACTGCCCAGTACAAGGGCAGAATCATGTATTGGCACAGCACGAGTATTGTGCCTAAAAAGTAGCACCGGTGCAGAAATTGTGTCACTCCTACAGAGATGACATATGGGTCAGGGGCCATCTTCATGGTCACTGACCACGATTCTCAAAGTATCACCAGTTGTGCCTCAGTTCTGACATAATCATAGGAAGAGACAGGACATCAATGGCGTTCGTCTCCACATCAAATCCACATGTTTTATCTCCTGAAAACAGCAGCCAACAGGATCCAGATGTTTTATCTACTGAAAACAGCAGCCAACATGATTAATGTGCCATCTGTGGCACGGCATATACGTGACAATCATGACATCAAATGTACTGAGTGTTCAAGGGATAGAATGCATCACACCTTCGATCCGTGGTGGTGATGTAGACATGGCTCTCCTACGTAAAGAAGCATCTTGATCCTTTGCTCCTCTCCATACCAGTTCTGTCCCTCATAGGCACGGTCCATATCATTAATCCTGTTGGCTGCTGTTTTCAGGAGATAAAACATGTGGAGACGAACGCCACTGATGTCCTGTCTCTTCCTATGATTATGTCAGAACTGAGGCACAACTGGTGATACTTTGAGAATCGTGGTCAATGACCATGAAGATGGCCCCTGACCCATATGTCATCTCTGTATGGGGTCCTCTTGCTGTTGGTACACTGTAACCACTTTATGGGTACTTTGATTGGTAATTACCATGCAACACATTGCATGGGACTCACTTGTCTGTAACCTGTCCCTTGTATTTTCTTTTTCATTTGTACTTTTTATTTATTTTATTTTTTACTTTAAATTTACTCTACAGACACGTCTGTGTTCAGTGCCCTTTGCAGGGTGGTGTACACTGGTGTCTGTTATGCTATGGTATATGATTGTGGTCAGTGCCGCAACATAGCCCATATAATTTTTGATAATAGTTATTTTCTTATGCATCCATCTCTCCACCCTTTAATATCAATAAATTACCTTAATAAGTATTTAACATTAGGTGGTCAAGACACTATGTACCCAATTTATTACTATCTAACTATGTCACACATAAAGAAAGGCCCCATTATGTACTACTGTCTTTTAGACAAGTCGCACGTATTGCCGTTTGCAGTATGATCGCGTTGTCATGTGTAACAAGATCGGGCTGTTGATCACATGACTGTTGTTGCGAGTGCGTCATCACGTGCTTTTCATTATGCGCTCCACACAGTGAGATATTGCGATATTTGAGCCATACGCTATTGGATCCTGTAGTTTTCATCTAATCTTCAGACATTTTGCAATATGGGACGCCAATGACATGCAAATTTCTCCATTCTGGTTAGGAGTGATCCTCCTCCCTCATTCATTAGGTTTGTTTTTAACTTTCTCCACTTGGCACTTCACAGATGATTTTAATAAATTAATTATGATGTATTTACTATATATGTGTGTGTATGTATATATATATATATATATATATATATATATTATATTATATATTTTAGTCACTTTACATTGACTTTGTCGTATATGAATTGGGCACAATTTATGATCATGAATTTCAATTTATAAACACGATTATGTATGTATTTTACACCTCTAGCTTTGAATTGTTTTTGAAAAATCATGTGGGCATGTATTGTATTTATATCTGTATGGAGAACCATTATGCTGCTGTTTTCACTGCTTGAGAAAGGTTCCATTGAATAAACACACATCTTTTTGGGAAGTGCCGTGGAGTTTGTCTTCTATATACCGTATTTTCCGGCGTATAAGACGACTGGGCATATAAGACGACCCCCTGCTTTTCCTGTTAAAATATGGGGTTTGGGTTATACTTGGCGTATAAGACTACCCCTCTTCCAACGCATACCAAATAAGAATTAAACAGACGATCCAAGCATGAGAAAACCACTGAGAGCAGGGAGAGGGGGCTTCAGGAGCCATTAGGAGCGACTGGCCAGGATGCAGCGCACGGTGGCTCAGCTAGAGGGCGCCTGTCCCTGAAGCTGGAGAAGGGCAACTTCTCCAGTCCGGCTTGGAAGTAAAAAGGACCTTTCACTGGTCCAACAATTGTTAGATAATGATATATACCGTATGGGTAGAGCGGCGCCCAGGGATAATAGTAAGTGCAGGGAGATCCCTGGGCGCTGCTCTACACCTACATATCATTATCTAACAATCGTTGGACCAGTGAAAGATCCTCTTAAGTTTCAGCATGCGGTATACATTATTATATACATTAGGGATGAACTTTGTTCTAATACTGTACGGATTAGTATTAGAATGTATTGGCTCCGATGAGCCTAAGTTATTAGTTCACGAAGTCTCATGAGACTTCACGTAATAATTTCATAGATTAATTTGTACTGTAAAAAAACATTTCCAGAACTCGGGTTCGGTTCCAAGTGGTACCGTATCCATACAGTATTAGAAATGCGAATCAACTTCAGATGTTTCATCCGAAGTCGATTCGCTCATTCCTAATATATAAATAACATTATATATATATAGACATCCACAGACTTGAAAACTCGCCTTAATAATCATAGAAACACGATCCGAAAAAAATCGACTTGATCTACCGGTATCAAGACATTTTCATGACAAAAAACATAGCGAAAGGGATTTACGATGCTGGATAATTGACCATGTACCTATACCCAGACGGGGTGGTAACAGAGTTGCCCTTTTAAAAAAAAGGGAACTCTACTGGATTTACACACTGGGTTCTCTGTCCCCCCAGGGTTTAAACATTGACTATAGATTGGGTTTGTGTTGTGGGAAATGCTTGCCCTGCTTCTCCCCCCCTTCCCCCCCCCCCCCCCGGAGGGTTCACACTGTGAATATTGTTGAGTGAGATAACTGTACAGTATAGTTTTCAAAAAATATAAATGCTTTAGTAAGACTTTTGTTTTTTATCCACTTTTGGAGTGCTGCTCTATTTTTCTTATTACATACATTTTGGAGTGGTTTTTCCATTTTGGAGCTTTGCACCCAGCTACTTACAGGTGGTGCTGCCTCATTTTTTCATATATATATATATATATATATATATATATATATATATATATATATACACTGACCAAAAAATATAAACGCAACACTTTCAGTTTTGCTCCCATTTTGCATGAGCTGAACTCAAAGATCTGAAACATTTTCTACATACACAAAAGACCCATTACTCTCAAATATTGTTCACAAATCTGTCTAAATCTGTGTTAGTGAGTAGTGATGTGTGGCAGGGGCAATATTTAAATTTGCAATATTTCGCAAATATTTAGTAGAATATTCATCATATATTTGCGAATTTGCGGTTATTTTCTTGATTGCGAAAATTTAAATATGAAATTTAATATGCGCGTAATGCGTGTGCAATACAGGTGTGGGTCACTATAGCTACATTTTTCAGGCTGCTAGAAGTTTCCTGAGACTGGAGAAAACTGGTTGGCACGGCAGAACATTACAATAGCTTTATATGCAGATAGAGTGCACCAATCTATTTGCAAATCGACAATTAATGATGCGCATATTTTTGTGCAATACGTACAACTTCACATTTTAGCACGTCTGACTACATATTGGTGATTGGTGCACTAAGTATTGTTGTAAATTTGTGACATCACAGCACTATGTATGCGTGTATGTAGCTTACATACATACAAACAGCACTATGTATGTAGCATGTATGTAAGGATAACACACTACCTAACACCCTGCACTGGAACACTATATCACAATCTAACCTACACAATTTCCCACTGACTATCTGTATTATATATATATATATATATATATAAGCTGTCTAACTATCTAATGTAATGAGTGGAAAGCAGAGAGCACAGCAATGACACTGCTGTCTCTCTCAGAACTGTAATAATCTGTAGAAAATGGCTGTAGGGAGGTTCTTATATAGTAAGGGGTAGGCAACTTTCCTATTTGTTGCTAGGGATGTTGCTAAGCACAGACAAAGACATTGTAGCCTTCTCATTGGCCCACAAGCAAAATGGGAGGTTACCGATGAGAAAAAAAGTTGAATATTCGAAAATACGAATATATATCACTATATTCTAAATATTCTCGAATTCTCGAAGTTGCGATATTCACGATTAAAATTCGCAATTTCAATATCTGCACCCAACACTATTAGATAGCACTTCTCCTTTGACAAGATAATCCATCCCACCTCACATAAAATTTTCCGTTCGAGAACGGCGAACGCGAATTTCCGCAAATGTTCGCGAACCGCCATAGACTTCAATAGGCAGGCGAATTTTAAAACCTACAGGGACTCTTTCTGGCCACAATAGTGATGGAAAAGTTGTTTCAAGGGGATTAACACCTGGACTGTTGCAATGCTGGAGGGGGATCCATGGCAAAACTCCCATGGAAAATTACGTAGTTGACGCAGAGTCGGGTTTTAATTCATAAAGGGCATAAATCACCTAACATTCCTAAATTGTTTGGAATAACGTGATTTAAAACATTCAGTGTGTGTATACGATCAGGTATAATGTTGTATCGATCAGGTAATGTAAGGGTTATGCCCGCTTCACAGTGACAGACCAAACTACCCGTTTAACACACCGAAAACAACCGCAAACAGTCCATTTGCACAACCGCAAACTCCCCATTAGCACAAGGTTGGATACCAAGCTAGCCATGTCCCATTCCTTGTCCTCACTGACGTCATTGAAGGTCTCGTCCTCCACCCAGCCACTTACAACACCAAGGGTCCCCGAAAGGTGACAACAAGCCCCCTGGGACGCCTGCTGTGGTTGGTCTTCCACCTCCTCAAAGCCACCTTCCCCCTCTGACGCCTCTTCTTCAGACCCCTCTCTCTGCGTTGCCGCAGGTCAAGCAATCAACGACGACAAGGCTGCTACTGGTGGTGATCACAACTCTTCCTCTTTATGCTCATCTACGGCCTGATCCAGCACTCTTCGCAGGGCACGCTCCAGAAAAAACGAATATGGGATGAGGTCGATGATATTGCCTTGGGTTTGACTGACCAGGTTTGTCACCTCAGCAAAAGGACACATGAGCCTACAGCCATAGTGCATGAGTGTTCAGTAACGCGGCCAAAAGTATATCTGAGGGAGGAAACTTTTCAAGATGGGTGGTGACCATGGCGGTCATTTTGAAGTCGGCCATTTTGAATCCAACTTTTGTTTTTTCAATAGGAAGAGGGTCATGTGGCACATCAAACTTATTGGGAATTTCACAATAAAAACAATGGTGTGCTTGGTTTTAACTTAACTTTATTATTTCATGAGTTATTTACAAGTTTCTGACCACTTATAAAATGTGTTCAATGTGCTGCCCATTGTGTTGGATTGTCAATGCAACTCTCTTCTCCTACTCTTCACACACTAATAGCAACACCGCAGGAGAAATGCTAACACAGGCTTCCAGTATCCGTAGTTTCAGGTGCTGCACATCTCATATCTTCACAGCATAGACAATTGCCTTCAGATGACCCCAAAGATAAAAGCCTAAGGGGGGTCAGATCGGGAGACCTTGGGGGCCATTCAACTGGCTGACGACGACCAATCCACTTTCCAGGAAACTGTTCATCTAGGAATGCTCGGACCTGACACCCATAATGTGGTGGTGCACCATCTTGCTGGAAAAAGTTAGGGAACGTGCTAGCTTCAGTGCATAAAGAGGGAAACACATCATGTAGCAATTTTGCATATCCAGTGGCGTTGAGGTTTCCATTGATGAAGAATGGCCCCACTATATTTTTACCCCATATACCACACCATACCATCAATTTTTTTGTTCCAACAGTCTTGGGGGGGATCTATCCAATGTGGGTTAGTGTCAGACCAATAGTGGTGGTTTTGTTTGTTAACTTCACCATTCACATAAAAGTTTGCCTCATCACTGAACAAAATCTTCTGCGTAAACTGAGGGTCCTGTTCCAATTTTTGTTTTGCCCATTCTGCAAATTCAGTGCGCCGATCTGGGTCATCCTCGTTGAGATGCTGCAGTAGCTGGAGTTTGTAAGGGTGCCATTTGTGAGTAGCTAATATCGCCAAAGGGATGTTCGACTAATGCCACTCTCCAGTGACATGCGCGAGTGCTACACTGTGGGCTTTTGCTGAATGAAGCTAGGACAGCCACTGATGTTTCTTCATTAGTGACAGATTTCATGTGTCCACATTTTGGCAAATCCAACACTTAACCGGTTTCACGAAACTTAGCAAGCAGTTTGCTAACTGTAGCATGGGAGATGGGTGGTCTCGTAGGATGTCTTGCATTGAAATCTGCTGCAATGACCCGGTTACTGCGTTCAGCAGACATCAACACAATTTCTATCTGCTCCTCACGTGTTAACCTCTGCGACACGTCAATGGCTGTAAACAAAGAGAAACTTGTAAATAACTCATGAATTAATAAAATTTACTTAAAAACCAAGCACACCATTGTTTTTCTTGTGAAATTTCCAATAAGTTTGATGTGTCAGATGACCCTCTTCCTATTGAAAAAACTAAAGTTGGATTTAAAATGGCTGACTACAAAATGGCCGCCATGGTCACCACCCATCTTGAAAAGTTTCCCCCCCCCTCACATATACTAATGTGCCACAAACAGGAAGTTAATATCACCAACCATTCCTATGTTATTAAGGTGTATCCATATAAATGGCCCACCCTGTACTGTGCCACCCTATATGAGTGGTGTGTTAAGTAGTACTATTCCTATCAGTTTAATCCCTGTTATGTCCCCTATTAGGGGACACGTATTGAATAGATTTTAGGAACCGGGAGATGGAAAAAGTTGATTGGTCGGTCCTCTTACTTCCAATTTGGGGCACTGCGCGTGCGCTGCGCAATGTACTTTGCCACCAATACAAATAGCGTGAACTACTATCCTTACCATTTTAATCTTTGTTAAGTCCCCTATCAGGGGACGTGTATTGAATTGAATCCTTGCATGGGGAGATAGAGAATAAAGTTTGCTCTGTCCACTTCCTTCTAATTTTGGGCACTTCCAATGGAATTTTCCACCAATGCAACTAGTGTTAACTAAGTACTATTCCTATCAGTTTACTCTCGGTTTTGTCCCTTATCAGGGCTAGGGCCGGTGTAGTGAATAGATTTTTGAAACTGGGAGAAGGAAAAAGACCCATGCTAGGTCCGCTTCGTTTGAACTTTAGGTCACTACGAAGGAAGAGCGAGCATCGGATGTCACTGGGCTCGGCACATGCCCAGTGACGACGATGAAGCTCCTGCCCTCAGTCTCCTACTCATCGCACTGGCGCAGCCCTCAGTGGGTACTGCGTCTGCGCGAGACTTCACTCGGCCGTCAGGGAGGGGGAGGAGAGGGATGAGGCGCTGTGGGCGGTTAGGGATTCTGGAGGAAGCGTTTTTTATTGAGTAAGGAGCCGGTTTTGAGCACTGCAGGGGGGCGTTACTGGGCACCCAAAGTAGAAGATAACGCCCCTCTGGGCACCTTCACAATTAATTAGCATATTTATAAAAGTCGTTTTTCTGCAAAACTACTGGACGGATTTCATTACAGAAAAGCAAAGCTGATTCAAGGTAATCTGTGGAGCATGGCTAGTTTAAAAGCTAAATTTGTGTTATCGGAGGTGACAGAATCTCTTTAAAGGGTAAAAATTATGACTTTTATATAATGACTTTTTTTATCTGCAAGGTACTGTGCCACCCGATATGAGTGGTGGGCACTGGCAGTGGGCACAGTACAGTCTGTGGGCCTGACACACACTAGCAGGCAATTGCAATTATATTAAATGGCAACAATTAAATGACTTTTATCTGCAAGGTACTGTGCCACCCTATATGTACAGTCTGTGGGCCTGCGGCCTCTCACACACGGGCCGGCAACTGCAATATATACATAGAAAAAAATAAATAAAAGCAGACTGATGTACCCACCCTAAAAAGGGCTTTTTGGTGTGCTGTCAGGACACTGTCCTTACAGCAGATGAGTCTTTGAGGATTGGAGTGGACACATTAGTTCAGCAGCACTCTCCCTGCTCTAACTAACACTGCAGCTTCAGAATGAATCTAAGATGGATGCTGTCTACTTTTTGATAGGAGGTGGAAGGGTCTGGGAGGGAGGGTATGCTGATTGGCTGGAATCTGTCTGCTGACTGTGAGGTACAGGGTCAAAGTTTGCTTGATGATGACATATAGGGGAGGACCGAACATCGCATATGTTTGCCTGCTGCGGCGAACGCGAACATGCGTTGTTAGCCGGGAACTGTTTGCCGGCGAATCGTTCGGGACATCTCTACTCACAGTAGAGATTTGAGGCAAATCAAGGTGCTGATTAGACAGCATGACTATTGCACAGGTGTGCCTTAGACTGCCCACTATAAAAGACCACTCTGAAATCTGCACAGTTATGCCTTACTGGGGGCGGGGGGGTTGGTTAGAAAACCAGTCAGTATCTGGTGTGGCGACATTTGCCTCACGCAGTGCAACACATCTCCGTCGCATAGAGTTGATCAGGTTGTTGATTGTGGCCTGTGGAATATTGGTCCACTCCTCTTCAATAGCTGTGCGAAGTTGCTGAGTATTGGGGCAAGAACTGCAACATGCTGTCATGTACACCGATCCAGAGCGTTCCAAATATGCTCAATGAGTGAGATGTCTGGTGAGTATGCTGGCCATGCAAACTGGGATGTTTTTTTTAAGCTTCCAGGAATTGTGTACAGATCCTTGCAATATGGGGCTGTGCATTATTATGCTGCAACATGAGTTGATCATCATGGATGAATGGCACAACAATAGCCATTAGGATCTCGTCATGGTATCAATAAAATGCACCTGTGTTTGTTGTCCATAACATATGCCTGCCCATACCATAACACCACCATGGGCCACTCGATCCACAATGTTGATGTCAGCAAACCGCTCACCCACACAGCGTCACACATGCTGTCTGCCATCTGCCCTGAACAGTGAAAACCGGGACTCATCCATGAAAAGAACACCTCTCCAACGTGCCAGACGCCATAGAATGTGAGCATTTGCCCACTCAAGTCGGTTACGACGACGTACTGCAGTCAGGTCCAGACCCCGATAAGGGCAATGAGAATGCAGATGAGCTTCCCTGAGATGGTTTCTGACAGTTTGTACAGAAATTCTTTGGTTATGCAAACCGACTGTTGCTGCAGATGTCTGTGTGGCTGGTCTCAGACGATCATGGAGGTGAACATTCTGGATGTGGAGTTCTTTGGCTGGTGTGGTTATACGTGGTCTGCGGTTGTGAGGCTGTACTGCCAAATTCTCTGAGACGCCTTTGGAGACGGCTTATGGTAGAGAAATGAACATTCATTGCACGGGCAACAGCTTTGGTAGACATTCCTGCAGTCAGCCTGCCAATTGCACGCTCCCTATAATGTTGCAACATCTTTGGCATTGTGCTATGTGATCAAACTGCACATTTTAGAGTGGACTTTTATTGTGGGCAGTCTAAGGCACACCTGTGCAATATTCATGTTGTCTAATCAGCACCTTGATATGCCACACCTGTGAGGTGGGAAATGATCTCGGCAAAGGAGAAGTGCTCACAACCACATATTTAGACAGATTTGTGAATAATATTCGAGAGTAATGGGTCTTGTGTTTATGTAGAAAATGTTTCAGATCTTTGAGTTCAGCTCATGTAATTTGGGAGCAAAACCGAAAGTGCTGCGTTTATATTTTTGGTATATATATATATATATATATATATATATATATATATATATATATAGTGATAAAGTGCACAGTAGAGGCATGGTGGGGGGGTGTATTTCACCTGGTGGTTCAGTTTAGCTGGGTGAGATAACTGAAATCCAGAAATAGTGCTGCTTTTGCAAGGCATAGCTTGCTTGAGTTTGTTTTGTTTAAAGTTGTGTGGGCTGGATTTCTTTGGACTGGGAGACAGGTTGGTAGTGGGAGTCTTCCAGTCCACATCCCTAGTCCACTACAGGTGTTACCGTTTAGCTGAGGAGATTACAGGTGAGGTCAGCTGGGCTATAATTAAGGAGGGATAAGACAACAGTATGGCTGTGGAGAGGAAGTGAGCTTACAGAGAGAGTTGCAGCTGGAGATCCTGTAAGTAAACTACGTTTTTGAGGAAAGTCGGGGAGTAGACTTCTGTATTAGTTAGAGCCCAGACGGACAGGTGTTTATTTTGTGCTGTTATGTTTGTGTGGGTGTTGAAATTCCAAAATAAAGCACAAGTTTGGACATTAAATCCTGTTGTCTGCAAAGAAGTCTCTGACTGCAACCCCCCGAGAGAGAGTGATCCCTTACAATTGGTGGAGGATGCGGGCAATGTCCATGTAAAAAGGACACAACGATTGTTGCTAGGGGCAATGGCATGACAAGAAGAGCAGGTGCTTCTGAATGCTGCTAATCCAGACACTGTTTCTATCTTGCATGAAACTGAGTTGGACATTTAAAGGGCCGGAAGCCCAATATATTGATAACGCTACTGCTTTGTTACTGTGTTGAAGTTCAAGGGCCCGAAGCCTGTTCGTTTGGTGAAGCTGCAGCTGCTAGTCTGGACACTTGTGCTTCCTGCAAGAAACCCTTGCAGTGCTATAAAGGGCCGGAAGCCCATGTAAAGAGACTGACCTATTGAGAGCAATTTTTTTTTCTCTTTTGGTTTGTAATTCTTATGTCCTGGGTAAAAGCTGCAACTACAATGCAAAGTGCATCAAGTGCCATGGAGGGGATGATGGAGCAGCTGGTGCAGGCTAACTTAAGGCATGAACAGGCCATGGCGCAGCAACAACAATCTATGGCGCAGCAACAACAGGCTAAGGAGCAGCAAAGAAGGTTGCACTCAGAGGATAAAAAGAGACACGAAGAAGCCTTACATGTCTAACAACAGGCTAATTCAAAGCAGCAGGAAAGTAATCATTTGTTGATAGAGCAGATTGCTGCACTTAGAGAGACTGCTGTGAATCAATTCCAACGAGCAGAGAGGAGCCCCCCAGGCACTGATAATGTGAGGATGGTTGTGCAGCGGGCCTTGCAAAAGATGACACCTGATGATGACATTGAGGCCTACCTCACTGTATTTTAGAGAGTGGTGGAAAGAGAGAGACTTCCAGCTGTAAAGTGGGCAGAGATGATTGCGCCATTCTTAACAGGGGAACCCCAAAAAGCCTACTATGACCTCAGGGAGCAGGATGTCCAGGACTATAGCAAATTCAAGTTGGAGATCCTTGCTCGCCTTGGAGTCACCCCAGCGGTACATGCCCAGAGGGTCCACGACTGGAACTACAGTCTGGAAAAGCCGGCCCGCTCCCAGATGTTTGCTCTGGTCCATTTGGTGAGAAAATGGCTGGAGCCAGAGTCATCTACACCGGCGGTGATCATAGAGAAGGTGGTGGTCGACCATTCCTTCAGGTCCCTTCCTGCAGAGATGCAACACTGAGTTGGACATGGAGATCCCAAGTCTGCTGACCAGTTGGTCAACCTGGTGGAAAGATTCCTAACGACTAAGGATTACCACCGTGATATTCCTACCATGCAAACAACTCCCAGAAGTATTAGATCAGTGACATCCATGGGTAAGAGAGTTCCAGCTAGTAAAAGTATGTGTGAAAATACAAGGGGGAGCAAGTCTCTAGAGGTTGGGCTTGGGAAAAGACTGATCGTTAATCCAAGGGGCAATCTGGACATAGAAAGATCTTCCCATATAGGAACCCAGGAGTACCCTAGTGCTGGAGGTGCCAGGAGTGGAGACATGTGGCTGCTTGTTGCCATCTTACCTCAGAGCCCATGGAGTGTAACACTAGTCAGCGATAGTCACTGTTTGCAGAATCTTTTTGTGCGAATATACCAGAGCCAGAGACTGAGCCGCAGATATGTCTTGTGGTCATAAATGACTATTCTGTCAATGCCCTTTTGGACTCTGGTAGTCTGGTAACTTTGGTTCATGAGAGCTTAGTAGTGGGGAACTATGTGCTAGACAAACATATAAATGTACTGTGTGTTCACGGAGATACCAAGTTTTAACCCGTGGCCCTTGTCAAATTGGTGACTCAGGCTGGAACGGTGACCTGTAATGTCGGGGTAGACAACAGGCTCACATACAGTATGATGTAATATTGGGCCGTGACTTAGAAAATCCGAGTCCGTTGTCCTAAAGTCACTCCGGGTTCGGCGTAGATTGCATCTGGAGCTGCCTCTCTTTTTGTTCCAGTCAAAGACTTTGTCATTTTCGTAGTCATTTTTGTCTCTCAGGAATTTGTCTCTTTTGCATTCCTTAGTTTCTATTTGG
This sequence comes from Bufotes viridis, assembly GCA_033119425.1. Lineage (NCBI taxonomy): Eukaryota > Metazoa > Chordata > Amphibia > Anura > Bufonidae > Bufotes > Bufotes viridis. The sequence goes on along the minus strand of CM065590.1, from coordinate 207,374,981 downwards.
GTCACATAAAGTTTTTTTTGCTCAGTCTTTTTTTCAAAGTTGATGTATTGTGTTTCAGTTAACCTCATTTTGAGTTCAGCGTGCGCTTTCTCTAAATCCTGTTCAACCACGGTGTACTCTTTTTTATCCCGTGATAGGACCAGGGTCAGTACTTGCATAGAAAAGTCCAAATGCATATTTTTCCACATTTCTGCAAAATTGTCATCCTCCTCATATTGGTGCATTTCTTTATAGACTCTCAATCCACGGGGAACGCGATTGCATTCCTTATATGAGGTCAAAGATTTAATAGTCCAAAATAGGCGCACTTCCCTGTTCGCTAATTGGAAGATGTTTGCCTCCAAAGACTTGGTGCTCATAGAATAAACATAGTCCTTTTTATTGCAAACAGTGAAAAAGGTGTCCGCTCCCTCTCTGCCTTTGTGTAGACTGGAAGCCGCTTCTTCGGTTGCATTAGACGGGGGTGTATATTATACAAGGTACAGAAAAAAAGTCAGCGCCACTGCTGCTGCTCACCCCACAAACACTCCATATTGCCAAACGCAGCAACCGCGGCTCAGTAGATGCAGACAGATTCATGTGGTGCTCAGCAAGGCTGGTTCAAGCAGACAGTTGGTATTAATGTAATGGTAGATGAAAAGATATGCTTTATTTCACGCATATATGAATAAGTTTGTAGTCTGGGGAGCGGAATAGCCCTTCAGTGTTGATCGGCGGTGACGGCCGTTTTGCTCCGAATCTGCGCTTCCTCGGATCGCTATGACAAACACATGTACAGCAGTGCTATATATGGACGTCCACCCAGTCAGCACTCAGGTGACAGAGAGGTGCTCCCACAGGTGCGCAACATGTGCAATTAAAATCAAGCAATGCAAACAGGACTATGTGTGAGCTTACACACAGTGCAAAAATGTAACATAGTAACATAATGTCAAAATCGTCAAAAAGTTACAAATACATGAAACGGGTATGAACAGGTATAGGAGCGCATAAATCAGCAGGGTATTCATAAACTTTGTTTAAAGTTGTGTGGGCTGGATTTCTTTGGACTGGGAGACAGGTTGGTAGTGGGAGTCTTCCAGTCCACATCCATAGTCCACTTCAGGTATTATTGTTTAGCTAAGGAGATCACAGGTGAGGTCAGCTGGGCTATAATTAAGGAGGGATAAGACAACACTCTGTGTATGACTGTGGAGAGGAAGTGAGCTTACAGAGAGAGTTGGAGCTGGAGACCCTGAGTGCAAACTGTGTTTTTGAGGTGAGTCAGGGAGAAGACCTCTGTATTAGGCCTCATGCACACGACCGTATGTGTTATGCGGTCCGCAAACCGCGAATCCGCAAAACACAAAAGCTGACACAAAAGCTGGAACGCCGCCCATTGTACAAATGCCTATTCTTGTCCGCAAAACGGACAAGAATAGGACATGCTCTATCTTTTTTGCGGGGCCACGGAATGGAGCAACGGAAGCGGACAGCACACGGAGTGCTGTCCGCATCTTTTGTGGCCCAATTGAAGTGAATGGGTCCGCGCCCGAGCCGCAAAATATGCGGACCAAAACAACGTCCGCCCGACGCTGACCATGCGACCCTTATCCATAGGCGTCGCGGGACCCCCCAAGCTTCAGGCTAATCCCAGCCTCGTGGTCTTTCAGCACTCCCAGCTCAGACCACACACAGAACCACTCCAGGCTTCTGTACAACACAAGACACACCCATCTTACTTTGAGGACAGCTTTATGCTCCGTTGATTGTGGCACCTGTTGCTGTCTAAAGCCTGCCCACTGATGGGAAAGAGATGGATAATCCTGCCATTCCACTCTCCTATCAGCCATGAGGCCTGTCACTGCCTCACTATATATATATATATATATATATATATATATATATATATATATATATATAGTAGGGGATCGCTCTCTCACGGGGGTCGGCAATGACAGTCTTCTCAACAAACAGTGGGTTTTCAAGCTCAGACGGTGCTTTATTTGTCACACAGCACATCACACTTCCAACTTTGGAATCACAATGAAGTTGCAGCTTTACATCACAATGTGTTACATCAACACAAAACAATAAATCCTTGCCCGGCTAGGCGCTCACTATACAGAGGTTTTCCCTAACTCACCTCTATCTCAGTGTTCACACTGTGGTGTTGAACTTCACTCAGCCATCAGGTCAGACAGCTTCCTAGCTGTGACCAATGCAACCCATTGGGTCCTACTGATGGTGACCACGCAATACCTTAGGGTTATAGGGTCCAACAGTCATCCCAACTCTGACCGTGGGACACCTCTTTTCTAGTGTTGAGCGCGAATATTCGAAAAGCGAATTTTTTTAGCGAATATCGGCACTTCGCTAATTCGCGAATATTTCGAATATAGCGCTATAAATTCGCTATTTCGAATATTCGTTTTTTTTTTTTTTTTTAGTTATATTTTTTTCTTTCCCACTTCCCAAAAGTAGTTCTTACCTGTCATGAGGATTCCTGGCTTCCTGGCTGCTCCAGTCAGTGCCCGTTGCCGCTTCTGCCGACTTCCGTGCTCATGGAGCGTCCCCTTCCATGGGAAAATCTCTATATACTAAAATGTACTGTCGGATTTGAGGAATTACGTTGAAATCGCAATGCGATTAATTCAAGTTATATTAATCGCATTGCGATTTCAACTTAGAGATGGGTTTATAATGGGTCAGCTTGCTAGAATTACGAAGTTAACGAATATGGAATATAGCAGCAGTGCTAAGTTGAAATCGCAATGCGATTAATTTAACTTAAAGTATTAGCATTGCGATTTCAACTTAGCACTGCTAGTGCATAGCTATATATTCCATAATGGAATATATAGCTATGCACTAGCAGTGCTAAGTTGAAATCGCAATGCGAATACTTTAAGTTAAATTAATCGCATTGCGATTTCAACTTAGCACTGCTGCTATATTCCATATTCGTTAACTTCGTTAATTCTAGCAAGCTGACCCATTATAAACCCATCTCTAAGTTGAAATCGCAATGCGATTAATATAACTTGAATTAATCGCATTGCGATTTCAACGTAATTCCTCAAATCGACAGTCATTTAGTATATGAAGACGTTCCCATGGTGATGAGGACGCTCCATGAGCACAGAAGTTATGGTTGGCTTGGTAGAATTAGCGAGGATGGCGAATATGACGAATGTATTCGTCATATTCCTCAAAACGAAGATAGCGAAGTATTCTACATCTTCGTTTTAGCTACCTATTCGTCAACTTCGCTAATTCGAGCAATCATCATCATTCATCAAATAGGAAGGTTGACTTACCAGAGAGCTGTGTTAAATTCGCTATGCGATTTTTTTTTAATACAATAATTATATTACTTGATATGATAATATTATTATAAGTATTCTATTTATTAAAAAAAAAAATCGCATAGCGAATTTAACTACAACTGTCTCTATAGTCAACCTTCCTATTTGATTGCTAGAAATAGCGAGGTTGACGAATATGGCGAATGTATTCGTCATATTCCTCAAAACGAAGATAGCGAAGTATTCTACATCTTCGTTTTAGCAACCTGTTCGTCAACTTCGCTAATTCTAGCAATCAAATAGGAAGGTTGACTATAGAGACAGCTGTGTTAAAAATTAGCTATGCGATTTTTTTTTTTAATACAATAATTATATTACTTGATATGATAATATTATTATAAGTATTCTATTTATTAAAAAAAAAAAAATCGCATAGCAATTAACTACAACTGTCTCATTAGTCAACCTTCCTATTTGATTGCTAGAATTAGCGAAGTTGACGAATAGGTTGCTAAAACGAAGATGTAGAATACTTCGTTATCTTCGTTTTGAGGAATATGACGAATACATTCGTCATATTCGTCATCCTCGCTAATTCTAGATATGAAACCAATAGGAAAGTAGCCTTAAGTACAAATCGCAATATGCGATTATTTAAATCGCATTTTAATCGCGATAACTAGAAAAAATGACGAATATTCGATTTCGACGAATATGAAACGAATATTCATTCGAATATTCGCGAATTTCGTCGAAATCGAATATGGCACCTGCCGCTCATCACTGCTCTTTTCTTCAGTGGTTGTTGGGCCCCCAAAACTCATGCTTCCTCAGCCTCGTGGACCACCAGCCCTCCTTTCTGGGACCACACAGAGCCTCTGCCGGCTTCTTTTACAATTGCCCCCACTCTCAGGCTTCCTCATCCTAGTGGCCTCCCCAGATCTTTCTGGGTTTGTTTCGGACGAATCCAGTAAAATGCTGCAATTTTAGTGCACCAATCAGTGGCAAAAAAGCACTAGGGAGTAAGAAGAATGGTTCTCACATGACCCTGCGAGGAAGTGGTGGTGGGGGGACTTGCCTCATCTAGGATGTCTGTCAGCCTGGGAGCCAATCAGTGCTGCAGCAGGCAGTGGGGGGGGGGGGGTGCTCTAGCAGAACAAGCAGAACACCATTCTGGACTGTGCCGGACTGTGAAAGAGGGTGGTTGTGTGTGTGATGGTGTCTCCCAGAAAAACTAGGTGCAATGCGTTTTGATGCGTTTTTCACACGCGTGATAAAAAAACTGAAGGTTTACAAACAACATCACCTAGCAACCATCAGTGAAAAACGCATCGCACCCGCACTTGCTTGCAGATGCAATGCGTTTTTCACGCAGCCCCATTCACTACTATGGGGCCAGAGCTGGGTGAAAAATGCAGAATATAGAACATAAGATTTTTGTGGTCTGCCTGCGCTGCCGTATAGTCAGTACAAAACAGTCCACCTATTATAGTTAGACTCCGCTACTTCTTTATCAAGACCGGGCTTTGTTGCTGCCCACCTGTGATTTAGTTTCTAGGAAAGAATCGCGAGTAGCGATAATGATAAAGAGCGCTGGTGGTTTGTGCTGATATATCTAGAGTTGTGAGAAACAAGGGTTTTAAAATCTTATCTAGCAGTGGTTAATTAGTAGATTTGTAGTAGAGTGTTATTAATAGTACAGGTATTCAGCGGTAAGATAAGGAGTTAAAGTCAGCAATGTAATTCCCTCTGACTCAGTTTATCGTTACCTTTTCTCTTGTCAGTCCTTCCTTGAGCGTCCGATCGCCGTTGTGCAAATATTTCGCCAATCTTCGGGTGTAGCGCCTTCAGGTTTTCTTCTGTTCATTTACCAGCACAAACGCTGCTCCGGCCGGCAGCACGCGCTGTGCGAAGGAACGTGAAGTAGTGTTAGAGCGTTGTCCTGGAGATTCCTGTGGGTGACGTCACCACTGGTAGTACGGTAGCCTCCAAGGTCCACAATTCCTCCTACGCGTTTCAAAGCCTTGCGGGCTTCTTCATCAGGAGAATGTCCTAGTGGTCTTAGGGGTTTTATAGGCTTGTGTAGTTTCCATGACAACCTCCATTTATTAGTGCGAATGTGGTATTTGGCTGAATCTAGTTAGCACAATGGCGTTGAATAGTAATTAGTGGCATTTTATTCGCTTAAATAGCTGTTCTGTTTTTGTGTATAAATAGTTAGATCAGTTAGTGAGGTTTTATTCTGTTTTCCCGCTCACTGAAAAGCAAAGAATTCTATTTCATTGTTTAGTCCGTTAGGTGCCAGACTATTGAACCGGAATATCCATTTGGTTTCTGCTTGTGACATTTCTTTTATATAATCTCCCTCTCCTATATTTCTGGCCACTCTTTCTAAGCCCCAAAAATATGATCCTTGAAATTTACCATTATGGAATTCTACATAATGTCTAGAGAGGGGGTGTTCTGTGGATTTTTTCTGTATGTTTGATATGTTCGCCGATTCTAATTTTCAGTTCTCTTTTTGTGCGTCCCACGTATATTAAATACATGGGCATTTGATGTAATATATGATACCGGGTGGCACAGTAGCTTGCCGATAAATAAGGCATTTAATTTTTAGACAGTAGTCTAAATTCAGTTGCTTGTCTGCTGCCAGTGTGAGTCAGGCCCACTTCCACTGACTGTAGTGTGCCCACTGCCAGTGCCAACCACTGATACCGGGTGACACAGTAGCTTGCTGATAAATAATGCATTTAATTTTTAGACAGTAGTCTAAATTCAGTTGCTTGCCTGCTGCCAGTGTGAGTCAGGCCCACTTCCACTGACTGTAGAGTGCCCACTGCCAGTGCCCACCACTCATACCGTGTGGCACAGGACTTAGCATCAAAAAAAGGCATTTAATTTTCACACTTTAGTGTAATTTCAGTTGCTTGCCTGCTGCCAGTGTGTGTCAGGCCGACTTCCACTGACTGTAGTGTGCCCACTGCCAGTGCCCACCCCTGTCACCCCGTGTGGCACAGGACTTTGCATAAAAAAGGCATTTAATTTTTACACTTTAGTGTAATTTCAGTTGCTTGCCTGCTGCCAGTGTGTGTCAGGCCCACTTCCACTGACTGTAGTGTGCCCACTGCCAGTGCCAACCACTGATACCGGGTGGTACAGTAGCTTGCCGATAAATAAGGCATTTAATTTTTAGACAGTAGTCTAAATTCAGTTGCTTGCCTGCTGCCAGTGTGTGTCAGGCCCACTTCGACTGATTGTAGTGTGCCCACGAATCATACCGGGTGGCACAGTACCTAGCATGCGTAGTACCACTTATCTAATAAAAAAATGACAGGCAGAGGCAGGCCACCCCGCAGGAGCCGTCGTGGTCGTGGTGCTGTGATTTCCACTGTCCCTGGAATAATGCCTAGTGTTCAGAGGCCACGTACCCTGAACCCAAAAAATTCTGAGGACATAGTTGACTGGCTTCGACAGGACACACAATCTTCAACAGCTTCCGCTAAGAACCTTGACGCACCATCCTCCTCCAGCTCAGCTTCGGTCACCTGCTCTCAAGTTACCACGCACCCGCCCGCCGCCACCACCACTACAGCCACCACAGCCGCTTCACTTGATCCGTCAGAGGAGTTATTTACACATCAGTTGGATGCAATTAGTGATGCGCAACCATTATTGCCAGATGATGTAGATTACAGGGATATGTCTCAGTCAGGCAGGATTACACACATGGACGTACAGCGTGATGATGATGATGATGTACCCACTGCTGCTTCCTTTGCTGAGGTTTCAGATACAAGTGAAGCGGTTGATGATAACGATGTGTCCACGGATGCCACGTGGGTGCCTGCTCGAAGAGAAGAAGAGGGGGAAAGTTCAGAAGGGGAGACAGAGAGAATGAGGAGACGAGTTGGAAGCAGGGGGAGGTCGTCGCAAGGAGTTAGTGGCACAGTCAGACAGCATGTATCGGCACCTGGGGTCAGCCAGACAGCACGCCAGTCAACGCATGCTGTTGCCACCACCAGAATGCAGTCATTGCAAAGCTCAGCAGTGTGGCATTTTTTTTGTGTGTCTGCCTCTGATAACAGCAATGCCATTTGCAACCTGTGCCAAAAGAAACTGAGTCGTGGGAAGTCCAACACCCACCTTGGTACAACTGCTTTGCGAAGGCACATGATCTCACATCACAAACGCCTATGAGATCAACACATGAGTACAAGCAGCACACAAACTCAAAGCCACCATGCTCCTCCTGGTCCAGCATCTTCAGCCACGTCAACCACTGCTGTCCTCCCTGCCCCCTCTCAACCAACCGCCACTCCTCCTCTCACCTTCAGCAGTTCCTGCTCATCTGCCCACAGTCAGGTGTCTGTCAAGGACATGTTTGAGCGTAAAAAGCCAATGTCACAGAATCACCCCCTTGCCCGGCGACTGACAGCTGGCTTGACGGAACTCTTAGTCCGCCAGCTTTTACCATTCCAGCTGGTGGAGTCTGAGGCCTTCAAAAAATTTGTCGCTATTGGGACACCACAGTGGAAGGTACCCGGATGAAATTTTTTTTCAAAAAAGGCAATCCCAAGCCTCTACCATGTCATTAAAAAGGAAGTCATGGCATCTCTGGCATACAGTGTTGGGGCAAGGGTCCATCTGACCACTGATACCTGGTCTGCAAAGCACGGTCAGGGCAGGTATATCACGTACACTGCGCATTGGGTCAACCTGCTGACGGCTGACAAGCATGGAATGCGTGGCTCCGCAGCGGAGTTGGTGACACCGCCACGACTTGCAGGCAGACCTACTGCCACCTTCTCTACTCCTACTCCATCCTCTTCGATATCCTCCTTGGCGGAGTCCTTTTCTTCTGCGGTGTCTGGCTGCACATCAACTGAATCCCCCCAGCTCCCCAGGGGCTATTCCACATCTCGGATACGACAGTGTCACGCTGTCTTGGGGTTGACTTGCCTGAAAGCAGAGAGCCACACAGGACCAGCACTCCTGTCCGCCCTGAATGCACAGGTGGATCAGTGGCTGACCCCGCACCAACTGGAGATCGGCAAAGTGGTGTGTGACAATGGAACAAATTTGTTGTCGGCATTGAATTTGGGCAAGTTGTCACATGTGCCGTGCATGGCACATGTGTTGAATCTCATCGTACAACGCTTTGTGTCTAAGTACCCAGGCTTACAGGACGTCCTCAAGCAGGCCAGGAAGGTGTGTGGCCATTTCAGGCGTTCCTACACGGTCATGGCGCACTTTTCCAATATTCAGCGGCGAAACAACATGCCAGTGAGGCGCTTGATTTGCGACAGCCCGACAGGTTGGAATTCAACACTCCTAATGTTCGACCGCCTGCTCCAACAAGAAAAAGCCGTCAACGAGTATTTGTATGACCGGGGTGCTAGGACAGCCTCTGCGGAGCTGGGAATTTTTTTGCCACGTTACTGGACGCTCATGTGCAATGCCTGTAGGCTCATGCGTCCTTTTGAGGAGGTGACAAACATAGTCAGTCGCACCGAAGGCACCATCAGCGACCTCATCCCATTTGTTTTCTTCCTGGAGCGTGCCCTGCGAAGAGTGCTGGATCAGGCTGTAGATGAGTGTGAAGAGGAAGAGTTGTGGTCACTATCACCACCAGAAACAGCCTTGTCATCATCACTTGCCGGACCTGCGGCAACGCTGGAAGAGGAATATGAGGAAGAGGAGTAAGAGGAGGAGGAATGTGGCGGCTTTGAGGAGGAGGAAGACCAACCACAGCAGGCATCCCAGGGTGCTCGTTGTTGTCACCTATCTGGTACCTATGGTGTTGTACGTGGCTGGGTGGAAGAACAGACAGTCAATGACATCAGAGAGGACGAGGAACGGGAAATGAGTAGCTCTGCATCCAACCTTGTTCAAATGGGGTCTTTCATGCTGTCATGTCTGTTGAGGGACCCACGTATAAAAAGGATGAAGGAGAACGACCTGTACTGGGTGGCCACGCTACTAGACCCCCGGTATAAGCAGAAAGTGGCAGAAATGTTACCAAATTACCAAAAGTCGGAAAGGATGCAGCAGTTCAAAACCAAACTAAAAAATATGCTTTACACAGCTTATAAGGGGGATGTCACAGCACAACGGGAATCTAACAGGGGAAGAGGTGAGTGTAATTCTCCTACCACGGCGGCAAGGACTGGACGATTTACAGATGTGTTGTTGATGGAGGACATGCAGAGCTTTTTCAGTCCTACTCATCGCCACAGCCCTTCGGGATCCAGCCTTAGAGAATGACTCGACCAACAGGTAGCAGACTACCTCGCCTTAACAGCAGATAGCGACACTCTGAGGAGCAATGAGCCCCTTCACTACTGGGTGTGCAGGCTTGACCTGTAGCCTGAGCTATCCCAGTTTGCGATAGAACTTCTGGCCTGCCCTGCTTCAAGTGTCCTGTCAGAAAGGACCTTCAAGAGAAGTCGCCTCGGTCAAAAAAGTGTTGATTACCTCACCTTCATAAAGATGAATGAGGCATGGATCCCGAAGGGACTGACAGTGGGGGATACGTTTGACTAACAAAAGGCCTGATGACATGCCTTTGCCTCAAAATGGTTCCCACGCTGCTGTATTTAATGTCTGCATACCTGATGACTTTCGTGAATTCTCCACCACAAACTAGGGTTCAAGCCGCAATATTTTAGTCACTTTTCTGCCTGGAAAACATCAATTTTTCCGGCCGCTGCAACAATAGCGGCTGCAACAATGCCATTATTTTTCAGGCATGTGTACATGCCTAATTTTTCTGTCCTATGGTGCAGCACTGTGGCTGCAAAAACAAACAAAAAAAAAAAAGGCACATACAAGTGTCAATTCCCCTTCGTGATCTTTACCTTGTTGTGGTGAAGGGGCTTGCATATCACAATGAAGCAATCATCACCTCTGAGTGTGTTGGCAATGTTGCCACACCCCAGATAAGGCTGTTGCTTCATTATGGTCAGACCAAAAGCGATCGGACGGCTGGATAATATTTCATAGAAAAAACATTAATTTACCTTTTTTTTTTTATGTTGTATGGGTTTTTAATACATAAAATAAAAAATCATAATAAAGTCTCTTAATAGTTTATTAGAAATAATGCAGACAATTAAAAAAATCCCCATCAATTCCAATACAAAGCAAGTACAGAGCTCAGAAGAACTAAAATTATTTCATGATGTCGTAATGGTTCGCTAATTCGACAATGGTTAATCAATTCGACCGGATAGGGTACGTAACAGGGATTAAACTGATAGGAATAGTACTAGTTAAGACACCACTCATATAGGGTGTCACAGCACATTGCTCTGTGCACGCGCAGTGCCCCAATTTGGGAGTAAGAGGACCGACCAAGCTGCTTTTTCCATCTCCCGGTTCCTGAAATCAATTCAGTTTGGTGTATGAGAGTTTGGTCTGTCACTGTGAAGGTACCCGGCCTAAATTTTTTTTCACAAAAGGCAATCCCTGATATGGGATGTAACAGGGATTAAACTGATGAGAATAGTACTACAGAAAATACCACTCATATCGGGTGCAAATGGGGAGTTTGCGGTTGTGCAAATGAACTGTTTGCGGTGCATTAAAAGGGGAGTTTGGTCTGTCAATGTCTGTAAAGTGGGCGCAACCCTTACACTACCTGATCGATACAACATCATACCTGATCGTATACACACACTGGATGTTTTAAAGCATGTTATTACAAACAATTTTGGATTGTTAGTTGATTTATGCCCTTTATGGATTAAAACCCGACTCTGCGTCCACTACGTAATTTTCCATGGGAGTTTTGCCATAGATCCCTCTCCGGCATGCCACAGTCCAGGAGTTTGACCCCTTGAAACAACTTTTCCATCACTATTGTGGCCAGAAAGAGTCCCTGTGGGTTTTAAAATTCGCCTGCCAATTGAAGTCTATGGCGGTTCGCCCGTTCGCGAACATTTGCGGAAGTTCGCGTTTGATGTTCGCGAACGGAAAATTTTATGTTCGCGACATCACTAATGTGCATTGTTTACTGCTTTTTTTTTTGATAGAGGGGGCTACCATGTTAGACAGATTGGAGGCTTTTTTAAAAACAAATATAGGATTAGTGGAGATTTTATTCCCTATAATTTTATCCTGTTTTAGGACATCCCAATATTTTTGACCATCCTTTTGAATTTTCCTACACCTGTGCTATATTTGTTTATAATAGGAATCCTTATGTTATTTTCATCCTGATTATAATCATTGGTTTTTATATTCTTGTCCTTCAGCAGGTCTGTGCGATTTTGTTGTTTTACTTGCTCTATTATAGGTTCTAATTTCTCCAGTTGGTAGCCTTTCTCTATAATTTTTTTGCTTTGTATTTCAGTCTCTTCCAAAAATTTAGTGTTTTCAGTACAGTTTCTGCGGGCCCTTATGTATTGGCTCTGGGGTATGCTATTAAGCCAAATGGGTAAATGGCAGCTGTCCAGAGGAATAAAGCCATTAGTGTCAGTTGGTTTCCGGTAGGTTTTGGTATGTATGTAGCCATTTTCTATGTAGATGGTTAGATCCAGGAAATTGATTTATCTTTTACTCCAGTTACAAGTGAATTACAATAAAGATTTTTTCAACATAAAAACATCCACAAAAAGAAAAAAACCAAGAGAGGAAGGAGAGGCAAAGGACTAACCACTATTAATAATAAAAAAAAAAGCCTTTGGGGGACAATATTATAACAGGCATTTTCAATCTGAGCAAATACACCTTGAAAAAAGTAGAATTAACACTCCTCCAAAAAGGCCTCAAATTTGCCCCCTCAGCTAGTTTTAACACATTTGATGCCTTTATAGGTATAAAAAAAAAATCCTATGCAGACTAGCTCCAAAGAAAGATTTTATAAAAACAAATAAACAAAAAGAAAAACTCACCGACAAAACCTACCAAAATAACCCTAAAAATAATAAGAAACAGAATATGGACAAACTCAATAAAGAAAGAATACTCTAAAAGAAGAGAATATCATCAAAATCAGTACTGGAATTGCACTGACAGACACCAATTATACACACACAGAACTGAAACGGAAATCCAGCTTCAATCCTACAGCCAAATATTCTGATCCCTTAAAGACGTTTCAATCCCTTATTATTCAGGATTTACACAAAACTAAACCAATCAAAGGCCATAACAGAGCCCAAAATCTGACCAAGGGTGTAAATAAAGCAATCAAAGCACTACATACTAACCACGAAACCGTAATTGACCGGCGGACAAGGGGGGGGGGAATAGTGATACTGAACCATGAGGACTACCAAAAAGAATCTTTCAGATTACTCTCAGACAATAAGACCTATAAAAAAAAAAAAAAAAAACTCAGTACAGATCCCACTGAATTATACAAAAAACGCCTGAACTTACTAATAAAGATAGGGAGAGACAAAGAAATGCTAACACTAGAGGAAGCGCTCTTTATTATAAACCAAAATCCTAAAATTCCCATATTTTACTACATCCCCAAAATACATAAATGTAAAATAAACCCCCCTGGCAGACCAATAATATCAGGAATAGATGGCCTAACCTCAAACCTGTCCAAATACGTGGATGTAATACTACAAAGTGAAGTGCAAAAACTACCAGCCTACCTACGTGATACCAAACACATTCTACAAATATTAGAAGGGACTCAATGGCAAACAAATTTCATTTTAGGCACACTAGATGTGACTTCATTATATACGGTCATCGAAATGAATAAAGGACGCGAAGCAGCAGAATATTTTTTAATAAAAGGCGGTAACATGCCAGAAAATCAAATTTACTTCATCGGGGACTGCATTACTTTTATTTTATAACACATTTATTTTAAATATGATATGGAATTTTATTTACAGACGCGGGGGACCGCGATGGGGACCAGATTCTCACCGAGTTTCGCTAATTTATATATGGGGAGATGGGAGGAGCTTACCATCTTCCCCAATGGCGAGCTCGGTGCGGGTCTGGTCCTATGGAAGCGTTTTATAGATTTCATTGTTTTTTTATGGCAAGGAGATGAATCTTCCCTTAACCAATTTTTACTGGAATTAAATAAAAATGATTTTTATCTGAAATTCACTTGTAACTGGAGTAAAAAAAATAAAATCAATTTCCTGGATCTAACCATCTACATAGAAAATGGCTACATACATACCAATACCTACCGGAAACCAACTAATGGCTTTATTCCTCTGGACAGCTGCCATTTACCCATTTGGCTTAATAGCATTCCCCAGAGCCAATACATGAGGGCCTGCAGAAACTGTACTGAAAACACAAAATTTTTGGAAGAGACTGAAATACTAAGCAAAAAATTAATAGAGAAAGGCTACCAACTGGAGAAATTAGAACCTATAATAGAGCAAGTAAAACAACAAAATCGCACAGACCTGCTGAAGGACAAGAATATAAAAACCAATGATTATAATCAGGATGAAAATAACATAAGGATTCCCATTATAACCAAATATAGCACAGGTGTAGGAAAATTCAAAAGGATAGTCAAAAAATATTGGGATGTCCTAAAACAGGATAAAATTATAGGGAATAAAATCTCCACTAATCCTATATTTGTTTTTAATAAAAGCCTCCAATCTGTCTAACATGGTAGCCCCCTCTATCAAAACAAAATGCACATATCAAAAAAGGCTTTTTTCCTTGCAGAATATGCAAAAACTGCAGAAATATTAAACCAATACCAAAAAAGCCACTGATAGAAATAGAGACCCCTATAAGGAAATACACAATTAAAGAACATATTACGTGTAACACTAAGTGGGTCATATATTACATCAAATGCCCATGTAATAAAATATACGTGGGACGCACAAAAAGAGAACTGAAAATTAGAATCGGCGAACATATCAGAAACATACAGAAAAAATCCACAGAACACCCCCTCTCTAGACATTATGTAGAATTCCATAATGGTAAATTTCAAGGATCATATTTTGGGGGCTTAGAAAGAGTGGCTAGAAATATAAGAGGGGGAGATTATATAAAAGAAATGTCACAAGCAGAGACCAAATGGATTTTCCGGTTCAATATATAATTTTTTCTTTTCAGTGAGCGGGAAAACAGAATAAAACGCCACTAACTGATCTAACTATTTACACACAAAAACAGAACAGCTATTTAGGCGAATAAAATGCCACTAATTACTATTCAACGCCATTGTGCAAACTAGATTCAGCCAAATACCACACTCACCCTAAAAAATGGAGGTTGTCATGGAAACTACACAAGCCTATAAAACCCCTAAGACCACTAGGACGTACCATCCCTGATGAAGAAGCCCGCAAGGCTTTGAAACGCGTAGGAAGAATTGTGGACCTTGGAGGCTACCGTACTACCAGTGGTGACGTCACCCACAGGAATCTCCAGGACAACGCTCTAACACTACTTCACGTTCCTTCGCACAGCGCGTGCTGCCGGCCGGAGCAGCGCTTGTGCTGGTAAGTGAACAGAAGAAAACCTGAAAGCGCAACACCCAAAGATTGGCGAAATTTTTGCACAACGGCGATCGGACGCTCAAGGAAGGACTGACAAGAGAAAAGGTAACGATAAACGGAGTCAGAGGGAATTACATTACTGACTTTAACTCCTTATCTTACCGCCGAATACCTGTACTATTAATAACACTCTACTACAAATCTACTAATTAACCACCGCTAGATAAGATTTTAAAACCCCTGTTTCTCACAACTCTAGATATATCAGCACAAACCACCAGTGCTCTTTATCATTATCGCTACTCGGGATTCTTTCCTATAGAATATAGAACATGCTGCGATTTTCACGCAACGCAGAAGTGATGAAAAAAAAAACCGCTCATTTACAGAGACCCATTGAAATGAATGAGTCAGGATTCAGTGCGGGTGCTATGCGTTCACGTCACGCATTGCACCCGCGTGGAAAACTCGCTCGTGTGAAAGGGGCCTTAAACACCAATATGCAGGCACCAGCACACAAAAGGATCTGTGAGGGATAACTAATTTAAGCCTAAATCAGTTTCCCTGTATAGACATGTTTTAAACAATTTTTATTTTTTTTATTTTTTTTGGGGGGGTGTCATTGATTATATTCAAACTAACAGCCTATATATGTTATTATTACACCAATACACAGGGTAATGCATAACAATATCTGAGAGGCCCAAAAACGTCCGGGCTATGGAAGGTTTCCAGAAAAAAGACACAGAGCCATAACGTGGGTAGTAGCAGCACCAACTTTCTGGCCAGATGTAGTAGCAGCAGTAAGCCACAGTTGCCCCTGCTCGCTTTGGAAAGGAGCAACATTATAGTTGAGGAGAAAGAGGATGAAATGGTGGATTGGATGGCTCACTACTCCTCTCAAGTCACAGCAGGATGACGTGGAGGTGACTTCAGAGTCCAGAGCCATGGAGCCAGGGGTTACACTTTTCCTATTGCTCCTTCTCATTTCAGCCCCAAAGAAGGCTTTCAGTTGAGTCCTCCCAGTCTTTATTGCCCCTTCCTAGAGAGGCACCTTCCCTTTTCCTACGAAGTGGTAAGAAAACCCTACAGCAGATAGTCAAGAGAGTCTCCCTGTTGACGACTTGTAAGAGAGCACTTACCGTTTGGGCTACCCTGAGGAGGAGATTGGGGAGAAGGCTGGTGACCCAATACATACCTGTGTTCATGGTGGTGGTAATAGTGGCACCTGTTGCCATGGTATTGGTGATGCGGGAAGCAAGAGTGAGTGTTGTGGAAATGCAGAGCAGGGGAGGGGGGCCCAGGAGCCCATCATGATATCTCACAATATGACGATTGTGTGATGAACAGGATCTGGGAGCCGGATTGGGGTGCTTAGGAGGAGGCAATATCAGTGGAGAAGGGTGGTGTTGGCAGCAACAAAGAGCATAAGCCACATATCTCCAAAAGAACAGCCAGAGAAATGCATGCTTCGGGACCTGGTTATGCCGCTGACATTGTAGGTGGGTTAGGCCCAAAATGTGCCAGAGCCAAGCCCAGCTTGGTTGCCTGTAGCTCTGTGCAAGTAACTCCTGTATAGTGCTTTTTCTCCACAAGGGAGCAGAGGTGTAGCTAGGCTTTCTGGCACCCAGGGCAAGGATTTAGCATTGCGTTCAACCCTGTACTTGACACTCAAGTTTACATAGAGAGGGAAAAGTATAGCGACCACTCCTCTAACTCCGCCCAATGCATAACTATATTCACCCAGTCTCACTTACCTAATACAATCTATCATAGGGTACACAGAGGTGACAACACACCTTGCAATACATTAAAGAACCAGCTGGTCCTACCACATCCAGGGTTTCACTGGTGATGTCCACTGAATTCGGAACAAGGTCACTGTGGTGATGAAGCAAAAAGAATAATCATATTAGGAAGGGATGGTAACTGCCCCTGTAAAATCTCCAGGAGAGGGGGCTGTGCTGGCCCTGTAAGAATGAGCCATCCCAATGTATAACAGGGTAATCTAGGGCATTTCCCCTTAGTGCTACCACACAGTGCTAATGCCCACATTGTGCCCCCTCACAGTAGTTACAGTATGCCCACATTATGTTCTCGAGAAGTACCAATGCCCACATTGTGCCTCCTTTCCACCAGAAATGCTCTTATTGTGCCCCCAATGCAGTTTTGCCCACATTATTCCCAGTTATGTCCTCCTTGTAGCCCCTTTACAGTAGCTATTCACAACTTTGTGCCCCTTTGAAATAGTTATGCCCACTTTTGTGGCCCTTTATAGTAGTTATGCCCACTTATGTGCCCCTTTACGGTAGTCATGCCCACTTTTGCACCCCTTCACAGTAGTTACAGTGGGGGAAATAAGTATTTGATACACTTGCGATTTTGCAAGTTTTACCACCTACAAAGAATGGAGAGGTCTGTTATTTTTAACCTAGGTACACTTCAACTGTAATAGACAGAATAAAAATAAAAAAAAAACTTGAAAATCACATTGTATGATTCTTAAATTATTAATTTGCATTTTATAGCATGAAATAAGGATTTGATCACCTACCAACCAGCAAGAATTCTGGCTCTCACAGACCTGTTAGTTTTTCTTTAAAAAGCCCTCCTACTCTGCACTTATTAACTGTATTAATTGCACCTGTTTGAATTTGCTACCTTTATAAAAAAACACCTGACAACACACTCAATCAATTATATGCCAACCTCTTGGCCAAGACCAAAGAGCTGTCTAAGGACACTAGGAACAAAATTGTAGACCTGCACAAGGTTGGGATGGGCTACAGGACAATCAGCAAGCACCTTGGTCAGAAGGCACCAACTGGTGGCACAATTTTTAGAAAATGGAAGAAACACAAGATGGCTGTCCGTCTTCCTTGGTCTGGGGATCCATGCAATATCTTGCCTTGTGGGGTAAGGATGATTCTGAGAAAGGTCAGGAATCATCCCAGAACTACACGGGAGGACCTGGTCAATGGCCTGATGAAAGCTGGGACCACAGTCTCAAAGATTACCGTTAGTAACACACTACACTATCATGGATAAAAGGTCCCCCTGCTCATGCCAGCACATGTCCAGGCCAGTTTGAAGTTCACGAATGACCATCTGCATGATCCAGAGGAGACATGGGAGAAAGTCATGTGGTCAGATGAGACAAAAATAGAACTTTTTGGTATCAACTCCACTTGTCGTGTTTGGAGGAAGAAGAATGATGAGTACAATCCCAAAAACACCGTCCCAACCGTAAAGCATGGCAGTGGAAATATTATACTTTAGGGGACAGGATGACTGCATCATATTGTAGGGAGGATGGATGGGGCCATGTATCATGAGATTTTGGCCAACAACCTCCTTCCCTCAGTAAGAGCATTGAAGATGGGTCGTGGCTGGGTCTTCCAGTATAACAATGACCCAAAACACACAGCCAGGGCAACTAAGGGCAGCTCTGTAAGAAGCATTTCAAGGTCCTGGAGTGGCCTAGCCAGTCTCCAGACCTGAACCCAATTGAAAAATTTTGGAGGGAGCTGAAACCCAATGTAGCTCAGCGACAGCCCAGAAACCTAAAAGATCTGGAGAAGATCAAACAAAGACAAAGGTTTCTGTACGAAATATTATTTCCTGTTTTTCTATTGTATCAAATACTTATTTCATGCAATAAAATGCAAATTAATTATTTAAAAATCATACATAGCGAAGAGCGAGCACCAAAGTATTCGGGTGTTCGGGCCGAACACATAGCTATGTTCGTGTGCTCGGCCGAGCACCTGAGTATAATGGAAGTCAATGGGAGACAACCAGGCACCCCCTGATCTGAAGAGGAATTGAAAAAAGGTCTGAAAGTGACAAAAAACACCACCAAAAAAGGATCGGGAACAGCATGGGGACAATGTCTGGATGCATCTTGGACTCCCAGGTCACTGTTGGGAACCATGTTATCTGAGTTGTACGCCACTTTTACAGACATTCTTTCCTGTATATTCAGATGTATATAAAGTGCAAGTGCTGCCAAATATTACAAGCAAGAGGCACTCTTAAACAGCCTGTATATCACATAAAGGAGGGCCCCATTCACATTATGGTACAATTGTTCAGGTAGTGGGACTCCTACACTCATAAAGCCTATGCACTAAGTCAAAGGGCTGCCAAAAATTGCAAGGAAACGGCACTACAATACACCCTTTATTACACACAAAGGAGGGCATCATACACACCCTTGAAAAAGTATGATTGGTGGCCTGCTGGTGACCATCAAAAACATTTGGATCAAGGGCCTGCTGGTGACGCTCTAAAACATTACAGGCGAGGGACTGCTGCTGAGCCGACCATCTAAAACATTGGAGGCGAAGGGGTGCTGGTGAGCTGACCCTCTAAAACATTATGGTTGAGGGCTTGCTGGTGAGCTGTCTCTGTAAAAATTATGGTTGAGGGCCTGCTGTGGAGCTGACACTATAAAACATTATGGTTGAGGCCTCCTGGTGAGCTGACCCTGTAAAACATTTTTGGTGAGGGCCTGCTGTGAGCTGACCCTGTAAAACATTATGGTTGAGGGCCTGCTGGTGAGCTAACCCTATAAAACATTTTGGTTGAGGGCCTGCTGGTGAGCTGACCCTCTAAAACATTATAGGTGGAGGCCTGCTAGTGAGCTGACACTCTAAAATATTATGGTTGAGGGTCTGCTGGTGAACTGACCCTCTTTAAAAATTGTAGAGGAGGGAATATATACAATCTGAATGAGGAGGAGGAGGAAACAAAATTCAACCATATACACTTTTTTTTGTGGTGGAAAAGGTGCGTAGGAATACACTACAGTAGACTGAGTACATTATGAACAATACATTGAAATTGCCTTTATGTTCATCATCAGCTCAGCTCTCCTCTTGTAGAGTTGAGAAGTCAGGGGCAATCCAGGCCTTGTTCATTTTTATTTGAGTCAACCTGTCAGCATTGTCAGTGGACAAGCGGATACGGTTATCAGTAATAATGCAACCAGCAGCACTAAATACACGCTCAGACAAAAAGCTGGCAGCAGAGCAGGCCAGCACCTCCAAGGTGCAACGTGTCCAGCTTGGACACCCAGTAGTTGTAACACACTGAGAGATCATTTAGGACGCTGACACGGTCTGCGATGTTTTCCTTCACCATCTTCAAAACTTTTCCCTCCTTGTGCCACTAGGCCACGCTTCAGGGTGAGGTTGCAGGAGGGGGTGCATGAAAGTGTCCCTGTTTGCCCCCTAAGCAGATCAGCTTCAGAACGGCCTGTTGACGCTTAACCACAGCAGTGCTACACTGCTTCCAGCTAGCGACTGATGGCTGACTGCTGTTGGAGATGGAAGTGGAGGAGGAGGTGGCAGAGGAGACGAAATGGGGGTTGGAACCAGCAATATAACAAACTGATTTTCGACACTACACTAGGCCCAGATTAATGGAAGTTGTAATATAGACAGTGTTTGTAGATGCAGTTCAGTATTGGATACCGTCGAAAGATTTATAAAGCAAATAGGGCTTTATATAAAAAGAAAGGATCAAAGAAAGCAAATATCAAAAGTTACTGATCCTGTTGAGTAGAGGAGGACATAAATTAACACCTCTGAGTTTGTTTATCAGGAATCTTTATTGTGTGTGCAATTAGTAAAGAACAAGGTACCACTGTCTATGCAAATATATATATGAATTTATTATACAAAAATGCTGGATACAAATCAATAATAATGCAAAAGATAGACAATGAAATGTAATACCTAAATGTGCCACAGTATAGTGCTGACACACCACAAACAACACCCACACTCTCTAATAATCCAAATCAACGCGCAAAATGAAATTTTCCTTCTGATCAATAATGAATATCACTAATTAATGCAATAATACAAATTAAAGAAAATGAGAGGTATCAACCCTTATTCTGTCACCTCTGACCAATTTACGGTATATGGCAGTATTGCACTAGCTATAAATTCCTCAGCTCGGTATCAGGCTAGGGAATATCAAAGTACCCAAGGGACTAGGTCTCAATGTCTGATCTTCATTTTAGCAATATGCATCTTTGCTAAGAGAATGATCAACATTGACCAGGTGCCTAACACTACGAATCCACACAATATGGGGATATTTGGCTACATACAGGGCTAAGTAATTTATCAATACCACAGGCAATAAACAATATATACGTTACCAAGGGTCAAATGATGAGCAGAGCCTTCAAGGTACAATCAACTCTCAAGAGGGTTTCCAGTAATCCAGGATAAAATCCAAAGCTTTGCTTCTCCTGGCTATGTGTCTGTTGAGTCTTTTGTTCTTAGTAATTTTTTTTCTTTTGATCGGACCTCCTGCCAACCATCTGCATGGGTAATTATTCCCAACCTTATCAAAAGAATACACCCTCCTTGATAACAGTCTCCCAACCATGTAGGAGGGTGTGCACTTATGGTAATAACCTATGAGGTCATATATTACCCAAAATACTTTGCTGTGGCAGGTGTAAGGATGCCCACTTACGGCTAGGTGGCGCTATTGCACAAGCTATTAGCACCATCCTATAAAGGGTTAATTTGTATAAGTGCGACATAATTTTGTGTTATATACATTTGACCTCTGCAACTTAAATCATAGAGGAGACGTACATTTTAAAATCTGAACTAATTAAAATCTAGATTTCCCGAAGCTAGTGTGACAGTTTTGATGCCATAAATCTACTAGGTAGATAACAAATGTATGGGTTTTGTGTTTCACAGGTGATTATCTCTGCGAATAACACAACCTCCCTGAATGAGATCTATATGCATCAATACCTTGTTATAATATGTGGCAATATACAACAATATAAATATAAAACAATATATGTGTAACTTATTGATTAGCTCATGCTAAAAACTAAATAAGATCCATTATATGAATGAACCAAAATTATACTTCTGCCTTATTAATGGACATCAATAAAAAAAATAGAACAACATATACCAGATGTATTTCCAGGAAAAACTCTTATCTCTGCCATACTTTAGCAATGAGGCAAAATTTACTCCTCTCAAATATGCACACATCTGCAAGGTCAAAAACTAATGAGTTGTAACCTTTCTATGAATTCACTTTGGCCAACATAAGACATAGAAAATTGAGAATATGGAGCATGACTCTTAAAGCCAATGAATGTCAAGTATAAGCAGACATCAATGTATACTTATGAAAGGGCACAACAATACAAAAAACAGCAGATTTTGGACACTATACTAGGCCCAGATTAATGGAAGTTGTAATATAGACAGTGTTTTTAGATGCAGTTCAGAATTGGACACAAAAACAACAGATTTTGGACACTACACTATGCCCAGATTAATGGAAGTTGTAATATAGACAGTGTTTTTAGAAGCAGTTCGGTATTAGATACTAGTGTTGAGCGGCAGGGGCAATATTCGAATTCGCGATATTTTGCGAATATTCGCCATATATTCGCAAATTTGTAATCTCCAGTGATTATTTTCTTGATTGCAAAAATTCGCATAAAAATGGGCATACATTTGCATAAACTGGTATTTAAAAGGTATCTTTTAAATGCCAGTTTATGCGAATTTATGCGCATTTTATGCAAATGTATGCAAATGTTTTTGTATGTGAATTTTCGCAATCAGAAAATAATGACATTATTTTCATGCTTGCGAAAATTAGCATTTAAAAAATTTATATATATATATATATATATATATATATATATATATTCGCAATTGCAAATATATTTTGCGATATTTTAAATATTCGCGACTTCTCAAAGTGCCGATATTCGCGATTAAAATTCGCAATTCAAAAATTCGTGATCGACACTATTAGATACAAAAAAACAACAGATTTTGGACACTATACTAGGTCCAGATTAATGGAAGTTGTAATATACACAGTGTTTTCAGATGCAGTTCAGTATTGGATACATAAGCACACAGATTTTGGACGCTACAATAGGCCCAGATTAATGGAAATTGCAGTATAGACAGTGTTTTTAGATGCAGTTCAGTATTGGATACAAAAACCAACAGATTTTGGACACTAAACTAGGCCCAGATTAATGGAAGTTGTAATACAGACAGTGTTTTTAGATGCTATATAATATTGGATACAAAACCCAACATGTTTTGGACACTATACTAGGCCCAGATAAAAGAAATTGTAATATAGTGTTTTTAGATGCTGTTCAGTATTGGATACGAAAAACAACAGATTTTGAACACTATACTAGGCCCAGATTAATGAAAGCTATGATATAGACAGTGTTTTTAGATGCTATACAGTATTTACTTACAGTAAAAAACAGATTTTGGAGACTACACTATGCCAAGATTGATGGAAGTTGTTATATATACAGTGTTTTTAGATGCTTTTCAGTATTGGATAAAAAAAAAAAAATAACTGATTTTGGAAACTATACTAGCCCCAGATTAATGGAAGTTGTAATATACACACTGTTTTCAGATGCAGTTCAGTACTGGAAACAAAAACCAACACATTTTGGAAACTATACTAAGCCCAGATTAATGGAAATTGCAGTATAGACAGTGTTTTTAGATGCAGTTCAGTATTGGATACAAAAATCAACAGATTTTGGACACTATACTAGGCCCATATTAATAAAAGCTGCAATATAGACAGTGTTTTTAGATGCTATAAAGTATTGGATACAAAAACCAACACATTTTGGAAACTATACTAAGCCTAGATTAATGGAAGTTGTAATATAGACAGTGTTTTTAGATGCAGTTCAGTATTGGATACAAAAACTAACAGATTTTGGACACTATACTAGGCCCATATTAATGGAAGTTGTAATACAGACAGTGTTTTTAGATGCGGTACAGTATTGGATACAAAATCCAACACATTTTGGACACTACACTAGGCCCAGATTAATGGAAGTTGTAATGTAGACAGTTTTATTAGATGCAGTTCAGTTTTGGGTATAGAACACCACAGATTAAGGACACTATATTAGGCCCAGATTATTGGATTTTGTAATACTGACAGTGTTTTCTGACGCAGGACAGTATTGGTTATTGAACACCACAGATTGCTGACACTATATGAGGACCAGATTATTGGAATTTGTAATACTGACAGTTTTGTCTTAGGCCGGACAGTATTTTTGTAGAACACCACAGATTTTGGACACTATATTATGCCCATATTAATGGAATTTGTAATACAGACAGTGTTTTATGATGTAGGACAGTATTGGTTATAGAGAACACCACAGATTACATGTCTGGGTCACAGATTTGTCCATAATCTGTGGTGTTCTCTATTAGGAACACAGCTTTAAGTTGAATTTGCAATGCGAGTATATAAATTCGCGTAACATTCGCAATATATAGAATAATGACGAATATTTGATTTCGATGAATATATGATGAATATTCTATCGAATATTTGTGAAATATCGCGAAATTGAATATGGCACCTCCTGCTTATCACTAGTAACGAATCACATTTTTTCTTAAAATGGCTGCTGCACGTGTGAGGACATGGAGCAAGGAACTCTGGGAACGCAGGATCACACATAATGCCATACATGCAGCCAATCAGCAGCCAGCCACCCTATAAATAGCTTCAGCCATCTTGGATTCTGCCATTTTCCAGTGTACTTAGTGCGCTGAGAGACGTCAGCACTAGGGTCAGTGCTAGGGACAGTGCAACAAAAAACAGCATTTATGTTGAACAGTGTTCACTAGTGGAGGTTACAGCCTGGGTAATAGGAACAATCCTATTACACCTTGCTGCACTGACTGGAGACCCAAATTGCCATTATACAGCTATGTAATTCCAGAAAACCTGAAATCTAACAATCGTTGGACCAGTGAAAGGTCCTCTGAAGTTTCAGCACGCAGTATACCAGCGTATAAGATGACCTCCGACTTTTGAGAAGATTTTCATGTGTTGAAAAGAAGTCTTATACGCCAGAAAATACAGTATATATTTGCCGTTCAGCGGATATGTTCTAAAGCCTTTTTTGGCTTGTTTTAGTGGGGAAAACGAAAAAGGGCTTACAGTATTAGCCATTGTGTGTTGAAGTAAGAAAAATACAGCCCTTTTTGTTTTGTATTAGTGGCAAAAATAAATATTTGCCATTCAGCGGTGAAGTTTCATTGTACTACAGCCACTTACAGGGTGTATTAATAGGATAGATACATACGTCCTAATAGCCATTCTGCGGTGAATTGTGGTTGTTATATAATTTTTTTGGGGTGTATTAATAGGAAAAAGAATAAGGGAAAATTGATCGGTGCTTGTAGACTTCTTTCTGTATGAACTGAATTACGTCGATTAGCCATTCATTGGTGAAATTTGTTTGTGAAACAGCCTTTTTTAGGAAAATTGATGGGTGATTGTAGACTTTCTTCTATATAAACCGAATTATGTTGATTAGCCATTCAGTGGTGAAATTTGCCATGGATGCTGTGGCAGGGTGGGGGGGGGGGGGGGGTTGGAGCAGTTCCAGCTCCATCAGCAGCAAGTTAAGTCTTGAGTCGCTGATGAGCAGCCTTCTTCCCCCGCCAAGTGAAGAAACTACTCACCAGCAGCAGCAACAGCTAGACCGGGAGCAAGACCTGAATCAGTAGGTGGTGGCATACTTGGACAGTACCCTCCCACCCCACATTGAACATACGCTGGACTACTGGGCAACCAAACTGGATTTGTGGACGCAACTAGCAGAGTTTGCCCTGTAAAACTGTCCTGCCTGGACAGTAGTGTGGCATCAGAGTGGGTGTTTAGTGCGGCGGGGGCCATAGTTACTCTGAGAAGAAGTGGCCTGTCCACCTAAAATATGGAGATATTGACCTCTGTCAAGAAACAAATCTCAACAAAAGAGATCGGTTTCTTCTGGCTACCTGCCTCAGCTACTATTATGATGCTGCCATCTGCCAGATGCCACACATCTAATGCTAAGTGCTCCTTCTTTCACCCACCATCTTCAGCTCGTACTGGTATTGCCACCCACCTCCCCACTCTGACACCGGGTCACTCTGGTCTCCTGATGCTGCTGCCACCTCCACACTATGTCACTCCTTGCCACTCTGTGGTCTCCTGATGCTGCTGTCACCTCCACACTATGTCACCTTGCCACTCTGTGGCCTCCTGATGATGCTGCCGCCACCCCCACACTGTCATTGTGCCACTCTGTGTCCTCCTCCTGATGCTGTCACCACCTCCAGACTCTGTCATAGGGCCACTCTGTGGTCTCCTCATTCACGTGTCATCTCTGTTTTGGATCCACTCCTGTTTTATTTGGCATTAGCAATACTGATGGATTAATGACCAAATGCTAACCGAATGAAGGCGGATGCTCAACAGACAGAATCAGTTTTTTGGGGTTCATTGTTCTGACGGATCAGAGAAAGGGCAAAATATTAAGTGACGTCAACACAAACTTACTGCTGACACCCTCTCCACTCTGTCTGGGGGCTCTACTTGTATAAGCGTTTGAATAAAACAGGTTCTGTAGACATCTATGTGGAATCAGCTGATGACAGTGTAAAAGGAGTGCGCTTCTTCTTGGCACTAACATCGACCTGTAAGGCTGAGTTCATACTTGAGTTACTTGGTCAGTTTAGGCCCTGTGACTGCCCAAATAAGTGAACTGTGCAGTGATTCTACGAGCGACGCCTGTCATCTGCATGTCATACTGACTCGCAATATTATTTCACTACCATAGCAGACTCCCAATGCGTGTTACTGCAAGGCACAGTGTTCTACACCACTATAAAGACTCTCTGAAGCTAGGAAATAACAGTTTTTTAATGCAATTCTCCGCGAATAAATTCGGATCGAATCAAATTTTTTCAAAAGATTTGGTGAAACGGCTGAATCAATTTTTTAAAAAATTCGTCATCTCTCAAAGCCTCAATCGTCAGTTTCCATGTAATGACCGAGCAGCATAGATTATGCGATTACTGCATCAACATGAACATTTTCTCACAGTCCAGGCAGGCTTAATGCAATAAATAAAGTCAGCGGTGCCCCATCTTGCCACTCTTGCTGTCTGTCAGCCTACCATCACATTGTCTACATCTGCTGCATTCTGCGCCCAGCTTCGTGCCACTAATATCACTTATTTATTTATCTATGCTTGTAGCAATGCACCTCACAGACCTGTGAGTAACTTACCCGAAGAAAGGAGTGCCCGGCGGCCCCAGCGCAGGTAAGTACAATGCTGCTAACATACCATGGCAGCCAGGACTTCAGTAGCGTCCTGGCTGTCATGATAACTGATCGGAGTCCACTGCTGGGACTCCGATCGGAATGACCGCTGCCACCAATGATGGGAGTGGGTGGGGGGATTGCGATCCCACTGGCCAGCAACGATTTACTATACTGGGGAGGGGGGTGGGGGGATTGTGATCCCACTGGCCACCTATGATTTATTATACTGGGTAGGGGGGTGGGGGGATTGCGCAAAATGCACACTGTCCACAATTATTTTAATACTGGGAGAGGCACTGCTGTCAGATGGCACCCGACCTCTGACAGGGTGCTGTGCTCTGCCCAATTAACCCCGTAGGTGTGGCACCTGAGGGGTTAATTGTGCGGATCACAGCA
This sequence comes from Bufotes viridis, assembly GCA_033119425.1. NCBI lineage: Eukaryota > Metazoa > Chordata > Amphibia > Anura > Bufonidae > Bufotes > Bufotes viridis. Next base: position 207,347,656 of record CM065590.1, on the reverse strand, counting down.
CCCTGTCAGAGTTCGGGTGCCGCATGACAGCAGGGGCCAGTACATTATAAACTTGAATCATCTTACAATTACAGCAACTGTGGTGCCTTTTCCCCATATTACAGAAAAGTAAAGGCAGCCCAGACAGGTTATAGCTAAGTAGGGATCCAGTAGTGATCGTGATGAGAGGCAATTGAAAAATATTGCATACTCCTCCCTGACAAGCCCAGTCACCATGGGAACACCAGGGGGTTAGAATATACCATCGGATCCTAGTCTTCACGATCTCACTGAGATCGTGAAAACTCAAGTCTGATAGTATATGCTAACCCCCAGGCATTCCCATGGTGACGGGGACGCTTGTCAGGGAGGAGTATGTAGAAGTGGAGCAAGGTTAGAGATTTAAAAAAAAAAAATAAAAAAAAAAAATATTCTAAAAAACGAATATATTCGCTATAGTGCTATATATTAGTTTTTTAGAATATTCGTGAATATTCGCGAATACAACGAATATTAAAAAAAAAAAAATTCGTGAAATACCGCGAATACGAATATGGCCCCTGTCGCTCATCGCTATGGGCAGGGGCTATAATCGAATTTGCGACATTTCATGAATATATGGGCGGGGAGGACCTGGCCACACACCCCTCCTCGGCCGGCATCCTCCTAGCTGAAAGAGGTATCTGAGAGCCGAACGCAATGAATCGGTGCTCAGATGGTTTGGGCAGTAATCAGCGTCACGTGACGCTGGCCATGTCATGTGACCCACTTGTTCTGCTATTTAAACAGGCAGCCTGCTGGTCACAGGTTGCCTGTGAATAATATTTGCTAAAGAATGAAAATGCACCTGTCGGACACGGGTACTATTGGGGTACCCAGTCACTTGCTACCCAGCAGGAAAACAAAAAGTGAAAAATGGGGGTGGCAAAAATAATAAAACTTAACATTTACTTCAAAATTTAAAATAAGTGTGCCTCAAACGTCAGCATACCAAACCTAATGTGCTCATGCCTCAAAAGGATTAAGGTGGGCACACAGCCATCGATATAGGACAATTGAGCCCCAACAAACCTTAGTGTGTAAAAATCGGAAAATGGTCCAGGGGTCGCCGTGACCGGGTATAGAGTAGGTATAGTAGTTGGCCCTGGTAAGACCCTACTTGACCTAATACTCCCTAGTCCTAATAATAGTGTCCTACCCCGCAAGGGATAGCACCATTACCGGAGCCTGTCCCTGGATACACTTCCCCTATTAGAGGCAAAAGACCATCCCAGATACACACATAGGGAATGTTCATGAGTAAGTCTCATCAGAAGTGTATTACTGTATGCAATATCAAACTTTAGCCTACATATAATGTCCCGACGCGTTTCATCTAATGTCGGCTACATCAGTGTCCCTTGGAATCTTCAGGGGACTTAGGGCCACTGATGGATATTGGAGTGCCCAATATGAACTGGGTTCCTTTTCAAGGTGACCTAAAGTGGCGTATGGCCCAAATTGGTCATGTGGAGCTCCCGGGGGACCGGTGTGTCCCATGCGCCGTTTAGATGTGCTGCGCTCTTAATATTTGCTACCCTCACCAGCGTTCTCTTGAATTTGATCTCTTGTATGTATTTGACCTCGGCTTGTTTTTGATCTTGACCCTGCGAACTCCTTGGTATTATCCCTCCCTACCGTGACAAAAGCCAGTTGCGTAACAGTAGAAAAGAATTTGGGCCTAATTGCCGTTCTGCAGTGCAGTGATATATTCTGAAGCCCAGTTTGCCATGTATTAGTGGTGAAATAAAAATATATTCGCCGCCCAGCGTTGCATGTGTCTGTTGAAAAGCCTTTTGTGTAAAATTAAAAAAAAATGAGGGCCCATATTTTCGTTCTGCGGTGCAGTGCTATATTCCAAAAGTCTGCCGTGTATTAGTGGTGAAATAAAAAATATTTGATGTAACATTTGATTATTTGATCTAACAGTATGTCAGACCAGACAGAGAAGTGCCAGACCCTGCACAGGGGAGGGGCAGAGGCGTAAATGTTTCTGGCGCAGACAGAGGACGCAGCAGAGTAAGGGGCCTTGGCAGCATGGGCCACTTCGAGAGGCCTGAGCTCCCAGTGTCAGCTAGCGATCGTGTCCTGACCAGTAACTCAGCGGTCCTTGAATAGTTGTCTCTCAAGTGACATCAGACACCCCCAGCCAAGAGTCAGTGGGTTCGTCAGACACAACCCTTAGTTTACATAGACCGGGAGCAGGCCCTGTGCCCTCAACCTGCCTCTGTCCTTTCCTCCACTAGGTGGGCAAGTAGTGATGAGGAGAGTGGCGTGGGAGCTGGTGTTGCGAGCGATCAGTCTCCTGACCGAGAGACAGTTGAGGAGAACATCAGTGACATGCAGACAGTACTCTATGATGATGATGTAGCTGATCCCACTTGGGAGCCAGATGACAAAGGGGCTTCCTTTTTTTTTTAAATAAAATAATGTTATATTATAAAATCCAATGTCTCCATGATAACTCTGCAGCATGGGGCTTCAACACACTTTCAAAATAATCATTCAGCGGGGCAATTAGATGCCGGATGACCGGGACGCTCCATGACCTTCCCAGGAGCTGCTGTCGGGAGCTGCGGTTTATTTCTAAGACGTCCGTATAGTGCTGAAGAATCCGAAGACCCTCTCCATCTACGTGCACCACAGGATGTCCTCCTTCCCATTCATGACGAATGGGAACTTGGAGCAGTGATGTTTTCCCTGACGAAGAGACCAGAGTGGCTGGTAGTTATGGTTTGAATCTTGATGAACTTCGCAACTCTTCCGGGCTCCAAGCAATCATGAAGCTTTGTCTTTGCATTGTCTGTAGCCACTAGAGGCCTGTTCATACCAGGCAACTTCCCCCAGAAGTATCTGGCTTGATGGGCAGCCGATACCTTAATTGCATCAATCTTGACAGGATTTGTCTCCAGGTGGAGAGAAATAGTTTTTTGGAATGCTTTCTCCATCGCAACCACATCGTCGAATAAACAGAAGACTGGCCGATTCTCTCCTGCCTTAGGCAACACTTAATTTTTTTAAATTAAATTAAATAAATATTAAATTGAACCAAAACTTGATTAAACTATAAGAAAGTAAACTTAAATTTACCAATATATTTTCCAAATCTTCGAGGGAAATTCCCGAACAATCAATTTGCCAAGCCTTTTGTGCCGGAGAAGGTGTATTATTAAATCGTGTTTTAAGCAACACTTTATAAAGTTGAGAAATTTTAAACTTCTGTTTTGTCCCATACTCCCTATAAATGAATAGACGAAGCAGACACTCTGTGGTGTCCTCATGCTGCTGCCACCTCCGCAATCTCTCGTCGTCGTGCCACTCTATGGCCTCCTGATGCTGCTGCCACCTCCGCAATCTCTCGTCGTTATTCCACTCTGTGACCTCCTGATGCTGCTACCACCTCCACATTCTCTTGTTGTGGTGCCACTCTATAGCCTGCTCATGCTGTTGCCACCTCCCCAATCTGTCATTGTGCAACTATGTGGCCTCTTCATGCTGCCTCCACCTCCAGACTCTGTCATTGGGCCACTCTGTAGTCTCCTCATGCTGCTTCCATCTCACCACTATGTTATAGGGCCACTCTGTGGACTTCTCATGCTGTTCCCACCCTCCCCACTGCATGACTGGGCCACTATTTTACCTTTTTGGCCTGGCTGGCATCATCTTTTATTTGACCCTTTTTCTGATCTGTCAGAAGGAAGGGAAAATGAGACACACAATGGATCCTCTCTGTGTAGCAGCTGTAAGTCCTGTATGGTCCCATCAGAATTGGCAAGTATTCGGTTCATATGTCATCTCCGTTTTGGATAGATTACTGACCAAATGCTGACCGAGTGAAGGCAAATGCTCAACAGACAGGATCCATTTTGGGAAGGTTTTTGTTCTAACGGATCAGAGGAAGGGCAAAATAATCGGTGATGTCAACACAGACTTACTGCTTACTCCCTCTCCACTCTGTCGGGGGGGGGCTCTACTTTTATAGGCGTTTAATAGAACAGGTTCTGTTTACACCTATGTGGAATCAGCTGACGATAGTGTAAAAGCTTCTTCTTGACACTAACATTGAGCTGTAAGGCTGAGTTCATACTTGAGTTATTTGGTCAGTTTTGGCCCAGTGAATGCTGTGGGGAATCGCTCTGGCAGACAGGCTTGTGGACGCAGTATAGAGAAGTGTTTCCCAACCAGGTTGCCTCCAGTTGTTACTAAACTACAACTCCCAGCATGCCCGGACAGCCTTTGGCCTTTGGCTGGTACACAGTTCTTGAATCAAGCAGTAGTGTTTTATTCACATTTAGTAAAATCACAGTCTTGGTGCTTGTTCACACAAAGAAAAATCACAGTCCTGGTGCTTGTTCACACACAGCAAAATAAAAAACACAGGAAAAGTTCACCTGTAGGATTTAGGTGTTAGTTCACACCTGGCTGACAGCTCAGCCACAGAAACGTCCAGGTGCAGGCTTCCATGCAGTCTGTACGCCTGCTTGCAGACTTCCACTCCCAGCACTGAGAGCTCCACAGCATCACTGGCAGATGGAGGATAATCCACCCAGCTGCTAGTGCTGGCTGCCTTTTAAAGCCCGCCAAAACCCAGCCTGGAGCGTGGGGAGTAGTCACCCACCCAGCACTTTGACTACTCCCAGTAAGAGCTGGCCCGGGTCGGCTTTACAGCCATACTAACTATCAAGGTGTCAAACAGCACTATCTGCTGCTGACACACAAAACAGGCTCTTACCTCACCGAGGCCAGGAACCTCGGTGACACATATCTTCTGTCGATGATGGATTCCTGCGCTTTCCTACATACCTCCCCACTTTGTTCAACCCTGAGGGGGTGAACACATGTGAGGCAGTGTACGCAGGACAGGGCATCCGCATTTCCCTGCAAGCGGCCTGCCCTGTGTTCCACTGAGAACTTAAAGTTCTGTAAGGACAGGAACCAACCGTGGGAACCACACAGGGCCGACTTCAAAGTGGAGAAAGCTTTTTCCGCCTGCTCACGCCAATGGACCCTTCCTGAATTCCGTCCCTTCAACAGGTCTGTTAATGGCGCGGCTATAGTGACAAAGTGGGGCACAAACCTCATGTAATATCCCACAATTCCCATGAATGATTTTACCTGCCTGGTGGTGACAGGTCGGGGCCAACTTCGTATAGCTTCTATTTTATTTACTTGGGGTTTTATGACTCCCCGCCCAATAACATACCCCAGGTATTTAGTCCCCTCTAATCCTACTGAGCACTTCTTTGGATTAGCAGTCAGTCCAGCCTTCCTAAGGGAATCCATTATAGTCTGCACTTTGGGTAAATGACTTTCCCAGTCAGTACTGTGGATGATGACATCATCTAAGTAGGCCGAGGCGTACCGACGATGAGGTCGCAGCACAATATCCATCAACCTTTGGAAAGTGGCAGGGGCGCTGTCACGGTCTGGAGTCAGGCTCGGAGGCCAGTAGCAATAGCAGCGGAGCAGATATTCACACTGGTCACCCTGGCTGATGACACAGGTTCACCTGAGGTGCGGGGTCTAAGTACTAACCGGTATTCGCCAGAGCTCCAGATGGTGGATATGGACTTTGCTGCATGTTAGTACCAGGTCACGGTCCTCAGGATAGCCCCAGCAGGAGGTGAGCAAGTCGAGGTTCAGTAGCAGATAAAGCAGACGGGGATTAAGCAGAAGCGTAGTCGAGGAACAAGCCAAATGTCAGTAACGGATGGTAGCAGAGAAACGGTCGGCAGCAGGATAGACGGGAGCGAGATATTGTCTAGTAAAGGCACAATATTCTGGCAACCAGCAAGTGCAGAAACATGGCTTAAATCAGGAAGTTTATGGGAGGAGCAAAGAGTTCAAGGTTCAAGACAAACAAGATTCAAGACAAGATCATTCAAGGAATTGTCTAAGGAACTGTCCAAGGAACTGTCCAGCATTTCAGGTGGCTCAGCAAGTAGAGGCACCGCCAGACACAGCAGAGGTCCCAGGTTCAAGTCCAGATCCTAACAGGCACCATGCAGGCCAAAGGGCCAAATACCTTATAGTGATACAGGCTTTGCGGTGTAACAAAAGCATTTTTTACCTTGGCGGACTACCTTAAGGGATACCTGTCAGTACCCTTTGGTGAGTTTTAACACAGAAAAATATCGGGCTTGGCCTAATTTCTCAATAAGCTCGTCTACCCGGGGCATAGGATACGCATCAAACTTGGAGACTTCGTTTAGCTTGCGAAAATCGTTGCAGAACCGCAACGTCCCATCTGGCTTGGGTATTAAGACTATAGGACTGGCTCATTCACTTTTAGACTCCTCAATGACATTAAGTTTCAACATTAACTGCACTTCCTCCCCGATGGCACGTCGTCGAGCCTCGGATACCCTGTATGGTTTTAACCGGACTTTGGCCTGAGGCTCAGTGACAATATCATGTTGGATAAGAGAAGTGCGGCCAGGGAGGTCTGAGAACACATCCGTGTTCCAACTGATGAATTCCCTAGCTTCCTGAACCTGTTTGGAGGAAAGGCTGTCTGCAATTTTTACTGTGGCTACTGCTTCACTTGCCTCAGACTGAGGGACTGGACCCTTTTCCCCTAGAAACCCTGGCCGGAAGACTCTCGATCTTTCCATGGCTTTAGTAAATTCACATGGTACACCTGCTCTGGCTTTCGCAGCCCTGGCTGGTGTACTTTGTAGTTTACCTCCCCTACTTTCTTGAGTACCTCGTAGGGCCCCTGCCACCTAGCTAGGAACTTGCTGTCAAGGATGGGTACCAGAACCAAAATCCGATCCCCCAGATTAAATTCCAGTACCCGAGACTGACGAATATACACCTTACTCTGGGCACATTGCGCTGCCTCCATATGTTCCCGGACCAGCGGCAACACTCTTTCCATCCGTTCCTGCATCTGGGTGACGTACTCAATAACACTTTTGTGGGGGGTGGGTTGTTGTTACCATGCTTCCTTGGCGATGTCCAACAGACCGCGAGGGTGTCTGCCATAAAGCAGTTCGAAGGGCGAGAACCCAGTAGAGGCCTGGGGCACCTCTCGCACTGCGAACATGAGATAGGGCAGAAGCAGGTCCCAGTCCTTCCCATCTCTAGACACTACCCTTTTTAACATATTTTTTAAAGTTTGGTTAAACCTTTCGACAAGACCATTCGTTTGCGGATGGTAAACGGACGTCCGTAACTGTTTTATACGCAACAATTTACATAGTTCCCTCATAACCTTGGACATAAAAGGGGTCTGTTGGTCTGTCAGAACCTCTTTAGGCAGGCCCACATGGGAAAACATTTCTATTAACTCCTTAGCTATGAGTTTAGCTGACGTATGTCACAGGGGCACCGCCTCCGGATACCGAGTGGCGTAGTCGAGAATGACCAGAATGTGTTGGTGGCCCCTAGTAGACTTCGGTATGGGTCCTATTAAATCCATAGCGATTCGCTCGAACGGGACCTCAATGATTGGAAGAAGTACCAGGGGACTACGGAAATGTGGCTGGGGGCTATTTACCTGACAGGTTGGACAGGACTTACAATATTCTTCTACCTCTCTGAACACACTAGGCCAATAGAATCGCTGCAGTATGCGGTCCTGCGTTTTCTGCCACCCCAAGTGTCCCACAAGAACATGTTGGTGGGCAAGCTCCACCAGCTGTTCAATATGCTCACCCCTGATTTGGTTCACCCGATATAACATTTCTTGGTGAACAACAAAACGGGGAAACATTAACTCAGCCCCCATTTTTGGGGTTTAGCATCAATTATCGCAACATTCTCCCAGGCTCTGATTAGGGTTTGGTCCTGGTATTTCTCCTGAAATTGTCTCCGGAGACGTGGAGGTCTGCCAATTCAGGTCCTGGTGGCAAGTCCTCCGTGTCTCCCACCATTACACTAAGTGGGGTTGTTTCCCCCTCTACCACAGAAGTGGTGGTCACTCCTACCGCTGGCCCTTTGAACTTGGGCTCCCAGGGCTCTGGGCTTCCACTTGAACCAGGCCACTCTGCTAGGGTTACCCCTTCCTTATGGTTATTAGTCACTGTCATATCACGCAACAGTGAAGGAAAACCAGGGAAGTCTCTCCCAATTATTAGGTCATACGACAATGTGGTGGAGACAGCCACCTCGTGGGTCCACTTGCCGGCCACTGTGGTCAGAGTCACTAGGGTGGTGGGATAGTCCTTTAGGTCTCCGTGAATGCACATTACCCCAACCTTCCACCCAGTATACTCGGCGGGCCGTTCAAGTGCCGCTCTCACCAGGGACACTAGACTCCCTGAGTCCAACAGAGCCACCGCCAGAGTGTCTCCCACTTCCACTTGACACAGGTGGCTATTGTCCGACACTTCAGGGGTACCCATTGCACACAACTGTCTGGCGTACATTGAGTGGTGGTACCCATAGTTCACTTTCATAGGTTCTCCCTGGTGGGGACAGTCGGCCCCTACATGGCCAGGCTCGTGACACTGCCAGCAGACCATTGGGGCCTGGGTCCACAGGGGGTACATCCCGAGCAGGCTTTATGAGTACCAGACGTCAAGACTGGATTGGAGACCTCTGGGGTTTAACCGGCCCCCTCCCAACAGTACCCCCCTGCAGGTTTTTTGTGGCCTCATAGCGCTCCACCAGGTCGACCATCTCTAAGGCATTGGCAGGAGATACCTGGCCGATCCATTGCTGGAGGGGGTAAGGCAAGGCCCTCCAGAACATGTCAGCCAGCAGACAGTCCAGCATAGCAGTAGGACTTAGTACATCAGGCTGCAGCCATTTTTGCAACCTGTGCAGCAATTCATAGTACTGCAGCCTGGCGGGTTCAGCTGCTTTGAAGTCACACTGGTGCACCCGCTGAGCCCGGACCAACACGTTTACTCCCAGCCTGGCCAGGATCTCGCCCTTCACCGTCTGGTAATCGGTCGCTTGGTCATCTGTAAGGTCGAAAAATACCTGCTGGGGTCCGGACGCCAGGAACGCCACCTCAGACCACTGATCCCAAGGTATCTTCTCCATCACGGCCACCTTTTCAAAGACTGCCAAGTAAGTCTCGATGTCGTCCGAGGGTGTCATCTTTGGGATCGCCGTACGGACCGCTTTCCGGGCATCACGAATGTGGTGGGATGTTCCTGCAGTTTGTAAAGCCATTACGTGCTGTAATAGTAGCTGGTTGGTCTCCCGCTGCTGCACGTTAGCCTCCATGAGAGCTTTCACAGCAGCCTCCATGTTGCCAGAAACACCTGGTTGCAACTTTGCCGGCCTAATATAGTACATCCAGTAGTGCCCTTAGCAAAAATAAAAATTTTCGGCGTTCACGCCAGCCTCACTGCGCATGCACGCATCCAACACCAAATGTGGGGAATCGCTCTGGCAGACAGGCTTGCGGACGCAGTATAGAGGCAAAGTACACAGTTCTTAAATTAAGCAGTAGTGTTTTATTCACACTCAGCAAAATCACAGTCTTGGTGCTTGTTCACACACAGCAAAATCACAGTCCTGGAGTTTGTTTACACACAGCAAAATCAAAAACACAGGAAAAGTTCACCTGTAGGATTTAGGTGTTAGTTCACACCTGGCTGACAGCTCAGCCACAGAAACGTCCAGGTGCAGGCTTCCATGCAGTCTGTACGCCTGCTTGCAGACTTCCACTCCCAGCACTGAGAGCTCCACAGCGTCACTGGCAGATGGAGGATAATCCACCCAGCTGCTAGTGCTGGCTGCCTTTTAAAGCCCGCCAAAACCCAGCCTGGAGCGTGGGGAGTAGTCACCCACCCAGCACTTTGACTACTCCCCTATGCCTGCTTTCAGACTTCCACTCCCAGCACTGTGAGCTCCACAGCCAGGGGCGTAGCTAAAGGCTCATGGGCCATGGTGCAAGAGTTTAGATTGGGCCCCCCTTCCCTCAGTGCTTTGTGTGTCTTCTTATGCGGCACCAGGGTCTTTGGGCCCCTTCAGGCTCCTGGGCCCGGTAGCGACTGCGACCTCTGCACCCCCTATAGCTACGCCCCTGTCCACAGCGTCACTGGCAGATGGAGGATAATCCACCCAGCTGCTAGTGCTGGCTGCCTTTTAAAGCCTGCCAAAACCCGGCCTGGAACGTGGAGAGTAGTCACCCACCCAGCACTTTGACTACTCCCAGTAAGAGCCGGCCCGGATCGGCTTTACAGCCATACTATCAAGGTGTCAAACAGCACTATCTGCTGCTGACACACAAAACAGGCTCTTACCTCACCGAGGCCAGGAACCTCGGTGACACATATCTTCCGTCGATGACGGATCCTTGCGCTTTCCTACACTGCCCAAATAAGTGAAGTGTGATTCTAAGAGCGACGCCTGTCATCTGCATGTCATACGGACTCACAGTATTATTTCACTACCAAAGCAGACTTCCTGTGCGTGTTACAGCAAGGCACAGTGTTCTACACCACTATAAAGGCTCTCAGCAGCCAGGAAATAGCTTTTTCTTAACGTAATCCACCGCGAATATATTTGGATCGAACCAAATTTTTCAAAAAAAATTCGGCAAACCGACTAACCGTCAAATCTCTAGTTGTATATTCAGTGTTGTCCCATGAAAAGATATAAAAAAAAAATTTACAAAAATTTGAGAGGTATACTCACTTTTGTGAGATAATGTAGCTAATTTAACGTATTTCGTGATTAATTCATTTGGAACAAAGCAAATCTTTTGAAAAAAATTCGGCAAAGTGCCCAAATCGAATTTTTGAAAACCTTGCTCATCTCTAGTATATATATCTTGATTTATATCCATGATATCATTTACTTATTTGTAGTAAATAAGCAGATTTTTCATTCACATATTAAAAATTACATTATGAAAGCATTTCCTTACAAAATAAAAAGCAAACACTCATCGGTTTCCAAAAGCAGGGGTTATCAGCTTTCTGAAACACATTCTGTGATGGCCGTAAAGTAATCCTATCCAACAGAGACAAAGTGGAAATGGGTCACATATTCGTGTGACTCTCTCTTTCAAAGATTGGTTGTCTTCCTGACTCCAATGCAGATGACCACACACAAATGCACAGAAACCTCTCCTATACTGTACAGTACATGGATGCAATGGCAAGTCAGATGGGGTCCAAGTTATAGAGTTATGACAGGGCCCCCAATTTTTTTTGTCCAGCTATAATACCCTGGAGAAAATGTATTTTCATGAAATTGCATGAATACATTTCCAAAGTGACAATAATGTAGTTATAATCCATCAAATAATAATATTTACATTATAAAAAATACGCATAAACTTTTCTATTCTCTGTTTTCTGTTGAACCTAAGGCTGTAATGTAACAAACATGAAAAAGTCAAGGGGGGGGGTGAGTACTTTTGCAAGGCACTGTACAGCATATCTTCACAGGGAACTAACAAGCTAGAAAACACTATTGCTTAGCCACTAGAGTTGAGCGAACACCTGGATGTTCAGGTTCGAGAAGTTCGGCCGAACTTCCTGAAAATGTTCGTGTTCGGGATCCGGACTCGACCCGAACTTCACCCCGAACCCGAACCCCATTGAAGTCAATGGGGACCTGAACCTTTGGGCACTGAAAAGACTGTAAAATAGCCCAGGAAAGGGCTAGAGGGCTGCAAAAGGCCGCAAAATGTAGGTAAATCCACTTCAAACTAACGTGGATAGGGAAATGACTTAAAATAAAATAAAATAAATAAAAATTAACCAATATTAATTGGCATCTTGGAGGAGGAGGAGGTGGAATAGGAGGTTGGGGTGGCATCAGGTGGGAATGCTATGGGAGTTGATGTTCTCATCACAGCCAAAAAGGATCCATGTCTGCCTGCAGTGCCACAGGCCTCATTCACAGACTCAGGGCCATGGCACCCGCAAAGAGGAGAGCGGTCCAGTAACAGCAACACAGGCCTCAGGTCAACTTTCAATGGAAAAGGCCATTATCATTTATGTAGGCCCCTGACACACAGACTGAGGAGAGGCAATTTGACAGTAAAAACAGTTTAATGTCTTTCACCCAGACAGCAAGCAATTAAACGAAATATAGGCCACTGACACCCAGACAATGGGGCAGTCATGACAATAAAAAGAGTTTAATATCTCCCACCAAGACAACATATGATTAAACGACATATAGGCCCCTCACACCCAGACAATGGGGCGGTCATTAGACAGTAAAAAGTGTTAAATGTCTGCCACCAAGACAGCAAGCAAGTACGTGAAAGTTAGGCCCCTGACACCCAGACAGAGGAGAGAGATCCCATAGCAGCAAAAGAGGCATCATGTCACCCACCAACGGAAAAGGTCACTTTTAGTTATTTAGGCCCCAGCACCCAGAGGAGAGAGGTCCCATAGCAGAGAATCAGGCTTCATGTCACCCACCAATGGAGAAGGCCACTTTCAGATATTTAGGCCCCTGGCACCCAGACGGAGGAGAGGTTCATTCAACTTTGGGTTGCCCAGCAAAATAATGCTAAAATAAAAAAAAGAGGATTCAATAAAGAAGTGCCCTGGAGTACAAGAATATATGGTTAAGAGGAGGTAGTTATAAATGTCTATTCTGCACAAGGGATGGAAAGGTCCTGTGAGATCCATGCCTGGTTCATTTTTATGAACGTCAGTTTGTCCACGTTGGCTGTAGACAGGCGGCTGCGTTTGTCAGTAATGACGTCACCTGTTGTGCTGAATACATGTTCAGACAAATCGCTGGCCGCCGGGCAGGCCAGCACCTCCAGAGCTTAAAAGGCTAGCTCTGGCCACGTGGACAATTTGGAGACTCAGAAGTTGAATGGGGCCGAACCATCAGTCAGTACATGGAGGGGTGTGCACATGTACTGTTCCACCACGTGAACATGCTGCCTCCTGCTAACACGTTCCATATCAGGTGGTGGTACAGTTAGCTGTGGCGTGGTGACAAAACTTTTCCACGTCTCTGCCATGCTAACCCTTCCGTCAGAGGAGCTGGCCGTGACACATCTGCGTTGGCGACCTCTCGCTCCTCCTCTGCCTTCGCCTTGGGCTTCCACTTGTTCCCCTGTGACATTTGGGAATGCTCTCAGTAGCGCGTCTACCAAAGTGTGCTTGTACTCGCGCATCTTCCTATCACGCTCCAGTACAGGAAGTAAGGTGGGCACATTGTCTTTGTACCGGGAATCAAGCAGGGTGGCACACCTTAAAATGTGGGCAACTCTGCTGTCGTTGCGCAGGCACTGCAGCATGTAGTCACTCATGTGTGCCAGGCTGCTCAGAGGTAAAGACAAGCTGTCCACTGTGGGAGGCGTATCGTCATCATCCTCCGTTTGCCCCCAGCCATGCACCAGTGATGGGCCCGAGCTGCGTTGGGTGCCATCCCGCTGTGAACATGCTTCTTCTTCATCCTCATCCTCATCCTCCTCGTCCTCCAGTAGTGGGCCCTGGCTGGCAACATTTGTAACTGGCTCCTGGTTTTGCAAAAAACCTTCCTCTGAGCCACTGCTAAGAGACTGGCCTGAAAGTGCTAAAAATGACCCCTCTTCCTCCTCCTCCTCCTGGGCCACCTCCTCTTCCATCATTGCCCTAAGTGTTTTCTCAAGGAGACATAGAAGTGGGATTGCAACGCTTATAACCGCGTCACGTTGGTGGAGCACTTGAAACAGCGCCACAGGGCACACAGGTCTCGCATAGAGGCCCAGTCATTGGTGGTGAAATGGTGCTGTTCTCCAGTGCGACTCACCCATGCGTGCTGCAGCCTAAACTCCACTATGGCCTGCTGCTGCTCGCACAGTCTCTCCAGCATGTGCAATGTGGAGTTCCACCTGGTGGGCACGTAGCATATGAGGCTGCGAGCGGGAAGGCCGAAGTTACACTGTAGAGCAGACAGGCGAGCAGCGGCAGGATGTGAACGCCGGACGCTCGCACAGACGGCCCACACTTTATGCAGCAGCTCTGACATGTCGGAGTAGTTGTGAATGAACTTATCCACCACCAAATTCAGCACATGCGCCAGGCAAGCGATGTGCGTCAAACCGGCTAGTCCCAGAGCTGCGACGAGATTTTGCCCATTATCGCACACCACCAGGCCGGGCTTGAGGCCCATCGGCAGAAACCACTCGTCGGTCTGCGCGGTGTGTGGCCTGTCCCCCAAACATATAAGTTTTAGAATGGCCTGCTGATGTTTACCCCGGGCTGTGCTGAAGTTGGTGGTGCAGGTGTGTGGCTGACTGGATGAGCTGGTGGAAGCAGAGGAGAAGGAAGCCGAGTAGGAGGAGGAGGCTACAGGAGGCAAAGAATGATGCCCTGCGATCCTTGGCGGCGGAATGAACTCTCCGCCTGGGGCCCAGCCACCACTACATTTACCCAGTGTGCAGTTAGGGAGATATAGCTTCCCTGGCCGTGCTTACTTGTCCATGTATCTGTGGTTAAGGGACCTTGCCACAGATGGCGCTGCGCAGTGCACACTTTATTTTATCGGATACTTCGTTCTGCAGGGAAGGCATGGCTCTCTTGGAGAAGTAGGGGCGGCTGGAAACAACATACTGTGGGACATCCATCGCATCAATGTTTGTGAGATGAAGAGCTGAACGCTGCCGTATGCCATGGTGGAGATGCTTGGTGACAGAGGTGGGGGTGTTGGTGGCACATCCTCCATTTTGTGGGCGGCAGGTGCCAACATTCCTCCCGAGGTGGAGGAAGAGGCCGAGTTAGCAAAAGAATAGGGAGCAGGGGAGCCTGAGTGAGTTCCTTGTTTTTAAAGTGTTTACTCCACTGCAGTTCATGCTTTGCATGTAGATGCCTGGTCATGCAGGTTGTGCTAAGGTTCAGAACGTTAATGCCTCGCTTCAGGCTCTGATGGCACAGTGTGCAAAACACTCGGTTCTTGTCGTCAGCACATTGTTTGAAGAAGGGCCATGCCAGGGAACTCCTTGAAGCTGCCTTTGGGGTGCTCGGTCCCTGGTGGCGGTGGCCAGTAGCAGGCAAACTCTCTTGGCGGCAGCTGTTCTGCTTTTGCCCCCTGCTTCCTTTTTTGCTATGCTGTTGGCTCGGTCTCACCACTGCCTCCTATTCTGAACTATGAAAGTCAGTGGCACGACCTACATTCCATGTGGGGTCTACGACCTCATCGTTCCCTGCATCGTCTTCCACACAGTTTTCCTCCCTGACCTCCTGTTCGATCTGCACACTGCAAAAAGACGCAGCAGTTGGCACCTGTGTTTCGTCATCATCAGAGACGTGCGGACTCTGATGAGGTGGTATTCCCATGTCCTCATCATCAGAAAAGTGGTTGTGTATCAGTGCATTCTATGTCTTCCACCACTGGGGAAGGGCTAGGTGGATTCCCTTGGGAAACCCTGCCAGCAGAGTCTTCAAACAGCATAAGAGACTGCTGCATAACTTGAGGCTCAGACAGTTTCCCTGATATGCATTGGGGTGATGTGACTGACTGATGGGCTTGGTTTTCAGTCACCACCTGTGCACCTTCTGCAGAAGACTGGGTGGGAGATAATGTTGTGAACGTGCTGGATCCACTGTCGGCCACCCAATTGACTAGCGCCTGTACTTGCTCAGGACTTACCATCCTTAGAACGGCATTGGGCCCCACCAAATTTCACTGTAAATTCTGGTGGGTACTGGAACCTGAGGACGTGTGGCTGTGGCAGAATGGCCACGTCCTCTCCCAGCACCAGAGGGTCCAGTAACAACACTACGACCATGTCCGCGTCCCTTACTAGATGTTTTCCTCATTGTTACCATTCAACACAATAAGAAAAAATTATTTGGCCCAATGTATTGAATTCAAATTCAGGCCTTTTTTTTACAGGCGCCTAACACTATCTGGCTATCTATTTATGCACCGTTATTACACTAATCCAGGCACAGCAGTAACCACAGATTTAGGGGAATATCAATTGTAGGCCTAATATTTACGCCCTGGATGAATTGTATCCTTTTACGGACAGATTTACACTTGGAGATGCACAGTAGCGTGTGAAAAAATATGTAGGATTATGCTTTCAGCAGTTTTATTTTAACACTTTGTGTAATATACCCTTTAACGGAAAGAAATACACTTAGAGATGCAAAACGGTGTGTGCAAATGTAGAGGATTATGCTGTATTTTAACAATTATTGTAATATACCCTTAAACGGAAAGAAATACACTTGGAGATGCACGCTGAGTGTAATATACCCTTATATATATCCTTTGACGGACACTATGAAACTTGTCCAGTCACAGCTGGAACACCAGATTTACGGTTGTGCTATTTTTGCAACTGAATTTCACCCCAGAAAATATATCCTTTGACGGACACTATAAAACTTGTCCAGTCACATTTGGAACACCAGATTTATGGTATTTCTATTTTTGCAACTGAATTTCACCCCAGAAAATAATATATCCTTCGACGGACACTATGAAACTTGTCCAGTCACAGCTGGAACACCAGATTTGCGATATTGCTATTTTTGCAACCGAGTTTCACCCTAGAAAATAATATATCCTTTGACGGACACTATGAATCTTGTCCAGTCACAGCTGGAACACCAGATTTGCGATATTGCTATTTTTGCAACCGAGTTTCACCCTAGAAAATACTATATCCTTTGACGGACACTATGAATCTTGTCCAGTCACAGCTGGAACACCAGATTTACGGTATTGCTATTTTGGTAATTGAATTTCACCCCAGAAAAGATATATATTCTTTGCGAGACAGTATTACACTTGGCTAGCCACAGCTGGAACACCAGATTTAGGGGATTGCTATTTTTTTAAGTGAATTTCACCTCTCAATAAAATATAGAAAATTCTATCCTGAGTTTTTAGGGGTGACAATAAGCACAGCCAAGCCCCTGATGTAGGATATAGCAAAAAAAAAAAAAACTACTATTGATGGATTAATGGACTTGGTGGCAGCTTGTGCTGGCGCACCACAAGACACAAAATGACCGCTGACTACCCCAGAAAGAAGTGACAGAAAAACGCTCTGGGCAGCCTGAAAACAGTGAGCAATTAACTAGCAGAAGTTGAATGATTCAGAGCTGTAGATCGATCACTTCATTAAGCTGAGTTAATCCCTGCCTAATCTCGCCCTAACAGCAGCTGCATCCTATCCCAACACTAATCAGAGCAGAGTGGTGTGCGGCGCGACTCCAGCTTAAATATAGGCTAGGTCACATGCTGCACTTGGCCAATCACAGCCATGCCATTATTAGGCATGACTGTGATGGCTTCTTAGGGCAAGAATTAAAACACTAGCTGATTGGCTGCTGTGCAGCCCTTCAGAAAGCGGGAAGAAACTGCCGAACATCGAACCCGAACTTTTATGTAAATGTTCGGGTTCGGGTCCGTGTCACAAACGCCCCAAAATTCGGTACGAACCCGAACTATACAGTTTGGGTTTGCTCATCCCTATCAGGCACCTTTCTACAGAGGCAGGGCCGGCCCTACCATAGGCGAACTAGGCGTTCGCCTAGGGCGCCGGCCTGCTTGGGGCGCCCTGGTGGGCTCCCCCTGTCTGGGGCTGCAGAGCTGGGCAAGCGGCTCTTGAGCCATCCCCAGCACCATTACAGGGGGACCAGAAGGTGGAGGTCCTTCTTAAATATGGCAGAGCAGGTACTTGCTTACCCTGATGGCAGGTGCCTGCTCTCCCAGTAAATTACCGAAGGAGAGGAGGCGGGCGGCAAGGGAGGCTGTTCTAGCAGCTCCCCACTCCTCCCTCGCTCTCCCTCTGTGATGCCGGGAGCCGGAATATGATGTCATTCTGGCCCCAGCATGCTAAACGGAGTGCTGGAGGACTGAGGAGCTGCACCTCACTGGACCCCAGGGAGGTGAGTGTCTGCCCGTGTGTGTCTGTCAGTAAGTGAGTGTATGTCTGTCTGTCAGTGAGTGTATGTGTGTCTGTCATTGAGTGAGTGTGTATATGTCACTGAGTGTGTATGCCTGTCTGTCAGTAAGTATCTGAGTGATTGTATGTCTGTCAGTGTGTGTCGTTCAGTGAGTGTGTGCGTGTCTGTCAGTGTGTGCGTGTCTGTCAGTGTGTGCGTGTCTGTCTGTGTGTGCGTGTCTGTCTGTGCGTGTCCGTCAGTGTGTGATTGTCTGTCTGTCAGTGTGTGCGTGTCTGTCAGTGAGTAAGTGACATGGCAGGGGGGCGGCAAAATGGATCTTTGCCTAGGGTGGCAAAAATCCTTGCACCGGCCCTGCACAGAGGATGAATGTGCATTATAGTGCAGGCAGTAAGCAGTCCTCAGCCCACAGTGGAGTGGACAAAGCAGCAGTACTCTAGTGGCTGGGTATCTGAACCACCAGAGACCTGGAGCAGGAGGATGAATGAGTGTTCTGGTGGCTGTGCCACTGAGGAGCAGGCAACAGGCCACCAAAATAACGATAGCACCACAGAGCTATTCACTCAGATTAATATAGGTAAGGAGTTGTCCCATCTTGACAACCCCTTTTACAAGTCAGGTTCAGTTAGTGATCAGTTACTCTCCAGAGGTATGACTCCTAATATCACCCAAAGCTGCAAAAGTTATCCCTTTAGCTGGTTATGAAAGGGGTTGTCTGAAAGAGGTTGTAGGAAAAAATCTAAATGTCTACTAAAATAAAAAACAATCAACTCTCATCTCAGTTTATTTTTTAGTGTATTTCCTGCTTCATTTATCCCTAAGACCACTTTCACACAGTGTTTAGTTCATGTTTAATCAGTGATTTCCTTCAGTGATTGTGAGCCAAAACCAGGTGTAAATGCTAGACAAAGATAGGGAATGATGGAAAGATTTGCACTTAAAACTGTATGTTTTAACTGCACCTGGTTTTGGCTCGCAATCACTGATGGAAATCACTAATCAAGAACTGACCAAACACTGACTGTAATTCTAAAACAACCCCTTTAATAGCAATTATGCTTGTCATTTTAACCCAACTTTCAGGAAACTCTTTTAATAGCAGTGATTTCTGTTTCAAACCAATCAAGTAAGACTGGAGGGATTTGACCTTACAGTCTTGTTTGCTTACAGTAGGGTCTAACAAACTCGACAGAATAAAAAATTGAAGCTTAGGCTAATTGAGAGACTTTGCCATGCTTGTCAGTTTTATCAGTAGGGGACTTCCAAAATCTCTAAATTTAGCTTCTTGAAATGTTTTTTACTTACCAACTTGCCACCCCAAATAAATATAGCCAGGGTAGCCTTCTACCTCATAAAACAGTTACAATTATGTATAAGACTTCAAATCTAAAAGTACATCTATGTATTTATTTTGTTCCTTAGGCCTCATACACATGATCATATTTTTGGCGAAAAATCCACATTTCTTTGGATCGCACATAGACTCATTCATTTCTATGTCTCCACAAAAAAAGAACAACATGCAGATGCAATTTTAAACTATTCCTAATCTTGTCCGTTTTGCAGTGTGTCCCACGAAAATTTGGCATGCACACGGCCCATACAGTATCTGTATTTTTTGAATCCACTATTGGGGACCGCAAAACAGACACTGTCGTTGCAGGAGGCCTTAGTATTACCAGTGTCCACAATGACAAGGTAATCTTATAAAAATAATAGGCCTTTATACTTGTATTTTATGGGTTGTTTTGTCTTATTTTTATTGTAATTCAAAACATGTTGATTCACATTAAATCTTTGCTGGAATTTTATTGGTATTATTTATCAACCTTCTATCATGTTTGAATATTTGTGTTTCCGGAACTCATAGTTCACTTTTCATTGAGACATTCAAAATTGCATTTACTGATGTAGATGAACAGAAATGTAGTTTAGCAATACATATTGAGGATTATGTTCTGCTGCATGCAAGTCATTAAGAAAATAGCTGGAATATAATAGCCACATAATAGCAAATTTACTATTTTAACATTGTCTTATTAGTATTCTTATCTGTCCCTCAATAAAACTCAGAATCTGCATTTATATTAGTGTATTCATAAGGAGAACCAGAGTGCATTTTGCCATAATTTGTCTCACTTAGTAAGACCAGAAATAAATGCAGATTTATGTTTAGTTCTCCCATTTGCAGAGATGTTTTCTTATTTATAAATGAATTATGTTATTTTATGCAACAATTGTTCAGAAAGTGCCTGTAAATTATTATACGATTTAATATGGAATGTTTTAAAATAAGACAATAATTCTAAACACAAATTTTATAGATGGGAGGTTAGGTAATGGATTGTATTCTATATTTAATTGAAGTACAGTGTGAGCTACCATTCAGACCTTATCAAAATATTTTCTTTCAGTAGATTTTGCCAGTGATTTTTTATGGATCGATAATTTCTGGCATACTAAAGAGTAAGACCTTTTACTGATTGAGAGAGTTCTAGTAGTGTAGTGGGAAATATAAAATATATTGTCAGCTATGCTTTTATTACATAGTTTGTACCTGGTTAAAGGGCTTATCCCACAAAAAAGTATTGCTATGCAATGAAAAGGGCATTTCAAATGTATTATTGCAAAATAATGTATATGCAATAAAACTATAGTAAGGTTTTTTTTTTTATTTCTATTGTATTTTTACTTTTTGTTTGCGCCACCTTCTATTTATCCTTTGACATAACTTCTTCTGCATTTAGTAGATGGCTAACATTTTCAGTAGCTTCCTTGACTCCCTATCTCTCAGTGAAGCAGAAGTTGACCAGATACCTCTTATTCATTCTCAAATCTCATTCATTCATCCTTATTTCTAAATTCATAGAAATATATAACTATATCTCTCTCTAGACAGTGGATAAGGCAATTGCAGGGGCATTATATACCATATGTATATGTAAGGCAATATGTTAGGGACTACTTTCTATTTAAGGGAAAAAGGGTTAACAAAAACTAATTGCACACAATCCTGAGAGGCAACTCACATTCTGGTTGTTCATACGGCCATTCAAGAAATCCTTTATTTTCACTTATTAATAAAAATCATCTGGTCTGAGAACATTACTGAATTTGCCGAAGCATACCCTCAAAAGATCAACTAATTGATGTTTTGGGGGCACTGATCCTTCCACACATGAGGAAAAGGGTGTCCCCCCAAAAAAACATTGCATGGTTGTTCCAGTGAGGCTATGTTTCAGCAAATAAAGTTCTTAAACTGCATGATTTCTTTTGATCACTGGATGATCAGCAGGAATAAAGGACAACGGACAACCATAATGTGTGTTGGACTCACACATAAATTTGGTATCGATGTACATTGAAGTGATCAGAGAGTTAGCTTTATTTGGATTGATGCATCTTGGTTGATGAGCTGCCATTCACCCAGAGAAATAAGAGAACATCTTCCAGAAAAAGTGAGTCAAGGAACTTTAAAAACTATTTTTAATTTGTGAGATAACCCCTTTAAAGAGCTAAATACACTGTCATATTGGGTGTGCCCTTATGAGCAGGGTCCATTGTATAGTCGGTGAAGAAGAGGCAGTCAATCTTGGCCCTGGTGCCTTAAAGTGCCCAAAGTCTCTTTTATCACATAAAAACACACATTAGTATAACTGGCGCATGGTAGGTGGGGTCCTTTTACAGATTTTGCATTGTGAGCCAAGAGGTTTGTCTCTGCTAATGATGTCTGAAAGGGTTTTCATGAAGATGGGAAATTAACTGAAAAACAACCTGTAAAATATTATATGCATGTATATTATGTGTTACTTTGCTTAATTCCAGCACTGCACTCTGGCGATCAGCCATGGCTACAGATAGCTGTGTCTATTTTCTAGGCAACTATGTACTTCATCTTCTACTGCTCTTGCTTGGTTCTTACACCACAGCCCCAATGCTTCAGACCATGGCTTTCCTGAGCAGACTGCACAGATGCATCAGGTGTCACTGCCAGTTCTGGGAGACGGTCGGTCAGAGGTTCCTCCCTGTCTTCTGTATGACGTTCTTTGTTTTGGTTTCACTTTGCTCAGTTCCTTTCTCTCCCTCAGCTGTCTCTTATCTTGATTAATTGGCTTCCTTTATATTCCCTCTCATACTGCTCCTCCTTGCGGTTTATATTACTTCCTGGAGGAAGTGTATGCTGCTGGAGGCTGCAGTTGTTTTGCTCTAAGATAAGTGCATTCCGTTTACTTTGTGTTTTGTTTGCTGGCTTGATTCTATGTGACCCTGACTCCCTCCGTATTCAGTGCAGTGAGCCGGTGGCCGTGTCCCCTCACTACTATAGGGTTTTCAGGTATCACACAGTCTTAGGTACGTGGGCATGCAATCGTCTACCATTGAGGCCTTTGCATGTGTAGCAGTCAGGGAGAGCTCTTAGAGTTTTAAAGGGCTCACCTATATGCTCGTTAGTTTTAGATCAAGCCAGTCTGTCGTTATTTATCAGTTCCTGCTAACTGTTCTCCATCCTTGACATTAGGTTGCTTATGATAGCAGCATCATTAGGCACCAGTCTATAAACCTCTTTTCTAGAAATGTTAATCATTTTTCTGTCCCACCCCCTTACTGGAGTGGTTTGAGACTGTTTTGTAGCTTTTTTAAATTGGCCCAGTCATAAATCTGGAGTGAAACTCATTAACATAGCAAACCTCTTTTCTACCTACTTTTAAAAACTGGAGTGAGTGGTGTAAAAATGCAGAAAAGGAACAAAAGCCCTATTTTGTGACATCTTGAAGAGCGAACTGATATCCCCCATTCTCATTTTGAAGCAGTACAATACAATACACATGATAAAACCTCCTAGTATTTGTAGAACTGTGATGATAGTATGAGATCTCTGTTGTTCCCTTCATTGGTCTAGAAAAAGATGCAGAAGAACATTGCATTGTTTAGTGTAATGTGTAATGTTTTAATAGAATAACTTATCGTTCTTCTCTCTCTGGTCTTAGTGATGGCCTGATTGAGAGAGTTAAGTGAGATTGCCATGCATGCTGAAAGCACAAGTTATACAGCGTGCAGAGGAAGTTGAATAATCAGAGTAAATCATGAAAACCAGCCACCAGAAAAGAAAACAAACAAACAATTAAATGGCATATTCACATATAGTTTGCTAATATTTGATAAAATGGAGATGGAAATGTTGATTTCATAATAATTGTTATGTTTATGGAAAGTATTAATTACATTCTAATATATCAGTTCCATTATTGATCATACTTTACATTATCAAATACAAAAGAAAACCTAATAGTATAGTTTACATTCTCAGTGCCTTTACATACTACTATTTGTGGTATATTTGTGTCTATTGTTCCAATCTACATGTTAATATAAACATATTAAAATGTAGAATAAAATACATAAATTCTTCATAAAGATATAAACATGTATAAATAAAAAAAACTGAATATTCAGATTACAGCAAATCTTCAGTATGGTCCCCTCA
Source organism: Bufotes viridis (assembly GCA_033119425.1). Taxonomy (NCBI): domain Eukaryota; kingdom Metazoa; phylum Chordata; class Amphibia; order Anura; family Bufonidae; genus Bufotes; species Bufotes viridis. The sequence goes on along the minus strand of CM065590.1, from coordinate 207,324,370 downwards.
GGTGAAAGCTAGCAAATGTTGCATATGAACGGAGCTTAAATAAGTGCAGAGCACCATATGTAAAGTGTGGGTAAAGCAGTATAATGCCAAAAGGCACTGGTAATAAGGTTGACAAATGACTCTGTACTTAAGTAAGCAGTTATGAATGCAGTTACTTGCATTCAAGCAATAATAAAGTAATCCAAGTTTACAGTTATTTTCACAAATGGATTTCTAATTTATTAAAATCATATTTCAAACACATAACTGGAATATTATGCAAGATAAAAACAAAATTATAGTCAACTTTCTCAATGGATGTTTATTGTTGAAATATCTACACACATTTCATAAAGAGGATGAATTCTTTCTCAAAATAAGTTCTGTCATAGTTACAATATAACACTGCCAATACAATATTAAACATAAAAAATAATAATAATATGAATATGATATATTCTAAAATATAATGATTTCTTCACATTTGTTCTCGGTCGGTGAAGTGCACATACACTCAGCAGCATATTTAAAGCAAATGGTTATTTTCTGAACAGTCATACTGTGTTTTGCTGCAGGCATGCAACTCCCTATCTAAAAGACAAATGTCCCTGTTCACAGATTTGAAAAACTCACTTATTGACTCTTTCATCTTGTGTAAACAAATAATCAGTCCATCAACACAGTAGGGGTGGAAGAATTAGTTTCCAGAGAGCTTGAGAGGATTGAATTACTTGCATTGAAAATGTGTTTTTTGCTCAATATTACTTATAATTAGTAATCAAGATTGCTGTTAAAAAAAAGTTTATATTTTATTATATGCAATGATCTTCTTTTAATAAGATCCCACAAAAAAAGAGAAGTACAGGTAGGACAGTTTGAAAAAAAAAAAAAAAAAAAAAGCTAAGGCATTGAAAAAGTAATATTCCTACTAGAATTTGCAAGGTCAAAAAGTGCCTGATGTTACAATTTGGAGGACAGAAAAAAAAATTATCATATATGTTTCAACTATATAGAGTGTAATATGAAAAAAGATTAGCAAAAGACTCTCTGTGGTGCACTACATTTCCATGGCCACAACCAATAAGCAACTTTTCATGAAAAAAGTATCTAAGTTTTGCATCCAACAAAAGGAGGAGGAACAGTATTTATTGCTGTTATTTACATAGTGCTGACATATTCTGCAACACTTTATAGACATTGTTATTGCACACTTTGCCCAGTGTAGCTCCCAATATAGTTTCCCTAGCAGTATGCCTTTGGTGTGTGGGAGGATACTGAAATACCCAGAGAATATTCAAATAATACAAATTTTACATAGAAGGTCTCCTTAGATTTAAACCCAGGCTGTGTGTGCAATATCTATGTTAGGCCTCATGGACACAAACGTATTTTGGGTCCGCATCCGAGCCGCATATTTTGAAGCTTGAGCTTGAGAGCCCATTCACTTCATATTTTGAAGCTTGAGCTTGAGAGCCCATTCACTTTAATGGGGCCGCAAAAGATGCGGACCGCTCTCTGTGTGCTGTCCGCATCCTTTGCTCCGTTATAAAAAAATATAGCATTTCATATTCTTGTCCGTTTTGCGGACAAGAATAGGCATTTCTACAATGGGCCGCATTCCGTTCCGCAAATTGCAGAACAGCGGAATGCGTAACAGCTTCCGTGTTTTGCGGGTCCACAGATTGCGGACCGCAAAACACCTATGGTCGTGTACATAAGGCCTTAACCACAAGATTTGGCTTAGGGCTAATACTAGGACACTATCCTGCCAATCCCCTGGTATCCACCCTTTAACCCATATACAGACATCTGTACTTTGTTGCAAATTATCTACCAGGCCACTTCCTCCTGGAATAGTCTCTGTGTGGTAAACAGCTGACTTATAGGGGTTTATAGTACTGAGAAATCAGGTAGAATTGTAGACAGGGATATGTTGAGGTCACGGCTGGTGGAGTATGTGCAATACGATAACAGGTCCAAGGTCAGGGCAAGCAGTGTAGGGGAAAATGGGAAAACGGCAGAGATCAGTACACAGGAAGACTACAACAATATATCTTTGCAGGGAACTTAGCAAGTTAATAAGCTTTTTGCTTAGGCACCCTTCCACTGGGAAAGGTGCCTGAAGAACCCCAGAATTGGTAGCTATTGGCTGTTGAAGATTAGGGTGTGTTGGCTGTCCTTTTTAAGAGCCGGGGTTAGACTGTTTGGTGTGCTCTATGGGCATAGGAAGGGAGGCCTTGCTGGGGAACAAAGCAGGCTTGGCAGCCAGGCTTGCCCAGGAGAAGATGGCAGGAGGTGGGTCCAGACTGTTGGGTAAGTGAAGCAGCCCAGCGGCGGTTTGCAATCACTGCTATAATACCCAGTATAAAAATCTTGATGTTGTCAAAGTTGCACAGATATAGCCAGAGTTATTTTTTTTATACCTGCTGCGCTGCTTTAATATGATTTTGCTACAATATTCAATCAGAACCTACAGAACCTGTATACACTCTCATTTATTAGAGTATGATAAAGACATAGTAAAAAATGAACCATACATAAAAACAATAATACATAAAATGATTTAAAAAAAATAATATCCACCTAAGTCACAAATATAGTTCATAAACCAGGGCCCACTTTCTGGACTGTGGATGCGAAAATATGCTTTAGAGGTGAGTATATAGTTAGCTTTGTCTCATTCAAGAATGATGGTGTATAGCATACGTTGGTGACTGCTAGATGTCAATGCGCTATAGTGAATGATCAATCCACAACTATTATAATAAAGCCAGTAGCCCACCAAAATTGCAGCTATTAGACTGCAGTAGATGCTCAATCCATAGATGTCTTTGTAGAAAACAGCAACCTGCAGATGATCCTTTGCTTGATATATATAGCGCAATCCACCGTTTAAACGGTGTTTCCAGGGTTCAGTTTAAACTTATGTGAAGTCTTTCCAGGGTTCACTCGCGTCCTGAGAGCCGCTCAAACACACCACCACAGCGTCCCACGTGGTATGGGAGTTAACACGTGACGTCTCACGTGACTCCAAGTTTCAAAGGTCCTTGAGCGCAAAGTAATGTAGACACCGATTTCACAGGTCCTTGAACCCCGATTTGTATAAGTCTATACTTCACCGCTATGTCTGAAAAGTCCTTAAATCACAATTGCTGCACATAAGTGGTCCTCCAGACATTCGCTATCTGCCGGGTTATATCAAACGCTTTTCGGGGTCTACACCCCTTCCTCAGTGATACAGAACTTGTTCTGTATTTTTTAACTGCACCTGGTTTTGTCTCACAATCACTGATGGAAATCACTGATCAAGAACTGACCAAACACTGACTGTAATTCTAAAACAACCCCTTTAATAGCAATGATGCTTGTCATTTTGTCTATTCCTAAATTGGGAAATGGATTGTTGAACCACTGTGCCTAAAACTGGCAAGCACCACAAGGGTGGATTCCTGATAGAAGGCAGCTGTTCTACTGGGCAGAACAAACATACTGCAATGCACTTTTTTAAAGAGAAAGACTTAGGACTGAACATACTAGGAACATGTTCAGACTTGGAAAAGTAACTTCAGGAAGACAGGCATATAGACACATAGACTCGGAGCTCGTTCAGACCTGGAATAGTAACTTCAGGAACCCAGGCATATTAGGCACGAGCAGGCAGATACAAAGCAAAGCTTCAGAAACAGACTTAAAACTTCAGAAGCAAACATTGTTACACAGAAGAATACATTGTTGGCCACACACTTCAGACAAAACTTCTCCCAAACAGACAGAGCTCAAGAACTAAATAGCAGAACTAATGAGCACATGGACAACAGGATCAGATTCAGACACAGACTGGGGCATTAAACCCTATGAAACCAGATTTGGTTGAGCACACGTCACAATAGAGCTATTCACACCCACAAGTATTCAGCGGCTAGTGTGCATAGAACAGAGATGGATGTGCACTGACACACCAACACAGAGCACTAGATACACCTCCCTAAATATTTAGCAGCCAGCCCACATGGAAACAATGGCACACAGTGAGCAGACGTGTAACATTTAGCAATCAAATTGCTTGTCTGGCAATAAGCACATTTCTTGTACTTACAATGCCAACTTACAGCAATAGCAGTACAATATCTTTCATCCCAGCTCACCTGCGTCTATATATTTTGAACCCTTTTATTCTGGACAGCTGTGTTTTTTTTTATCCCAGTCTCACCACCAATCCAGACCTTGCTCGCCCATGTAGACAGATCTTCAGTCTCTCCTGCTTGGCTGATTTCACTTGATGTGCAGGAGTACATCATCATCTTACAAATCATTGCTCTCAGCTCTCAAACAGCTCCCTAGCTAAATTCACCCTCCTTGCTCCCCTTGCAGCAGCAGACAACTGGCATTCTACATTTGGCCATTTCCTTTTTTATAATTCTATTAGACAGAATTACAGATAAAGAAGCCCAGCATTTTTTCAATAAAATTCTCTTGTCTTACAATGAGAAAAGTTTGAAAATAATGTATTGATTAAAAGTTGCAAGGACAAACAAGAGTTTAAGAGAGAAATAGAAATAAGTAAGAATATGTGCAGGGAGAAACACCATGCTAGAGATGGTCAGAGCAAGGACAGACTGGCTATAGAAAATACAGGGAAACTTTCCAGTGGGCCAATGCTCAGAGGGCTTCCTATCCCTTCCTCATGGCCAGAAGTAATAGTCTGATGCCCTCACAGTCCAAAGGATGGGATGTGGCAGCTGGTTCTGGCCACCACAGGCCACAGTCTCATGGAAGGTATTTTGTGCTACTGTGGTATTATTTTGAGATGCACTGTGGTATTTAGTTCTGCTGGGACAATATATTGTGCTGTATTGTGGTATTTGGCTCTAGTGGGGTGGTATTTTGTGCCATCATATGGTGTTGCTGGCCCCACCTACTTGTGTTGGCCCAGTCTTCTGTTAATTTAGTCCAACCTACAACATGGAGCCACTTCCATTTTTTTTCCAGGGCCACTTTAAGCTCCCAGTCCACGCATATTCTTCTTACAATTTACAAGCTAACAGTAAGAGTATTATTACTAACAAAGATTATGTAGTTTAGAAAACCATTGCTTTCAATAATTTGTACCCCTTCCCTGGGTATAATCATCTCCATCTGTCTCCTAGCATCAGGGTGCAGCTATTGATGGCACACCACAAATACCTTTCGATCATAACAATACTATGGGAAAACCTTTTTTAGGAAGTCAAAGCAGAGAGCTCATACAATGTTTAAAATACAGTATTTGATTATTAGCAAAACTGTATGTGGTTATTTTATTCATGATTACCTAACATACTTTTAAGTCCAATAAAATGAGGAAACTAATATGGGTTTTCTAGTTTAGTTTCTGAGTTTAAAGGGGTTGGCCACCCTAAGCATCAAAAATCCAAAGTGCCCCAGACAATAGCCAAAACCATGAAGTATTTATATCTAGTGAAATGTACTGGCTATATATAATTTTTACATATATCATTACATATCACTGCATACAGTCTACAGAGTGTCACACATCTCTATATACAATATACAGTGACAGTGGTGGGGGTCACATATCACTGTATGGGGGGGGGGGTGTCACATATCACTATATACAGTGTGCAGGTAGGAAATGGCACACATTTACAGATGAGACCAGTGACTGCTGCTGATATCACTGACCTCAGCCATATTCACTGCTTAGAAGGGGTTAAACTGTTGGTCTGGCTATAATAAACATGTGTGTGATAAGATCACAGTGCAGAGGCTCCATAATCAGGACAGACACTTGTATTCCTCACAGTTTGTGGTCCACAGCCTTCCTGGCTCTGCTACATCCTTACATGCAGGCAGGATCCTCTTAGTACAGGAGAGAAAGAGGGGGCGGAGTCTACAGACAGTCAGCTTCTATCAGCCATCACAGCATACCTTCAGTCTCCCTTTCTCCTGCAAAAGTTTCTTTATTTCTGCTTGAATCTTCCTGCTAGGCCCCTGCCAGCCCTTCATAGCCAAGAGTGCCAGTCACAGAAGGAAAGCACCCCTGATACAAGCAGGGTGCTTTAGGACCCAGACAGCAGCACAGGCTTCAGGCATGGATGAGATTGCGCTTCCATGGCACATGCAGGGATGGACAAGGGAGGCTGCTATGAGAGCAGGAAAGGGGCTGTGGCTTCCAATAGCCAGGAAGCCAGGCAGATCTGCTTAACAAGATATATTAGCAAGTGTAATATCTCCCTACATTCTTTATAGTTTTAATAAGTGCTAACAGAGTGGCCCATTTAAGCATCCTATGAAATATCATTCCAGTATGACAGAACGAATGCACTGTTAAAAAAATATATATTTTGTGCCTAGTTTTTTCTGAGCGGATAGGTTCTCCTGATGATAATTTCGGTGTTGGCTACTAGATGGATGTTAAGCAAATACTGCAATTTTCTAAAGGTACATCCACATGGTCAGGTTTCTGGCAGACAAAATTAGGAGTGGATCATAAAATGAGAGAAAGTATACAGGATACATATGACTTTCCTTTTTTTACTTCATTTCTGACTTTGGCTTTCAAAACTGCATGTAGAAACCTGACCGTATGGCAGTACCCTAAGCGACTTGGAAATATCTGTAAACACAATAATAATTTTCATTATTATTGAATTATTATTTCATCTAATGACTCTTTCTGGCCACAATAGTGATGGAAAAGTTGTTTCAAGGGGACTAACACCTGGACTGTGGCATGCCGGAGGGGGATCCATGGCAAAACTCCCATGGAAAATTACGTAGTGGACGCAGAGTCGGGTTTTAATCCATAAAGGGCATAAATCAACTAACATTCCTAAATTGTTTGGAATAACATGCTTTAAAACATCCAGTGTGTGTATACGATCAGGTATGATGTTGTATCGATCAGGTAGTGTAAGGGTTACGCCCGATTCTCAGACATTGACATACCAAACTCCTCTTTTAATGCACCGCAAACAGTCCATTTGCACAACCGCAAACTCCCCATTTGCACAAGGTTGGATACCAAGCTAGCCACGTCCCGGTGATGTCATTGAAGGTTTCTTCCTCCACCCAGCCACGTACAACACCAAGGGTCCCCGAAAGGTCAATTGAATTGATTTTTCGAACGGGGAGATGGTTAAAAAAAACGCTGGCTCCCTCCCCTTTGTTTTAATCCACGCTCACTGCTTCTGCGCCGTGCAATTTACTCTCACACCCGATATGAGTGGTATTTTCTGTAGTACTATTCTCATCAGTTTAATCCCTCTAACGTCCCCAATCTGGGGGCCATTTATTGAATAGATTTTTCGAACGGGGAGATGGTTAAAAAAACGCTGGCTCCCTCCAATCTGTTTTAATCCACGGTCACTGCGTCTGCGCCGTGCAATTTACTGTCACACCCGATATGAGTGGTATTTTCTGTAGTACTATTCTCATCAGTTTAATCCCTCTAACGTCCCCAATCTGGGGGCCATTTATTGAATAGATTTTTCGAACGGGAGATGGTTAAAAACGCTGGCTCCCTCCACTCTGTTTTAAACCACGGTGACTGCGTCTGCGCCGTGCAATTTACTGTCACACCCGATATGAGTGGTATTTTCTGTAGTACTATTCTCATCAGTTTAATCCCTGTTACATCCCATATCAGGGATTGCCTTTGTGAAAAAAAATTTAGGCCTGGTACCTTCGACTGCCTTCACAATGACAGACCAAGCTCTCATACACCAAACTGAATTGATTTCAGGAACCGGGAGATGGAAAAAGCAGCTTGGTCGGTCCTCATACTCCCAAATTGGGGCACTGCGCGTGCACAGAGCAATGTGCTGTGACACCCTATATGAGTGGTGTCTTAACTAGTACTATTCCTATCAGCGGCGGGCGGGTGCGTGGTAACTTGAGAGCAGGTGACCAAAGCTGAGCTGGAGGAAGATGGTGCGTCAAGGTTCTTAGCGGAAGCTGTTGAAGATTGTGTGTCCTGTCTAAGCCAGTCAACTACGTCCTCAGAATTTTTCGGGTTCAGGGTACATGGCCTCTGAACATTAGGCATTATTCCAGGGACAGTGGAAATCACAGCACCACGACCACGACGGCCCCTGCGGGGTGGCCTGCCTCTGCCTGTCATTTTTTTTTTTCGATAAGTGGTACTGTGCCACCCTGTATCAGTGGTGGGCACTGGCAGTGGGCACACTACAGTCTGTGGAAGCGGGCCTGACACACACTGGCAGCAGGCAAGCAACTGAAATTAGACTAATGTGTAAAAATGAAATGCCTTATTTATCGGCAAGCTACTGTGCCACCTGGTATCAGTGGTTGGCACTGGCAGTGGGCACACTACAGTCAGTGGAAGTGGGCCTGACAAGCACTGGCAGCAGGCAAGCAACTGAAATTAGACTAATGTGTAAAAATTTAATGCCTTTTTTTATGCAAAGTCCTGTGCCAGCCGGTATGAGTAGTGGGCACTGGCAGTGGGCACACTACAGTCAGTGGAAGTCAGCCTGACACACACTGGCAGGCAACTAAACTTAGATTAAAGTGTAAAAATGAAATGACTTTTTTTGATGCAAAGTCCTGTGCCACACGGGATGACAGGGGTGGGCACTGGCAGTGGGCACACTACAGTCAGTGGAAGTCGGCCTGACACACACTAGCAGCAGGCAAGCAGCTGAAATTACACTAAAGTGTAAAAATTAAATGCCTATTTTGATGCAAAGTCCTCTGCCAGCCGGTATGAGTGGTAGGCACTGGCAGTGGGCACACTACAGTCACTGGAAGTCAGCCTGATACACACTGGCAGGCAACTAACCTTAGATTAAAGTGTAAAAATTAAATGCCTTTTTTTGATGCAAAGTCCTGTGCCACACGGGATGACAGGGGTGGGCACTGGCAGTGGGCACACTACAGTCAGTGGAAGTCAGCCTGACACACACTGGCAGGCAACTAACCTTAGATTAAAGTGTAAAAATTAAATGCCTTTTTTTGATGCAAAGTCCTGTACCACACGGGATGACAGGGGTGGGCACTGGCAGTGGGCACACTACAGTCTGTGGGTCTGCAGCTCCTCACACACAGGCAGGCCATGGAACTGCAATATGCATATAAAGAGAAAAAAAAGCAAACTAATGTTGCAGCCCTAAAAAGGGCTTTTTGGGGTGCTGTCAGGACGCTGTCCTTACAGCAGAGATCAGATGAGTCTTTCAGGACTGGAGTGGACACTGAATTCACTAGCCTAGCTATCAATTTCCCTATTAAATCAGCAGCAATTACACTCTCCCTCCTCTCACTAAGACTGCAAATTCCAAATGAATCTAAAATGGATGCTGTGCAGGAGGTGGGAGGGTCTGGGAGGGAGGGTATGCTGCTGATTGGCTGGAATGTGTCTGCTGACTGTGAGGTACAGGGTCAAAGTTTGCTCAATGATGATGTATAGGGGGCGGACCGAACATCGCATATGTTCGCCCGGCAGAGGCGAACAAGCTATGTTCGCCGGGAACTGTTCGCCGGCGAATAGTTCGGGCCATCTCTACAACAGAACACTCTGGCATGGGTATTATATCTAAAAAAGGGAGTTGCTGGATATGCATTAATAAATATGTGTAAGTTCACCAAAGATGAACATATAACAATGTCCCTAAAAAACAAATAAAAAAATTAAAAAATTCTTTCTCACACTTAAATTACATTATATATTTAACTTCCTTCAATGATTTTATGTTAATATAAAGTAAAATGTATAAAATATATTATCTTAAAATGCACAAACTGCTTTGATAAATCCATGCATGTTTATTCATAAAATATTCATTTTTAATAACCCTATTGAGCTAACTAGCATAGTGAAATATGCATTATGTGACTGTCAAAAAAAAACATTTAAAAAAATTCTTGGCCTGAAGCACGGAAAGTAATAACAGTGAAAGGTAGAATAATGAATCAGTTGCTCACTGTTGTCAGGAAACACAGAAGGTGTGAAACCTAAAACCAATAAATAAGAAATAAAACATGTCAGGATAATTTCTTGTGTGTGGTTGGAATCAATACAGTTTTGGGAAATGTTTATTTGTATCCTTAAAAGTTGTTTACATGGAAGCACTCTATAACTAGTGTTCAAAAGAGAGACACTGGGTAGCCAGGAGACTTTTTTAAATAAGTTATCTATTTCTTCATCTGAGAATTGAAGCAACCCTCTAATTGAACATGACAAAATAATATTATCTAGAGTTTACTTAGTAAAGTTACCTAGTTGCCCTCACCATGGCTGCAGTGCTACTCAGACTACCTGATATGCACTATGAATCGTTAGTCTGAGACACTCTCCTTGTTCTCATAATGGCCAGTGCTCCTCATGTGAGCAACGCTGAGCATCCTAAGTATAATAAGTGGAGTATCTCAAACTACCCAATAACAGTGTGCATCAGGTAGTCGAAGACACACTGTGGCAATCTTAGGAGAAGGCAGAAGCATGCTTTCACCAAGAAGTTCTTGTGATTTCAAAGAGAGTCGCAGAATCATAAGAGCTTCAGGGTGAAAGACCTCATTATGGATGTGAACACATAAAAAAATTCTCTGTTGTGATGCTGTGACTCTCTGTTAAATGGACTGTGAGACTGCCATTCCTGGTGGTGATGTGCATAGAGAAGAAAAACCTTAGTGATAGCTGTTTTCTACTTTTCATGATTACATCTGGTATCTTCTATTTTCTCCATAGGAACTTCCCCCTCACATGTCTATCACACATTGTTAGTGTCCTCTCCCGTTGTTATGCCCTTCATGCTTTTGATTGAGTAAAGCAGATATATTCAGCTTGCACATGAGAGAGAGGATCAACTAGACCCCACGATGTGAATAGCCATTACCCCACACTCAAAGATACAGGCAGAGACATCAAGCTCCTGGGCCCAAGTGCCAAAGCAAAATTTGATCTGATAGGATCTCCAACTTACCATATGCCATTTATAATAAAGGTATCTTCTGTGGCAGAGGGGTATTTATACACCTAGATTAAGGGAAATGTTATTTAATAAAACAGGTGCTAGAAGAGCTGTACCTAGATATTTTCCATTACAATGACGGAAAATCAGTAGAGTCTGGAACCACAGAATGTAAATATACACATATTTTATATATCCTATAATATACCCTACAATACGCTATGGAATTTTTATTCTAATCGCCAGAAGATGTCCACATTAAAAAGAAATTGTGCCTGCATGCCATTATAGCCATGCCCACCTTCTAAACCAGATTTTTACTGGCCTACTGTAACAAAAATCATCATTTTCAACTACCTAGAGTAGGCAAATGGTTTTCATACAGTATTACTTAAGTATTACAACTGGGTGAGTGCACTGTGATGGTTTAGTACACAATAGGAGTATGGTTCTCCATATTAGTACTCCCCAAATAATTGTGAACAAAATGTGCATTGATTTGCGGAAACACACTGCGGTCTATAGGATAACATACAATGTAGAGTAGAATTTCCATTTAGACTTAAAATGATAGGTTAATTCTGTTGAATGCACTTGGCACTTTACTTTATGCATTTGCGTAATTATGCTATCCGGGCACACTAAAAAGAGTTCATGTATTTGATAAAGATTAGGTAGGACATATGAATTATATTCCCCTTTTTAGAGTGTTAATGTCGCAGATTTTGTCACAATGTTTTTTTGTGGCAAAATCTGCGCAGAGGGCGTTCAAAATTACTTATTTCTATGTCAGCAAGGGAACTGGAGTAGATTTAAGGATGTCGCACGGCCTGCAAGAGAAAGCGCAGATGGACTAAATTGCCGGTCTTAATAAATGTCCCCCTAGGTTTTTGTAGGTGGTATATGCATTCTGTGGTGTGACACCATAGATTATTAGTTGTTTACTAGACCCATTGTTTGTAGGTTGGCTGGCTAATGTATCTAAAATGAAAAATTAATCAACTTTTTTAAATTGGCATTTATATAAAAAAATTGCTTTGTTTCTACAGCTTATGAGTTGCATGATCTTGCATCCACACTTTTTTCCATGTGTCCCTTACTTTATGCAAACATACAGTCATAAAATTAGCAATATTTAGCACACAGAAAAGGTTAAAATGTTTTTTTGTGACTGGGAAGCTAGCTGACCTGCTGGCTGTCTGAGCCTGATTCCCCCAGAATAAACTGCGCTGTAGTGGTAAGTTAGAGACTACCTGTGTATTAGTTAGAGCCCAGACGAGCAGGTGTTTATTTTGATGTTTTTTTGTGTTATGTGCTGTGTCTTCAGCCAAGTGACTATTAATTTGGATACCACGAGTTGTGCTGCGCTGCGGAGCAAATAAAGCGATATTTTGACTTTTGACACTTGAAGTATTAGAATCTGTCATTGCTGACCCCACTGCAAGAACACAATCTCTTACAGTATTTTTTTGCGACAAATTCAACTAATGGCATGCAACACTTTGTAAACTTGCAATCCATGGCAGACACTCCAAAAAATAAGTGTAAAAATGGGAACCAGGAAAATACAGTGTAACCTTCCAGCAGCTTGTTATAGAGCAGGAAGAGATAAACAGTTTGATATATAGTTTTTTAGGAAACAATTCAGTGAAACTTGTATTTCATTTATTTAAATATCTTCTCATTCTGGGCTTTGAAGTCAAGGAGGCAGCCCTATCAATTATTGATATCATTAGTCAATCATAGTGGGAAGGTTGTCAATCACTGATAGGAGTCTTCTTGACTTCATAGCGCAGAATAAAGAGGGATTTAAATGAATACATCATACTGAAACTTTTCTCATAAAACAAAAAAATTAATCTGCTCAGATCCTCCTGCTCTCTAGCATGTTGCCTGCAACTCAAATACCATATTCAATGTGACAGGTTCCCTTTAATATATTAATCCCTTATATTAGACAGTCTAAAACTGCACCAGATTTACCACAGTTGCTAATGCTGGATGATAAAACGTGTTGTACCTTTACACTGTCCAGCTAAAGTTTATATAAACTATTACCTGATTTCTTTGTGTGAGAATTTTGCTCTGCAACCTTGGTGCATTAGTAAATCTTCCGCACTGTTCTCAATGTTTGTTTGACATGCGGTTTGAAAATTATAGCTATCAGTATGCAACTCTATGCCTTTACAATTATATGTTTCAGCAACGAGGAAAAGAAAACTTTATAGAATACTTTTTGTAATACAGTTGTATTGAATAGTGCATTTGACTTTACTTTTGACTTGTCTTGATGGTCTAAGATCCCAACATATTGCACAGGACGCGTCTTTGGAATAAGTCTATTTATACATGAAGTAAGCACCTGATGGTCTCAATTGAAATATTGTACAATCTGTACACCACAAACATAGAGTAGAATTAACCATTCATACATCTTTGTTTTTGTGATTACAAAATATTGCTTTTTTCACATTTTCTATATTTTTTTAAAGTATTTTGCTTGTCCAGCAGCTCTTACAACTTAAAACATTTTACTAGTATTCTTGCTTGTCCAGTGACCCTTGTATAGCTGGCTTTTTTCCCAGAACATCAATTTTGCCACTTATGGTCTTTATTCTCTTTTTGGGAAACAACTATATATGCAAAAATAATATATATATATATATATATATATATATATATATATATATACAGTTGCGTTCAAAATTATTCAACCCCCAATGCTGTAAAGGGTTTTAGGGAATTTAGTGTACATTTGTAATTGTGTTCAGAATGAAATCTTACAAGGACTTTTTAAAGAACCAAATGCAACTAAAATGACATCAATTGTTTTTGTAATACAGTATTAAATGTTTTTTTTTTTTGTGATTTCTTCATTGACACAATTATTCAACCCCTTAAAGACTACCACTCTTAAGAACAGAGGTTCATTCAAGTGTTTTTGATCAGGTATTGAAAACACCTGTGGATGTCAAGGAGCAGCAATCAAGCATAATAAGCACCAATTAGGCAGATTTAAAATGACTGTGATACTCAGCTCCTTCTAGACATTTACTGGTGTGTTTACAAACATGGTGAAGTCAAGAGAATGGTCCAGGAAGACAATAGAAGAGGTGATTTCTCTTCACTGGAAGGGCAATGGCTATAAGAAGATTGCAAAGATGTTAAACATACTAAGAGACACCATAGGAAGCATCATTCGCAAATTCAAGGCAAAGGGCACTGTTGAAACGTTACCTGGTCGTGGCAGAAAGAAGATGCTGACTTCGACTGCTGTGCGCTACCTGAAGCGCAAAGTGGAGAAAAGTCCCCGTGTGACTGCTGAGGAACTGAAAAAAGATTTGTCAGATGCGGGTACTGAAGTTTCAGCTCAGACAATAAGGCGCACTCTGCGTAATTAAGGCCTCCATGCCAGAACTCCCAGGCGCACGCCCTTGCTGTCTCCAAAGAATAAGAAGAGTCGACTGCAGTATGCCAAAAGTCATGTGGACAAACCACAAAAGCTTTGGGATAGTGTTCTGTGGACTGATGAAACAAAATTACAACTGTTTGGGCCCATGGATCAACGCTATGTTTGGAGGAGGAAGAACAAGGCCTATGAAGAAAAGAACACCTTGCCTACTGTGAAGCATGGTGCGGAGTCAATCATGCTTTGGGGCTGTTTTGCTTCTACAGGTACAGGGAAGCTTCAGCGTGTGCAAGGTACCATGAATTCTCTTCAGTGCCAGGAGATATTGGATGAAAATATTATGCAGTCCGTCACAAACCTGAGGCTTGGGAGACATTGGACCTTTCAACAGGACAATGATCCCAAGCATAGCTCCAAGTCCACTAGAGCATGGTTGCAGATTAAAGGCTAGAACATTTTGAAGTGGCCATCGCAGTCACCAGACTTAAATCCGATTGAGAACCTCTGGTGGGACTTAAAGAAAGCAGTTGCAGCGCGCAAGCCTAAGGATGTGACTGAACTGGAGGCTTCTGCCCATGAAGAATGGGCGAAGATACCCGTAGATCGCTGCAAGGCACTTGTGTCAAGCTACGCTTCACGTTAAAAAGCTGTTATAACTGGAAAAGGATGTTGTACTAAGTACTAAGATTGAATGTCACTTGGGGGTTGAATAAAACTGATAATACTGTGAGCACAGAAAATACATTTGTGGTTATTAATTATAAATGGCATGTTATATTTGTCTGACTTACAAGTGCCTCTGTGATTTAATTGTAAAGAAGATGACTGAAATGATCAAAATCAATGTCAAACTGGCCAAAACACTCAATTCCAGTGGGGGTTGAATACTTTTGAACACAACTGTGTATATATACATACATATATATATATATATATATATATATATAGAGAGAGAGAGAGAGAGAGAGAGAGAGAGAGCAGGAAAGAGAAAAAAAACTAGCACACGTTTCAAATTATAAATAGAAATTATTTGTTGATATTATTATTATTATTTTTTTATAATTTTATATTATATAATACATAATAGGTCTTTCAGTTTTAAATAACTAAAGTGTAATTATAACCCAGTAAAATAAAGTAAATCCTCGCCTGTCAGTCAAATTAAATCAATAGGAGTTTTCTGCATTTGTACACCATCATGTTTCCATTTACTGTAAGCATAAAGATTAGTGTTGCGTGAAGCAAAGCATTCAAAGTAGAATTTGATCTGAAGTTTAGGAAAACTTCGATTTGCAATTAATCCGAATTTTCTTGTACGAATCAAGTTTTCCTAAAATGGTAGCTGCGAGATCACCGATAATGCCATGCAGCCAGCCATTCCACAGATAGCCATCTCCTGTGAAGGGACAGCCCTATAACACCCTCATGTCACGCAGTCTCCGCCATTGTATTGTGAGCCGAGCATAGGGAGAGACATGGCAAGCGCTCATGAGCTAGAGACAGTGTTGCTGAAAATTATTAATAGAAGTATTTTATACCAATAAGATAGATGCCTTTTTTATTCCAGTGCCCAGCGTGCCAACGAATACCATCCAGTCTGAACCCCTTAGAGGGACCAGGTCTTAATGATGACCATACTCTTGTTTCACTGGCTTTACGTACTAGAAAAGTCACTAAGATGCAGAGAGGAGCTCGATGTTCCTGATGACATATTCACATCGATATAAGATGATGTGGAGAAGGAGGAATAGCAGATGACAGAAGAAGGGCTCCCACCTTTGGGCAGGAGAGCGCTGGGGTTGAACTGGGTAGACCAGAACTGGGTAGACCAGAGCTGATTAATATTCTGTGTTTACTGTCACAGGAGATTGCAGGCAAGAACAGAAATGATATGTATATTGTCCCCCACCTAACCAGCCAAACCCCATACCAGCAACAGCCCCTGTTTAAAGATGCATTAAGGGTAGGGATAAGCAAACCAGAACTGCATTGTTCTGGTTCGTACCGGATTTTGGGGTGTTCGTGACCCGGACCCGAATCCGAACATTTACATAAAAGTTCGGATTCGGGTTCGTTGTTCGGCAATTTCTAAGGCGCATTTTGAAAGCCTGCAAAGCAGCCAATCAACAAGCGTCATACTACTTGCCGAAAGGGGCCATCACAGCCATGCCTACTATTGGCATGGCTGTGATTGGCCAAGTGCAGCATCTGACCCAGCCTCTATTCAAGCTGGAGTCACGTCGCGCCGCACGTCACTCTGCTCTGATTAGTGTAGGGATAGGAAGCAGCTGCTGTTAGGGCGACATTAGGCAGGGATTAACACAGCAAAAACACTTAATGAAATGATCGATCTACAGCTGTGAATCATTCAACTTCTGCTAGTTAATTGCTTATTGTGTTCAGGCTGCCCAGAACGTTTTTCTGTCACTTTTTTCTGGGGTGATCGGCGGCCATTTTGTGTCTTGTGGTGAGCAAGCACAAGCTGCCACCAAGTCCATTAATCCATCAATAGTATGTTTTTTTTTTTGCTATATCCTACATCAGGGGCTTGGCTGTGCTTATTCTCACCCCTAAAAACTCAGGATAGAATTTACTGTATTTTATTGAGAGGTGAAATTCACTTCGAAAAATAGCAATCCTCTAAATCTGGTGTTCCAGCTGTGACTGGACAAGTTTCATAGTGTCCGTCAAAGGATATATTATTTTCTGGGGGGAAATTCAGTTGCAAAAATAGAAATACCGTAAATCTGGTGTTCCAGCTGTGACTGGACAAGTTTCATAGTGTCCGTCAAAGGATATATTATTTTCTGGCGTGAAATTCAGTTGGAAAAATAGAAATACCGTAAATCTGGTGTTCCAGCTGTGACTGGACAAGTTTCATAGTGTCCGTCAAAGGATATATTATTTTCTGGCGTGAAATTCAGTTGCAAAAATAGAAATACCGTAAATCTGGTGTTCCAGCTGTGACTGGACAAGTTTCATAGTGTCCGTCAAAGGATATATTATTTTCTGGGGTGAAATTCAGTTGCAAAAACAGAAATACCGTAAATCTGGTGTTCCAGCTGTGACTGGACAAGTTTCATAGTGTTCTGTTTCAGTATCTTGCATTGTGTATTGGTATGCTCCTCTCTTCTCCTCCCCCCTCTGTTTCAGCTTCTAGTTGTTTCAGTCTAGACACTTCCTGTTTTCTCTGTCATGAATTGCTGTTTGTGTATGCTGTAAATCTGAGGAGAATCTGAGGAGAATATTATTAGTATCTCATTTTCTTGTCAAGGAGAATATTGTTGGCATCATTCTTTTACCATTGGATTCCCTGCATATCTTGTAATACAATCTCCGGATTAAAGACTACTTGATTAACTCCTGGGTGTCTGATGCGGAAACTGTAAGTGGAGAATGTCTGATTCAACAACTCACCTCACAGATGCGTGATTGTTTAAGGCTGACATTTCGAAACGCCACATATAGTTTCCGTCAAAGGATATATTATTTTCTGGAGTGAAATTCAGTTGCAAAAATAGCAATACCGTAAATCTGGTGTTCCAGCTGTGACTGGACAAGTTTCATAGTGTCCGACAAAGGATATATTATTTTCTGGGGTGAAATTCATTTGCAAAAATAGAAATACCGTAAATCTGGTGTTCCAGCTGTGACTGGACAAGTTTCATAGTGTCGGTCAAAGGATTTATTATTTTCTGAGGGGAAATTCAGTTGCAAAAATAGAAATACCGTAAATCTGGTGTTCCAGCTGTGACTGGACAAGTTTCATAGTGTCGGTCAAAGGATTTATTATTTTCTGAGGGGAAATTCAGTTGCAAAAATAGCAATACCGTAAATCTGGTGTTCCAGCTGTGACTGGACAAGTTTCATGGTGTCTGTCAAAGGATTTATTATTTTCTGAGGGGAAATTTAGTTGCAAAAATAGCAATACCGTAAATCTGGTGTTCCAGCTGTGACTGGACAAGTTTGATAGTGTCCGTCTAAGGATATATTTTTTTCTGGGGTGAAATTCAGTTGCAAAAATAGCAATACCATAAATCTGGTGTTCCAGCTGTGACTGGACAAGTTTCATAGTGTCCGTCAAAGGATATATTATTTTCTGGGGTGAAATTCATTTGCAAAAATAGAAATACCGTAAATCTGGTGTTCCAGCTGTGACTGGACAATAGACTTGAGCGAACACCTAGATGTTCGGGTTCGAGAAATTCGGCCGAACTTCCCGAAAATGTTCGGATTCAGGATCCGAACTCGACCCGAACTTCATCCCAAACCCGAACCCCATTGAAGTCAATTGGGACACGAACTTTTGGCACTAAAAGGGCTATAAAATAGTCCAGGAAAGGACTAGAGGGCTGCAAAAGGCAGCAAAATGTAGGATAATCCACTGCAAACAAATGTGGATAGGGAAATGAGTTAAAATAAAATTTAATAAATAAAAATAAAGCAATATATATTGGAGAGACGTCCCATAGCAGAGAACCAGGATTCAAGTCACCCACCAATGGAGAAGGCCACTTTCATTTATTTAGGCCCTGAAAGAGGACAGTGGTCGCATAGCAGAGAATCAGGCATTATGTCACCACCAATGGAGAAGGCCAATTTTAGATAATTAAGCCCCTGGCACATAGACGGAGGAGAGGTTCATTCAACTTTTGGTTGCACCGCAATATAATGGTAAAATTAAAAAAAGAGGATTCAATAAAGAAGTGCCCCGGAGTACAAGAATATATGGTTGAGGGGGAGGCAGTAATAAATGTCTATTCTGCACAAGAGATGGACAGGTCCTGAGGGATACATGCCTGGTTCATATTTATGAACGTCAGCTTGTCCAACGTTGGCTGTGGACAGGCGGCTGCGATTGTCAGTAATAACGCCACCTGCCGTGCTGAATACACGTTCAGACAAAATGCTGGCTGCCAGGCAGGCCAGCACCTCCAAGGCATAAAAGGCTAGCTCTGGCCACATGGACAATTTGGAGACCCAGAAGATGAATGGGGCCGAACCATCAGTCAGTTCGTGGAGGGGTGTGCACACGTACTGTTCAACCATGTTAGTGAAATGCTGCGTCCTGCTAACACATTCCGTATCAGGTGGTGGTACAGTTAGCTGTGGTGTAGTGACAAAACTTTTCCACATTTCTGCCATGCTAACCCTGCCCTCAGAGGAGCTGGCCGTGACACAGCTGCGTTGAGGACCTCTTGCTCCTCCTCTGCCTTCGCCTTGGGCTTCCACTTGTTCCCCTGTGACATTAGGGAATGCTCTCAGGAGCGGGTCTACCATCGTGCGCTTGTACTCGCGCATCTTCCTATCACGCTCCAGTGCAGGAAGTAAGGTGGGCACATTGTCTTTGTACCGAGGTTCCAGAAGGGTGGCAACCCAGTAGTCCGCACACGTTAAAATGTGGGCAACTCTGCTGTCGTTGCACAGGCACTGCAGCATGTAGTCGCTCATGTGTACCAGGCTCCCCAGAGATAAGGACAAGCTGTCCTCTGTGGGAGGCGTATCGTCATCGTCCTCCGTATCCCCCCAGCCATGCACCAGTGATGGGCCCAAGCTGCGTTGGGTGCCAACCCGCTGTGAACCTCCCTCATCCTCATCCACCTCCTCCTCATCCTCCTCGTCGTCCAGTAGTGGGCTTTGGCTGGCCACATTTGTACCTGGCCTCTGAGGCACTTCTAACAGACTGGCCTGAAAGTGCTAAAAATTACACCCTCATCCTCCTCCTACTCCTCCTCCTGGGCCACCTCCTCTTCCATCATCGCCCTAAGTTTTTTCTCAAGGAGACATAGAAGTGGTATTGTAATGTTGATAACGACGTCATCGCCACTGGCTATGTTGATGGAATACTCGAAACAGCGCAACAGGGCACACAGATCTCACATGGAGGCCCAGTCATTGGTGACGAAGTGGTGCTGTTCCGCAGTGCGACTGACGCGTGCGTGCTGCAGCTAAAACTCCACTATGGCCTGCTGCTGCTCGCACAGTCTCTCCAGCATGTGCAAGGTGGAGTTCCACCTGGTGGGCACGTCGCATATGAGGCGGTGAGCGGGAAGGCCAAAGTTCCGCTGTATCGCAGACAGGCGAGCAGCGGCAGGATGTGAATGCCGGAAGCGCGCACAGACGGCCGCACTTTATGCAGCAGCTCTGACATGTCGGGGTAGTTGTGAATGAACTTCTGCACCACCAAATTCAGCACATGAGACAGGCAAGGGATGTGCGTCAAACCGGCTAGTCCCAGAGCTGCGACGAGATTTCGCCCATTATCGCACACCACCAGGCCGGGCTTGAGGCCCACCGGCAGCAACCACTGGTCGGTCAGTTGTTTAATACCCCGCCACAACTCCTGCACGGTGTGGGGTCTTTCCCCCAAATATATGAGTTTCAGAACGGCCTGCTGACGTTTTCCATGGGCTGTGCTGAAGTTAGTGGTGAAGGTGTGTGGCTGACTGGATGAGCAGGTGGAAGCAGAGGAGGAGGAAGTCGAGTAGGAGGCTACAGGAGGCAAACAGTGATGCCCTGCGCGGCGACGGAATGATGTGCGACAAAGAACTCTCCGCCTGGGGCGCAGCTGCCACTACATTCACCAAGTGTGCAGTTAGGGAGATATAGCGTTCATGGCCGTGCTTACTGGTCCACATATCTGTGGTTAGGTGGACCTTGCCACAGATGGCGTTGCGCAGTGTACACTTGATTATATCGGATACTTGGTTGTGCAGGGAAGGCACGGCTGTCTTGGAGAAGTAGTGGTGGCTGGGAACAACATACAGTGGGACAGCCATCGCAATCAGCTGATTGAAGCTGTCTGTGTCCACCAGCCTGAATGACAGCATTTCAAAGGCCAGTAGTTTAGAAATGCTGGCATTCAGGCCCAGGGCTCGAGGGTGGCTAGGTGGGAATTTACGCTTTCTCTCCAAGGTTTGTGAGATGGAGAGCTGAACGCTGCCGTGTGACATGGTGGAGATGCTTGGTGACGCAGGTGGTGGTGTCGGTGGCACATCCTCTGTTTGGTGGGCGGCAGGTGCCAACATTCCTCCCGAGGCGGAGGAAGAGGCCGAGGCAGAAGTTAATGCTTTGCATGTAGATGCCTGGTCATGCAGGTTGTTCTAAGGTTCTGAACGTTAATGCCTCACTTCAGGCTCTGATGGCACAGCGTGCAAACCACTCGGCTCTTGTCGTCAGCACATTGTTTAAAGAAGTGCCATGCCAGGGAACTCCTTGAAGCTGCCTTTGGGGTGCTCAGCCCCTGGTGGCGGTGGCCACTCCAGTAGCAGGCGAACTCTCTTGGTGGCGGCTGTTCTGCTTTTGCCCCCGGCTCCCTTTTTTGCTACGCTGTTGGCTCGGTCTCACCACTGCCTCTTCCTCTGAACTATAAAAGTCAGTGGCATGACCTTCATTCCATGTGGGGTCTAGGACCTCATCGTCCGCTGCATCGTCTTCCACACAGTCTTCCTCCCTGACCTCCTGTTCGGTCTGCACACTGCAGAAAGACGCAGCAGTTGGCACCTGTGTTTCCTCATCATCAGAGACGTGCGGACTCCGATGAGGTGGTATTCCCATGTCCTCATCATCAGAAAAGTGGTTGTGCATCAGTGCATTCTATGTCTTCCACCACTGGGGAAGGGCTAGGTGGATTCCCTTGGGAAACCCTGCCAGCAGAGTCTTCAAACAATATAAGAGACTGCTGCATAACTTGAGGCTCAGACAGTTTCCCTGATCTGCATGGAGGTGATGTGATAGACTGATGGGCTTGGTTTTCAGGTGCCACCTGTGCGTTTTCTGCAGAAGACTTGGTGGGAGTTAATGTTGTAAACGTGCTGGATCCACTGTCGGCCACCCAATTGACTAGCGCCTGTACCTGCTCAGGCCTTACCATCCTTAGAACGGCATTGGGCCCCACCAAATATCTCTGTAAATTCTGGCGGGTACTGGAACCTGAGGTAGTTGGTTCACTAGGACGTGTGGCTGTGGCCAGTAACACCACCACAACCGCGTCCGCGTCCCTTACTAGATGTTTTCCTAATTGTTACCGTTCACCAAGCACCACAATTAGAAAAAAAAAATGTGGTCCAATGTATTGATTTCACTATCTGCCTATTTATTTATGTACCGTATTACACTAATCCAGGCACAGCAGTAACCACTGATTTGGAGGAATATCAATTGTAGGCCTAGTATTTAGGCCCTGGATGAAAGGTATCCTTTTATGGACAGATTTACACTTGGAAATGCACAGTAGCGTGTGAAAAAATATGTAGGATTATGCCTTCAGCAATTGTATTTTAATACTTTGTGTAATATATCCTTTAATGGACAGAAATACAATGGAAGATGCACGGTAGCGTGTGAAGTTATTGAGGATGACCCTCTCAGCATTTGTATATGCACCTTGAGTGTAATATACCCTTTTACGGACAGAATAACACTTGGCCTGCAACAGCTGGAACACCAGTTTCAGGGTATTGCTATATTGGCAAGTGAATTTCACTCCAGAAGAAAATATACACTTTTATGGACAGATTTAAAAGAAGCCTGCAACACCCCAGAAGAAAATCTATCCTTTGACGGATACTATTAAACTTTTCCAGTCACAGCTGGAACATCAGATTTACTGTATTTCTATTTTGGCAACTGAATTTCACCCCAGAAAAAAATATACCCTATTACGGACAGATTTAAACTAGACCTGCAACAGCTGGAACACCAGATTCAGGGTATTGCTATTTTGGCAATTAAATTTCACCCCAGAAAAAAATATACCCTTTTATGGACAGATTTAAAAGAAGCTTGCAACAGCTAGAACAACAGTTTTACTGTATTTCTAATTTGGCAACTGAATTTCACCGCAGAAAATAATAAATATTTTGCCGGACACTATTAAACTTGGCCAGCCACTGCTGGGACACCAGATTTACGATATTGCTATTTTGGCAATGAATTTCACCCCAGAAAATTATCTATCCTTTGCCGTACACTATTAAACTTGGCCAGCCACTGCTGGGACACCAGATTTACGGTATTGCTATTTTAGCAATTGAATTTCATGCCAGAAAATAATATATCCTGTGACGGACACTAATAAACTTGGCCAGCCACAGCTGAAACCACTGATTTATGGTATTGCTATTTTGGCAATTGAATTTCACCCCAGAACAAAAGATATCCTTTGCCTGTCACTATTAAACTTGGCCAGCCACAGCTGATACCACAGATTTATGGTATTGCTATTTTGGCAACTGAATTTCACCCCAGAACATAATAATGCCTTTGCCGGACACTATTAAACTTGTCCAGTCACAGCTGGAACACCAGATTTACGGTATTTCTATTTTTGCAACTAAATTTCACCGCAGAAAATAATTTATCATATGACGGACACTATGAAACTTGTCCAATCACAGCTGGAACACCGGATTTACAGTATTTCTATTTCTGAAACTTAATTTCACTGCAGAGAATAATATATCCTATGACGGACACTATGAAACTTGTCCAGTCACAGCTGGAACACCAGATTTACGGTATTGCTATTTTGGCAATTGAATTTCACCCCAGAAAACTATCTATCCTTTGCTGGACACTATTAAACTTGGCCAGCCACTGATGGGACACCAGATTTACGGTATTGCTATTTTGGCAATTAAATTTAACCCCAGAAAATTATCTATCCTTTGCCGGACACTATTAAACTTCGCCAGCCACTGCTGGGATACCAGATTTACGGCATTGCTATTTTGGCTATTGAATTTCACCCCAGAACAAAATATATCCTTAGCCGGACACTATTAAACTTTGCCAGCCACTGCTGGGACACTAGATTTAGGAGATTGCTATTTTGGCAATTGAATTTCACCACAGAAAAAAATATATCCTTTGCCAGACAGCAGACAGTATTACACTTGGCTACCCACTGCTGGAACACCAGATTTAGGGGATTGCTATTTTGGCAATTGAATTTAACCCCTTAAACAAAAATATAGAAATTTCTATCCTGAGTTTCTAGGGGTGACAATAAGCACAGCCAAGCCCCTCATTTTGGATATAGCAAAAAATAACATAGTATTGATGGATTGATGGACTTGGTGGCAGGTTGTGCACCACAAGACACAAAATGGCCGCCAATCAAAGTGACAGAAAAACACTCTGTGCAGCCTAAAAACCAGTGAGCAATTAACTAGCAGAAGTTGAATGATTCACATCTGTAGATCGATCACTTCATTAGGAGTTTTTGCTGACTTTTCCCTGCCTAATTTCCCCTTCACAGAAGCTGCGTCCTCTCCCTACACTAATTAGAGCAGTGTGACGTACGGCGCTACGTGACTCCAGCTTAAATAGAGGCTGGGTCACATGCTGCACTTGGCCAATCACAGCCATGCCATTAGTAGGCATGGCTGTGATGGCTTCTTAGGGCAAGAAGTAAAACGCTAGCTGATTGGCTGCCGTGCACCCCTTCAGAAAGCGGGAAAAAATCGCCGAACAACGGACCCGAAACCGAACTTTTTTAAAATGTTCGGGTCCGGGTCCGGGTCCCGAACACCCAAAATTCAGTACGAACCCGAACTATGCTCGAACTGTTCGCTCAACCCTACAGGACAAGTTTAATAGTGTTCGTCAAAGGATATATTATTTTCTGGGGTGAAATTCAGTTGCAAAATTCGAAATACAGTAATTCTGATGTTCTAGCTGTGGCTGGACAAGTAGTTTAATAGTATCCGTCAAATTATATATTTTGTTCTGGGGTGAAATTCAATTGCCAAAATAGCAATACCCAAAATCTGGTGATCCAGCTGTTGCAGGCCAAGTGTAAATCTGTACTTAAAAGGGTATAATACACTCAGCGTGCATATCAAGTGTATTTATTTCCGTTAAAGGGTATATTACACAAAGTGTTAAAATACAAGTGCTGAAAGCATAATCCTATATAAATTTTCACAGGCTACTGTGCATCCCCAAGTGTAAATCTGTCCGTAAAAGGATACCTTTCATCCAGGGCCTAAATACTAGGCCTACAATTGATTTTCCCCTAAATCTGTGGTTACACCTGTGCCTGGATTAGTGTAATACGGTACATAAATATATAGCCAGATAGTGTTAGGTGTCTGTAAAATAAGGCCGGAATTTGAATTCCGTACATTGGGCCAAATAATTTTTTTTCTTATTGTGGTGAACGGTAACAATGAGAAAAACTTCTAGTAAGGGACGCGAACGCGGACATGTTCGTGGTGTGGTTAGTGGACCCTCTGATGCTGGGAGAGGACGTGGCCGTTCTGCCACAGCCACACGTCCTAGTGAAGCAAGTAACTCAGGTTACAGTAACCGCCAGAATTTACAGCGATATTTGGTGGGGTCCAATGGCGTTCTAAGGATGGTAAGTCCTGAGCAAGTACAGTCGCTAGTCAATTGGTTGGCCGACAGCGTAGCAAAAGAGGGAGCAGGGGGCAAAAGCAGAACAGCAGCCGCCAAGAGAGTTCGCCTGCTACTGGCCACCGCCACCAGAAACCGAGCACCCCAAAGGCAGCTTTAAGGAGTTCCCTGGCATGGCACTTCTTCAAAATATGTGCTGACGACAAGACCCGAGTGGTTTGCACGCTGTGCCATCAGAGCGTGAAGCGAAGCATTAACGTTCTGAACCTTAGAACAACCTGCATGACCATGCATCTACATGCAAAGCATGAACTGCAGTGGAGTAAACACCTTAAAAACAAGGAACTCACTCATGCTGCCCATGCTCCCTCTTCTGCTGCTTCCTCGGCCTCTGCCTCCGCCTCGGGAGGAATGTTGGCACCTGCCGTCCACCAAACAGAGGATGTGCCACCAACACCACCACCTCCGTCACCAAGCATCTCCACCATGTCAAACGGCAGCGTTCAGCTCTCCATCTCACAAAAATTGGAGAGAAAGTGTAAATTCCCACCTAGCCACCCTCGAGCCCTGGGCCTGAATACCAGCATATCTAAACTTCTGGCCTTTGAAATGCTGTCATTCAGGCTGGTGGACACAGACAGCTTCAAAAAGCTGATAGCGATGGCTGTCCCACAGTATCTTGTTCCCAGCCGCCACTACTTCTCCAAGAGAGCTGGGCCTTCCCTGTACAAATAAGTATCCGATAAAATCAAGTGTGCACTGCGCAACGCCATGTGTGGCAAGGTCCACCTAACCACAGATGCGTGGACCAGTAAGCACGGCCAGGGATGCTATATCTCCCTAACTGCGCACTGGGTAAATGTAGTGGCAGCTGGGCCCCAGGCGTAGAGTTCTTTGTCGCACATCATTCCGCCGCCGCGCAGGGCATCATTGTTTGCCTCCTGTAGCCTCCTCCTCCTACTCGGCTTCCTCCTCCTCTTCTTCCACCTGCTCATCCAGTCAGCCATACACCTTCACCACCAACTTCAGCACAGCCCGGGGTAAACGTCAGCAGGCCGTTCTGAAACTCATATGTTTGGGGAACAGGCCACACACCACTCAGAAGTTGTGGCGGGGTATTGAACAACAGGCCGACAAGTGGTTGCTGCCGGTTGGCCTCAAGCCCGGCATGGTGGTGTGCGATAATGGGCGAAATCTCGTCACAGCTCTGGGACTAGCCGGTTTGATGCACATCCTGCAGCTGCTCGCCTGTCTGCGATACAGCGTAACTTGGCCTTCCGCTCACCGCCTCATATGCGACGTGCCCACCCGGTGGAACTCCACCTTGCACATGCTGAGAGCCATATTGGAGTTTCAGCTGCAGCACGCATGGGTCAGTCGCACTGCGGAACAGCACCACTTCACCACCAATGTCTGGGCCTCCATGCGAGACCTGTGTGCCCTCTTGCGCTGTTTCGAGTACTCCACCAACATGGCCAGTGGCGATAACGCCGTTATCAGCGTTACAATACCACTTCTATGTCTCCTTACGAAAACACTTAGGGCAATGATGGAAGAGAAGGTGGCCCAGGAGGAAGAGTTAGAGGGGTCATTTTTAGTACTTTCACGCCAGTCTCTTAGAAGTGGCTCAGAGGGAGGTTTTTTGCAAAAGCAGAGGCCAGGTACAAATGTGGCCAGCAAGGGCCCACTACTTGAGGACAAGGAGGACTAGGATGAGGAGGTGGAGGAGGATGAGAATGAAGCATGTTCACAACGGGATGGCACCCAACACAGCTTGGGCCCATCACTGGTGCATGGCTGGGGGGAAACGGAGGACGATGACAATACGCCTCCCACAGAGGACAGCTTGTCTTTACCTCTGGGCAGCCTGTCACACATAAGCAACTACATGCTGCAGTGCCTGCACAATGACAGCAGAGTTGCCCACATTTTAACGTGTGCGGACTACTGGGTTGCCACCCTGCTGGATCCCCGGTACAAAGACAATGTGCCCACCTTACTTCCTGCACTGGAGCGTGATAGGAAGATGCGCGAGTAAAAGCGCATGTTAGTAGATGTGCTACTGAGAGCATTCCCAAATGTCACAGGGGAACAAGTGGAAGCCCAAGGCGAAGGCAGAGGAGGAGCGAGAGGTCGCCAACACAGCTGTGTCACGGCCAGCTCCTCTGAGGGCAGGGTTAGCATGGCAGCGATGTGGAAAAGTTTTGTCACCACGCCACAGCTAACTGCACCACCACCTGATACGGAATGTGTTAGCAGGAGGCAGCATTTCACTAACAGTAAAACAGTACGTGTGCACACCCCTCCACGTACTGACTGATGGTTCGGCCCCATTCAACTTCTGGGTCTCCAAATTGTCCATGTGGCCAGAGCTAGCCTTTTATGCCTTGGAGGTGCTGACGTGCCCGGCGGCCAGCGTTTTGTCTGAAAGTGTATTCAGCACGGCAGGTGGAGTCATTAATGACAAACGCAGCCGCCTGTCCACAGCCAACGCGGACAAGCTGACGTTCATAAAAATGAACCAGGCATGGATCCCACAGGACCTGTCCATCCCTTGTGCAGAATAGACATTTAAAACTACCTCCCCTTAACCATATATTCTTGTACTCCAGGGCACCTCTTTATTGAATCCTCTTTTTTTAATTATACCATTATTTTGCAGGGCAACCCAAAGTTGAATGAACCTCTCCTCCGTCTGGGTGCCAGGGGTCTAAATATCTGAAAGTGGCCTTCTCCATTGGTGGGTGACATGAAGCTTGATTCTCTGCTTTGGGACCTCTCTCCCCTGTCTGGGTGCTGGGGCCTAAATAACTAAAAGTGGCCTTCTCCATTGGTGGGTGACATGATGCATATTTTGCTGCTATGGGACCTCTCTCCTCTGTCTGGGTGTCAGGGGCCTAACTTTCACGTACTTGCTTTCTGTCTTGGTGGCAGACATTTAACTCTTTTTACTGTCTATTGACCGCCCCATTGTCTGGGTGTCATGGGCCTATATGTCATTTAATCATTTGTTGTCTTGGGGGAGATATTAAACACTTTTTACTGTCTAATGACCGCCCCATTGTCTGGGTGTCAGGGGCCTAAATTTCGTTTAATTGCTTGCTGTCTTGGTGGTAGACATTCAACTCTTTTTACTGTCTAATGACCGCCCCATTGTGTGGGTGTCAGGGGCCTAAATTTCACGTACTTGCTTGCTGTCTTGGTGGCAGACATTTAACACGTTTTTCTGTCTAATGACCACCCCATTGTCTTGGTGTCAGGGGCCTATATGTCGTTTAATTGCTTGCTGTCTGAGACATTAAACTCTTTTTACCGTCAAATGACCTCTCCTCTGTTTGGGTGTCAGGGGCCTACAAAAATGATAATGGCCTGTTCCATTGCAGGTTGACCTGAGGCCTGTGTTGCTGTTACGGGACCGCTTTCCTCTTTGCGGGTGCCATGGCCCTGAGTCTGTGAATGAGGCCTGTGGCACTGCAGGCAGACATGAATCCTTTTTGGCTGTAATGAGAACTTCAACTCCCATAGCATTCCCACCTGATGCCACCCCAACCTCCTATTCCACTCCTCCTCCTCCAAGTTGCCAATTGATATTGGTTAATTTTTCTTTATTTTTATTTTATTTTAAATCAATTCCTTATCCACATTTGTGTGCAGGGGATTTACCTACATTTTGCAGCCCTCTAGCCCTTTCCTGGGCTATTTTACAGCCTTTTTAGTGCCTAAAAGGCTTCAACATTTTCAGGAAGTTCGGCCGAACTTCCCGAACCCTTAACATCCAGGTGTTCGCTCAACTGTAATTATGGGTGCCTCGCTGCTATTAACAATGAGGACTGACTATGTAACGCCCCAGAGTGGCATTACCACCTTTGCACCCCACTACTGTCTTTATTTGTCAACCTCATGCTATCATGTGTATTTATTTCAGGTCCAAACACTGCATTTCCTGTTTTGCAACTGTTTATGCTGGGACCAAGTCAAAATTTGAAGAATGTTTCTGATGAACATTTACCAAAGTAAAGCTGCTATTCAACTTCATCACAAGTTCTGGACTAAATTATTTCTTCAAACTCCTCAACTCTACCCCTCCCATTTGCTGCTTCGGAGCAAATGCCTGGGGTCCAGTCGTATCCAGATAGGAGCACTGTGAGACAAAACATTAAGTGACATTTTAGGACACCTTATACCAGGCCCATTCGTACATCTGGGTACTCGGGACATCTTTAGGGCCCCAGAGGGCGGCCCACTGCAACTATACATTGTGGTCTTCATTATTAAATGAAAGGCGGCTGCGAGCTAATTGGCTACAGGGTTCTTCAACACAGCATGGCCGCAACCCATCCCCAGCACGGCTGCTCCGTGTGTTCATACCCTAAAGCAGAGTGGTCTGGGTATACCTGATTTATGGTGTTTAGTGACAAATTAATTCATAATAAATCACATTTCTTGGCAAACTTCGGGAGTTATCCACTCTCTTTAGCATCTTACATGTGGACAGGAAGTCAGTTTCTCTATTTATTCCTGAGACTGACATTGAAGCTCCCATAGGAATGAACAGAGATACTGCCTTTTTGTCCACATGCATGATTTTATATCTAATGGAGAGTCAGAGTGTGGGTCACATGACATAACAGTCACTATTAAAAAGATTATATTCACTACAATCTACATCATGTACCTTTCTAAAGGGCCAGAGAATAAACATTTTGTGTGGTAGTGCTTCTGTGAAGAATTCAATGGAAACACAAAGTATTGTATTTTTCAGGCTATTAGACATACCTTTTCTGCTAGAATCTGTTCTGCTATCTTCTGGTGTGTTGAATACTCCAAATGCTGCCCTTAGAAGCAGGAGACTCTGAGCTCCATTAGTAAGTGAAAGGTCCCGACAGGGCAGTTGTGTGAACAAAACATGTACTATGCTCTGTGTATATAATCAGTGTGTTCTTCTTACTCAACTTTCACATTTTACATACATTTCTGTAAATCATGACTAGTGTTGAGCGAACAGTTCGAGCATCGTTCGGGTTCGTACCGAATTTTGGGGTGTCCGGGACCCGGACCCGAACCCGGACATTTTCAAAAAAGTTCGGGTCCGTTGTTCGTCGATTTCTTCCCGCTTTCTGAAGAGCTGCACAGCAGCCAATCAGCTAGCGTTTTACTTCTTGCCCTAAGAGCCCATCACAGCCATGCCTACTAATGGCATGGCTGTGATTGGCCAAGTGCAGCATGTGACCCAGCCTCTATTTAAGCTGGAGTCACGTAGCGTCGCACGTCACACTGCTCTGATTAGTGTAAGGAGAGGACGCAGCTTCTGTCAGGGCGAGATTAGGCAGGTTAAAGTCAGCAACAGCACCTAATGAACGGATCGATCTACAGCTGAAAATCATTGAACTTCTGCTAGTTGCTGCCACCAAGTCCATCAATCCATCAATACTTGTTTTTTTTTTTGCTATATCCTACATCAGGGGCTTGGCTGTGCTAATTGTCACCCCTAGAAACTCAGGACAGCAATTTCTATATTTTATTAAGGGGTTAAATACAATTGCCCAAATACCAATCCCCTAAATCTGGTGTTCCAGCTTTGACTAGACAAGTACAATACTGTCTGCTGTCTGGCAAAGGATAGATTATTTTCTGGGGTGAAATTCAATTGCCAAAATAGCAATACCATAAATCAGTGGTTTCAGCTGTGGCTGGCAAAATAGAATAGTGTCCGCCAAAACATATATTTTGTTCTGGGGTGAAATTAATCTTGCAAAATAGCAATACCCTGATTCTGGTGTCCCAGCAGTTGCAGGCCAGGTTTCATACTGTCTGCCAAAACACATATTTTGTTCTGGGGTGAAAATAATTTAGCAAAATAGCAATACCCTGAATCTGGTGTCCCAGCAGTTGCAGGCCAGATTTCATAGTGTCTGCTAAAGCATATATTTTGTTCTAGGGTGAAATTAATCTGGCAAAATAGCAATACCCTGGAAATGGTGTCGCAGCAGTTGCAGGCCAGATTTCATAGTGTCTGCTAAAACATATAATTTGTTCTGGGGTGAAATTAATCTGGCAAAATAGCAATACCCTGATTCTGGTGTCCCAGCAGTTGCAGGCCAGATTTCATAGTGTCCGCTAAAACATATATTTTGTTCTGGGGTGAAATTCAATTCCTAAAATAGCAATACCATAAATCAGTGGTTTCAGCTGTGGCTGGCAAATTAGAATAGTGTCCGCCAAAACATATATTTTGTTCTGGGGTGAAATGAATCTGGCAAAATAGCAATACCCTGATTCTGGTGTCCCAGCAGTTGCAGGCCAGATTTCATAGTGTCTGCTAAAACATATATTTTGTTCTGGGATGAAATTAATCTGGCAAAATAGCAATACCCTGAATCTGGTGTCCCAGCAGTTGCAGGCCAGATTTCATAGTGTCCGCTAAAACATATATTTTGTTCTGGGGTGAAATTAATCTGGCAAAATAGCAATACCCTGATTCTGGTGTCCCAGCAGTTGCAGGCCAGATTTCATAGTGTCCGCTAAAACATATATTTTGTTCTGGGATGAAATTAATCTGGCAAAATAGCAATACCCTGAATCTGGTGTCCCAGCAGTTGCAGGCCAGATTTCATATTGTCTGCTAAAACATATATTTTGTTCTGGGGTGAAATTAATCTGGCAAAATAGCAATACCCTGAATCTGGTGTCGCAGCAGTTGCAGGCCAGATTTCATAGTGTCTGCTAAAACATATAATTTGTTCTGGGGTGAAATTAATCTGGCAAAATAGCAATACCCTGATTCTGGTGTCCCAGCAGTTGCAGGCCAGATTTCATAGTGTCCGCTAAAACATATATTTTGTTCTGGGGTGAAATTCAATTCCTAAAATAGCAATACCATAAATCAGTGGTTTCAGCTGTGGCTGGCAAAATAGAATAGTGTCTGCCAAAACATATATTTTGTTCTGGGGTGAAATGAATCTGGCAAAATAGCAATACCCTGATTCTGGTGTCCCAGCAGTTGCAGGCCAGATTTCAGGCTATTAGACATACCTTTTCTGCTAGAATCTGTTCTGCTATCTTCTGGTGTGTTGAATACTCCAAATGCTGCCCTTAGAAGCAGGAGACTCTGAGCTCCATTAGTAAGTGAAAGGTCCCGACAGGGCAGTTGTGTGAACAAAACATGTACTATGCTCTGTGTATATAATCAGTGTGTTCTTCTTACTCAACTTTCACATTTACATACATTTCTGTAAATCATGACTAGTGTTGAGCGAACAGTTCGAGCATCGTTCGGGTTCGTACCGAATTTTGGGGTGTCCGGGACCCGGACCCGAACCCGGACATTTTCAAAAAAGTTCGGGTCCGTTGTTCGTCGATTTCTTCCCGCTTTCTGAAGAGCTGCACAGCAGCCAATCAGCTAGCGTTTTACTTCTTGCCCTAAGAGCCCATCACAGCCATGCCTACTAATGGCATGGCTGTGATTGGCCAAGATGCAGCATGTGACCCAGCCTCTATTTAAGCTGGAGTCACGTAGCGTCGCACGTCACACTGCTCTGATTAGTGTAAGGAGAGGACGCAGCTTCTGTCAGGGCGAGATTAGGCAGGTTAAAGTCAGCAACAGCACCTAATGAGCGGATCGATCTACAGCTGAAAATCATTGAACTTCTGCTAGTTGCTGCCACCAAGTCCATCAATCCATCAATACTTGTTTTTTTTTGCTATATCCTACATCAGGGGCTTGGCTGTGCTAATTGTCACCCCTAGAAACTCAGGACAGCAATTTCTATATTTTATTAAGGGTTAAATACAATTGCCCAAATACCAATCCCTAAATCTGGTGTTCCAGCTTTGACTAGACAAGTACAATACTGTCTGCTGTCTGGCAAAGGATAGATTATTTTCTGGGGTGAAATTCAATTGCCAAAATAGCAATACCATAAATCAGTGGTTTCAGCTGTGGCTGGCAAAATAGAATAGTGTCCGCCAAAACATATATTTTGTTCTGGGGTGAAATTAATCTTGCAAAATAGCAATACCCTGATTCTGGTGTCCCAGCAGTTGCAGGCCAGGTTTCATACTGTCTGCCAAAACACATATTTTGTTCTGGGGTGAAAATAATTTAGCAAAATAGCAATACCCTGAATCTGGTGTCCCAGCAGTTGCAGGCCAGATTTCATAGTGTCTGCTAAAGCATATATTTTGTTCTAGGGTGAAATTAATCTGGCAAAATAGCAATACCCTGGAAATGGTGTCGCAGCAGTTGCAGGCCAGATTTCATAGTGTCTGCTAAAACATATAATTTGTTCTGGGGTGAAATTAATCTGGCAAAATAGCAATACCCTGATTCTGGTGTCCCAGCAGTTGCAGGCCAGATTTCATAGTGTCCGCTAAAACATATATTTTGTTCTGGGGTGAAATTCAATTCCTAAAATAGCAATACCATAAATCAGTGGTTTCAGCTGTGGCTGGCAAATTAGAATAGTGTCCGCCAAAACATATATTTTGTTCTGGGGTGAAATGAATCTGGCAAAATAGCAATACCCTGATTCTGGTGTCCCAGCAGTTGCAGGCCAGATTTCATAGTGTCTGCTAAAACATATATTTTGTTCTGGGATGAAATTAATCTGGCAAAATAGCAATACCCTGAATCTGGTGTCCCAGCAGTTGCAGGCCAGATTTCATAGTGTCCGCTAAAACATATATTTTGTTCTGGGGTGAAATTAATCTGGCAAAATAGCAATACCCTGATTCTGGTGTCCCAGCAGTTGCAGGCCAGATTTCATAGTGTCCGCTAAAACATATATTTTGTTCTGGGATGAAATTAATCTGGCAAAATAGCAATACCCTGAATCTGGTGTCCCAGCAGTTGCAGGCCAGATTTCATATTGTCTGCTAAAACATATATTTTGTTCTGGGGTGAAATTAATCTGGCAAAATAGCAATACCCTGAATCTGGTGTCGCAGCAGTTGCAGGCCAGATTTCATAGTGTCTGCTAAAACATATAATTTGTTCTGGGGTGAAATTAATCTGGCAAAATAGCAATACCCTGATTCTGGTGTCCCAGCAGTTGCAGGCCAGATTTCATAGTGTCAGCTAAAACATATATTTTGTTCTGGGGTGAAATTCAATTCCTAAAATAGCAATACCATAAATCAGTGGTTTCAGCTGTGGCTGGCAAAATAGAATAGTGTCTGCCAAAACATATATTTTGTTCTGGGGTGAAATGAATCTGGCAAAATAGCAATACCCTGATTCTGGTGTCCCAGCAGTTGCAGGCCAGATTTCATAGTGTCCGCTAAAACATATATTTTGTTCTGGGATGAAATTAATCTGGCAAAATAGCAATACCCTGAATCTGGTGTCCCAGCAGTTGCAGGCCAGATTTCATAGTGTCCGCTAAAACATATTGTGGGGAGTCGCTCTGGTAGACAGCGGTGCGGGTGCAGTTTAGAGGCAAAACAAGGAGTCCAGATTGTGCAACAAACAGTGTTTTATTCACACTTGCACACCATAAATGAAAAACAGTCTCTTTGGTGACAGTTCACACACAACGGAAATAACGTGGCAAAACAAAAACAGGCCAACACAGGTTCAGTCACCTGGGAGGTGTAGGTGCAGGTTCGCACCACGCTGTCGGCCCAGCCGCAGGAGAATCCAGCTTCAGGTAGCCAGGAACAAAACACCTCCTTGCTGAGCTCTTTCCTCCAGGACAGAGAACTCCTCAGCCCTGTTAGCAGCTCCAGGATAATCACAGCCTCCAGCTGCTGAGCTGGCTGAGCTTTTAAACCCAGCCCAAAACCAGGACTGGGTCGTGGGGAGCAGCCACCCACCCTACACTTTAGCTGCTCCCGGTAAGAGCCGGCCCGGATCGGCTTTGCAGCCATGCTATTTAAACTCTGTCAGTAGCACTAGCTGCTGCTGACATCAACAAAAACGGGCTCTTACCTCACCGAGGCTATGAACCTCGGTGACACATACCTGCCATCCACGACGGCACCCTGCACCTTACCACACACCCCCTTTGTTCAACCCTGAGGGGTGGACACATGTGAGGCAGTGGACGCGGGAAAGGGCATCTGCATTTCCCTGCAAGCGACCTGCCCTATGTTCCACGGAGAACTTGAAATTTTGAAGGGATAGGAACCACCTGGTGACCCGAGCATTCCTCTCCTTGGCCTGACTCATCCATTTGAGGGGGAATGGTCGGTCACCAGACGGAACCTCCTCCTAACAGGTAGTAGCGGAGAGATTCGAGTGCCCACTTGATAGCCAGGCACTCCTCTCCACTATACTATATCTGGACTCGGCGGGACTGAGCTTACGGCTCAGGAAGACAACGGGATGTTCTTCCCGTTGACCTCCTGCGACAGTACCGCACCGAGGCCTACCTCCGAGGTGTCGGTCTGTACGACAAACTCCTTGTTGAAGTCGGGTGTCACCAAAACCGGGGACCCACACAGGGCCGACTTCAACGCGGAGAAAGCCTCCTCCGCCTTCTCACTCCAGCTAACCCTCCCAGACTTTCGTCCCTTCAACAGGTCTGTCAATGGCGCTGCTATTGTGGCAAAGTGGGGCACAAACCTCATGTAGTATCCTACAATCCCCAGGAACGACTTTACCTGCCTGGTGGTGACCGGTCGGGGCCAGCTACGAATGGCCTCTACCTTAGTTACCTGAGGTTTGATGACTCCCGCCCAATTACATATCCCAGATATTTGGTCTCTTCAACCCAATCGCACACTTTTTGGATTGGCGGTTAGTCCAGCTTTCCTCAGGGCATCCACTACCGCCTGCACCTTGGGTAAATGGCTTTCCCAGTCGGTGCTGTGGATGACTACATCATCTAAGTAGGCCGAGGCGTACCGACGATGTGGTCGCAGCACTATGTCCATTAACCTCTGGAAAGTGGCGGGGCGCCATGCAGGCCAAAGGGTAACACCTTGTAGTGATACAGGCCCTGCGAGGTAACAAGCGCGGTTTTCCTTAGCCGCCTCCGTTAAGGGTACCTGCCAGTACCCTTTAGTGAGGTCCAGCACAGAAAAATAACGGGCTTGTCCTAAATTTTCAACAAGCTCGTCTACTCGGGGCATGGGATACGCGTCAAACTTGGATACTTCATTTAACTTGCGAAAGTCGTTGCAGAACCGCAACGTCCCATCCGGCTTGGGTATTAGGACTATGGGACTGGCCCACTCACTTTCGACTCCTCAATGACATCGAGCTTCAACATTAACTGCACTTCCTCCGCGATGGCCCGCCGCCGAGCCTCGGGTACCCGGTATGGTTTTAACCGGACCTTGGCCTGAGGCTCAGTGACGATGTCATGTCGGATGAGAGACGTGCGGCCAGGGAGGTCCGAGAACACATCCGTGTTCCGACTGAGGAACTCCCTGACTTCCTGAACTTGTGTGGAAGACAGGCTGTCTGCAATTTTTACCGTGGTTACGGCTTCACAGGCCTCGAACTGTGGGGCTGGACCCTTTTCACCTAGAAGCCCTGGCCGGGGCTGTGGTCGTCGGCCGTGTCCCTATCTTTCCACGGCTTTAGCAAATTCACATGGTACACCTGCTCCGGCTTGCGCCGCCTGGCTGGTGTACTTTGTAATTTACTTCCCTACCTTCTCGACCACCTCATAGGGGCCCTGCCACCTAGCTAGGAATTTGCTGTCAAGGGTGGGTACCAGAACCAACACTCGATCTCCCGGATTGAAGCCCCGTACCCGAGCCTGACGATTATACACCCTACTCTGGGCTTGTTGCGCTGCCTCCATATGCTCCCGGACCAACGGCAACACCCTTTCTATCCGTTCCTGCATCTGGGTGACATACTCAATGACACTTTTGTGGGGGACAGGCTGTTGTTCCCATGCTTCCTTGGCGATATCCAACAGGCCCCGAGGGTGTCTGCCATAAAGCAGTTCGAAGGGCGAGAACCCAGTAGAGGCCTGGGGTACCTCTCGCACTGCGAACATGAGATAGGGCAGAAGCAGGTCCCAGTCCTTCCCATCTCTAGACACCACCCTTTTTAACATATTCTTTAGAGTTTGGTTAAACCTCTCAACAAGACCGTCTGTTTGCGGATGGTAAACGGACGTCCGTAACTGCTTTATACGCAACAATTTACACAGTTCCTTCATTACTTTGGACATAAAAGGGGTCCCTTGGTCTGTCAGAACCTCTTTTGGCAGGCCCACACGGGAAAACATCTCCATTAACTCTTTGGCAATGAGCTTAGCTGAGGTATGTCGCAGAGGCACCGCCTCCGGATACCGAGTGGCATAGTCGAGAACTACCAGAATGTGTTGGTGGCCCCTAGCAGACTTTGGTACAGGCCCAATTAAATCCATAGCAATTCGCTCAAACGGTACTTCAATAATTGGCAGAGGTACCAGAGGACTACGGAAATGTGGCTGGGGGCTAGTTACCTGACAGGTTGGACAGGACTTACAATAATTTTCTACTTCCTTGAACACACTGGGCCAATAAAACCGCTGCAGTATGCGGTCCTGGGTTTTCTGCCACCCCAGGTGTCCCCCAAGAACATGTTGGTGGGCAAGCTCCATGACAAGCTTGCGATACGCTGTGGGCACCACCAACTGTTCAACAGGTTCACCTCGGATTTGGTTCACCCGATACAACATATCCTGCAGAACAATAAATCGTGGGAACATTAATTCAGCCCCTGGTTTCTGGGGTTTACCATCAATTTCCAGCACATTCTCCCAGGCCCTGGTTAGGGTTTGGTCCCGGTGTT
Source organism: Bufotes viridis (assembly GCA_033119425.1). Taxonomy (NCBI): domain Eukaryota; kingdom Metazoa; phylum Chordata; class Amphibia; order Anura; family Bufonidae; genus Bufotes; species Bufotes viridis. The sequence continues at coordinate 207,285,957 of CM065590.1, read as the reverse complement.
GTGCGGTCCCAAAATTTTCCCGGAGACATTGAGGTCTGCCAACTCAGGTCCCGGTGGCAAGTCCTCCGTGTCTCCCACCATTACACTCAGTGGGGTTGTCTCCCCACTACCGCTGCAGCAGTGGTCACCCCTACCGCTGGCCCTTCAGACTCGGGCTCCCAGGGTTCTGGCCTTCCAGGGGTATCAGGCCACTCTGCTAGGGTTACCCCTGTCTCAGGGCTATTAGTCACTTTCATCTCAGGCCACAGTGACGGAAAACCAGGGAAGTCTCTCCCAATTATTAGTTCATAGGGCAGCTTTGTGGAGATCGCCACTTCACAAGTCCAGGTGCCGACCGCCGTGGACAGAGACATTACAGCAGTGGGATAGTCCTTTAAGTCTCCGTGTATGCACACCACACCCACTGTCCGGCCCGTATACTGGGTGGGCTGTACCAGGGCAGCACTTACCAGGGTTACCAGGCTCCCTGAGTCCAACAGCGCCACTGCCAGGTTATCCCCGACTTGCACCTGGCACAGATGACGATTGTCTATTGTCCCGGGATGCCGGTCGCACACAGTCTCCGGGCATACATGGAAGCCCGGTACCCATAATTAGTCTCCATGGGTTCCCCCACTGTGGACAGTTGGCCCTTATGTGTCCAGGCTCCCGACACTGCCAGCAGACCACTGGGGACGGATCTGCAAGAGGTACATCCCGGGCGGGTTTGGCCGGCCGCCGGGACTGGGGTGGAGATTTCCGGGGTTTGACTGGCCCCTCCCAAAAGAACCCCCTGCAGGTTTCTGGTGGCCTCATATCGCTCCACCAGGTCGACCATCTCAAGGGCATTGGTGGGGGATACCTGGCCGATCCAGTGTTGAAGGGGGTAAGGCAAGGCCCTCCAAAACATGTCAGCCAGCAGCCGGTCCAGCATAGCAGTCGGACTTAGAACCTCAGGCTGCAGCCATTTTTGCAACCTGTGCAGCAACTCATAGTACTGCGGCCTGGCGGGTTCAGCCACTTTGAAGTCCCACTGGTGGACCCGCTGAGCCCGGACCAACACGTTTACCCCCAGTCTGGCCAGGATCTCCCCTTCACCGTGGAATAGTCAGCAGCCTGGTCGTCTGCCAAATCAAAAAAACTTGCTGGGGTCCGGATGCCAGGAACGGAGCAACCACCTCGGCCCACTGGTCACGGGGTAACTTTTCCCTCACGGCGACCTTCTCAAAAACCGCCAGGTACGTCTCAACGTCGTCTGCGGGGGTCATTTTGGGATCGCCGCACGGACCGCTTCCGGGCATCATGGACGTGGTGAGACGCTCCTGCCGCCTGTAACGCCATCACATGTTGTAGCAGTAGTTGGTTGGTCTCCCGCTGCTGCACGTTAGCCTCTATGAGAGCCTTCACAGCAGCCTCCATGTTGCCAGAAACTCCTGCTTGCAGCTTTGCTGGCTTAATATATTCCATGCACTTTAGAAAAACAAAACTTCAGGCGTTCACGCCAGCCTCACTGCGCATGCCCGCATCCGACACCAAATGTGGGAGTCGCTCTGGTAGACAGCGGTGCGGGTGCAGTTTAGAGGCAAAACAAGGAGTCCAGATTGTGCAACAAACAGTGTTTTATTCACACTTGCACACCATAAATGAAAAACAGTCTCTTTGGTGACAGTTCACACACAACGGAAATAACGTGGCAAAACAAAAACAGGCCAACACAGGTTCAGTCACCTGGGAGGTGTAGGTGCAGGTTCGCACCACGCTGTCGGCCCAGCCGCAGGAGAATCCAGCTTCAGGTAGCCAGGAACAAAACACCTCCTTGCTGAGCTCTTTCCTCCAGGACAGAGAACTCCTCAGCCCTGTTAGCAGCTCCAGGATAATCACAGCCTCCAGCTGCTGAGCTGGCTGAGCTTTTAAACCCAGCCCAAAACCAGGACTGGGTCGTGGGGAGCAGCCACCCACCCTACACTTTAGCTGCTCCCGGTAAGAGCCGGCCCGGATCGGCTTTGCAGCCATGCTATTTAAACTCTGTCAGTAGCACTAGCTGCTGCTGACATCAACAAAAACGGGCTCTTACCTCACCGAGGCTATGAACCTCGGTGACACATACCTGCCATCCACGACGGCACCCTGCACCTTACCACACACCCCCTTTGTTCAACCCTGAGGGGTGGACACATGTGAGGCAGTGGACGCGGGAAAGGGCATCTGCATTTCCCTGCAAGCGACCTGCCCTATGTTCCACGGAGAACTTGAAATTTTGAAGGGATAGGAACCACCTGGTGACCCGAGCATTCCTCTCCTTGGCCTGACTCATCCATTTGAGGGGGAATGGTCGGTCACCAGACGGAACCTCCTCCCTAACAGGTAGTAGCGGAGAGATTCGAGTGCCCACTTGATAGCCAGGCACTCCCTCTCCACTATACTATATCTGGACTCGGCGGGACTGAGCTTACGGCTCAGGAAGACAACGGGATGTTCCTCCCCATTGACCTCCTGCGACAGTACCGCACCGAGGCCTACCTCCGAGGTGTCGGTCTGTACGACAAACTCCTTGTTGAAGTCGGGTGTCACCAAAACCGGGGACCCACACAGGGCCGACTTCAACGCGGAGAAAGCCTCCTCCGCCTTCTCACTCCAGCTAACCCTCCCAGACTTTCGTCCCTTCAACAGGTCTGTCAATGGCGCTGCTATTGTGGCAAAGTGGGGCACAAACCTCATGTAGTATCCTACAATTCCCAGGAACGACTTTACCTGCCTGGTGGTGACCGGTCGGGGCCAGCTACGAATGGCCTCTACCTTAGTTACCTGAGGTTTGATGACTCCCCGCCCAATTACATATCCCACTTTTTTGGATTGGCGGTTAGTCCAGCTTTCCTCAGGGCATCCACTACCGCCTGCACCTTGGGTAAATGGCTTTCCCAGTCGGTGCTGTGGATGACTACATCATCTAAGTAGGCCGAGGCGTACCGACGATGTGGTCGCAGCACTATGTCCATTAACCTCTGGAAAGTGGCGGGGGCGCCATGCAGGCCAAAGGGTAACACCTTGTAGTGATACAGGCCCTGCGAGGTAACAAACGCGGTTTTTTCCTTAGCCGCCTCCGTTAAGGGTACCTGCCAGTACCCTTTAGTGAGGTCCAGCACAGAAAAATAACGGGCTTGTCCTAAATTTTCAACAAGCTCGTCTATTCGGGGCATGGGATACGCGTCAAACTTGGATACTTCATTTAACTTGCGAAAGTCGTTGCAGAACCGCAACGTCCCATCCGGCTTGGGTATTAGGACTATGTATTAGGACTATGGGACTGGCCCACTCACTTTTCGACTCCTCAATGACATCGAGCTTCAACATTAACTGCACTTCCTCCGCGATGGCCCGCCGCCGAGCCTCGGGTACCCGGTATGGTTTTAACCGGACCTTGGCCTGAGGCTCAGTGACGATGTCATGTCGGATGAGAGATGTGCGGCCAGGGAGGTCCGAGAACACATCCGTGTTCCGACTGAGGAACTCCCTGACTTCCTGAACTTGTGTGGAAGACAGGCTGTCTGCAATTTTTACCGTGGTTACGGCTTCACAGGCCTCGAACTGTGGGGCTGGACCCTTTTCACCTAGAAGCCCTGGCCGGGGGCTGTGGTCGTCGGCCGTGTCCCTATCTTTCCACGGCTTTAGCAAATTCACATGGTACACCTGCTCCGGCTTGCGCCGCCCTGGCTGGTGTACCTTGTAATTCACTTCCCCTACCTTCTCGATCACCTCATAGGGGCCCTGCCACCTAGCTAGGAATTTGCTGTCAAGGGTGGGTACCAGAACCAAAACCCGATCTCCCGGATTGAAGCCCCGTACCCGAGCCTGACGATTATACACCCTACTCTGGGCTTGTTGCGCTGCCTCCATATGCTCCCGGACCAACGGCAACACCCTTTCTATCCGTTCCTGCATCTGGGTGACATACTCAATGACACTTTTGTGGGGGACAGGCTGTTGTTCCCATGCTTCCTTGGCGATATCCAACAGGCCCCGAGGGTGTCTGCCATAAAGCAGTTCGAAGGGCGAGAACCCAGTAGAGGCCTGGGGTACCTCTCGCACTGCGAACATGAGATAGGGCAGAAGCAGGTCCCAGTCCTTCCCATCTCTAGACACCACCCTTTTTAACATATTCTTTAGAGTTTGGTTAAACCTCTCAACAAGACCGTCTGTTTGCGGATGGTAAACGGACGTCCGTAACTGCTTTATACGCAACAATTTACACAGTTCCTTCATTACTTTGGACATAAAAGGGGTCCCTTGGTCTGTCAGAACCTCTTTTGGCAGGCCCACACGGGAAAACATCTCCATTAACTCTTTGGCAATGAGCTTAGCTGAGGTATGTCGCAGAGGCACCGCCTCCGGATACCGAGTGGCATAGTCGAGAACTACCAGAATGTGTTGGTGGCCCCTAGCAGACTTTGGTACAGGCCCAATTAAATCCATAGCAATTCGCTCAAACGGTACTTCAATAATTGGCAGAGGTACCAGAGGACTACGGAAATGTGGCTGGGGGCTAGTTACCTGACAGGTTGGACAGGACTTACAATAATTTTCTACTTCCTTGAACACACTGGGCCAATAAAACCGCTGCAGTATGCGGTCCTGGGTTTTCTGCCACCCCAGGTGTCCCCCAAGAACATGTTGGTGGGCAAGCTCCATGACAAGCTTGCGATACGCTGTGGGCACCACCAACTGTTCAACAGGTTCACCTCGGATTTGGTTCACCCGATACAACATATCCTGCAGAACAATAAATCGTGGGAACATTAATTCAGCCCCTGGTTTCTGGGGTTTACCATCAATTTCCAGCACATTCTCCCAGGCCCTGGTTAGGGTTTGGTCCCGGTGTTGTGCGGTCCCAAAATTTTCCCGGAGACATTGAGGTCTGCCAACTCAGGTCCCGGTGGCAAGTCCTCCGTGTCTCCCACCATTACACTCAGTGGGGTTGTCTCCCCACTACCGCTGCAGCAGTGGTCACCCCTACCGCTGGCCCTTCAGACTCGGGCTCCCAGGGTTCTGGCCTTCCAGGGGTATCAGGCCACTCTGCTAGGGTTACCCCTGTCTCAGGGCTATTAGTCACTTTCATCTCAGGCCACAGTGACGGAAAACCAGGAAGTCTCTCCCAATTATTAGTTCATAGGGCAGCTTTGTGGAGATCGCCACTTCACAAGTCCAGGTGCCGACCGCCGTGGACAGAGACATTACAGCAGTGGGATAGTCCTTTAAGTCTCCGTGTATGCACACCACACCCACTGTCCGGCCCGTATACTGGGTGGGCTGTACCAGGGCAGCACTTACCAGGGTTACCAGGCTCCCTGAGTCCAACAGCGCCACTGCCAGGTTATCCCCGACTTGCACCTGGCACAGATGACGATTGTCTATTGTCCCGGGGATGCCGGTCGCACACAGTCTCCGGGCATACATGGAAGCCCGGTACCCATAATTAGTCTCCATGGGTTCCCCCACTGTGGACAGTTGGCCCTTATGTGTCCAGGCTCCCGACACTGCCAGCAGACCACTGGGGACGGATCTGCAAGAGGTACATCCCGGGCGGGTTTGGCCGGCCGCCGGGACTGGGGTGGAGATTTCCGGGGTTTGACTGGCCCCCTCCCAAAAGAACCCCCTGCAGGTTTCTGGTGGCCTCATATCGCTCCACCAGGTCGACCATCTCAAGGGCATTGGTGGGGGATACCTGGCCGATCCAGTGTTGAAGGGGGTAAGGCAAGGCCCTCCAAAACATGTCAGCCAGCAGCCGGTCCAGCATAGCAGTCGGACTTAGAACCTCAGGCTGCAGCCATTTTTGCAACCTGTGCAGCAACTCATAGTACTGCGGCCTGGCGGGTTCAGCCACTTTGAAGTCCCACTGGTGGACCCGCTGAGCCCGGACCAACACGTTTACCCCCAGTCTGGCCAGGATCTCCCCCTTCACCGTGGAATAGTCAGCAGCCTGGTCGTCTGCCAAATCAAAAAAACTTGCTGGGGTCCGGATGCCAGGAGCGGAGCAACCACCTCGGCCCACTGGTCACGGGGTAACTTTTCCCTCACGGCGACCTTCTCAAAAACCGCCAGGTACGTCTCAACGTCGTCTGCGGGGGTCATTTTTGGGATCGCCGCACGGACCGCTTTCCGGGCATCATGGACGTGGTGGGACGCTCCTGCCGCCTGTAACGCCATCACATGTTGTAGCAGTAGTTGGTTGGTCTCCCGCTGCTGCACGTTAGCCTCTATGAGAGCCTTCACAGCAGCCTCCATGTTGCCAGAAACTCCTGCTTGCAGCTTTGCTGGCTTAATATATTCCATGCACTTTAGAAAAACAAAACTTCGAGCGTTCACGCCAGCCTCACTGCGCATGCCCGCATCCGACACCAAATGTGGGGAGTCGCTCTGGTAGACAGCGGTGCGGGTGCAGTTTAGAGGCAAAACAAGGAGTCCAGATTGTGCAACAAACAGTGTTTTATTCACACTTGCACACCATAAATGAAAAACAGTCTCTTTGGTGACAGTTCACACACAACGGAAATAACGTGGCAAAACAAAAACAGGCCAACACAGGTTCAGTCACCTGGGAGGTGTAGGTGCAGGTTCGCACCACGCTGTCGGCCCAGCCGCAGGAGAATCCAGCTTCAGGTAGCCAGGAACAAAACACCTCCTTGCTGAGCTCTTTCCTCCAGGACAGAGAACTCCTCAGCCCTGTTAGCAGCTCCAGGATAATCACAGCCTCCAGCTGCTGAGCTGGCTGAGCTTTTAAACCCAGCCCAAAACCAGGACTGGGTCGTGGGGAGCAGCCACCCACCCTACACTTTAGCTGCTCCCGGTAAGAGCCGGCCCGGATCGGCTTTGCAGCCATGCTATTTAAACTCTGTCAGTAGCACTAGCTGCTGCTGACATCAACAAAAACGGGCTCTTACCTCACCGAGGCTATGAACCTCGGTGACACATACCTGCCATCCACGACGGCACCCTGCACCTTACCACAATATATTTTGTTCTGGGGTGAAATTAATCTGGCAAAATAGCAATACCCTGATTCTGGTGTCCCAGCAGTTGCAGGCCAGATTTCATAGTGTCCGCTAAAACATATATTTTGTTCTGGGATGAAATTAATCTGGCGAAATAGCAATACCCTGAATCTGGTGTCCCAGCAGTTGCAGGCCAGATTTCATAGTGTCCGCTAAAACATATATTTTGTTCTGGGGTGAAATTAATCTGGCAAAATAGCAATACCCTGAATCTGGTGTCCCAGCAGTTGCAGGCCAGATTTCATAGTGTCTGCTAAAACATGTATTTTGTTCTGGGGTGAACTTAATCTGGCAAAATAGCAATACCCTGAGTTTGGTGTCCCAGCAGTTGCAGGCCAGACTTCATAGTGTCCGCTAAAACATATATTTTGTTCTGGGGTGAAATTCAATTCCTAAAATAGCAATACCATAAATCAGTGGTTTCAGCTGTGGCTGGCAAAATAGAATAGTGTCCGCCAAAACATATATTTTGTTCTGGGATGAAATTAATCTGGCGAAATAGCAATACCCTGAATCTGGTGTCCCAGCAGTTGCAGGCCAGATTTCATAGTGTCCGCTAAAACATATATTTTGTTCTGGGGTGAAATTCAATTCCTAAAATAGCAATACCATAAATCAGTGGTTTCAGCTGTGGCTGGCAAAATAGAATAGTGTCCGCCAAAACATATATTTTGTTCTAGGGTGAAATTAATCTGGCAAAATAGCAATACCCTGAATCTGGTGTCCCAGCAGTTGCAGGCCAGATTTCATAGTGTCCGCTAAAACATATATTTTGTTCTGGGGTGAAATTCAATTCCTAAAATAGCAATACCATAAATCAGTGGTTTCAGCTGTGGCTGGCAAAATAGAATAGTGTCCGCCAAAACATATATTTTGTTCTAGGGTGAAATTAATCTGTCAAAATAGCAATACCCTGATTCTGGTGTCCCAGCAGTTGCAGGCCAGATTTCATAGTGTCTGCTAAAACATATATTTTGTTCTGGGGTGACATTCAATTGCCAAAATAGCAATACCCTGAATCTGGTGTCCCAGCTGTTGCAGGCCAGGATTCATAGTGTCCATAAAAACATATATTTTGTTCTGGGGTGACATTCAATTGCCAAAATAGCAATACCCTGAATCTGGTGTCCCAGCTGTTGCAGGCCAGAATTCATAGTGTCCGCAAAAACATATATTTTGTTCTGGGGTGACATTCAATTGCCAAAATAGCAATACCCTGAATCTGTTGTCCCAGCTGTTGCAGGCCAAGTGTAAATCTGTCCATAAAAGGATACCTTTCATCCAGGGCCTAAATACTAGCCCTAAATGAGATATTCCCCTAAATCAGTGGTTACTGCTGTGCCTGGATTAGTGTAATACGCTACATAAACAAATAGGCAGATAGTGTTTGGTGCCTGTAAAAAAAGGCCTGAATTTGAAATCAATACATTGGGCCAAATATTTTTTTCCTTATTGTGGTGCTTGGTGAACGGTAACAATGAGGAAAACATCTAGTAGGGGACGCGGACGCGGTCGTGGTGGTGTTAGTGTACCCTCTGGTGCTGGGAGAGGACGTGACCATTCTGCCACAGCCACACGTCCTAGTGAACCAACTACCACAGGTTCCAGTACCCGCCAGAATTTACAGCGATATTTGGTGGGGCCCAATGCCGTTGTAAGGATGGTAAGGCCTGAGCAGGTACAAGCGCTAGTCAATTGGGTGGCCGACAGTGGATCCAGCACGTTCACAACATTATCTCCCACCCAGTCTTCCACAGAAAGCGCACAGGTGGCAACTGAAAACCAAGCCCATCAGTCTGTCACATCACTCCCATGCATATCAGGGAAACTGTCTGAGCCTCAAGTTATGCAGCAGTCTCTTATGCTGTTTGAAGACTCTGCTGGCAGGGTTTCCCAAGGGAATCCACCTAGCCCTTCCCCAGTGGTGGAAGACATAGAATGCACTGATGCACAACCACTGATGTTTCCTGATGATGAGGACATGGGAATACCACCTCATCGGAGTCCGCACGTCTCTGATGATGACGAAACACAGGTGCCAACTGCTGCGTCTTTCTGCAGTGTGCAGACCGAACAGTAGGTCAGGGAGGAAGACGGTGTGGAAGACGATGCAGGAGATGATGAGGTCCTAGACCCCACATGGAATGAAGGTCGTGCCACTGACTTTCATAGTTCAGAGGAAGAGGCAGTGGTGAGACCGAGCCAACAGCGTAGCAAAAGAGGGAGCAGGGGGCAAAAGCAGGCCAGCTGCCGTCAAGAGAGTTCGCCTGCTACTGGCCACCTCCACCAGGAACCGAGCACCCCAAAGGCAGCTTCAAGGAGTTCCCTGGCATGGCACTTCTTTAAACAATGTTCTGACGACAAGACCCGAGTGGTTTGCACGCTGTGCCATCAGATCCTGAAGCGAGGCATTAACGTTCTGAACCTTAGCACAACCTGCATGACCAGGCATCTACATGCAAAGCATGAACTGCAGTGGAGTAAACACCTTAAGGCTGGGAACACACCTAACACTCAGTTCACACTTTCGCGTAAAACGCCGCGTTCGAACGCACATAAAAACGCACAACAGTACAGGAACCATGCATTCCAATGGGGGTGGTTCACACTTGCGCGTTTTTATGCGCGTTCGTAGGCGCCTATAAACGTCCGACGCATAGGCAAGTATGTTCGCGTTAATTCGGGCGTTTATCCAGCGTTTGGTTCCAATAGACTTCAATGGGAAACGCGATAGGCGTGTTGTTCGGGCGTTTGTGCAGCGTAAAACGCGCCAATGGATGCGCGTTTTACACAGTTTGCAACATGCTGAATCAGCCACCATGGAATGTCACACCTCTGAAGCACTCAGATTGGCCAAACTATATCATTGATCATTGGCCAACTATGCAGTCAATCACATAAACGCGCGTCAAACGCGCCTACACTATTTACCAAAACGCTTGAAAAAACGCGCCTAAACGCCCATCTTGAACACGCATAAAACGATAGGCTTCTAAACGCTCAGGTCTGAACCCAGTGTAAGCGTTTTTGGAGCGGGCGTTTTTTTGAGCGTTTCTTCGCACGACAAACGTGCGTTTGCATGGGCGTTTTTGCATTTAAGGAACGCGCGTTTTTGAGGCGTTTTTTGGATTGACAGGTTCCAGATCCACTAAAAATGTAGGCCCATCTATATGAAAGTTGCAGACTGTTAGCCAAATTGGGCCTTTTTATGCTGGGTCAAATGAGCAAAACGCGCGATCGTATGCGCGTTTTTTTAAACAGAAAATGCGCATATCTTCAACATGGAGCGTTCCCATGCATTCCAATGGGTGGAAACGCTTGAAAAAACGCCCCAAAGAAGCTCAAGCACTAGAGTTTGGGTCAGGCGTTTTTCAGCATGTTTAAACGCGCTGTAAAACGCCCAAATGTGTACCATGCCCATAGGGATACATGGCATTTCACATGTTGTGCGTTTTTCAGCACGTAGGAACAAGCTGAAAAACGCTTAGGTGTGTACCTAGGGTAAAAGCAAGGAACTCACTCTAGCTCCACCTGCTCCCTCTTCTGCTGCTGCTTCGGCCTCTTCCTCCGCCTCGGGAGGAATGTTGGCACCTGCCGCCCACCAAACAGAGGATGTGCCACCGACACCACCACCTGCGTCACCAAGCATCTCCACCATGTCACACGGCAGCGTTCAGCTCTCCATCTCACAAACCTTGGAGAGAAAGCGTAAATTCCCACCTAGCCACCCTCGAGCCCTGGGCCTGAATGCCAGCATTTCTAAACTATTGGCCTTTGAAATGCTGTCATTCAGGCTGGTGGACACAGACAGCTTCAAACAGCTGATGTCCATGGCTGTCCCACAGTATGTTGTCCCCAGCCGCCACTACTTCTCCAAGACAGCCGTGGCTTCCCTGCACAACCAAGTATCCGATAAAATCAAGTGTGCACTGCGCAACGCCATCTGTGGCAAGGTTCACCTAACCACAGATACGTGGACCAGTAAGCACGGCCAGGGACGCTATATCTCCCTAACTGCACACTGGGTAAATGTAGTGGCGGCTGGGCCGCAGGCGGAGAGTTCCTTGGCGCACGTCCTTCCGCCGCCAAGGATCGCAGGGCATCATTCTTTGCCTCCTGTAGCCTCCTCCTCCTACTCGGCTTCCTCCTCCTCTGCTTCCACCAGCTCATCCCGTCAGCCACACACCTTCACCACCAACTTCAGCACAGCCTGGGGTAAACATCAGCAGGCCATTCTGAAACTTATATGTTTGGGGGACAGGCCCCACACCGCGCAGGAGTTGTGGCGGGGTATTGAACAACAGACGACCAGTGGTTTCTGCCAGTGGGCCTCAAGGCCGCCCTGGTGGTGTGCGATAATGGGCGAAATCTCGTCGCAGCTCTGGGACTAGCCGGTTTGACGCACATTCCTTGCCTGGCGCATGTGCTGAATTTGGTGGTGCAGAAGTTCATTCACAACTACCCCGACATGTCAGAGATGCTGCATAAAGTGAGGGCCGTCTGTGCACACATCCGGCGTTCACATCCTGCCGCTGCTCTCCTGTCAGCGCTACAGCGGAACTTCGGCCTTCCCGCTCACCGCCTCATATGCGACGTGCCCACCAGGTGGAACTCCACCTTGCACATGCTGGAGAGACTGTGCGAGCAGCAGCAGGCCATAGTGGAGTTTCAGCTGCAGCACGCACACGTCAGTCGCACTGCGGAACAGCACCATTTCACCACCAATGATTGGGCCTCCATGCGAGACCTGTGTGCCCTGTTGCGCTGTTTCGAGTACTCCACCAACATGGCCAGTGGCGATGACACCGTTATCAGCGTTACAATACCACTTCTCTGTCTCCTTGAGAAAACGCTTAGGGCGATGATGGAAGAGGAGGTGGCCCAGGAGGAGGAGGATGAGGGGTCATTTTTAGCACTTTCAGGCCAGTCTGTTAGAAGTGGCTCAGAGGGAGGTTTTTTGCAACAGCAGAGGCCAGGTACAAATGTGGCAAGCTAGGGCCCACTACTGGAGGACGAGGAGGATGGGGAGTAGGTGGAGGAGGATGAGGATGAAGAAGGTTCATAGCGGGGTGGCACCCAACACAGCTCAGGCCCATCACTGGTGCGTGGCTGGGGGGATACAGAGGACGATGACGATACGCCTCCCACAGAGGACAACTTGTCCTTACCTCTGGGGAGCCTGGCACACATGAGCGACTACATGCTGCAGTGCCTGCGCAACGACAGCAGAGTTGCCCACATTTTAACATGTGCGGAGTACTGGGTTGCCACCCTGCTGGATCCCCGGTACAAAGACAATGTGCCCACCTTACTTCCTGCACTGGAGCGTGATAGGAAGATGCGCGAGTACAAGCGCACGCTGGCAGAGGCGCTCCTGAGAGCATTCCCAAATGTCACAGGGGAACAGGTGGAAGCCCAAGGCGAAGGCAGAGGAGGAGCAAGAGATCGCCAACGCAGCTGTGTCACAGCCAGCTCCTCTGAGGGCAGGGTTAGCATGGCAGAAATGTGGAAAAGTTTTGTCTCCACGCCTCAGCTAACTGCACCACCACCTGATACGGAACGTGTTAGCAGGAGGCAGCATTTCACTAACATGGTTGAATAGTACGTCTGCACACCCCTCCACGTACTGACTGATGGTTCCGCCCTATTCAACTTCTGGGTCTCCAAATTGGCCACGTGGCCAGAGTTAGCATTTTATGCCTTGGAGGTGCTGGCCTGCCCGGCGGCCAGCGTTTTTTCTGAACGTGTATTCAGCACGGTAGGGGGCGTCATTACTGAAAAACGCAGCCGCCTGTCCACAGCCAACGTGGACAAGCTGACGTTCATAAAAATGAACCAGGCATGGATCCCACAGGACCTGTCCCTCCCTTTTGCAGAATAGACATTTATACCTGCCTCCCCCTCAACCATGTATTCTTGTACTCCGGGGCACTTCTTCTTTGAATCCTCATTTTTTTAACTTTACCATGATCTTGCGGTGCAACCCAAAGTTGACTGAACCTCTCCTCTGTCTGGGTGGTGGGGCCGAAATAACTGAGAGTGGCCTTCTCCGGTGGTGGTTGAAAGGACGCATGATTCCTTGCTGTGGGACCTCTTTCCTCTGTCTGGGTGCTGGGCCGAAATAACTGAGAGTGGCCTTCTCCGGTGGTGGTTGATATGACGCATGATTCCTTGCTGTGGGACCTCTCTCCTCTGTCTGGGTGCTGGGCCAAAATAACTGAAAGCGGCCTTCTCCGGTGGTGGTTGATATGACGCATGATTCCTTGCTGTGGGACCTCTCTCCTCTGACTGGGTGCTGGGGCCTAAATAACTGAAAGTGGCCTTCTCCAGTGGTGGGTGATATGACGCATGATTCCTTGCTGTGGGACCTGTATCCTCGGTCTGGGTGCTGTGCCGAAATAACTGAAAGTGGCCTTCTCCAGGGGTGGGTGATATGACGCATGATTCCTTGCTGTGGGACCTGTCTCCTCGGTCTGGGTGCTGTGCTGAAATAACTGAAAGTGGCCTTCTCCAGTGGTGGGTGATATGACGCATGATTCCTTGCTGTGGGACCTCTCTCCTCTGTCTGGGTGCTGGACCGAAATAACTGAGAGTGGCCTTCTCCGGTGGTGGTTGATATGACGCATGATTCCTTGCTGTGGGACCTCTCTCCTCGGTCTGGGTGCTGGGCCGAAATAACTGAAAGTGGCCTTCTCCAGTGGTGGGTGATATGACGCATGATTCCTTGCTGTGGAACCTGTATCCTCGGTCTGGGTGCTGGGCCGAAATAACTGAAAGTGGCCTTCTCCAGTGGTGGGTGATATGACGCATGATTCCTTGCTGTGGGACCTCTCTCCTCTGTCTGGGTGCTGGGGCCGAAATAACTGAAAGTGGCCTTCTCCAGTGGTGGGTGATATGACGCATGATTCCTTGCTGTGGGACCTCTCTCCAATTGATATTGGTTAAATTTTATTTATTTTATTTTATTTTAATTCATTTCCCTATCCACATTTGTTTGCAGTGGATTTGCCTACATTTTGCTGCCTTTGGCAGCCCTCTAGCCCGTTCCTGGACTATTTTACAGCCTTTTTAGTGCCTAAAAGTTCGGGTCCCCATTGACTTCAATGGGGTTCGGGTTCGGGATAAAGTTCGGGTCGAGTTCGGATCCCGAACCCGAACATTTTCGGGAAGTTCGGCCGAACTTCTCGAACCCGAACATCCAGGTGTTCGCTCATCTCTAATCGTGACTGCTCAGAGTGCAAATAACACACACATTGGTACACACAGTGGAGTAAATGTCTGCTTTGCCAGGGCGGCGTGCACGGGACTGATCCACCCCGGTAACTCCAGACTTACTACTCTTACTGCTGCTTCTGACAGGTTAAGCTTAAGCACTAAGGCTATCCCTAAAACTGATAGTGCTCTGTGGCTTCCATAGTCAGTGGGCATTATGGCTGCTAATGAGATGAGGCACTGTGGCTAGCATGGTAAGGGGACACTGTGGCTGGAAATGTGATAAGACACTGTGACTGGCATAGTCAGGGGGCACTGTGGCTGGCAATTTGTTGATATTTAATCAAGTCTTTATCAAGCATACACAATTGAGTAAGTGACAGATATATATACCCCACCCCCAGACATCATTGGTGAGTGGGAGGAAAACACCCTCCCTCTTCCTGTGACATCATCATGTAAAAGTAGTACACAATATAAAAATATATATGAATATGTAACATAAGAGCATCAGGGTTAAATCCAACCATGTCATGAAAGTCTCGCTGATCAAAAAATCGTAGCGCAGCGATATATAAGTAAACATAAGCAATAGCCTTGTCTACTCCTTCCGGGTCAGGAGTTCAATTATCTTCATAGCAGGTCACGTGTCCACACGCATCAGAGATGATGTCACTGCCACTCCGATCATGTGACCATCACATGACTGCACATAGTAAACATGTCATTCATTTTTGATAACAGAAACTGTGTTAAAATCCTGCGTTTGCTTGAGCTTGAATTTTGATAGCAACGAAAACGCAAAAGATATGAATGAACCGCTAATGTCAATATAGACATCTTTATGGATTTGAAACACTTATTCATAGTGGGGTACAATATAGATGCCAATATTTTAAAATGTCACTTCATTATGGATTCTTTCCAAAGTGCTTTATGTGTGTGCAAATGTTTAAGTAAACGCCTCTAACCTCCTTGGTACTAATGAAACACAGGTGAATGCTCCCTTCCACATGACTGATGAAGGTGGAGCTTAAATCATCAAACTGGTATAAAGGTGCGTTTAAGCGGTGGGAACATAGTCATGAATAAGAACTCTGTTCGAAACGCGTTGACGGTGTGAATCTGTTGTGAACATATGCGCTACAAGTTGTAACAACCTTCACCACAATAAAGAAGATACAGCTGAATATTTTGCTGGACCTCTAGAATTTTTTATTTCCGCAATCCACGGTAGCTTGCCGCATGGTCCGTGCATGAGGGATCCCAGTGGGGACACTATACAGCAGGTGAGCTGGACACACTTTTCTCTATATAATCCAGCTAATATATCTGCAATGCTATTTTTTTTCCTCGAAATGTTGCATTTTAGTCATCTCTCATTCCATTTGCCATTACTTTTTAGTTTTAAAGAGGACCTGTCATCTATCCTGATGAGTGGCGGGGGCAATATTCAAATTTGTGATATTTTGCAAATATTTGGGTGAATATTCGTCATAAATTTGAGATTTGAGAATTCGCAAATATTTTCTTGATTGCGAAAATTGGCAATATAATATCGGTGTAATGCGTGCACAATACAGGCGTTGGTCACTATTGCTACATTTTTCACGCTGCTAGAAGTCTCCTGAGACTGGAGAAAATGGTTGGCACGGCAGAACATTACAATAGCTTTATATGCAGATATAATGCTCCGATATATATTCACGATTGCGCAAATCGGCAATTAATGATGCGGATATTTTTGCTCAATACGTGCAACTTTACATTATAGCAGGTCTGACTACAGATTACTGATTGGTGTGCTAAGTATTGTTGTGAACTCGTGACATCACAGCACCATGTATGTATGGACAGCAGAACCATATATGGACAGCAGCTACACTATATCACTATCTAAACTACAGTGGATATAAAAAGTCTACACACCCCTAATAAAATGTCAGGTTTCTGTGCTGTAAAAAAATTAGACAAAGATAAATCATTTTAGAACTTTTTCCAACTTTAATGTGACCTATAAACTGTTCCACTCAATTGAAAAATAAACTGAAATCTTTTAGGTAGAGGAAAGAAAAAATATTAAAATAAAATAATATGGTAATAATAATAAGCACCTTTTGATTTTATTACAGCACTCAGTCTTTTTGGGTATGAGTCTATCAGCATGGCACATTTTGACTTGGCAAGATTTGCCCACACTTCTTTGCATAACACTGCAAATCTGTCAGATTGAGAGAGCATCTCCTGTGCACAACCCTCTTCAGATCACCCCACAGATTTTCAATCGGATTCAGGTCTGGGCTCTGGCTGGGCCATTCCAAAACTTTAATCTTCTAATGGTAAAGCCATTCCTTTGTTGATTCGGTTGCATGCTTTGATGCTTTGGGTTGTTGTCATGCTGAAAGATGAAGTTCATGTTCAGCTTTTTAGCAGAAGCCTGAAGGTTTTGTGCCAATATTGACTGGTATTTGGAACTGTTCATAATTCCCTATATCTTAACTAAGGCCCCAGTTCCAGCTGAAGAAAAACAGCCCCAAAGCATGATGCTGCCACCACCATGCTTCACTCTGGGTATGGTGTTCTTTTGGTGATGTGTAGTGTTGTTTTTGCGCTAAATATATCTTTTGGAATCATGGCCAAAAAGTTCAACCTTGGTTTCATCAGACCATAACACCTTTTCCCACATGCTTTTGGGAGACTTCAGATGTGTTTTTGCAAAATGTAGCCTGGCTTGGATGTTTTTCTTCGTAAGAAAAGGCTTTCAACTTGACACTGTACCCCATAGCCCAGACATATGAAGAGTACGGGAGATTGTTGTCACATGTACCACACAGCCAGTACTTGCCAGATATTCCTGCAGCTCCTTTAATGTTGCTGTAGGCCTCTTGGTAGACTCCCAGACCAGTTTATTTCTTGTCTTTTCATCAATTTTGGAGGGACGTCCAGTTCTTGGCAATGTCACTGTTGTGCCATATTTTCTCCACTTGATCATGACTGTCTTCACTGTGTTCCATGGTATATCTAATGCCTTGGAAATTCTTTTGTACCCTTCTCCTGACTGATACCTTTTAACAATGAGATCCCTCTGATGCTTTGGAAGCTCTCTGTGGACCATGGCTTTTACTGTGGGATGCGACTAAGAAAATTTCAGGAAAGACCAACTAGAGCAGCTTAACTTTATGGTTAATCAGAGGCACTGTAAATTATGGCAGGTGTATGCTGACTCCTTTTTTACATGATTTTGAATGAGATTGCTTAAAGGGAACCTGTCATCAACTTTATGCTGACCTCACAGAGGGCAGCATAAATTAGTGATAGAAATGCTGATTTCAGCGATGTGTCACTCATGAGCTAAAAGTAAGTGGTTGCTGAGAACCATCATCATAATCATTGCAGCCCAGGTCCTGAAAAGAGTCAAATCAACTTGAGAAGAGTCATGTTTAATAATAATATCCCGCTCTTCCCGCCCATCTGCTGATGATTGGCAGTTCTCTCCTAGAGAGGAAGGGAGAAAACTAGGTAGAAGCCTGTCAGTCATCAGCAGGTGGGCAGGGAGAGCAGGAATTCATGAATGACCATGACTCTTCTCAGGTGGCCGTGACTCTTTTCCAGGCCCAATCTGCAATGATTGTGATGTTGGTTCTCAGCAACCACTTACTTTTTACTCATAAATCACAGACCGCTGAAATCAACTCACCTGTCTCTTCTTTATTCTGCCGTTAGTATGGGCAGCATAAAGTTGATGACAGGTTCCCCTTAATTCTGAACACAGCTACATCCCCAGTTATAAGAGGGCGTGCAACCACATTATTTTAGATTTTTTTTGTTTTCTTTCCTCCACCTAAGATATTTTAGTTTGTTTTTCAATTGAGTGGTACAGTTTATAGATCATATTAAAGGTGGAAAAAGTTCTGAAATTATTTATCTATGACCCATTATTTTACAGCACAGAAACATGACATTTTAACAGGGGTGTGTAGACTTTTTATATCCATTGTACACTGTAAACATCTCTACCTAACCTATCTAGCCCTATCTACAAGCAATGGAATTATGCCATAACTGCTGTGGTAGGGCAGCCTAAAGGGGGCCACCCCAATGTGAAGTGACTGTAAGATGGTGTGGGTGGGTGGGTGAAATCAGCTGAATCGACGTAAGCCTGGGCCCACAGGTGCCTATAAATGGCCTTGTAATTAGCCAGCCTGGGCCCACAGGTGCATATAAACAGCCTTGTAATCAGCCTCCCCTCCCACAAATACAGCAAATATATTTGCTGAACACTTGTGGTCGGATTGGCTATCAGAAGGGGTACCTAACCTATCTAGCCCTATCTACAAGCAATGGAATTATGCCACAACTGATGTGGTAGGGCAGCATAAAGGGGGCCAACCCAATGTGAAGTGACTGTAAGATGGTGTGGGTGGGTTTGCTGAAATCAGCTGAATCGACGTAAGCCTGGGCCCACAGGTGCCTATAAATAGCCTTGTAATTAGCCAGCCTGGGCCCACAGGTGCATATAAACAGCCTTGTAATCAGCCTCCCCTCCCACAAATACAGCAAATATATTTGCTGAACACTTGTGGTCGGATCGGCTATCAGAAGGGGTACCTAACCTATCTAGCCCTATCTACAACAAGCAGTGGATTTATGCCATAATTGCTGTCGTAGGGCAGCCTAAAGGGGCCAAAAAGAGCAGACCTTAGTTTAGAGCAAAATATACACATACCAGTACGACGCTTACTTTTGAACGCAAAAGACATTTTACGATGAAGGTGTGGAATATACCATACATATCACAGTAACTTCCATTTACCTTACCTCTTTGTCAAGTGAACCGGCACATTGTTCTTGGAGGTAGCTAATGCTGCATGCAATTGAAAGAATGGCCGGTAATCAGAAATGATTTACTTTTATGTTGACTGACAACATATGAACATATTTCGAGAAGGTCTGAATACTGCAAGCTGCAGACTGAAACAAACAATGGTGAATCTGCTGGGAGGGCCAAAATGAACTCAAACCATTCGCCAAAGGGCCCTCATCGGACACCAACTGTACCTGGTGGCAAAATACTTCACCTCTACTTATTCCCCAGGCCACACTTTTTTTTTTTTTAAAGGACAAAAAGTTAGAACATGGCGTATGCCGTCTTACTCTAGTAGTAAATTAAGCGGAATGTGTAAACTCACCAGGCCATGGCAACCATAAAATACGAATACATGGCTATTTCAATTAACAAGCTAATGTTGACTGTAATGAGGACAGAGAACGTACGCACCATACCTGCAGTTGTGACAGGACATAAGCTTAAGGTCGTGATAAACTATGTATGCTGCGCCTGTAGTCGTGATAGGAATTATCGTGTCTGTAGACGTGAAAGACTTCGTAAATAGCGCCTTATGACTGTATATAGGAGTATACCTCCTACTGGAAGGTGGACCGATACCCAGGACCTGGGCCCGACACCAACACCCTCAGCCCGAGTTTGTAGATGAAGTAAGCATACCTGTTATGAAGACAGAATGTACACGCAATATCTACAGCTGTAAAAGGAAATAAGCTTAAGGTCATGATAGACTACGTATGCTGCGCCTGTAGTTGTGATAGGACTTATCGAGTCTGTAGATGTGACAGACATCATAAATCGACTGTAGTTGTGACAGGACTTATTAGTCTGTAGACGTGACAGACATCGTAAATGCGCCGGTAGTCATGACAGGACTTCCTGTGGATGAAACTGACACCATAATATAGTGTTTTTATTTTTTATTTTTATATAAACCACTTATGCAGCACCAGTATGACTTAGGGACTCGCATAACCATGACCCCCTCCGACAACGAACCTAGGACACTAACCAGCCTCCAACCATATTGTACCCCTAACGAACAACATGAAAAACGTTCATAGGGCCCCCGAAGCCATGAGGCCGAAGCAGTCATCGGGCCCCCGAAGCCATGAGGCCCCCCGAAGCCGAGAGACTGACAGGACAGGACTGACAGGATGACATTACGGTGACGACAATTAATTAAAATGTGAGCCAGACCTGATGGGATATGCATAGACATTATTGATCCGAACCACGTGCATAAATAAAACATTAAAACCAACCGTGTACCGTGAAATTGAAACAGATGGGAGAAAAACAAGAGCCGGAGGCATTGCAGTTCGCTAAGAGAAGACCATTATCGTGACAAATGAATGAACAACTTGTGAAAACATAGTAGGAAACTTACTCCAATTGGCCCACTGACCACTGAGGAGCTGTTTGGTGAACTGGCAGGAGACCAATCTGAGTGACTGTGAACCAGATGTAAAAGAGACCAGTCTGAGTGAATACAAACCAGGACTAAAGAACACCACAAACATATTTTTTTTTTTATATATGTGAATCCATAAAACGTAAGCCTGAAAAGAAAGCAGCTATGTTTATCGGGAGAGCGGTATCAGAGCGGTAGGTGCTGACTGCCCTGGTAAGAATACTGAGTAAACCATGATGTAGCAATGAAAAATAAAATGCAGCTTTAAGTGGAAGCAGAGTATAACACATGATGTAAGAACAGGTGGGTAAATGCAGCTTTGAATGGAGTATAGGACAAGGTTTAAATGCAGACACACGGAAGTAGCTTTGAAGGTAACAATCCTAACCGGAATCATTCGACCATTAGCGCCAAACCCCCTTCGCCCCAGAGCGCTACAAGTCACGGACTGTGTAACCAAGTCTGATCCTACTGTGAATGGCAGCACTCGCCTCGCACCTTCTGCTATTGCCCAGGCACGAACGAACCTCCAAATAATGCTGCCGGGTTTTTTTTTTTTGGAACGATGGTTACCACACCAGCTCGAGTTCGCCTAGGAAAAACGAACGTGGTTGAACATAAACCCTGATGCAACTCCAATTAATTGACATAATGTTGCACCTATAAATATAGCACAGAACCACTAACACGTGTGCCCATAAAAAACTGTTTATAGATTAAACACACTTACATACAAGAGCATCAGAACTCAAATACAGACGTCTTGAGCAAATCTGCTTGTGCCCCCATATACAGACCACTGATACAAATTTACCAACACCTTAAAACAGGTGACAGTAAACATGCAACCATTTTTTTTTATCATGCTCATTCCTGCCTATTTTAAGACATATATCGTACCAATAACTATATATACAGTAGACACCCCCCAAGCCCCTAAACGGCCGGGCAACAATCCTAATCACAATCATTCGGCAATTAGCACCCAACCCCCTTCATCCCAGAGCACTGCAAATCGCGGACCGCAGTGTGAGTCCTGTGCAAACAACTCCGATCCTACCATAAGCGCCAGCATTCGCCTGGCACCTTTTTCCATTACCCATGCGTGAACGAGCTGCCATGCGATGCTGCATTTTTTTTTTTCCATATTAAACGACCATTGAAACGCGACCTTTCAAAAAGAAATGAAAATAAATAGCCATGTAATCAGCCAGCCTGGGCCCACAGGTGCATATAAACAGCCTTGTAATCAGCCTCCCCTCCCACAAATACAGCAAATATATTTGCTGAACACATTTATATAAGCTAACTAACTATCTTATGTAATGTGACACAGGAAAGCACAGAGCACAGCAATGACACTGTTGTCTCTCTCAGAACTGGAAAAAAAAAAAAAAAAAAACTGCAGAAAATGGCTGCTGAGGATGTTCTTTTATATGGGTAGGCAACTTTCCTATTGGTTGCTAGGGATGTTGCTAAGTTTAGACAGACATTGCAGCCTTCTCATTGGCCCACAAGCAAGAAGCAGGGAGGGAACATGGGTTCAGAGGAAAAAAAATTCTAGAATATTCGCAAATATGAATATATAGCACTATATTCTAAATATTCGCAAATTCTCAAAGTGACGCGATAAAAATTTGTGATTCGAATATTTGCACCCAACACTAATCATGACATATCTATTTTAGTAACTACTTGCATTCCCCATGTAATAACAATTCTGGAGCATATTTTCATATAACTTTATGTTGCACCGTTCTATTATTTTTAATAGATATTTCTAAATGAATTGCCCGAAGTCTACACTAAAGGTCCAACTGGGTGTTACCAGTTTGGGGCTGTTCCTGCACAGTCTGACACGATCCAATCAGTGCTGCCAGTATCAGATTGTGCAGAGACACATCTCCAACTGGTAACACCAAGCAGGACCTACTACAAACTGCTGGCAATTAATTCTTAACTTCTAACAGGAATATAAGAGGAATGGCATAATTAAAAGTGATATAAAAAGACGCTTAAGAATTGTTATTGTATGGGGAATGCAAATAGTTTCTAAAACAGACATGTATTTTAAGGCTGTGTGGCTATATGAAGCGTTATTTTTATCTATGAGGTAGTATGATATTTGAATATAATAACATTGCGTGATTGGCTATACGTGTAATGTACATAGGTATTCCTTGGGCATTAAGACTGGACTCCCAGAGGACTTTGTTAGCTTGTTTGCTCCGATCTTGGCCATTAGTGTGATGGCATGGCTATCAATTGCACCCTCATTACTGTTAAAGAGAAATATAATCATTAAGATAAGATAAATAAATTATATTTTTGTTCTATTCCATTCTAGTCAGTTCTTGAAGGTCAGAGCATCTCCAAAATAGCAAGTCTTGTGGGGTGTTCTTGGTATGCATTTGTGGGCACCTACCAAAACTGGTGTAAAGAAGAACAACTGTTGAACTAGTGGCAAGATAATGAGTGCTTGAGATGAATGAAGTTATCAAAAATTTGATTTGGCTGCTTCACCAAATTTCACAAAGAAATTTGATTTGTTAGGCCTCAAAGGTGAATAATGGCCATGTGACAGACATCTAAGTAACGGCCGTCACACTGCCATTTTTAGCACCAATGAAAGTCTATAGGGCTATTCACATGGCCGTTCTTTTAACGGCCAGTGAATAGCGTTCGTCCAAAAACAGGACATGTCCTATTTTTAGCCGGTTTCACGGTCAGATGGACCCCTTTGAAATCAATGGGACCATTTTTAATGGCCAATTGACAGGAGTGCACGTGTCTAACGGCCGTTAAAAACAGGTACACAGGCCATTTGGGGTTAAAAAACTCTCCTCATCCACTTGCTCGCGGTGCAGCAGTCTTTTCTCTCTTCATTGAGCAGGATCTGCCAAAGGACCTGCGATATGCGTGGTGACGTAACCACGTGGGAGCGCGCAGTGACATCATCGTGCACCTTCAGCAGGTCCTGTTCTGTGAAGAGAGAAGAGACTGCTGCACAGCGAGCAAGTGGATAAGTTGAGGTTTTTGGCTGTGGGACACTATGGGGGCATTTGGGGGCATTATTTAAACTATAGAAACATAGAAACATAGAATGTGTCGGCAGATAAGAACCATTTGGCCCATCTAGTCTGCCCAATATGCTGAATACTATGGATAGTTTGTGGGGGACATTATAAAGCTGGGGGTGTTAAAAATAAAATAAAAAATCACACACTATGGGGGACATTGTTTAAGATGGGGCCCTACATTGGGGGCATTATTAAAGCTGGGGGCAGTAAAAAAAAATAAATTCCTACAGTATAGGGGACATTAATTAAGATGGGGGCCTACATGGGGGCTTTATTAAAGCTGGGGACAGTAAAAAAATCACACATTATGGGGGACATTATTTTACCAGGGGGCCTACATGGGGGACATTATTAAAGCTGGGGGCAGAAAAAAAAAATCCTGTAACTATGGGGGACATTATTTTAGCTGGGGTCCTACCATCCTGTGGGTGTTCTCAGAAAGGTGGGTCTAGAAATAACTGCCAATCAAATTCATCCATTTTTAATATCAGTTTTTAACGGACATTAAAAACTGACACACGGAGAGAAAATGGATGCACCCACTGATGCAAAATGGCTATGAAAATTTGACAGTGTGTCCATTTTTAATGGACTTTTTTTTTTTCACTGCTGTGTACATGTAGCCTTATGAATTACTTTGTCACAAATCACATTCCATTGCATGTAGCTGGCGCAATGACAGTGAACGATGATATCGCCAGCCCCCATCATTGAACCCCTCAGATGCCGCTTTCATCACGTATTGTGTCTGACATTTAAATTGAGGCCTTTCAGGGGTTAATCAATAAAAAAAAAAAAAAAACATACGCACTTTACCATTCACTCAAGGAGAGGCCATTGTGGCCATCTTGATTGAAGAAACCACGCAAAATACCTCACGCGCCCGGTCAGCGTGCTAACATCGTGATGTCACACGTCGCTGCACGCAAGATTTTGCATGGTTTCTTCAATCAAGATGGTCATGACGGCCTCTCCATGAGCAACTGGATGAGGTGAGTACGTTTTTTTACCACCATTTCAGGAAAAATAGATTTGTTACTATGAAACGCAAGGAAATTTGGCTTTGTAACAAATCAAATTTTTCCTGAAATTCAGATCAAAGTTAATTTGTTTGACTTCGATTTGGTCAACACTAATGAGTGCAAATTGATGCATGTGTAGAGTGAAGGCTAGCCCACCTAGATGGATGCCACAGCAGAATTATGTAGCACAAATGACTAAAAAAGTGGTTGTGCAGTACAAAGATATTGATGACCTATCCTCAGGACAGGTCAGTAGTTCTCAACCTTTTCACACCAAGTACTTGCTATTGACAAGACGTCTAATAAGGCCAATTTCACATTGCAGTCATGCTCTGTTCTAATCCTTTGTCAGATTTGACAGAAAGAATAGTGCAGCATGCAGTGCTAATCTTACTGACAAAATGACAGACACCACATTGAGACCCATGATGGATGACTATAATTTTTTAAGTAACATTCTGTGTGACCAAATGTACAGTAGAGCACAGCACTGCATAAATTCTTATATCCAGTAATGTCTAATGCCTATTTTTCCATCATCTTCCCACCTTCTGAACATCCTATCCTGCGATCCCCAAGATACAATACTGCAGAAACAGATAGTCATGATTGACACATAGTGCCCTCAAAAATTATTGTGCCCAGCAAATAGTGCCTCTGACAGTAAGTGCCATAAAAAGTTCCCCCCAAAAATAACTGTGCTGAGCTGATGCTGTGCCAGGGTGCCTCAAAATTAATAGTGCTTGCAAAAATAAAACCAATAGTCATAACTCTCTCCAAGAGTGCCATTAGTAGTTACAGTGCCCTAAGTGCCCCAATAGTAATACTATGCTCAATTGTACCCCAGAAGTAGTAATGTTCCCCATGGTCCCCAGTAGTAATTAAGCCCACTATAAAGTCCCCTAGTTATAATAACCCCCCTTTAGTGTCCCCAGTAGTGGCAACACTCAACATAATGCCCCCAGTAGTAAAAATGCCCACATAGATAATAATTCCTGCCAATAGTGCCCCTGTAGTATTAATGCCACATATAGTGCCCCAGTAGTAATAACACCTACCATATGGTGCCTCAGTAGTAATAAATCCACTATAGTATGCCCCAGAAGTAACAATGTTCGCTAGTAGTAATAAAGCCCTCATAATGCATGCAAGTTGAAAAAAATGTCCCCTTATAGTGCCCCCAGTAGTACAAATGCCTACTTACAGTGCCAAAAGTAGTAGTAATTAAGCCCACCATCATGTTCCCCAGTTATAATAATTACCCCTTTAGCATCTCCAGTAGTGGCAAAGCTCACCATAATGCCCCCAGTAGTAATAATACCCATATAAATATTAATTCCTTCCAGTAGTGCCCCTGTAGTATTAATGCCACTTATAGTGCCCCAGTAGTAATGACACCTACTATAGTGCCTCTCAGTAGTAATAAATCCACTATAGTATGCGCCAGAAGTAACAATGCCTGCTAGTAGTAATAAAGCCCTTATAATGCATAAAAGTTTAAAAAAAAGTCTCCTTATAGTGCTCCCAATAGTACAAATGCCCCCTCATAGTTCCACAAGTAGTACTAATACCCCCTTACAATGTTTGCAAGTCAAAAAAAAAAATTATTTTTAATGTCTGTCAGTAGAAAAAAAAGGCCCACTTATAAGGCCTCCAGTAATACTAATGCCTCTTATAATATGTACCAGTACTGAAAAAATCTCCTCCTATAATATGTGCCAGAAGAAAAATAATGCCCCCCTATATTGAGTGTCAGTAAACCCCCCCTTATGTGTGCCAGTATAAATAAAAAACCCTTATAATATGTGGCAGTAGAGAAAAAATGGCCCCCAATATAATGTGTGCCACTAGAAAAAATGGCCCTCATTATAATGTGTGCCACTAGAAAAAAATGCCCCCTTATGTGTGCCAGTAGAGCAAAAATGTCCCCTTACAATGTGTGCCAGTAGAGAAACAAATGCCATCTTATGTGTGGCAGTAGAAAAATGTCCACTTATAGTGTCCCCAGTAAAATCAATGCCCTCATAGTGCTACCCCAGTTATAATGACACCCCAAAGTAGCCCAACGGCATGCTGTCATAGATAAATAAACTCAAATACTGACAATAATGCCACTGTCTGCGTTGCGTCCCCCTACAGCATTTAACTGTATCATCATCCTGGTATATGGAGATACAGTTGACAATCAAGAGGCCCTAGCAACTAGCAATGAAACATCCAACTTATCCCCTCAACTTGAGGAGTGTACCTCTTGGAGTATGTGTACCATAGGTTGAAAACCACTGGGATAGGTCATTAATATCATTGCACTTCACAACTATTAGCTATAACAGAAAGTTGTTAGAATACACAATGCATCATTGTGTATGGGGCATTCACTGCCAAAAGTGACTACAATTGGCAGATAAACATTAGAGCTGGACCATGAAGCAATGGAAATAAATGGCCTGGTCTGATTAATCACATTTTCTTTTACATCATGAGAAGGCACCAGCATGCACTATGGGATAACGGAGGTAGTGGAGGTTGACGTATGATGCTCTCGGTTCTGATGGGAAACCTTAGTTTTTGGTCAAAGGTATGGAAGTGGTCTCTTTCAGCAAAATAATGCACTCTGCCAATTTCCTCAGGAACAGCTTGAGGAACATGACAAAGGGTTCAAGGTTTTGACTTGGTTTTCAAATTCCTCAGATCTCAGTCCAATCGAGCATCTGCGAGATATGCTGGAAAAAAACAAGCCTTATCCACAGAGGCTCCACTTTGCTACTTACATAACTCAACCCCTTCCTGCTCTGTGACAGAGTGCAGGTAGTAAATGATCTGTGCCATAATAGGACTTAATAGTGATGGTGCATGTTTAGGACCTGGGCCCATGCTATGATTTCTGGATGTTAGCTGCATTATATGTCTGGCACCCTGCTCTCATTGCCTGGGTCAGTGATTACTCCCATCCATGCAGCATATCCCCTCCCCTCAGATGCCTCAGATTAGCACTCTGTGAACACAATTACAGGGTGCCAAGTAGTCGGTTTGACAGCTGGGTATAACTTCTGAAGGCCCCCAGGCCTGCCATATCCTGGCTGTTACCACAATACATCCTGCCCCAGTATTAATGCAGTTCAGATTCACTTGTGTTTCCCATGTTTGGATGTCTGTGCATGGAGCAGTTTGGTGGTACATAAAGTTTTTGTTTTCTTTTACATGTCAGCCATGGTAGTGTGCACCTGTACTTTATTTCAAATTGCTGTTAGTTTTTAGGTGCTGGTCTAACTTTGTTTTTTCATTGCAGACTTGGGGGGGTGGCTGCCTCCATTTGGACTGTGCACTCGTGCCCACCTGTCTGATAAAGTCTGATAATGTTGGTACCTGTCTGCAGAAGCCACCTTGCCATCGGTAGATAGGCCCGACACAATTTTGATCAAAAATGTGGGCGAGAGCTTCTAATTTTCCTTTTTAGTAAGTATAGCAGTAATACATTTTATCTCAGATTTAACTCAGATATATAGTAGTGGGGCCCTGTATCTTTAGGTATGTCTTTGTATGCCTTATATTTATGTAGCTGCACATTCTTAACCCCTTAAGGACATATGACGCACCGGTACATCATGATTCCTGAGTCCTTAAGGACCCATGACATACCGGTACGTCATGAGTATTTCCGATCACTGCTGCTAAGCTGGCAGTGATCGGAACAAGGCACCTGCTGAAATCATTCAGCAGGTACCTTGTTACAATGCCCAGGGGGTTCCTGATCCCCTTTATCGGCGATCGCTGCAAACCGCAGGTCAATTGAGATCTGCGGTTTGCAGCGCTTTCTGCGGTCTCTGATTCCCGCGGTGGCATTGTAAAAAGGTACCTGGCATTGTAACAAGGTACCACATTGCTGACACTCTGCTAAAAACTGCTGACATTTTCAGCACAGATGTCAGCAGTTTAACCCCTTCCATGCCGCGGTCCGTATGGACCGCTGTATGGAAGGGGTTAACAGGGAGGGAGCTCCCTCCCTCTCCCATCAGGGGCTGCTGTGCCCTTGCAGCCCCCGATTCTTGATGGGATCGCAGAGGGAGGGAGCTCCCCTCCCTCCCCATCACCCGCTGCCAGAACACCAGCTGCTTTTAGAGGTATCCTGCTTGCCATGATACTGTAAGTCTGATCTGACTTCTGCTTAAGGCAGAAGTCTGATCAGACTAGCGAAAAGCTAAAAATACAGTACAGTACACTATATAGTGTACTGTACTGTATTATACTGACATCAGACCCCTGGATTTTCAAGAACCAATAAAAAAAACACATATCACAGAATAAAAAATAAAAATACACTACACATATTAGGTATCACTGCGTCTGTAAAAACCTGCTCTATGAAAAAACACATGACCTAACTCCTCAAGTAAGTACCATTAAAAAAAAATGGTGTAAAAAAAGCCATTTTCTGTCACCTTACATAATAAAAATTGTAATACCAAGCAACAAAAAGGCATATGCCTCTCAAAATAGTACCATTTAAACCGCCATCTCATCCCGCAAAAAATGAGCCCCTATATAGGACAATTGCCCCAAAAATATAAACGAAATATGGCTCTCCGACTATGGAGACACTAAAACATTATTATTATTTTCTAAAATGCTGTTATTGTGTTAAAGTAAAATAAATAAAAAAAAGTATACATATTAGGTATCGCCGCGTCCTAAATAAACTGCTCTATAAAAATATCACGTGATCTAACCCCTAAGGTAAATACCATAAAAAATTTAATAAAAACAATGTGAAAAAAACAAAACATTTTTGTCACCTCACATTACAAAAACTGTAATAGCAAGCGATCAAAAATTTATATGCGCTCAAAAATAGTGCCAGTCAAACCATCATCTCATCCCGCAAAAAATGATACCCCACATAGGACAATCGCCCCCAAAATATAAAAAAAATATGGCTCTCAGACTATGGAGACATTAAAGCATAATTTTTTTGTTTCAAAAATGATCTTATTGTGTAAAACTTAAATAAATAAAAAGTATACATATTAGGTATCGCCGCGTCTTTAACAACCTTCTCTATAAAACTAACACATGACCTAACCCCTCAGGTGAACACAGCAAAAAAAATATATATATAAATACCGTATCAAAAGCCATTTTTGTCACCTTACATCACAAAAAGTGTAATAGCAAGAGACCAAAATATCATATTCACCCCAAGATAGTGCCAATCAAACCGTCATCTCATCCTGCAAAAAATGAGCCCCTACATAAGACAGTCGCCCAAAAATAAATATGGCTTTCAGAATGTGGAGACACAAAAAAAATCACTTTTTCAAACATGCTTTGTTATGAAAAACTGAAACAAAAAAAACAAAAAGTAGTAATATTTTGTATTGTCGCCTCCGTTACAACCTCCTCTATAGTAATAGCACTTGATATAACCTGTCAGATCAACTATGTAAATAACAAAAATTAAAAACGGTCACAAAACAGCTATTTTTTTTTAATTTTCCATTTTAATCCATTTTTTCAGTAACAAAGCAAGGGTTAACAGCCAAACAAAGCTCAATATTTATTGCCTTGATTTTGTAGTTTGCAGAAACACCCCATATGTGGTCGTAAACTACTGTATTGCCAAATGGCAGAGTATAGAAAGAAGGGAACGCCATATGGTTTTTGGAGGGCAGATTTTGTTGGACTGTTTTTTTTACACTATGTCCCATTTGAAGCCCCCCCCCCCACCATTTGATGCACCCCTAGAGTAGAAACTCCAACAAAGTGTCTCCATCTAAGAAACTACACCCCTTAAGGTATTCAAAACTTATTTTACAAACTTTGTTAACCCTTTAGGTGTTCCACAAGAGTTATTGGCAAATGGAGATGAAATTTCAGAATTTCAATTTTTTGTTACCTTGTCTCAAAAAAAACTGTAATATAGAGCAACCAAAAATCCTATTTACCCTAAAATAGTAAAAACAAAACTGCCACCTTATCCCATAGTTTCCAAAATGGGGTAACTTTTTTGGAGTTTCTACTGTAGGGGTGCATCAAGGGGCCTTCAAATGGAACATGGTGTCGATAAACCAGTCCAGTAAAATATGCCTTCCAAAAACCATATGGCGTTCCTTTCCTTCTGAGCCCTGGCGTTTGGCCATACAGCAGTTTACGACCACATATGGGGTGTTTCTGCAAACTACAGAATCAGGTTAATAAATATTGAGTTTTGTTTGGCTGTTAACCCTTGCCTAGTTACTTGAAAAAATTGTTCAAATTGGAAATTTTTCCAAAAAATTGAAATTCTGAAATTTTACCTCCATTTGGAACACCTAAAGGGTTAAAAACGTTTGTAAAATCAGTTTTGAATACATTGAGGGGTGTAGTTTTTAGAATGGGGTCATTTTTGGGTGGTTTCTATTATGCAAGCCTCACAAACTGACTTCAGACCTGAACTGGTCCCTAAAAAGTGGGTTTTTGAAAATTTCTGAAAATTGCTTCTAAACTTCTATACATCTAATGCCCCCCCCCAAAAAAAAATAAAATGGCATTCCCAAAATGATCCAAACATGAAGTAGACATAAGGGGAATGTAAATTAATAACTTTTTTGGGCCGTATTACTATGTATTATAGAAGTAGAGAAATTGAAACTTGGAAATTTGCTAATTTTTCTAAATTTTGGGTAAATTTGGTATTTTTTTATAAATAAAAATGAATTTTTTTTATTCTATTTTGCCAGGGTCATTAAGTACAATATGTGATGAAAAAAACAATCTCAGAATAGCCTGGATAAGTAAAAGCATTTTAAAGTTATTCACACATAAAGTGACACTGGTCAGATTTGCAAAAAATGGCCGGGTCCTTAAGGTGAAATAGGGCTAATTCGTTAAGGCATTAATAAGGCTGGTAAATCAACACTACACCTTAGTCACCACTAGATGGTGCTGGTACAATCCCATATAAAAGGGACAGGCTAGACACAGGAAATGTAGAAAGTAAGGAGTTGGAGTTGTAGTCTAGGCAAGGAGGAGAGTCAGACAATTCCTCCATGTAGCTGCCACTTTAGCCCACTTGGCTCTGGCCAGGTTGAGAGAGTTTGGAGGAGAAGATATTAAAAGCTACTTAGCACAGACATGAGTAACCGTGGATATAGAGCAAGTCTAGTGGAGATAGCAGCAGTCTTAGCTTATGGACTCCACAGCACCCAGTGACTAGGAGAAGCCTCAAAGCACCTGGACACAGCCTTACAACTAAGCGCAAAGTTGTGTGTTACCACATTGATTGAAATTTGTTTTTACGAATATATATCACACTATATTCTACATATTCGTGAATTCTAGCAATCCAACTCAATAGCAAAGTTGCCTATAACCCGCTGTTACTCGATTAACACGCATATTACATTGCCAATTTTTTGCATACAAGAGAATATTCTCAAAATATCGCAAATTCGAATATTGCCCCTGCCGCTCATCACTAGTGGTGAAGGAAGAGAAAGAGGCTAATGATGACAACGACATCGGCCATGATGACTAATCATCTTAGTAGGGGGCAGAGCCAGAAAGTACTGGGTTCTCAGGCACACTTGCCAGAATGGCAAGCTGTATGCTTGCTTGCTTATGTAATGACAGTGTTATCCTAACTATCAAGTAACTTAATGAGTAATGGATAGCCATGCTTTTAGACCCTCACTATCAAAGCATAATGGGGGAATGTTTTTATTATGCCAAAGTGGAGGCCCAATCACTTTATCGCCAGTAAACACTGTGTATGCAGCTTGACGCAGATTTTGACAGGCAGACACCTGCACCCCGCATGCCCACGGCCCTTCTCCACCCCCTGCCGAATCACCCACCTCCCATCATCTCTGCTACCACAGGCAGCAAAAACCCCAGCAGCCAGTATAATCAACATGATGGAGACATTTTTTCTTGTGTGGCACTGCATACAAATAAAGATATACTGCATCAAAACCCATGTTAAGTCCTACCTGGACTGTTGCCATTCTCCAGTGCATACTGTGTCCAGCCTCCAGTGTCATCAGAGAGACAAAGTTGTCCTCCAACAGTGTACAAAACATCACTTTTGTCAAAATAAACGAGGCATGGATCCGTCAGGATTTTCACATACTTCCAACTGAGGACGATGAAAAGATCTGCCATTGCAGGCGGTGCCTAATTATTGTCATGGTGTGGTTTACTGTGACAGTTGTGGCCATGTAGACTGGCTGCATGCCCTCTCGCGTACTGGTTGCAGGCTGACACCTGTGTATGCTGTTTGCTTGGGGCTGTGTGTTGGCTGCGGTGGTGTATGTGTGTGAACTGTGGCCATGCGTTTGTGGCTTCCATGTCTGCATATCTGTGGCTCCTGTCTCAGGTGCTGTGCAGGCTGGCTGCATCCGTTTTGTGTACTGGCTGTGGGTGTTCACATGTGTGCTGGTTCTGTTATATTTGCTGACTATGGCCTTGTGTGTGAACATGGCCTTAGTATTGATGCATTTCTGTTTGTGTCATGGGTTGTTTGTGCTCTGGCGTACTTGCTGCGGTGGACTCCGTGTTTGCCTGTACTGCAGCCTGTGTTCTTGCAGGTTTCCCTCCTTGTTTGGTTCTGGTGGGGTTAACTTTCCCTGGTCTGTTCCTGGGTGTGCTTATCAGGTGCCCTTCTTATGCAGCTATATCTATCTGAGCTGTGGGGCTTGTGGTCAGTCTCTTATGTCTTGCTGGGTGTTGCGCCTTGCTAATCACCCAGGAGTGTCAGTCTTTCCTCTGCCTTGCTGGATGAAGCCCTCGCTGCTGTCCCAGGGGGTTTTGCCATCTGCCCTTGTTTGTGGTGTCACCTGGTAATGTGATGTTATGTCCTTGTCTGATCTTCTGTACCGGTCCTCTATGATGTTTATGTTGTTATCCTTGTCTATGCTTTGTATGCTTTGCCTGTTCTTCTATACCTGTTATCTGTTTGGATCCGCTCTGTTCCATGTCTAGCCTACCAGTGCTCTAACTGCATCTGATAGCCTGGCCGATCCATCTTGTCCTATGTCCAGCCTGGCAGTGCCTACTGCTTCTGATCCTGTCTGTTCCATGTCTAGCCTGGTAGTGCCTACTGCTTCTGATCTAATCAGTTCCTTGTCTGTCCAGCAATGCCATACTGCTTATTTTCCTCTTGGGGTCCAGGCCACTGGCACAAGGCACAAGGCGCGCAGCCTCTCAGAGAGCCGTACAGCTGTGGGACACAGGCCGGAAGAGGCCTGCATCGCATTGCCGCCATGGAGGTAAGTATAAGTGTTTTTTTTATTTTTATATGGGACAATGTTAGGGCACCTGATTTGGGGGGGGGAGAGGAGAGGAGAGAGGCACATGTTACTGGCACATGGTGGGGGGAGAGGAGAG
This sequence comes from Bufotes viridis, assembly GCA_033119425.1. NCBI lineage: Eukaryota > Metazoa > Chordata > Amphibia > Anura > Bufonidae > Bufotes > Bufotes viridis. Next base: position 207,251,995 of record CM065590.1, on the reverse strand, counting down.
AAGCACTTGTTACTGGCACATGATTGGGGGGAGAGGAGAGAGGCACTTGTTACTGGCACATGATTGGGGGGATCATGGAGAGGCACTTGTTACTAGCACATGATTGGGGTGGGGGGGGGGGCACGGAGAGGCATCTGTTACTGGCAAATGATTGGGTGAGAGAGGCACTTGTTACTGGTTCATGATTGGGTGGCATCTATGGGGGCACCTCTTACTGGCACATTATTGGGGGGCATCTATGGGGGGACCTCTTACTGGCACATTATTGGGGGCATCTATGGGGGCACTTCTTACTGGCACATTATTTGCGGGCACTATGTGGCCATCTACTGAGGCCACAAAGTCAAGGGGTATTTTATATGCTCTGTGTGGTACTAGTATTATCATGGGGTTTATCTGTTTCTGCAGAATAGTATTGGGGAGCACAGTGGCATAGGATTGGGGGTAGTAGGATGATTTGTCCAGAAGATGGGAGGATGATGGAAAAGTAGTAAACTAAGATTTGTTTTTTTCCCGTCAAACTGCAGAGATGAAAAATGGTGGTCTGGTCTGAAAGAAGAAGATGAGGAAAGAGAACATCTACATCAAAGGAGACGTCACTGGATGTAAGAGGTATGTGGGGCTGTATTACCATGTATTTCTGTAGTGATGGGAGCAGGGGCGTAACGATCGCCAGAAGTGCCCTTCCCGAGACCAGGCTCTGGATCCGCCACGGGTCCAGGCATCTGCTTATGTGCTGGTTCCCGTTCATCTTGTTGTCTGTTCCATGTTTGGGTTCCAGTTCTGTTGTCTGTTCCGCTGGTGCTTGCACCATCGTGATTCTCCACAGGCAGCAGCCAAGTGTATCGGGACCTTCCTGGAGGTGCGACCAGTGAGCCCCCGGCCCGGTTCATACCCAACGGGGATCACTGGCTCTTCGTCCTCTGGGTTTGCCCTCTGGTCTGCCAGTGCACTTCTTTCTGTGGTAGTTCTACAACTATTGCCTAACCTGCATATCTTACTGTCATTTTCTTTTATTACATGTGTAATAATGTACTCTGTTGGTCCCTGGTCTGAATCTTGCCTCTGTCCTGTTTGCATGTCGTCCCGGAGGTCTGCCTTGGGCCCTAAGCATGTGACAATTATATCACTGCTGATGTCTGTCTACCTACATCCATGTCCGGTAAAGTATGGCTACTGTAGTCACCATTATGTCACTCCCACTCTATGCCTGCCTACAATCATGTTCTGTACCATATGCCTCTGCTGCTGTGAGCCTGACTACCATCATATTCCATACTGTATGGCTGCTGCCACCACTGCCATAAATGTTTGCTGCTAATTCTCCTACTGCTTTTTCCACTATCGTTTCTGCCACTACCATTAATGCTACACAGCTGTCACTACTTCTACTGTCCCTAAACAGCCACATACATATCTATTGCCCTGTTTATTTCAAGCTGTCTTGCTACTGCTGCCGCTACTATTGCGGCCACATGACACTATTGGCCTACCCTTTCCACATATATACTGTACTGCTACTTGTCCCAATTAAAAGGGAGAACGTTTCCAGGGTCATTTAGAACAAGCCACTCTTTTTTCTAACAATTATCTCTTATGTGTGTGTGTATAGGGAGAAATTCTGGCCCTGTTAACACATACAGTAATTATTAGACGCTTGTGCATGACAAGCCACACATTAACGTGTGTGTATAAAAAGGGGCAGGGATCTGCCCTCGTTATGGCATGATTTTTGGATGTTTGGTATCAACAAGCCACTTTTCTTTATAATTAAACACCATCTGCCCCCAATAAGGTCAATTTTGGGGAGCTTTCTAACATAAAAAAGCATAACACATGCAACATTGAAGTGTTTTTAAACACACATTTACCCATAGCTATAAAGTGTCATGCAAAAGTTTGTGCACCCCAGGTCAAAATTACTGTTACCGTGAACAGTTAAGCAAGTTAAAGATAAAATGATCTTAAAAAGATATAAAGTTAAAGATGACACATATCCTTTGTATTTTAAGCAAAAACTAGTTTTTATGTTCATCTTTTACATTTTCAAAATAACAAAAAAAGAAAAGAGCTAAAATCAAAACTTTGGACATTCTGTGTGGTTAGTACCTAACAGCATCTGATTTGCCAAGTATCATAGATTGTAAACGCTTGTTATAACCAGCTAAGAGTCTTTCAATTCTTGTCTGAGGGATTTTCAGCCATTCTTGACCGATGTGCTTCATGGTTGGAGAGGTGTTCTTGTCATGAAATTCTGTGCCCTTTTTTCTCCAAACATACCTTTGCTCATTTTGGCTAGAGTGTTCTTTTTTAACCTCAATGGTCTACAAGACTTTTTTTTCCAAATGTATTAGGCTTATTTAGATTTTTGCAAACTTCTAACCCTGAATTTTATGGTGAAGATGCTTATATTTGTGCAGGTGTTGCTGAACAGTAGAACAATGTATCACAAATCTTCCTGAAGGTCTTTTGCAGTCAAGCAGGGCTTCTGATTTCTAGCAATTCTATGAGTAGCTGTCTCTGAAATTTTTCTTGTTCTTCCAGAACAAACTTGGGAAATTGCAACCTAAAAAAGCCTTGCTATCTTATTATAGCTTTCTCCTGCTTTGTAGGCTTACACCATTTTCATTTTGAGAGTGTTAGGCAGCTGCTTAGAAGAACCTATGGCTGCTGTTTTTGGGACATGGTCAGGAGTCTAGGTCTTTAAAAAGCTTTAATAATTGTATCACCTGGACTTTCTTAATGATGATTGTGAACAAGACTTAAGCCTAACAGGCTATATAAGATCTGAGACCTCGGTCAAAGTTATCTGAATGCTTAAATCTCCTTGCGTTAACATACTTTTGCAAGTACTCCTTTCCTTTTTCACTCTAAGAGTGTACAAAAACTAAATAATACACTGGTATTGCATAAAATGTTGAAAAGTGTGTTTCATCTTTAATTGTATGCCTTTTGATGATCATTTTATCCTTAACTTGCTTAACTGTTCATAGCAATAGTAATTTTGAACAAGGGTGCCCAAACTTTTGCATACCATTGTACAGGTCAGTGTCAGGGCAGGTTCATATCACGGTTTAATTTTCCATCCTTATAATCTGTCAGAAAAACTGAAAAAGAAATAAAAAAAAGTAAAAACAGATCCTTTGTTTTTTGCATCTGTTGTGCTTATACTGCATCCTGGCCTTTCATGGCATGAAAGGGGTTAGATGCAGTCCTATTGAACCTCCGAGTATCATTCATTTTCTGAGCACTTTTCTATTCGAATCAGACCAGAAGGAAATTTCAAGAAGTTTGCTCATCTCTAATTGAGAACTTCCCTAAGCTACCTAAGCGTTTACTTTCTAAAGTATAAAATAGTATAATCTTACAATCTTCCTCACTATGCAGCCACATTGTCCGGTTTCTGTATGCAGTTTTAGAAGCCAATATCAGAAATAGATTATAGGAGAGAAAGCATAAAGACATATACAATGTCTCTTTTTTTAATTCACTTGTGGCTTTGGCTTCCAAAACTGCATGCTAAATCTTACTATGTGGCCATATCCTAACTAAAACCTAGTTACTTGTGGCCTGGGAAAAAGAACTTAATACCTCCTTTGGTCCCTCTAAAGTGGTTAAAGTTTTATGCAACTTGTGAGTTTTTTTTCCTCACCGCATACAATCCAATTTAAAGGGGATTTCCAGCCTCCTGATACTGATGACCTATGACCAGGATGGGTCATTTATATCCAATCAGTGTGGTTCCAACATCCCACATCTCCACCGATCAGCACTTTACAACGCAGGAACTAGCACCTTAAATGGAAGAGAAAGCACAGTTCCACACAAAATACAATGGCCATGCCTGGTTACTGAAGCTCAGTTGTCTTTGAAGTTACCCGGTACGGCTAATACAAAACAAAGTTGTGCTTCCTTTTTCATTCAAAGTGCTATTACTAGCACCAGAGGCAAAAGAGAACAGCTGATCTTTGAAGCTGCAGGGTTTAGGTCATCAATATCAGTAGCCTGATAAACCCCTTTAAAGAGACCCTGTCACCACAGAGTATACTAGCTATATCACAGTAGGGAGTAGGTACAAATAATTAAACACATAAGAAAATAGTTTTGGAAGCCTAACAACAGTAAATTCCGTCATTATTTTATGCGAGCTCATGGGAGCAGCCATCTTGTGACTTGCAGCTCAGCGGGCTGTGTGCATACAAGACCCGCCCCCACATTCCAGGCCTGTGTGCTCTGTGTCTTAGCAGTCAGAGCCTCCTATCAGTGTCACTAGTACACACAGCCTCCTTGTTATTCCTGCTCCCCTGTATATAACCGAACCATAATTCAGATATACTTGAGTAGAGCTATGATGTGTGATATTGTGCTGCTAGTCTTGTGTAGTTGAGGCAGTACTATTTAGTGTATCTAAGGCTATAATGTGTAATACTATGCTGCAAAGCCAGTGGGTCTCCTACTGTATCATCCCAGATAGGCTTAGATACACGGGCTTAGTAGCACAGTATTACACATTATGGGCCGAGACACACTGGATGAAAATAACTGCCTCAAATATCATGGGATCTAATACACTGGCACAATATCACGCATGATAGGCTTGGTGTATCTTAAGCCAAGTTCACACTTCAGTTATTTGATTGTTTTTTCCATCAGTAATCATAAGCCAAAACCAAGACTGAAGCCTGCTCAGAGATAAGGTATGGTATATTGGAACATTTGCGCCCATTCTGTGTTTTGACCCGACCCAGTTTTCGCTCACAATAACTGATGAAAATAACTAATAAAATAACAGAAGCGTGAACTTGGAATAAGCCTAGTATTTGTGAGGCTGTGCTGCCACTCACTGATACTGTCCGCAGATTTGGCAACCGTTTGAGCCATTTCCACCTGAGATCGGGCGGCGTGTTTTCATCCCTGACCCAAGCATCTCATGGCAACAGCAGCTACGCTGAAGTGCGCTCGACTCGTAAGTATGCATGCGCCGCGGTGCCCTAAGCCAGCCAAAGTTTCTTACGGTAAGCATGACTCGGGCTCAAGGACAACAGCCGCTCTGGGTTTTTTTCTGGCTGGGCTTGCAGATCAGGTAGGGCTCCCGCAGCTTCAGGCACACGTATCATCCTGATCTCCCTCCCCGCCTTGAGATTTTCTTACCTGTACTCGTGGCCACGCCGTCGGCTTCCTTGCATATGTGGCACGCTCAAGGTCTCGCATGGTGTAGCTGTTTCGTCTGTCTGCTAGTTCGCCACCCTGGTCTCTCGTTAACCACTTCTAGTGTCGTGGTCATGGGGTGTCTGCCTCCAGCGTTCTACCCTACTGGCCATGCCCAATTGGATCCGTCTGTCTGGCACCCAGCTGCCATGTTGTACCAGCATTGCCAGGAGGAATAATGGAGGGAAAACAACAGTTCTGTTAAAGCATAGCTATTTTACTGGAGAGAGGTTCTGTTACAAAAAAAAAAAAAAAAGAGCGGTCTGTGGTGCTTGGGTGAGCTGGTTTTTATGTTACTGTTTTGTATTCATGCCTCAGTTCGTATTGACTCAGATTGGTCTCTTTGCCTCTGGTTCGTATTCACTCAGATTGGTCTCCTTGCCTTTGCTAGCCAAAACAATCTGCTTTGATTTACTTCAGCTGAAGCCAATAAGACAATAGGAGTGAGTTCCTACTATGTATAAGGAAGTTTTACTTTTCACTTTGTATGTCTTGATGAAGGGTTATGATTAGCAAAAATGAAATCTGTCTTCTCATATCTGCATCTGGATTTTAGTTTTCGCAGTAAAAAAAAATTAAAAAGGGGAAATTCAGGCTTTGGACTTTGGAGGGCTTACTTCGTTTTTTGCAGGTTTTGACCTTCATGCGTTTCAGGTTCACGCTTATTCTCTAATGTTAGTTTCCTGTAAGATCTCCGCACAGTGCATGCTCACAGTTGTAGAAGATGGCGTTGGGCGTGATGACGTCACGTCATAGGGCCTGCGACGTGCGGTGCTGCTATGAAGCGCTTAATTTGTTACCCCAAGTCAGTCATGTACCGGACACTGATGCATCGCGGCTTTTCCCCGGACTTCCCAATCTTTCACAGGAGCAGGTATTCAGGCCGGCACCGCTCCCCTGGGGACCCTCGCTGGTACGAGGGCCCCAGGAGCAACCAGCTTCGGTGCTCCCCCAGTTACTGCTCCAGACCAGCCAGTGACCATCATCCTCTGGCCAGCAGAAATGACAGGTATCTTAGTCTGCAGTCGGTCTCAAATTTGAGCAGGCTGTAGGGCTCAATAACATTGTATGGCCACTGCCGGGGGCAGCAGTCTGGCAGTCTGTGAATGTGAGTACACAATTTTTTTAAAAAATAATTAATTATAATAATTTTTATACACTTGGGGTTTCTGGCGAGGGTCGTCTTCTTCCCCCTCCAGATTCGGGGGGTGGGGGGGGGGGGAAGGTTTGATCAGTTCTCATCACTTGGTAGATTCATCCGGCTCATGTTTTTAAATTATCAATGTTGCCACCTGTCACGCTTTTAGACTCACGCTTATTACACCATCAAATGTCTGTTGCCCGGTAGTTTATTCATGTTCACGTTTATCAATCATTAATGTCTGTCGCCTGTTTATGTTATTCAGGCCTACGTTTAGTATTTAATGTCTGTCGCCTGTTTACGTTATTTAGGCCTACATTTATTAATCATCATGTCTGTCGCCTGTTACGTTGCAGGCTTGCGTTTATTAATCATTATTGTCTGTCGCCTGTTTACATTATTCAGGCTTTCATTATTAATCATTAATGTCCGTCGCCTGTACGTTATTCAGGCTTGCATTCATTGATCATTGACATCTGTCGCCTGTTTACATTATTCAGTCATACGTTTATTTAATGTCTGTCGCCTGTTTACGTTATTCAGGCTTACATTATTAATCATCATGTCTGTCATCTGTTACGTTTTAGGCTCACGTTAATTAATCATTATTGTTCTGTCGCCTCTTTACGTTATTCAGGCTTACGTTTACTAACTACTAATGTCTGTTGCCTGTTTACGTTATTCAGGCTTACGTTTACTAACTTCTAATGTCTGTTGCCTGTTTACGTTATTCAGACTTACGTTTGCTAACTACTAATGTCTGTTGCCTGTTTACGTTATTCAGGCTTACGTTTACTACCTTCTAATGTCTGTTGCCTGTTTACGTTATTCAGACTTACGCTTTCTAACTACTAATGTCTGTTGCCTGTTTGCGTTATTCAGGCTTATGTTTGCTAACTTCTAATGTCTGTTGCCTATTTATGTTATTCAGACTTATGTTTGCTAACTACTAATGACTGTTGCCTATTTACGTTATCCAGGCTTACGTTTATTAATTACTAATGTCTGTTGCCTGTTTACGTTATTCAGGCTTACGTTTACTAACTTCTAATGTCTGTTGCCTGTTTACGTTATTCAGACTTACGTTTGCTAACTACTAATGTCTGTTACCTGTTTACGTTATTCAGGCTTACGTTTATTTACTTCTAATGTCTGTTTCCTGTTTATATTATTCAGGCATACATTTATTAATCCCGAATGTCCGTTGACTGTTACATTTATTCAAGCTTACGTTTATTAAATGTCTGTTGCCTGTCACGTTCTTCAGGTTCATGTTTTAAATCGCTAATGTTTGTCGCTCCCCCGCTACAAGTGTTTCAGAACTCAATGTTCCGGTCGCCACTTCCATCCAGGGTCCAAGAAGAAGAAAAAAAAATAAAAAAATTTGCCTCAGCTGCTTTGTCTTGTTTTTAATTCTTCATGCTTTCTTTCAGGTCATGCGGGGGGTGGAACAAGTAGGGCTATCCTCTCCAGCATTTCAGTCTCTAATCACGGCTAATGTGCCGGCTAACGCGCATGAGCTACTGCGATGCCGTGCTAGCAATGGGCATCGCAGTGCGCATACCCCGACCAACGAAGTCATCGCGCAGGTGCGGGATCTGGCTGAGAGGGAGAGCAAACAAATGGGCGGGCAGAGGAGGAAGAGCCAAAGAGGCAGAGCTGCCTGGGCACCAACGCGGTTGACGCCGCCCCTGGGCACTTGCAGGCCCTTATTTACATAATCATCAAAGTTAGTTTTTGGCCGTTTTAAAGGTCCACTAAAGCATATAAAGGTACCAATTTTATGATCTGTGTTACGGCTACTGCGCTATGGGAACTGTTAAAAGGGGTATAAGTGCTGACAGACTCCCTTTAAGGTTTTCCAATAGTTTATTCTGGGTTCTGGGTGACTCCGCCCCCCATAGCCCACTACTTCCGTTCAAAGTCCGAGCCATCACCTTATCTCAATTCTCCCTTGTCCGTTTCCTAGCGGCTAGACCAGGTTTCGACCCCAATGCCATTTCAGATCACTCGTTCCACATTGAAGTAGCATCCGCAGTGTCAAAGCAGCATGTCTCAGGCAACGTCATCAGCAAGATGGAACCTCAGCGTTCTTATTGTTTTGCCCGATATATCCCGAACCCCCATGCGGAGAACTCTGTTGCTCTTTGCAGTTTGGCTTTGTGATCTGGTTGTACATGCCAATAAGGTTCTTTCCTATACTACACGGCTCGGTTTTTGCCCCCTTATAGGCCTACCCACGGCAATGGCAAAGGGCACACTATCAGCAATTCAGTCAGGTCAGCTAAGACACGTCCAGTTAGGTTAGGTTAGTTATGGTGTCCTTAGGGTTTTCAGGCATCCCCTTGGCCATAGCCATGACCACAAAAAAAAAAAATATACATATACATATACAATTTTTTTTTTCTATTGATACAATTAAACTTCAAAATTCTCTGAATCATTTTATAGGGCGAAAATGTGTGTATATATTTGTATACAGTAAATATATATCTCATCTCAAATACTGACCAAATAATCAGATACTGACGGTGTGAAAGAGGCCATATGGATGCTAAAAATACAGGATCCTTTTTTTTTTCTGTTCTTCTGATGGTTTTGAACATGGACGCGGCCCCCAGAGCCAAGCTTTGCAGTCCCTGTCCCCCTGGACAGAAACACAGATGATAGTGTGATCAGCTGTGTTTCTGCAATGAGCACCGCATGACAGAGAATTACAGTTCCTTCTCCTGCACTGTAGCAAGGGCAGGTCTGCTCCTGGCTGTAAGTGACAGCAGGGGAACAGAAGAGAAGGCAGAAGCAGTGTATCAGCGCTTCTGCATTCTCCTCAGATAGATGAGCGAGCAGGGTGGACCCGGCTTGGGAGCAGAGAAGCGCAGACCAGCAGGGTCAGGAGACCCTGCTCAGCCCTCACAGCAGGCTAATTTCCCCTGTAACCGAGGCTCCTTTGGATTAGTGGAAATATTGCAGAAAAATCTCCTATTGTCTCCCAAAGGTCTTTCAGTGATCTCTTGGGGAAAACTTTTGGGGAAAAACATATTAAAAAAATAAGTTAAAAAGTTATTACAAAAAAATGACAAAACACAAGTGAAATAATAAAAGTAATAAAAGAAATAAAATATGACATGGCAAAAAAATAGAAAATTATAAATAAAAAATAAAAGAAAATACAAATAAAAGAAAAAAAAGGAAAAAATACAAAATATGAGAGTTTTCACTGTCCCCTAACAGGCTTTTTATGATCCCTCAGGGGACATTTTGCGTTGCAATAATATATAAAAAAGAAATAGAAAATTATTTTAAAAAAATTTAAAAAAATGCAGAAAAAAAAATAAAATTATATGCTAAATAATAGTGTTCATTCTCCCCCAACAGTCTTTTTATAGCCTCTTAGGGAACATATTATGTGTCAAAAATGTATTTAAAAAATAAGTAATAAACCAATTATAAAAAATAGTGCAATAAAATATTTATTAAATACAAATAAAAGCAAAAAATAAAAAGGGGAAAAGTGAAAAATTAACGAAAACTGTCAGTGTCCCACAAAGGTCTTTTTATTACCTCTTGGGGGATATATTTTGTTGCAGAAATACATAAAAAATGAAAGTTAAAAAAAAAATACATAAAAGAAAAAACACCCACCACAACCAAAACCGTCACCATTATCACCCCATTCACATGAAACCATACAGATTACAAGATGACTGACACAAAATAGGGAACTAATCATAATAATTTATTTTGGTGTTAGTTTGCATATTTAAAGAATAAGGAGCTATAGTTTGAAAAAAAAAAACTTTTTAAATATGTTTTGTACAGTTTTTTTTTACCCAAATAGAACTAAAAAATAAATTATAAGGTCACAGACAATGGGAGAATATTGCTAAGATATGCCCTCATTGTCTGTTGGTGCTGGTCCCACCTCTGGGAACCGCACCTACCGTGAGAACGGAGCACGGAGAGCTGTGGCTGGAGGACCCCGGGGTCCGGCCACCACCAAGCTCTGCTCCCCACTTCTCCCATAGAAGCGACTGCAGGGCGGCTGCGGGGGGGGAGTCAGGTAAGTTTAACTTTTCAGTTTCAGGGGCCATGCTGCAGGAACGTGTTAGAAATTCATTTTTAATGGGAAATCCCTTTAAGCCCCTAATACACTGTGAGATCTTAAGGTCGATTACTGGGAACAAGTCTTCATAGGAACGCTCATTCATGAATGACAACTGGCTGGTATAATCATGCCGCACATCTCTCTGTGTAATCTTTTGTGTAATTTTTGCGGCCCCTTGAAATAGAGCGATGGGACAATGCAGCCCTCAGACCAAAAAGGTTGTGCACCCTTGGTTTGGAAGAAGGGAAAAAAAACAATGATGTCAACACAGGGAAAATAGTGGCCCCATAGCAGAGTGGGTATGGGGGCAAACTTCAATTCCAGTAACAGGGACACTAGTGGCCCCATGATAGAGTCGAGAGGGGGCAACAGCAGTGGCATACAGCACAAGATGGTGGCAGATCACAGTAGTAGCAGAACCCAGCAGTGTAATAGCAAGCAGTGGCATGCATATGCATTTTTTTTTTTTTATATATATACATATCACTAGGCCAAGAATCCTCATTTGTAGGAATGGCAGTATAGTAAGCAAGCGGGTGGCATCAGGGAGATGGCAGTATCATATTGGTGGCAGCAGCACGTGGCCATAAGTAACAGCCCATTTTGCAGAATATTCCGGTTTGGTAGCACACTGCAATATAATCATCAGTGGCAGAATTATCTATTCTGTTGCATCAAGCACCGGTGTCTGGAAATCCTGGTTTATCCACGCCTGATTCATCTTTATAAAGGCTTGCCTCCCAACAGTTCTCTTAGGGGTAACTATACCCTAATGCCACACTACTGCCCAGGCAGGAAAGCATGCCCATGGCAAACTTGGCCAGTTGTGGCCACACTTCATGTTTGCATGACCAGTAGTCCAAGAGATCTTGGATCATGCATGGCAGGGTGCTGTCCACCACCTATTGGTTGAAGAAAACTGCTCATCATGTACTCAAGGCTGAAGTTGCTGCCTATGGAGCTGGTGCTGTTTCTTCTCCCCCCCCCCCCTCCCACCAGTCATTGGAGTGGAGCGCGAGTGTAGAGGGTCCGCCCGATTAGAACTTTGTGAGGAAGTCTCTGTAGCAGTCCATTTTTGCATCCCTCTCAGAAGGTCTAAATAATGCCCCCATTTTTGACTGGTAGCGACGGTTTAACAATGTGAATAGCCAGTAGTCATCACTCTGACAATGTGGCTGTCAGTAAATATACAAGAAAGCATGCATCTGGCCATTTGCGCAAGGGACTCAGCTGAACTTCCTGCCTCTATCTCCACTGCATACTGCTACTGTCTTTCAGGGTCAACTGCATCATATTCACTCTCCAGCTTCTCATGCTCCTCTCCTGTCCTAGTTGTGTATAGAATTCCTGGACGTTTATGTCCTCCTCCTCATCCGTATCCTCCTCAGGGTTCAGGTGGCCATGAGATGTAGGTGCAACGTCTTCTGTTGCCTCACCAATCAGATTTGTCAGCATCCCATCCAGGATGTGAAGAAGTGCAATAGCATCATTTAACCAGCAGTTCTGCAAACTGACAATTAAAGTGGCCTCCTCAAAAGGCATGAGCAAGTGTAAAGCATGATCTGCCACTGTCTAAAGTGGAAGTTACACTTGGGAGTATACCTGTCTGTCTGCTGCATTAAGAAACCCCTTTCCTCTGCTCATACAGGTGGTCTAACATATGTAGCGTGGCGTTACAACAGTTTAAAAAATCTCATATCAAGCGATGATGGGGAAGAACAGTTTGCCTTTGCAGCTCAAGAAGGGCGTGTTTTGTGCGGCAAGAGTGGCTAAAGTGCATGCACAGTTTCCTGGACATTTCTAACAGCTCTTACAGTTCGATGGAAGACTTGAGGAACTGCGTAACCATGAAATTGACACCCTGCATGGCGCACGGGTCAGTCCTCCCAGACAAAAAGTTATTTCCTTTATCAGTAACCATGGTTCCTATCTCTGGTTGGCAAGGAGACAGCCAATGTTCGATTTCTATATTGATGATGAGTAGCAGTTCCTTCCTGGTGTGGCTCTGTTCGCCCAGCCTAACCAGGTGCAGAACAGCGTGACAACGACTAGTTTTGCATAGGTTATATGCTTGAGGACCAATGTAAACTGCTTCTACTTTGGAGGGTGAGGACAAGGTGGAGGATGAGGAGACAGAGGAGGACAATGGCGTACAAATCCTAACATAACAAAGCAGAGGCGGCATTGCCATCACCTGGCTAATTTGCTGATGTCTCTGGTCCAGAACAACATTTACCCAGTGGGCTGTGAATGACATGTAATTGCAACCCCATACATCAGTGCTGGCGTGAACTCTACTAGACACTGAGAGGACCAAGGACTGGTCCAACCTTTTGCTCAATGTATGTGTAACAGCTTTTTTGGAAGAGTAATGTCCACTTGGAACTCTCCACTATGGCTGGGCATAAGCTATGAGTTAATTGAAATGTGCAGAGTCAACTACATGGAAAAGGGGGGACTTTAGTAACAGCAACTTGGCCAGCTGCAGATTCAGCTTCTGTACCGTTGGATGAGTGCACGCATACTGTCATCTTTTATGACAAGGGGTAGGAGGAGGAGGAGATACAGATGACATTGAAGTCAATGGGAAGGAACGACAGCTTCCTTCTTCTGACGTTGGCAAGCCCTGAATGCTGGAGAGGGGGTGCGGGCTGATGGCAGATGAAGCAGTTGCTGCATGAGGCTGTAACACTAAATTAGTGTCATGGTTTTCCCATGCCACTTTATGGTGAACCTGGCCGCACCTCACCTCCTGCCCACATATCCTGCATACGGCCACACTAATGTTCCCCAATGACTTGGTGAAGAATGCCTACACTGCAGAGTTTGGCAATTTCCCTTCACCTCTGTGTGATGCCTGCCGGCCACTGATTTTAGGAACCCGTGTACCGCTAGTAGGTTCCTCACAGGTAGTCTGCTGAGTAGCAGACAGTTTACCACTCTTGCGTTTGGCTGCTGGTCTCCCACTACTTCCACCCTGCTGTCTCAATGGCACGCTGTCTCACGAGAATGCTGCCAACCTTTCCCCTCACCTAATGTCACCCTGACCTCTGGCAACATGTGCTCCCACCCGACTGTTATCATTGCTAGTTGCATGCCTAGATGAGTCTGCAGCAGACCTTTCCTCTAAGTCTGTTCTGGCCTGTATCCTCAAAAAGCTCATCCTCGCTGAAAAGAGGACCAGAGCCAGCGACATACCTTTTATTGGCTAGCAGAAGGAGCAACAAAAGCAAGAGGCAAGTTCAGGACAGGTTAAGGCAAAAAAGCAGTTCTTGTGCCATGCCAACTAAGCGTAGTGTCAGAGGAACCCATCGATTCCTGGTTGTGTGTATCTGTTGTCATCTCTGTTGTCACCTGAGATGATGTTGAAGAGTGAATCAACCATTCCAGTAAAGCTGGATTGTTGGTCAAAACACGACTGCTGGATGGCAATGGCAGCTCTGGGCTGTTGCTGCGACTACTGCTACTACCACCAACCCTTCTTCTGCTGCTACTTGTGCCTACTACAGCTACATTTTTGCCACAGTCCTCTCATTATGCTGTTCTCATTTTTACATCATGAGACCAAGATGACACCTAACAATTCATCCACAGTACCTCGCTATTGCGAGGCTTTAAGGAGGATGTTCTCAGGTGGAAGTGGCCACTGAGCTTAGAATGTTACATGGTGTGATCAGCAGGTTGCAACAAAGACACACAGAGAGTGGAAGAGTCACAGAAAGACATAGAAGAGGACATCCTTTGGCCACATCCCACACAGATGAACGCTTCATTGTGAACAATGCCCTGCTGAACCAGATTACGAATGCCACACAACTCCAGGCCTTTGGTGATGGTGATGTAACAGTGTGGACAGGTCTGTGTAGTCGAAGTAGAGAGCAGCAGGTAATGCCAGCAGAATGCTTGGGTGTATAGGGAGAGGCATTAACAGTAGAAAGAGGGAGGTGCTCGTGCCGCTCTACAGAGCACTAGTGAGACCTCATTTGGAGTATTGTGTGCAGTACTGGAGACCATATCTGCAGAAGGATATTGAAACTTTGGAGAGAGTTCAGAGAAGAGCTACTAAATTAGTACATGGATTGCAGGACAAAACTGACCAGGAAAGGTTAAAGGACCTTAACATGTATAGCTTGGAAGTAAGAAGAGACAGAGGGGATATGATAGAAACTTTTAAATACATAAAGGGAATCATCACGGTAAAAGAGGAGAGAATATTTAAAAGAAGACAAACTGCTACAAGAGGACATAGTTTTAAATTAGAGGGGCAAAGGTTTAAAAGTAATATCAGGAAGAATTACTTTACTGAGAGAGTAGTGGACGCATGGAATAGCCTTCCTGCAGAAGTGGTAGCTGCAAATACAGTGAAGGAGTTTAAGCATGCATGGGATAGGCATAAGGCCATCCTTCATATAAGATAGGGCCTGGGGCTATCCATAGTATTCAGCATATTGGGCAGACTAGATGGGCCAAATGGTTCTTATCTGCCGACACATTCTATGTTTCTATGTTTCTAACTGTCTTACACTTTGTGAATGGTACAATGATAAGCCTGTACTGCTTGAATAACCTCATTAATCCAGTCATTGTGCCTCTGCATGAACAACACAGGCCTAATTTCATCTTCATGGATGGCAACGCGCCAGCTCATCGAGGTTGCATCATAAGGGAACGTCTGCTAGAGACTGAGGTAACTCAAATGGAGTGGCCTGCACTTTCTCCAGACCTGAATCCCATTGAAAACCAATGGGATCAGCTGAGTCACAGTGCAGAGGCTATTAAGTCTGCACCCCAGAAACTCAATGACCCGAGGGCCACCCTTTAAGAAGAGTGGGATGCCATGACTCAGAAGACAATAGGTCGCCCTGTGAACAGCATGAGACGTTGTTCTAAAGATGTAATTGATGCTCAAGGCCACATGACAAGTTATTGAAACATTGACATTTTTTGTTGGGTATACCCATCACTGTTGTTGGCTTTTGTTTGAATAAATTGTTTGAGATAAGGAAATCGCCATTGCATGCTTCTACTTAAATGCCCTACTTTCAAGATATAATATCACTGTAGCTTAAACATTTCATATTTTCCGTAAATTTCACCCAAAAGCCAAATATCCATAACTTTTAGTGAGTAGTGTATATAAACAGATTAAGTTTGAATGCTGCAGCAGGTGAACAAGATAAACGCGGCGATATATTAGACCGCCTGTTAAGTCTGAGTCTAATGCACAGTAAATATATTCATATATATTAACAGATTAGGTATGATTTATGCAGCAGGTTAACAAGATAAACGTGGTGATATTGAGATTGAGATTAAGTTTGACGCACAGTAAGTCTATGTATAACAGATTCAGTATGAATGGCGCATCAGGTAAACAAGATGCACAGGGCTATTACACTCAACCTGAACTGTCCCTGTAGTCTCCCATTGTTCTCCCTAGAGTCTCAAAAAAACTCTGCTTACAATGTTCCTGCACTCTCCCTCTCCAATATTCTTTTTTAACTGTTTGCAGCAACACTGTTGCTGGCGCATTCACGCTTATGATGTCTCTTCCTAAGCTCAGCTGTAACGAGGGGGCAGCGACATGTGCTTCCTTCGCAGCACCGCCGGCACCCTGTGCAAAGAGAGGGGCAAGGACGTAGCCTGCATCCTCGTCTCCATAGCAGCAGGGGAGTCAAGTGCCGATAATGATGATCGGTGCTTGGCTGAGTTGGCCTGCTGTAAGTCATGTGACGCTGGCCAAATGATGTGACTCACCAGCTAGGCCTATTTAAACAGGCAGCCTGCTGTCCACAGGTTGGCTGTGATCAAGGTCTTTACATTTACCTAATTCTCTGTATTCGATTGCATTGTACCTTGACCTCGACTCTGTCTCCTTGACCATACTTCTGCTGTTTCCTCTGTATTGATGTGACCTCCTGGCATTTGGACCTCGGCTTGTGTTTGTTGTGATTTGGTTATTCCTTTGTACTGACGTGACCTCCTGATACTGACCTTGTCTTGTTTTGACTTTGCTTAATCTTTTATTTGTATCGTCGTCCAGTTGTACACCGTTGCCTAGGGTAGACAGTGCAAGCAGGCAGGGACAGGTGTGGGTGAAGCTCAGGGCTGTTCACTCCTCCCCCCCCCATGTGACATCAGATTGCATTGAAATGACAGAGATCGCTCGGGATAAGGCTTTTATGGAGCTGTGAAATCACAGGGTATGTCTATCTGTGGACTGGTTGGCTACACGGCATTATGTATGATCTTGCATTCCAAGGCTTCTTACTTTCACTTTGTAACACATGTAGCTGCCATTTTAGGGTAATTTTGGATTTGTTACTGCAAAGCACAAGGAAATTCAGATTTGCTGGAAATCAAATTTTTTCCTAAACTTTGGATCAAATTCCACTTCGGATCCTTCGATTCACTCAGCAATAGTTGTCATGTATATTTAAGACACTGTATGTTTTTTGTGCTGTCATTGTAGTCCATTTAAGCCCACTTTCAGATAAGCGAGTTCCACAGTCTGGACTCGCATCATGAATAAGCAGAATCTCCAGTCCTGCTCTCCCAGCACTGATAGGGTCGCATAACATTATATTGATTTATGATGCTACTGTATGAAACCCTTACAGTTCTGGAATGTAATGGATAACACTGGCATAATGCTGTCAGTGTTATCCAATACATTCCAGAACAGTAAGGGTTATCAATATAAATTCCTACCCTATCAGTGCACGGAGGTCAGGACGGGAGCTGTTTCATATTCAAGCTGCGGGTCCGGAGTGTGGAACTTTCTCGGTTGAAAGGGGCCTTAACTGTCCTCTAGTCCACAGTGTTGTGTGGCTACTGTTTGTCCAGGATTCCTTTTTATCTTTTGAGCATTGTATGTTTTCATTTAGTCTGCGTCACTGAATAATTCTTACAATACTTTATATAAGAACTACTTATGAGCGAGCATGCTCGGGCGAGTATTGGTTCGGTTTGAGCATCGCTACGCTCGGTGCTCGGCTTTACTCGGCCGAGCACCATGTGTATTCGTCGCATTGCTCGAGTCTCCTTCCCGCGCGTTTGGCGCTTACTAAGCAGCCAATCATGGTCCAGGTAAGTAAATCCCCTCAGTGTAAAGCCATAGCAATGTTCGCTGTAATCCTTACACTGATTGGCTGGCCGGAACACGTGATACCATCTAATATAGGAGCTGAGGTCTGGCGCTTAGCTCATTCCGCGTCAGGGAGAGCAGACAGTAGGCAGGGACAGATAGCGTTTTGCTCTAAACTTACTGATTTTACTCCAAAAACCTTATTGAAAGACCTAACAGTCCTTTTAAGGACTAGAGTGTGTGTTTGACAGAAGTGCATCACCTTTTTAATCATGACAGGCGTCATCAGGAAGGGACAGATAAGTGCAGGGCTTGAAAATCGCTTTGATAACTTCTAAAAGACATAAAGATTTCCAATTAGTGACATCTACAATACGCCATCATTAAGCAGTGTGTTGGGCAGATATTATCAAAAGGGGCTTATTCACTACAGTGTTCCTTGATACTGAGATATACACTGCACAATCATAAAGCAGTGTCTTGGGCAGACATTATAAAAAGGGGCTTATTCACTACAGTGTTCCTTGGTACTGAGATATACACTGCACCACTATAAATCAGTGTGTTGGTCAGACATTATAAAAAGGGGCTTATTCACTACAGTGTTCCTTGATACTGAGATATACACTGCACCAGTATACAGCAGCGTGTTGGGCAGACATTATTAAAAGGGGCTTATTCACTACAGTGTGCCTGGTTACTGAGATATACACTGCACCACTATAAAGCAGTGCGTTGGGTAGACATTATTAAAAGGGGCTTATTCACTACAGTGTTCCTGCTACCAAGATATACACTGTACCATCAGAGAAATTATTTGTTCCGGGGAAATTAACTTAACTTGTGCCACATCTGTGTGTGCGTTTAATCCGCAACCATTTTATTAATTACTCCAGCAGACAGTGATTTATATTTTGGCCATAGTTAACAAGTTTTGGGCACATTTGTGTGTGCGTTTAGGCCGCAATCGTATATACAGTATTCCAGCAGAGAATGCATTTTATTTGGGACAAATTTGTATCCAATATAGAACTTCATCCGAATAAATTATGTATTGTCAAAATTACATTATCTCTGGCCTAGTGTAGTGCCGGAAAATTGCATTTCTCTGTCTCCTCTTCATTACAGCCAGCAAATACAGTGTGTACAGTAAAGATTACATTATCTCTGGCCTAGTGTGTTGCCGAAAATTTTTATTTCTCTGTCTCCTGTACATTGCAGAAAGCAAATACAGTGTGTACAGTAAAAATTACATTATCTCTGTCCTAGTGTGTTGCTGAAAAATTGTATTTCTCTGTCGCCTGTTCTTTACAGCCAGCAAATACAGTGTATACAGTAAAAATTACATTATCTCTAGCCAAGTGTGTTGCCGAAAAATTGAATTTCTCTGTCTCCTGTTCTTTACAGCCAGCAAATACAGTGTGTACAGGAAAAAATTCATTATCTGTGGCCTAGTGTACTCCTGAAAATCTTATTTTTTCTGTGTTCAGTACATTACAGCAAGCCAATACAGTGTGTACTGTAAAAATAACATTATCTCTGGGCTAGTGCAGTGCCGAAAATCTGTATTTTTCTGTATCCAGTACTGTCCTGCATCAGAAAACTGTATCTTTAGCAGACAGTAAAACAAATCTGCTCCATATCTACAGACAAAACCATTAATATGAAGAAGTCGAGCACAAAGGGATGGGGAAGTGGGCGTGATGCTAATGGTACAAGCAGAGGTCGTGGCCCTGGGCGCAATGAAACTGTGCCTGCTGCCAGTGCACCAGAAAAAAACTAAAAAATCTACCTTACCCAGCTTCATGTCCAACTTAGCTTAGACAACACTGTCCAAGTTGGAACAGTGCGAACAAGTGGTCAGTTGGATTGCTGAAGTTAATGCTTTCAGTCGGTTTAGCACCACCCTCTACTCCACTAATTCCAGTCTCTGTAGCCAAGAGATTGGTCAACCGAATCCTCACTCTGACCCTCCTTCCTCCCACCCTGTCGAGTCTGGCCAAACAAGTGATCCCACACTCGGATATTCACATGACCTCTTTTCATCACCAGTACTTGGTTTGGCTCTCTTGCCAAGAATGCTTGAAGAGGTACCTGAGATATTGTGCCCTGATTCCCAACCTCTTGAGCCTTCACAGTCTCAAGAAGATGATGGTGGTGAACAGCAATCATTCGTTCATGAGGTGGATGATGATGAGACACAGTTGCAAATCACTGAGGTGGTGGTTAGGTCAAGTCAGGAGGAGGAGCAGAGTGAGGAAGTGGAAGAGGAGGTGGTGGACGATGAGGTCACTGACCCAAAATGGTTAGGTGAAAAGCCGAGCGAGGACAGCAGTACAGACAGGGAGGGATCCGTAACACTGCAACAGCCTGAAAGAGGCAGTGGGGTGGCAAAAGGGAGATGTCGGCCCACACCAAACACGCCCGCAACCGTTACAGTGCACCCCCATGCATAAATCTACCTTGACAAGGGGTAGGTGTTCCACAGTATGGCGCTTTTTTGAGGAAAGCGCAGACAACAAAAGAGTGGTAGTTTGCAACCTGTGCCATACCAAAATGAGCCGGAGCGTGAACACTAGCAACCTCACCACCAGCAGCATGATCCACCAGATTGCATCCAAGCAGCCTAATAAGTGGGCCGAACGCCTGGGCCCACACTCTTTGTCAGAGGATCCTACCAGTGCCTTCACTTCCCCTGTGTTATGCACTGTTGGCCAATCCCCTGTTGAAGACGCAGGCCCAGATGTCCCTCACTCTGCACCTGGACCTTCGTATGAACCGTCAGCAACAACATCCACTTCTCTGTCCCAGTGCAGTGTCCAAATGTTGATAACGAAGGCCTTTGAACGCAAGCGCAAATAACCACCTACCCACCAACAGGCTATATCACTAAATGCACAACTTTTGAAATTACTGGCCCTTGAAATGTTGCCATTTAGGCTTGTGCACACTGAGGCCTTCCACAGCCTGATTTCGGCGGCCGTCCTTCTGTACGCAGTCCCCGACCGCCACTATTTTTCACGGTGTGCCGTGTCCGCCTTACACCAGCATGTGTCCCAGAACATCACCCGTGCCCTGACCATCGCACTTACTGGGAAGGTTTACCTTACCACGGACACATGGACAAGTGCTGATGGCCAGGGACGCTACATTTCCCTGACCGCACAGTGGGTGAATGTTGTGAAGGCCGGGAGTGAGTCGGACCCTGGGATGGCACAGGTGCTACCCATGCCCAGGATTGCGGGCCCTATGTCCATCAGGGTGTCCGCCAGCGGTTATGTTACTGGCTCCAACCCCCACTTCTCCTCCGCCACCTCCTTCTCCACTGTCACCTCCAACAGCAGTCAGCCATCAGTCCTTAGCTGGAAGCAGTGTAGCACTGCTGTGGGTAAGCGTCAACAGGCTGTGCTGAAGCTGATCTGCTTAGGGGACAAACAGCACACCGCCTCAGAGCTGTGGCAGGGTATAAGGGATCAGACCGAGCTGTGGCTCTCACCACTCAACCTACAAACAGACATGGTTGTGTCAGACAATGGCCGTAACTTGGTGGCGGCTTTGGGGCTTGGCAACCTGACACACATTCCATGCCTAACCCACATCTTAAACTTAGTGGTTCAGCGGTTTATCAAAACCTACCCCTACTAGGTGCTACTAGTGAAGGCGCTCCGCTTGTGTGCTCATTTCCGCAAGTCGTCCGCAGTTCAGCCGGTCTGTCAACGCTGCAGCAGCGCTTGCGGCTTCAAGCTCACTGACTGTTGTGTGACGTGAGCACACGGTGGAACTCTATGTTCTACATGTTGGCCAGGCTTTGAGAGGACAGTTATGGAATACCAGCTGCAACATGGTCGTCGCCTTTCCAGTCAACTGCCACTATTCACAAGCGAGGAGTGGGCATTGATGTCAGACCTATGTGAGATTTTAAAAAACTTTGATGAATCCACACAGATGGTTAGTGGCGATAACGTTATTATCAGTGTAACCATCCCACTGCTGTGTCTACTCAAACTATCGCTGCTCACAATTAAGGAGGATGCTTTGAATGTGGCAGACGAGGTAATGGGGGAGTAGATGACACAGGGTAATAGACAGACCTCCCCCAGTTCGTCTTCTCAGCACGAATTGGGACATGAGGAGGAGGCGCTGGATACACTTGCCTCTGCTAGAGGCTAGTACCCATGGAACTTTAATTCCATCTGTTCAGCGTGGATGGGCTAAAGAGGAGGAGGAGGATGAGGGTATGGAGAATCATCCAAAAGTTGACATCGACGTCTTGCCCGTTGATCCTCTAGCACACATGGCTGACTTCATGTTAAGCTGCCTTTCCCGCGACCCTCGCGTTATACTTATTTTACGTAACACAGATTACTGGGTGTTGACTCTTCTTGACCCCCGCTACAAAAAGAACTTCTCATCTCTGATTCCTATGGTGGAGAGGACAAGTAAAACAATGCAATACCAGAAGGTACCTGTTGACAAACTGCTCCAAAATTTTCTATCTGACAATGTGGCCTCCAGAGTCCGTACTTCCTTAGGCAACCGAGGAAGGGAGACAAGGGGAACACACAGTAGTTTCAACAGAGACAGGGCAACACTTTTCAAGGCATGGGACACTTTCATGACACCCCGCCAGCAAACTCACCCTGAATCGCGGCCTAGTGCTACAAGGAGGGAAAAGATTTGGAAGGTGGTGGTGGAGGAATACATTGCAGACTGTGTCAGTGTCCTAAATGATCCCTCATGGCCTTACAACTACTGGGTGTACGAGCTGGACACGTGGCACGAGCTTGCTCTCCACGCCTGGCAGGTGCTGGCCTGCCCTTCCGCCAGCGTATTGTCTGAGCGTGTATTTAGTTCTGCTGGTGGCATTATAACAGATAAGCGTATCTGTTTGTCCACTGACAATGCTGACAGGTGGACTCAGCTAAAAATGAACAAGGCAGGGATTGCCCCTGAGTCCTGACTTCTCCACTCCACCAGAGGAAAGCTGAGCTAATGAGGAGCAAAAAAGCAATATAAATGTATGCTTTATAATGTACTCATTCCACAAGATTCAGATTTTTTTACCCCTTTCACTGCAAAAAAAATGGAATATGTTTGAATCTTGTTTTCTCATCCTCCTCCTCCTCCGACTCCTCTTCCATACAGAATATATATGCCCTCACTACAATCTTTTGTAGGGTTCGCTAGGCTTTAGTCCCTCACCTCCAATGCTTTATATTGTCTGCTCACCTGTAGCCCATCACTGCAATGTTCTATTGGGTTCTCTAGGCTTCAGGCCCTCACCTCCAATGCTTTGTACAATCTGCTCACCTGTAGGCCATTACTGCAATGTTTTATGGGGTTCGCTAGGCTTCAGGCCCTCACCTCCAATGCTTTATAAGGTCTGCTCACCTGTAGGCCATCACTGCAATGTTTTTTTGGATCCGCTCACCTTCAGGCCCTCAACTATAATGTTTTAGACAGTAACCAGCACGCCCTAGCTCCAAATGTTTTTGAGGGTCAGCAGTAGGCCATCAATGATAATTTTTCAATGGTGTGTATGATGCCCTCCTTTATGTGTAATAAAGGGTGTATTTGAGTGCCGATTCCTTGTAATTTTTGCCAGCCCGTTCACTTAGTTCACTTAGGCTTCATGATTGCAGCATTGTACCTGAACAATTGTAGCACTATGTGAATGAGACCCTCCTTTATGTGATATACAGGCTGTATCGGAGTGCTTCTTCCTTGCAATTTTTGGCAGCATTTGCACTGTATATACAATTTAATATCCAGGAAAGAATGTTTCCTAGCAATTTTAACAATCTTTTTTTTTTTTGAAGGGTAGGGATTTTGGGCATGATTTTGTTGCTATGTAAAAGTGACGGACAACTGGGACAATTGGAGTCCAAGATGCACCTAGACATGGTCCCCATGCTGTTTCAGATCCATATTGGTGGTGTTTCTGTCACTTTCTGACCTCTTCTAATGGACCAGGCACCCTCCCCTCATCCGAGCAGGGGGTGCCTGGTTGTCTCCCATTGACTTCTATTATACTCGTTTGCTCGGCCGAGCGCACGAATATCGCTATTTGTTCGGACCGAGTACCGGAACACTTTGGTGCTCGCTCATCACTAATAAGAACATCTTCCTGATCTATTTATTTTTGTAGGTTTTATATAACTTCAGACAGAGCACCATGATTAATTTAAAGGTGTGCTTATATTTTGGTCTAACAAAGAGAACTGTGTAGGAGCAATTACTGACCATCTGCTCCTATGATCTGGTAGAGTGCTTTATAAGCTCAGTGGCTGATCACCTAGGGATATTTTGCAAATTTGCTAAAAGGAAATCACCCTAGACAGTTAGACCTTTCCTTTCTCCTAGTAATAACACAGTTAGAGCTCATTCAGATGAACAATTTTCATGTTCAGGAGTGGTCCCTGTATAGAGTGGAAAGCAATTTTCTTTATAAACCATTGTTATGTGCCGAGAAAATCACAGTATGTACTATTTTGGTCTGAATTCCATACCAAATATACTGTATATCATAGGTAATACACATTGGAGGTCATTTTTTAATACCAGTGTTTTAGAAGCCAGTCTTAATAACCCCGTTCTCTGATGGTGGATCTGCTGAAGTTATGAAGAGGTGCCAGCCTATACATAAGGCCTCTTGCACACGACCGTATAGGTTTTTTCAGTTTTTTGCGGTCCGTTTATAACGGATCCGTTTTTCCATTTTTTGCTTCCGTTGTGTTTCCGTTTCAGTTCCGCTGTTCCGTTCTGTTTTTCCGTGTGGCATATACAGTATACAGTAATTACATAGAAAAAATTGGGCTGGGCTTTAAATTTTCAATAGATTGTTCAGCAAAAACGGAACGGATACGGAAGACATACGGATGCCTTTCCGTATGCTTTCCGTTTTTTTTGCGGACCCATTGACTTGAATGAAGCCACTGAACATGATTTGCAGACAAGAATAGGACATTTTCTATATTTAAACGGAATGTAAAAACGGAAAAACGGAAACGGAAGGCAAACGGAGACACTTCAGTATTTTTTGCAGACCCAATGAAGTGAATGGTTCAGTATACTGTCAGTATACTGAACTGAAAAAACTGCCAGTATACGGTCCGCAAAATACTGTCGTGTGCAAGAGGCCTAAGTTTGGCAAATCCACCATGGTATAAATCTGTGCCAGCTTCCTTGCTAAAACAGGTGTAGAAAATCACGAATGAGACAGGCCTGCTGTCCCATCCACTTTCCACCCATACCACACTAATTTTTTTATGCTTGGTGAGAGCAGGGAAAAGTTGCAGATTGTGGCACAAATAATCTTTGCACCGGAATCTGCACAAGAAATACGCCAAAATTTGGCAAATTCCTGTTAGTAAATGACCCCCATTATGTATAAAACACCCTCTACCAACACCAACTCATTAAAATGTCACCTCATACATCAACCTGACATCATTAGTTATGCACATATACATATTTTGTGTAGTAGGATGCCTTTGTGGTGCATGTGGTCCGCTCCGGCATCCTCCATTAAACGCAAACGCATTTTTTGCTGGGGATGGCCGTTCGGTGCAGTCCACATGCGGTGGGACTGCTTCCCCAATGAGAAACACGCTACAGTGTTTGGGGTCTGAGCAGTTCCCCCATTTTGGCCACTATATTTCTGTGATCTTGTGAATTTGTAATGCCTAGCAATTTAGAAATGCTGTTTCATTAAACTTTTCATACTATTGCGGAAAAGATTGCATTTTTATTGAAATATAATATATTTTTATAATTAACCAAAAATAGCTTGAAAGTAAAGTCATTTATTAATCTCTAATGACACCTAGGGATTTTTTTTAAACAAAAAAAAGGAAATCTTACATTGAATCAAAACTTAATTTCTTAATGTATCTGAGAAACAGCTCATTAATTACACAAAAGTTGTCAAAATATTACATAGAAAGGCTGTCAAAAAGACATTTGGTTAACTGCTCTTCAAAACATATCTGTTAAAGAAAACTTCAAGCAGGGATCCAATTTTTTTTATCTTGCTCCCACACAGTTAAGAAAAAAAAAAAAAATTAAAATAGAATTAAAGTTTAATTAGCTTAAACTTAGTGATGTGGCTAATTGGGCTCAGGACATGCTCGGAAGGGGATAGAGAAGGTTCCCCTTACACATACAGAAAAACACTGCTTGTGGAGGTATATCTCATGGTCAATTTATGGTAGCAAATTCAGGATAGAAATACAGGAACCACACCTGCCGGCAGGACTATTTTTTTTCCTTGATGTATAACGGAACCAAACAGAACCATCATTTGTCCCATAGACATGTATTCGGAAGTCGGAACAATGTAACCTTTGCATTCCATCCTAAAATTCCCTTATAATTCGTTATGACTCTGTTATAATGGAACCCTATCATGGAATTCCATAACGCGAATGCGAACCCGTCCTTCCTGTGATTTAGTGTTACAGAGCGGTCTTATTTAACATTGTGTGAGAAGTGCAAATAAAATAATTCTTTGCACAGCAGAGTTGCCCTTGAGTAGATCATCGTTGCATGGTGTAAAGTGTACTCATTCCAATCACAGGGCCTCAACAGGGTCCTGTATTGTCACTGCTCCTGGCACAACTGTTGCTGGAACCATTCCATCAAATTTTGTTTTTTTTGCACAAAAAATATTCTATGAAGTAAAAAATCCTGTTGGCGAAAATTTTATGCTGTGTCACTATAAGTGCCACGTCAATTTTTTTTTAATTCTACGTCACTGTGCAGGGCACAGAAATGTATACCTAATATGTCCAGAATTGTATTCTGCTTCATCACATGTTTTACAATTGCAGGTCATGTGCAGTGCCACAGTGCAAATAAATTCATTCTTTGTACAACAGAGTTGCCCACGAGTTGATTGTCATTCTTCGTCAGAAAAATTATTTGTTCTTTGTCCGAAAAATTATTCTTTTATTCTTTTATTCTTTTTAGTGAAAACAGTCTTGTAGTGAAAAAAAATGTCTTTTAGCGAATAAATTTGTCTTTTATCAAATAAATTAATCAGCTCCAGTATTACAATCCCTATAATGAACCATATTGAGCGTGTAACATGTACCTTTTGGCAAAGATTAGACACATAGCGATGTCTTCAGGGCAGCACGTGTGTAGCCCCTTAAATTTAAGGGCATCATGGACCTGTCATTGTTAAACACCACTTGTCCTTCAAAGATGTTGGACACGGACTGCTCAGGGTCAAAATAAATCTTTGTATTTGGGTTAAAATCAAGTGGGTCGAACCTTCTGGATGGATCAAATATGACAGCTGCATTGTTGCCATAAGGGACAGTAGCCTAAAAAGTAGCTGCCATATAATATGCTGATCAAACAGGGGCTGTTGCTGGTTATTTGGCCACCAGGGGTCAAATAGCTACTTAGCAAGGAAGAGTCTCAGTTATTGGAATGAACTACACAAATCACTCAACCAACTTGACACAAATTCATTGTAGTTAATACATTTTATTCAGTGTTTGATCAGTGTTTTGCATCAGTATTTGATTAGAATTTGTAAGCCAAAGGCAGGAGTGGGTCCAAAACACTGATGAGATGCAAATAATTCCATTACATTTTATCTCTGTTTTTGACCCACTCCTGTTACAATTACTGATCAAATACTGATACAAAACATTGACAAAATATTGATCATCTGAAAGAGGCTTTATGGATGCTCAAAATGCAGGATTGTTTTCTTTTTTTATTTTATGTTCTTCTCACTTATCAAAAGAATGGAAACATAAATAACATTGATAATAACACAGCCTTACTGCCTCTGCTGCTGCCCCCCATGGCCACTCTGTTAGGGTACTTTCACACTTGCGGCAGGACGGATCCGGCAGGCTATTCAGCCTGCCAGATCTGTCCTGCCGCAAGTGCCGGTTTTAAAAAATTCGATTTGGACGATTCATTGAAGTTCGTTAAGAAATTTGAATCGTTATGAATTAATTTGTCCTGAATCGCAAAAAATCTGGTATAGCCTGGCCAACCCTGATCACTACCTGATCATATGCATCCCACTTGATGGCCTAATCTTAGTGTGAAGGCTTGGAAGTTAAACTGCAGGCACTGTGCAAAGAGTGCAGTGACAGTGTATCGCAATATTGGCCCCTTAAGGGTACTTTCACACTTGTGGCAGGACAGATCCGGCAGGCTATTCAGCCTGCCGGATCCATCCTGCTGCAAGTGCCCGTGCTCTGCCCTGCTGCCGCTCTGTCCCCATTGACTATAATGGGGCGGGGGGCGGAGCTACATGTCCGTCTTTTCAGTCTGGCAATCTTTGCCATGCTGAATAGCCTGCCGGATCCGTTCTGCCGCAAATGTGAAAGTACCCTTATGGGGCCAATTTTGTCAGTTAGTGCTGCTGCAGCTGCCGCCACCATCCCCGCACTATAATGAGGCCACTACTGCGACTGCTGCTGCCGCCACTGCCCCCAATTTGTGATGAGGCCACTACTTGAATCTTGGGGCACAGCACAGTTACGTCCATGACAATAAAATAGGGCTGAGGCTTTTATGAACCTGTAATACTGATGCACAGTAATTTGCCAGCTGACAGAAGGGATTATGTATGTACAATTGCTTGGCCTGTAATACTGATGGCACAGTACCTACAGAACTGATTACCTATGAATGTGGGTGCACTAGAACGTAATGCATATGGCGATACACTATCACTGCACTCTTTGCACAGTCCCTGCAGTTTAAATTCCAAGCCTTCACACTGAGATTAGGCCATCAAGTGGGATCCATATGATGAGGTAGTGATAAGGGTTGGCCAGGCTATAACAGCATTACCGCCAGTCACAGACATATGATTAGACTGTAACTTTAGATAAAGGTGGCTCTACTTCTCAGTTTCAATAGCTGAGGTGCTACTCATCTTATTGACTCACTCTATCAAGTAATATATATGATTTATCTAAGAAAGGTAGCGGGCACTCTCTCATTTAGAAACCATGCATAGCTTTATTTTGTGATCCCTCTAGTTCCAATAAACAATAAAAATTATAAATGTTCACAAAAATTGCATAAAAAAACTACTTAAAAAAAGATCTATACAAGAATTCTAGATGTTCAGAATACACTTATACACATCATCTAGTTATTGTTACCTCTCTAATCTCCAGAGCACCCTCCTACTTAGGTTGTTAAGCAATACGTGACGCTTAAAGAGAGTGTGTTCCAAGTATATAGAGAGCACAACATGTGACCTATAAGGTAATGCTGGTACCAGACTTTTTTTTAAGGTTGCCGGCTAATATTGCGTATTAATAAACAGATAACAAAGATAAAAAAACAAAAAAATATAATAAGGATAAAATCTTCAGGTTGTACCAGGGTTGAAGGCACTGTCTATATTTCACTGTATGTTGTATCGTTCCAGCTTCAGTTTGAATGGCATATTTGCAATAAATTAAATTCAATCCTAAATGCTGAGGAAAAATGTCACTGTTGGTGTAACAATTATATTATCCGTGATATGGCATTTTTACTTTGCATTAAGTCACTGTGTATTCTAAGTAGTACTCACTGCCGTTGTGGGGAAGAGACAGAGTCCTCTGCCTTGGTGCGGCATCCCGCGCTGTCTCTGGCACAAGGGTCACTTACCTCCGTATAGGTTTTGTATCTCTAGATCTTGCCAGGCATTGGATATTTGTATGCAGCTCTGTATCCCGGCTCCCGGCGTCCCGTGTGGTTTCAGTTTAAGCTGCACTTGTCTGGATTCAAGCGTGATGTCACTTCTCCATGTGACTGGGACTCCCCACTTGATCGGAGCTTGCTGGGTTGTGATAGGTAAGTAATCAAAAGGTCCTTGCACCCTTATTAGGTAAAGCGCTTCTTTATAGCAGTTTAGTTGCGAAAGATTTGTTTAGTTAATATTCTTCATATGTGCAGTCTTCCAAGGCTCAAATGCGTTTAGGGACTCTACTTGGTCCCTTCATCATGTGAATATCCGAGTGTGTGATTACTTGTTTGGCCAGACTCGACATGGTGGGAGGAAGGAGGATCAGAGTGAGGATTCGGTTGACCAGACTCTTGGCTACAGAGACTGGACTTAGTGGAAGAGAGGGTGGTGCTTAACTGACTGGAAGCATTATCTTCAGCAATCCAACTGACTACTTGTTCGCACTGGTCCAACTTGGACAGTGTTGTCTAAGCTAAGTTGGACATGAAGCTGGGTAAGGTAGATTTTTTTGTTTTTTTCTGGTGCACTGGTAGCAGGCACAGTTTCATTGCGTCAAGGGCCACGGCCTCTGCTTGCACCATCAGCATCACGCCCACTTCCCCATCCCTTTGTGCTCGCCTTCTTCCTATTAATGGTTTTGTCTGTAGATGTGGCGCAGATTGTTTTACTGTCCGCTTGAAGAACACTATCGGTTACAGAACACCACAGATTTTGGACACTTCACTAGGCCCAGATTAATGAATATTGGAACGGAATATAGACAGTGTTTTTAGATGCTGTTGAATATTGGATATAAAAACCGCCAGATTGTGGACACTTTACTAGGCCCAGATTAATGCAAGTTGTAATGTACACATTTTTTTTAGATCCAGTTCAGTATGGGATACAAAAACCCACCGATTGTGGACACTTTACTAGTCCCGGATTAATGGAAATTGTAATATACACAGTGTTTTCAGATTCAGTTCAGTATGGGATACAAAAACCCACAGGTTGTGGACACTTTACTAGGCCCAGATTAATGGAAGTTGTAATATACACAGTGTTTTCAGATTCAGTTCAGTATTGGTTATAGAACACCACAGATTATGAACACTATATGTGACTCAGATTATTAAAGAGTCAGTCTGCGGATGATGTACAGTATATATCACTAGAGTTGAACGAACACCTGGATGTTCGGGTTCGAGAAGTTCGGCAGAAACTCACGAAAATGTTCGGTTTCGGGATCCGAACTCGACCCGAATTTCATCCCGAACCCGAACCCTATTGAAATCAATGAGGACCCGAACTTTTGTGTACTAAGAAAGCTGTAAAATAGTCCAGAAAAGGGCTAGAGGGCTGCAATGTAGGTAAATCCCCTGCAAACAAATTTGGATAGGGAAATTATTTAAAATAAAATAAATAAAAATTAAGCAATATCAATTGGAGAGAGGTCCCATAGCAGAGAATCAGGCTTCAAGTTACCCACCAATGGAGAAGGCCACTTTCATTTATTTAGGCCCCAGCACCCAGACAGAGGACAGAGGTTGCATAGCAGAGAATCAGGCGTCATGTCACCCACCACTGGAACAGGCCACTTTCATTTAACTTTTGGTTGCGCCGCAATATAATGGTAACATTAAAAAAAGAGGATTAAATAAAAAAGTGCCCCGGAGTACAAGAATATATGGTTGAGGGAGAGGCAGTTATAAATGTCTATTCTGCACAAGGGATGGACAGGTCCTGTGGGATCCATGCCTGGTTCATTTTTATGAACGTCAGCTTGTCCACGTTGGCTGTGGACAGACGGCTGCGTTTGTCAGTAATGACGCCCCCTGCCGTGCTGAATACACCTTTAGACAAAACGCTGGCCACCGTGCAGGCCAGCACCTCCAAGGCAAAAAAGGCTAGCTCTGGCCACATGGACAATTTGGAGACCCAGAAGTTGAATGGGGCCGAACCATCAGTCAGAACGTGGAGGGGAGTGCACACGTACTGTTCAACCATGTTAGTGAAATGCTGCCTCCTGCTAACTCGTTCCGTATCAGGTGGTGGTGCAGTTAGCTGTGGCATGGTGACAAAACTTTTCCACATTTCTGCCATGCTAACCCTGCCCTCAGAGAAGCTGGCCATGACACAGCTGCGTTGGCGACCTCTTGATCCTCCTCTGCCTTTGCCTTGGGCTTCCACTTGTTCCCCTGTGACATTTGGGAATGCCTCTTGTACTCGCGCCTCTTCCTATCACAGCAGGGTGGCAACCCAGTAGTCCACACACGTTAAAATGTGGGCAACTCTGCTGTCGTTGCGCAGGCACTGCAGCATGTAGTCGCTCATGGGTGCCAGGCTCCCCAGAGGTAAGGACAAGCTGTCCTCTGAGGGAGGCGTATCGTCATCGTCCTCCGTATCCCCCCAGCCACGCACCAGTGATGGGCCTGAGCTGTGTTGGGTGCCACCCCGCTGTGAACCTGCTTCATACTCATCCTCCTCCACATCCTCCTCGTCCTCCAGAAGTGGGCCCTGGATGGCCACATTTATACCTGGCCTCTGCTGTTGCAAAAAACCTCCCTCTAAGGCACTTCTAACAGACTGGCCTGAAAGTGCTAAAAATGACCCCTCATCCTCCTCCTCCTGGGCCACCTCCTCTTCCATCATCGGCCTAAGTGTTTTCTTAAGGAGACATAGAAGTGGTATTGTAACGCTGATAACGGCGTCATCGCCACTGGCCATGTTGGTGGAATACTCGAAACAGCGCAACAGGGCACACAGGTCTCGCATGGAGGCCCAGTCATTGGTGGTGAAGTGGTGCTGTTCTGCAGTGCGACTGACCCGTGCGTGCTGCAGCTGAAACTCCACTATGGCTTGCTGATGCTCGCACAGTCTCTCCAGCATGTGCAAGGTGGAGTTCCACCTGGTGAGCAAGTCGCATATGAGGCGGCGAGAGGGAAGGCCGAAGTTACGCTGCAGCGCAGACAGGCGAGCAGCGGCAGCATGTGAACAGACGGCCTGCACTTTATGCAGCAGCTCTGACATGTCGGGAAGTTGTGAATGAAATTCTGCACCACCAAATTCAGCACAGGCGCCAGGCAAGGGATGTGCGTCAAACCGGCTAGACCCAGAGCTGCGACGAGATTTCGCCCATTATCGCACACCACCAGGCCGGGCTTGAGGCCCACCGGCAGCAATCACTTGTCTGTCTGTTGTTCAATACCCCACCACAACTCCTGCACGGTGTGGGGCCTGTCCCCCAAATATATGAGTTGCAGAACGGCCTGCTGATGTTTACCCCAGGCTGTATTGAAGTTGGTGGTGAAGGTGTGTGGCTAACTAAATGAGCAGGTGGAAGTAGAGAATGAGGAAGTCGAGTAGGAGGCTACAGGAGGCAAAGAATGATGCCCTGCGATCGTTGGCGGCAGTAGTACGTGCGCCAAAGAACTCTCCGCCTGGGTCCCAGCCACCACTACATTTACCCAGTGTGCAGTTTGGGAGATATATAGCGTCCCTGGCCGTGCTTACTGGTCCACGTATCTGTGGTTAGGTGGACCTTGCCACAGATGCCGTTGCGCAGTGCACACTTGATTTTATCGGATACTTGGTTGTGCAGGGAAGGCACGGCTGTCTTGGAGAAGTAGTGGCGGTTGGGAACAACATACTGTGGGACAGCCATCGCCATCAGCTGTTTGAAGCTGCCTGTGTCCACCAGCCTGAATGACAGCATTTCAAAGGCTTGGATTTTAGAAATGCTAGCATTCAGGCCCAGGGCTCGAGGGTGGCTAGGTGGGAATTTACGCTTTCTCTCCAAGGTTTGTGAGATGGCGAGCTGAACGCTACAGTGTGACATGGTGGAGATGCTTGGTGACGCAGGTGGTGGTGTCGGTGGCGCATCCTCTGTTTGGTGGGCGGCAGGTGCCAACATTCCTACCGAGACAGAGGAAGAGGCCGAGGCAGCAGCAGAAGAGGGAGCAGGGGGAGCCTGAGTGAGTTCCTTGTTTTTATGGTGTTTACTCCACTGCAGTTTATGCTTTGCATGTAGATGCCTGGTTAATGCCTCGCTTCAGGCTCTGAAGGCACAGCGTGAAAACCACTCGGATCTTGTCGTCAGCACATTGTTTAAAGAAGTGCCATGCCAGGGAACTCCTTGAAGCTGCCTTTGCTGTGCCTGGTCCCTGGTGGTGGTGGCCAGTAGCAGGCAAACTCTCTTGGCGGCGGCTGTTCTGCTTTTGCCACCTTCTCCCTCTTTTGCTACGCTGTTGGCTCGGTCTCACCACTGCCTCTTCCTCTTAACTATGAAAGTCAGTGGCACGACCTTCATTCCATGTGGGGTCTAGGACCTCATTGTCCACTGCATCGGCTTCCACACAGTCTTCCTCCCTAACCTCCTGTTTGGTCTGCACATTGCAAAAAGACGCAGCAGTTGGCACCTGTGTTTCGTCATCATCAGAGACGTACGGACTCCGATGAGGTGGTATTCCCGTGTCCTCATCATCAGGAAACATAAGTGGTTGTGCATCAGTGCATTCTATGTCTTCCACCACTGGGGAAGGGCTAGGTGGATTCCCTTGGGAAATCCTGCCAGCAGAGTATTCAAACAGCATAAGAGACTGCTGCATAACTTGAGTCTCTGACAGTATCCCTGATATGCATGGGGGTGATGTGACAGACTGATGGGCTTTCTGCAGAAGACTAGGTGGGAGATAATATTGTGAACATGCTGGATCTACTGTCGGCCACCCAATTGACTAGCAACTGTACTTGCTCAGGCCTTACCATCCTTAGAACGGCATTAGGCCCCACCAAATATCGCTGTAAATTCTGGAGGGTACTGGGACCTGAGTTAGTTGGTTCACTAGGACGTGTGGCTGTGGCAGAATGGCCACATCCTCTCCCAGCACCAGAGGGTCCACTAACACCACCACGACCGTGTCCGCATCCCTTACTAGATGTTTTCCTTATTGTTACCGTTCACCAAGCACCACAATAAGAAAAAAATTATTTGGCCCAATGTATTGATTTCAAATTCAGGCCTTTTTTTAAAGTCACCTAACACTATCTGCCTATTTATTTATGTACCGTATTACACTAATCAAGACACAGCAGTAACCACTGATTTAGGGGAATATCAATTGTAGGCCTAGTATTTAGGCCCTGGATGAAAGGTATCCTTTTATGGACAGATTTAGACTTGGAGATGCACAGTAGCGTGTGAAAAAATATTTAGGATTATGCCTTCAGCAATTGTATTTTAACACTTTGTGTAATATACCCTATTACGGACAGAAATACACTATGAGATGCACAATAGTGCATGCAGATTTACAGGATTATGCTTTCAGCAATTGTAATCTAACACTTTTTGTAATATACCCTTTTACGGAAAGAAATATACTTGGAGGTTCACGCTGAGTGTAATATACCCTTTTACGGACAGATTAACACTTGGCCTGCAACAGCTGGAACACCAGATTCAGGGTATTGCTATATTGGCAAGTAAATTTCACCCCAGAACAAAATCTATCCTTTGACGGATACTATTAAATTTGTCCAGTCACAGCTGGAACACCAGATATACTGTATTTATATTTTTGCAACTGTATTTCACCCCAGAACAAAATCTATCCTTTGACGGATACTTTTAAACTTGTTCAGTCACAGCTGGAACACCAGATTTACGGTATTTATATTTTTGCAACTGTATTTCACCCCAGAACAAAATCTGTCTCTTGACGGATGCTATTAAACTTGTCCAGTCACAGCTGGCACACCAGATTTACTGTATTTATATTTTGGCAACTAAATTTCACCCCAGAAAATAATAAATCCTTTGCCGGACACTATTAACCTTGGCCAGTCACTGCTGGGACACCAGATTTACGGTATTGCTATTTTGAGAATTGAATTTCACCCTAGAAAAAAATATATCCTTTGCCGGACACTATTAAACTTGGCCAACCACAGCTGAAACCACTGATTTATGGTATTGCTATTTTGGCAATCGAATTTCACCCCAAAAAATAATATATCCTTTGCCGGACACTATTAAACTTGTCCAGCCACAGCTGGAACACCAGATTTACTGTATTTCTATTTTTGCAACTGTATTTCACCCCAGAAAATAATATATCCTTTGACGGACACTAGGGAAATTGTCCAGTCACAGCTGGAATACCAGATTCAGGATATTGCTATTTTGGCAGTTAAGTTTCACCCCAGAAAAAAATCGTTCCTTTGACGGATACTATTAAACTTGTTCAGCCATAGTAGGAACACCAGATTTACTGTATTTCTATTTTTGCAACTGTATTTCTCCCCAGAAAATAATATATCCTTTGACAGACACCAGGGAAATTGTACAGTGACAGCTGGAACACCAGATTCAGGGTATTGCTATTTTGGCAACTGAATTTCAACCCAGAAAATAATAAATCCTTTGCCGGACACTATTAAACTTGGCCGGCCACTGCTGGGACACCAGATTTACGGTATTGCTATTTTGGCAATTTAATTTCACCCCAGAAAAAATATATCCTTTGCCGGACACTACTAAACTTGGCCAGCCACTGATGGGACACCAGATTTACGGTATTGCTATTTTAGCAATTGAATATCACCCCAGAAAAAAATATATCTTTTGCCGGACACTATTAAACTTGGCCAGCCACAGCTAAAACCACTGATTTCTGGTATTGCTATTTTGGCAATTGAATTTCACCCCAGAACAAAATATATCCTTTGCCAGACACTATTAAGCTTTGCCAGCCACTGCTGGGATACCAGATTTAGGGGATTGCTATTTTGGCTATTGAATTTCACCACAGCAAAAAATCTATCCTTTGCCAGACAGCAGACAGTATTGCACTTGGCTAGCCACAGCTGGAACACCAGATTTAGGGGATTGCTATTTTGGCAATTTAATTAAACCCCTCTATAAAATATATAAATTTCTATCCTGAGTTTCTAGGGGTGACAATAAGCACAGCCAAGCCCCTGATGTAGGATATAGCAAAAAAAAAAAAATATTATTGATGGATTGATGGACTTGGTGGCAGCTTGTGCTGCCAATCACCCCATAAAAAAGTGACAGAAAAACGCTCTGTGCAGCCTAAAAACCAGTGATCAATTAACTAGCAGAAGTTGAATGTTTCACAGCTGTAGATCGATCACTTCATTAGGTGTTTTTTCTGAGTTTTCCCTGCCTAATCTCGCCCTCACAGCAGCTGCGTCCTATCCCTACACTAATCAGAGCAGAGTGACGTGCGGCGCTACGTGACTCCAGCTTAAATAGAGTCTGGGTCACATGCTGCACTTGGCCAATCACAGCCATGCCATTAGTAGGCATGGCTGTGATGGCTTCTTAGGGAAAAAAGTAAAATGCTAGCTGATTGCCTGCTGTGCAGCCCTTCAGAAAGCGGTAAGAAATCGCTGAACAACAGACCCGAATCCGAAATTTTTTGAAAATGTTCGGGTCCGGGTCCGTGTCCTGAACACCCCAAAATTCGGTACGAACCCGAATGATCCAGTTCGGGTTCGCTCATCCCTATATGTCACTAAAAATAAAAATATCTTGCTGCTGTGAAACACACACAGTATCCCTTAAAAGGATTTTTGAGTTCTTTGAAAAGCTTTTGGTATTAAATACACCAATTTCTCTCCCTGCATTGCATCTGTCCTTGACACTGCTGTTAAATAAATTGTTGATCTAAAACACACACACACACAGTAGTCCTTAAAAGGACTTTTGGGCCTTTGAAAAGCTTTCTGTAACTAAAATTGCTGAAATTCACTCCCTGTTCTGTCTTTCCCTTCCTACCCAATGCTCTCCCTGTCTACGTCTGAGTCGAACATGCGTCATCGGGTGCTATATAACCTCTGATGACGCGTTCCAGCCAACCAATCACTGTAATGCCAGGAGCTAACATGGTTACTGGAATTACAGTGAGGGCAGTACTTACCTGCACCTTTATTGGCTGCTTAAATCCCTCAAAACGTGTGGGGCGGAGTCTCGAGCATTCCGCTTCAGCACATGAGGT
Organism: Bufotes viridis; assembly: GCA_033119425.1. NCBI lineage: Eukaryota > Metazoa > Chordata > Amphibia > Anura > Bufonidae > Bufotes > Bufotes viridis. Next base: position 207,214,729 of record CM065590.1, on the reverse strand, counting down.
ACTCGGCAGAGTACCGCCATGTGCCGAGCATAGCGATACTCGAGCCGAAGCGGTACTCGGCCAATCATGCTCGCTCATCATTAGTGGGTACAAAAGGAAGTTCCTTACTCAGCATTGTTTGGCTATAGATAGTTGTCTATGGGATAAGTTAATGATCTGTAACTCCTCAGAGGAATTTTCACTGCTGTCTGAACTTATTTTCTGTTCCCCCGATTGCATAAAAGATAATCTGACACAGGGGGATTGTTCCCTAAAAAATTACTGCCCCTTAGGGCACCTCGGGAGCGATCCCTCTGTGTTGGTCTACGGCCTCTAGATAAAAATTGCCTATATGGGGCACCACTTGAGTCAGTTTATGAATCGCTTTCCCCTCTGATGAAAATGATTCTGTTTCTACTTCCAGAACTTTAATAGCTTTGGATCCAAAATCTAGAATATGACACTCTCTGAAGTCATTTATGTCCCCATCAAATTGGGAGTGTTTGCTTTCTTTTAGTTCAGCAGTGTATCTCTCCCCTGTCTGTTGCAGTGATGGTTCTCTTTTGTTGTAGTCGTGATTACTGCTTAACTTTCTGATTGCTTCAATACTATCTTGCAACTTGCACTTGCTTTTTTCAAAAATCGCTTTCTTATCCTCTAATAAAATTGATATCAGACACATTGAGGATTCAACTGATTCTCTCTCCCATTTCTTATTAAACTCAATCGAACAAACTCTAACCGCTGGGAGAAGTGGAATTCGGAGGCCTCTGTGTACTACCATATTGTGTTTCAGATAGTGTTCCAAAGTCTGTAATTCCCACCAGCTCCTGATATGGTTTTTATATAATCTCGTAAGTACTTTAAAGTAACTGGTGATATTAAGACTTCGTAACTGGGATGGTAATTCTTGTTTAGAGAAAACTTCCCTTGCCTCCATTCCCCAATTTTCCAGGTTGATATCGCCTGCTGGAAATCCCGCCATCCCCCAAAAACAATTGGGAAAAATTGTTTAAAAGCCACTGTCTAAAGATTATATGTAGCTTTGTATCCCAAAATGATGCATGTCAATATCAAAGGATATTAAAATAAAAGAGAGTTTATTAATTAACTTATTAAAAACAAGTGGGCAAGACACCCTAAATGTATCAAAGGCAGATGACCTCGATATACCTTAAACTGAATGTAATCCCCAGAGACTGTAGAGGAAATTGTCTCTTCTAACCACAGCCTTACACCTTGGACCAACAGATTCCACATAGATGTCTACAGAACATGTTCTATTAAATGCTTATACAAGTAGAGCCCCCCGACAGAGTGGAGACGGTGTCAGCAGTAAGTTTGTGTTGATGTCACTGATTATTTAGCCCTTCCTCTGATGCGTCAGAACAATAACCCCAAAAAAACGGATCCTGTCTGTTGATCATCCACCTTCACTCGATCAGCATTTGGTCAGTAATCCAACAGTATTGCTAATGACAAAAAACAGGAGTGGATCCAAAACAGATGACATGTGAAAGGAATGTTTGAATGACTTCTGTGTTTTGTACCCACTCCTGCTTTTGGCTACCAAATCACAAGCCAATTCTGATGGGACCATAAAGGCCTTACAGCTGCTACACAGACAGGATCTGGACCTAATTTTTCCTTCCTTCTCACAGATCAGAAGAAGGGTCAAATAAATGATGATGTCAGCCAGGCCAAAAGGCAAAACAGTAGCCCAGTCATGAAGTGGGGAGGGTGGGAACAGCAATGATAGTGTGGAGGTGGCGGCAGCATCAGGAGACCACAGAGTGGCAAGGTGACATAGTGTGGAGGTGGCAATTAGGCCCTAATTTTTTTCCACTTTTCCACGACACAAAAGGCTTTTCAACAGATAAGTGCAACCCAGAACGGCGAATATATATTTATTTTACCACTAATACACAGCAAACTGGGCTTTAGAATATATCACTGCACTGCACAACGGCAAATAGGCCCTATTTTTTTTCCACTTTTACACAACACAAAAGGATTTTCGACAGAAAAGTGCAAAGATGAATGGCGAATATATTTTTATTTCCCCGCTAATACACGGCAAACTAGGCTTTTGAATATATTGCTGCACCACACAAGGGCAAATATATTTTTCTTTTGCCAATAATACATGACAAAAAGGGCTTACAACATATAACTGCATGGCACGAGAGCAAATAAGACATACTGTTGAAATATTTTCTTGTAATAAACCCTGTTAATGGCTGCATCAAACAGCACTTTCACCCCAATTACAAGAACGGTTTGCTAGAGTAACAGAGCTGTATAATGGCAATTTAGATCCCCAGTCATGTACCAAGGGGTAATAGGATTGTTCCTATAACTCAGTTTGAAACCTCCCCTACTGAATCCTGTTCTACATAAATGCTGTGGAATGATATCTCCCTATCCTTTCCCTGCACTTATAAATCATTTTTTCACCACATGCCAGTTTTTCCTATCACTGTCCCTATAAAAAACGTAGTTGCGGACCCCTTTGGCGCTGCCTAGACCTTGATTGAATGAACTTCAGAATTTAAGTGTCTGGTGTTAAGAGAGATTTTATTATACAGTATAGTCAACGCGTTTCTGGGGCAGGATTACCCCCTTCGTCAGGACTATTTACAGTATGACAGGCTACACAAGGTTTAAAAGCCAGTTTTTGGCAGGCTAGAGAGGGGTGGGGCTTGTGGGGTGGGGCGGGGCTTTTTTATTTTTTGCGTGTCTGGGGGAGTGTTCATGGTGATATCATCGTACATCCACCATAAATAAATAGATAAACATATATACCATATACAGAACATTGGTTACATATATATATATATATATATATATATATATATATTCAAAATAGATTTAAAATACAGCATAATGTAGATCTAAATGTGCAGTCCATCTGTCAGGATGCATGTTTCTTCCTCTGGGGGTGCAGAGCGTCGCTGTGTGAGTGGGTCTTGCTCTGCTATCTGTGGAAAATGGTTCTGAGGGTATATTTCTCTTCATCTGCCACCTGCCCTGGGCACACGCAGAGGACCGCGGCCGCAGCCAAAGACAACCGCATGCTGGTTGTTACAACAAATAACCAGCAAAGCGATCTACAGTTGTGACTCTTCGCAACAACATCTGGTAAGCAGACTCCTTAACCTTTCTAACACAATAAGGAAACGTTTAATGCGCATGTGGTGCTCTACTCTCCCAATTTTGTCTCTACATATTTAAAAACGGAACACTCACAAACCTGAGACACCGGAGGACAAGAAGTCCTATTTTCGGGAGGAACCAAGCAGCCTGTGTGCAGCACAACAACCGGCAAATATTCGAAGCGAGCATGGAATACTTTGCAAAGAGACTATAACAAAGGAAACATCTGGTAACCCAATACACAACCATAGACAAAAGTGATAACACACAGACTTTTGGGACAGACTACACAGAAATTTTTTTAAATATATTCAAAACTTTTGAGAACAATCTTAAAAGCGAACTATTTCATAAACTAGATGTTTTTTTCCTGCAAATATATCTACAAGAAATATAGCCCCCAGAGGCTTACAGCTAGCCATAACACCCACATTTCCTGATAATCCTGATTTTAACTATGAGTTGAATGATTATTTAGACCAATGCGCAGCGGGTCTCATCAGGATAATCATGAATAAATGAGAATCAATTACTGAGACCTACACCAGGGATATAGAAAACACCCTGATTTCATCACTATAAACCATAATCTCACTAATAGGATCTTCCAAATGGAATCCGACAAGACAGCAACAAAATCACGTAAACTACAAAGGGATAGAAAGGACAGGAATTCAGACTCCTATCGAGATTGGAAAAAACAGAACTAGTCAGATAACACCAGAACACTACAAGGCGAACACAACCACAATCACATCAATCCAGGACTAGAGATGTCGCGAACATAAAATTTTCAGTTCGCGAACCGTGTACGCGAACGCGAACCGCCATAGACTACAATAGGCAGGCAAATTTTAAAACCTACAGGGACTCTTTCTGGCCACAATAGTGATGGAAAAGTTGTTTCAAGGGAACTAACACCTGGACTGTGGCATGCCGGAGGGGGATCCATGCCAGGTCCAGCAATCGACGACGACAAGGCTGCTTCTAGTAGTGATGGTGACCACAACTCTTCCTCTTCATGCTCATCTATGGCCTGATCCAGCACTCATCGCAGGGCACGCTCCAGAAAAAACGCATATGGGATGAGGTTGATGATGTTGCCTTGGGTTTGACTGACCAGGCTTGTCACCTCCGCAAAAAGATGCATGAGCCCACAGCCATTATGCATGAGCGTTCAGTAACGCGGCCAAAAAATACCAAGCTCCGCAAAGGCTGTCCTCGTTTTTTTAAATTAAAAAAATCTGTTCTTACCAGTTTAATCTCTGTTTTGTCCCCTATCAGGGGCTGGTGTATGGAATAGACTTTAGGAACCGGGAGAAGGAAAAAGATGGTTGGTCGGTCCTCTTCCTTCCAATTTGGGGCACTGCGCGTGCGCCGTGCAATGTACTGTGCCACCATTACAAATAGTGTGAACTACTATTCTTACCATTTTAATCTTTGTTTAGTCCCCTATCAGGGGACGTGTATTGAATTGAATCCTTGCATGGGGAGATAGAGAAAAAAGCTTGCTCTGTCCACTGCCTTCTAATTTTGGGCACTTGCAATGGAATTTGCCACTAATGCAACTAGTGTTAACTAAGTACTATTCCTATCAGTTTAATCTCTGTTTTGTCCCTTATCAAGGCCAGGGCCGGTGTAGTGAATAGATTTTTGGAACCGGGAGATGGAAAAAGACCCATGCTCGGTATGCTTCGTTTGAATTTTAGGTCACTGCACGTGCGCCGTGCAATGTACTGTGACGCCCTATATGAGTGGTGGGCTGTGGGCACAGTACAGTCTGTGGGCCTGACACACACTGGCAGGCAACTGCAATTATATTAAAGGGTTAAAATTAAATGACTTTTTTATCTGCAAGATACTGTGCCACCCGATATGATTGGTGGGCACTGGCAGTGGGCACAGTACAGTCTGTGGGCCGGACACTCACTGGCAGGCAACTGCAATTATATTAAAGGGTAAAAATTAAATGACTTTTTTATCTGCAAGGTACTGTGCCACCCTATATGAGTTGTGTGCACACAGTACAGTCTGTGGGCCTGCGGCCTCTCACACACAGGCAGGCAACTGCAATATATATATATAAAAAAATAAATAAAGGCAGACTGATGTACCAGCCCTAAAAAGGGCTTTTTGGGGGGCTGTCAGGACGCTGTCCTTACAGCAGATGGCCCCTTTCACACGAGCGTGTTTTCCGTGCGGGTGCAATGCGCACTGAATCCTGACCCATTAATTTCAACGGGTCTGCGTTTTTTTTCATGCATCACTTGTGCGTTGCGTGAAAATCGCAGCATGATCTATATTCTGCGTTTTTCACGCAGCCCTAGCCCCATAGAAGTGAATGGGGCTGCATAACAAACGCATTGCATCCGCAAGCAAGTGCGGGCGCGTTGAGTTTTTCACTGATGGTTGCTGGGAGATGTTGTTTTTTATCAAGCGCGTTAAAAACGCATCAAAACGCATTGCACCCACGCAGAAAAAACTGAACAACTGAACGCAATCGTAGGCAAAACTTAATGGCTTTGCCTGTGAAATCGCACAGTTTTCACTGAACACATCTGCAACGCATCCAGACCTAAGGCCCCATTCACACATCCTCAATTTTGTCCACATCCATTCCGCAATTCTGCGGAATGGATGCGGAACCATTCATTGTGATTCACGTGATGTGGCCGCAGCCCCAAACTTCCGGGTTTGGCCCTGAAACATCCGGTCGCGGCTCCGCAAAAGATAGAGCATGTCCTATTCTTCTCCGCAGCTTGCGGACAAGAATAGGCATCTTTATGGGGAGTGACGGCATGGTGTGTTGCGGATCCGCAACACACTACGGACGTGTGAATGGGGCCTAAACCGGACACGCTCGTGTGAAAGAGGCCAGTGAGTCTTTGAGGACTGGAGTGGACACAGAACACTGACCTAGCTAAGGCTTTCCCTATTAATTCAGCAGCAGCAGCACTCTCCCTGCTCTAACTAACACTGCAGCTTTAGAATGAATCTAAGATGGATGCTGTCCTTGCTTTTTTAATGGAGGTGGGAGGGTCTGGGAGGGAGGGTATGCTGATTGGCTGGAATGTGTCTGCTGACTGTGAGGTACAGGGTCAAAGTTTGCTCAATGATGACGTATAGGGGGCGAATCAAACATCGCATATGTTCGCTCGCCGCGGAGAACACGAACATGAGATGTTCGCCGGAAACGGTTCGCCGGCGAATAGTTCAGGACATCTCTATCCAGGACGAGAGTCAATTTCAAAGAATCATATAATAGATGCCCCCCATAGAACTATACCCCCCACCAACACTACAGAGGACACACCAAATCTCATGGACTGCCAATCCGCTATTACAGACGCCCTCCCAAAGCTACCAGAGGGGTCATTCACTACAGATCTCACCTTACACCTTACCCTTTCACCTACCAGCCCCCAGCCCCTAGCAAACTACAAGCAGGATATACCGTCTGTATGTACTGAAAATATCATTACCATCAATAAAACCAGCTCAGCATCCTGCACACTGGTACCTTTTTTATGTCCAGCCGATACTCACCAACATCCAACCCAAACCATGAACAAAACCACGCCTCACCCAAAAATCACACAATACTACAAACCAACACCCAGAAACAGAAAAATAGACCACGGGGAAAAAGAGGATGTGCACAGAAAACAAAAATTTGAGAAACGCCACAAAAAACCTCAACGAACATACCAAATGCAGACATCAACACCACATCAACTATCAAAATCTTCAATTTATTAACTCTGCCCCCAGAATAGTATCAACCCTCTGGAACTCTATATAGACACTCAGAAATTCAGAAGGAACCTAACCATTAAAAGACATTTTGAGATACAAAATAACAAAAATATCCCTTACCTCTGGACTAAGGAAAATGACCATACAAGCCCATCATACATACATTTAGATGTGAGACCAAAATGCAACTTCTTCCCCCTACAGAGCCAGGGACACATCATCCCAACTTCTTTGAGCTAATTGCACAAGAAATTAAATGACACAAACACCCTGAATTATAAAGGGAACCTAACCAAAACAGAACTACTATCCTTGAACAGTCTCAAAAACAATAATGACATAATCATACGACCCGCCGACAAAGGTGGTGGAATACCCCACCTACTATGAAAAAAACAACAACGACCCATTTCCAGAAATAACAAAAAAATTGAACCTAAGGATAAAAGAAGCCTATGCACACCAGTACATAAATAAAAAGAAAAAACTTCTTAACCCCAAAAATACCTTGCATCCCATATTTCTACCATCTGCCCAAAATCCATTAAAGCACTACCCATCCCCCAGGACGCCCAATAGTATCAAACACAAAATGTGCTACCAGCAATTTATCACAATATCTGGATTTATTTGACGCAACTGCACCAATGATACAGACTTAACTGCACAATCAAAACTACTAGAAAAAAGATTCAAAGAGAAACGATATCCCAAAAAAAATCATATCTGACGCGTACAAAAGAAGCCGCAAATTAACACAATCTGAATGCCTACAACCAAGTACAAAAGAACCTGCCCCCTTGGAAACCGTTCATTTTGTCACCAAGTACAGCACATCTAACTCTATCCTTCTGCAAATCCTACAGAAACAATGGCACATCTTACTACAAAACCCATACCTCAAAAAGTATCTACCAAACAGACCGAAAGTCACATACAGACAAGCCCCCACAATCCAAGCAAACCAAAACACCATCTGAAAGGACACAGCCACAAAAACACAGATGTTAAACAAAACTAGAAAATTACAAAAAGAAATCAGGCAGCTATAAATGCAACACCCAACGCTGCCTCTGTTGCAAGACCATCACACACAAATAAACATCCTTTTCCTCAAACACAAACAAGACCTCCTTCAGCATCAAACATCACCTAACCTGTCAATCATCATATGTAATCTATATGATTGAATTCCAGTGCGGACTGCAATATGTAGGACGCACCACCCAACCATTACACTGCCGTTTAAATCAGAACCGTCACAATATACAGAAACTGTACACCAAACATTTTCTATCTAGACACTGCATGAGTACCCCTGAAAAAGAAAACCAGATACATATCACCCCAAAAGATTTCATACCACCTAATCCCTATAACAGATTCGACCTCCTCCAAAAAAGAGAAGTGTATTGGATCTATCCAATGAATACCCTCACTCCAAATGGCCTGAATGAAATAATACATGAAATGATATTATAAATACAACAATAAATACCCACTAACTACAACCAGAGTATACCTATGATTCAGGTAACTAGAATATACACCTGGATATATTTTGTCTCCTGGGGGAAAGGAACCGGTATCCCAACACAGATCTACAACAGCACAGCCACAATAGCGTGCTCTCTACCTAACACACCACTCAATAATCAGGATCTGAGCAATATGAGCACACGATCGGTAACATACCCTCAGAACCATTCCCCACAGATAGCAGAGCAAGACCCACTCACGCAGCGCCACCAGAGGAAGAAACATGCATCCTGACAGATGGACTGCACATTTAGATCTACATTATACTGTATTTTAAATCTATTTTAAATCTATATATGTAACAAATGTTCTGTATATGCTATATATGTTTATCTATTTATTTATTTATGGTAGATGTCCGATGACATCACCATGAACACTCCCCCAGACACACATAAAAATAAAGATAAGCCCCACCCCTCGCCACAAGCCCAGCCCCCACCAAAAACTGGCTTTTAAACCTTGTGTAGCCTGTCATACTGTAAATAGTCCTGACGAAGGGGGTAATCCTGCCCCAGAAACACATTGACTGTACTGTATAATAAAATCTCTCTTAATACCAGAAACTTAATTTCTAAAGTTCATTCAATCAAGGTCTAGGAAGCTCCAAAGGGGTCCGCAACTACGTTTTTTAACCGCCTCTGGACCACCGCATGCAGGATCGCGTGATGTCGGCGGCCCAGTTATTCATCGTTGACGCACGGGCTCGTCATCTCGCGAGAGGCGCACACAATATCAGAGAAGGCGCAGGACAAGTTCTTCACCAGCCTGCTAGCCAATGATCTGCGCTGGGAGGTTGGTGACTTTTAAAAAAACGAATCAAAAGCCATATTATGCATTATATTTATAAATATAATGCATTAAATGGCTTCTGTGCTCTGTGCTGGGTCCTTTTCATCGGTTGGACCCAGCACAGAGCACATGTCACGTTGAGTTCACCAAGCACCAGATACACAGGCCCAGATCACCCCCCATCACCTCAATTAACCCCTTGATCACCCCCTATCAATCACCTGTCAATCACTAGTGAAAGGAAAAAAAGTGATCAGTGTAAACTGTCACTTTTTTTTTTCACCAGTATTGACTGCTAGGTTTAGGTTAGTTTAGGCCCCTTTGGTAGGTAGTTACAGTAGCTTCAGTTAGCGCCCAGCCCACCGCACCGCACTCACTGATACGCTGATTAGCGTAGCACTAATCAGCATTTGTTCTTTTTTGTAGTATCTGTAAGTGATCAGAACTGATCACAGTCAGATCTATAATAGTATCAGTGTCACCTTATTTGGCCCCCCACCCAAAACAGTGTTTGCCCAATCAGGCCTGATCGGTCGCCCACACGTGCGTTCACCCACGCCCGCCCCGCCGCAGTGACAAAACATTTTTTTTTTTTTATCACTGCACAATCCCTTCACAAGCGCTGCGGCGATAAAAAAATAAATCAGTTTTGATCAATCAATTTTTTATCAATCGCAGAGGCTTCCTGTACTTTGCTAGCCTCCCATTTGTAAGACAGGCTTGCTTTTTTTCTTGGGTAGTCTCAGGGAATACCCCCAAAATTTAGTTGTCCAAATGTCAAAAAGGGGTATTCGTCTGAAGAGGCCTACAGGATTGTGACCCAGTTGGATGAGGAATGGGAACCCTCATCTGACGAATCTAGCGGGTCAGAATATGAACCTGTAGAAAGCAGTGGCAGTCTGACCCAAAGTTCGGACGAGGAGGTTGAAGTCCCTGATACCACCAGGCATACCCGGCCCCGTGTCGCTAGACCACAGGTTGCGCAGGATCCGCTTCAAGGGCAGCAGAGTGGGGCTTGCGCTGTGGGATTATGTGGTGAGCCATACACCAGCAGCGCAGCCCTTCCTGGACCTACTACCAGCACTGCCGTAGAACATGGTGAAGTGACGAGCACCAAAAGGGCAGTTGAAGCTGGTACGGTGGCACGTACAGTAGTTCCCCCGTTGCAGCCACCGCACAGAAAGGCCCGTAGAGCCCTTAGAGTCCCTAAGATGCTGGCAAACCCTGATTGGCAGCCCCCATCTTCAGCCGCACGATTAGTTCTCCCTTTTACCGCCCAGTCAGGAGTTCGGGTGGAGACAGCTCAGATCGGATCGGCACTGTTTTTTTTTTAGCTGTTCTTCACTGCGAAGCTCTTTGACCTAGTCGTGGCAGAAACAAACCGGTATGCCACTTAATTTACAGGGAGTGCAGAATTATTAGGCAAATGAGTATTTTGACCACATCATCCTCTTTCTGCATGTTGTCTTACTCCAAGCTGTATAGGCTCGAAAGCCTACTACCAATTAAGCATATTAGGTGATGTGCATCTCTCTAATGAGAAGGGGTGTGGTCTAATGACATCAACACCCTATATCAGGTGTGCATAATTATTAGGCAACTTCCTTTCCTTTGGCAAAATGGGTCAAAAGAAGGACTTGACAGGCTCAGAAAAGTCGAAAATAGTGAGATATCTTGCAGAGGGATGCAGCACTCTTAAAATTGCAAAGCTTCTGAAGCGTGATCATCGAACAATCAAGCGTTTCATTCAAAATAGTCAACAGGGTCGCAAGAAGCGTGTGGAAAAACCAAGGCGCAAAATAACTGCCCATGAACTGAGAAAAGTCAAGCGTGCAGCTGCCAAGATGCCACTTGCCACCAGTTTAGCCATATTTCAGAGCTGCAACATCACTGGAGTGCCCAAAAGCACAAGGTGTGCAATACTCAGAGACATGGCCAAGGTAAGAAAGGCTGAAAGACGACCACCACTGAACAAGACACACAAGCTGAAACGTCAAGACTGGGCCAAGAAATATCTCAAGACTGATTTTTCTAAGGTTTTATGGACTGATGAAATGAGAGTGAGTCTTGATGGGCCAGATGGATGGGCCCGTGGCTGGATTGGTAAAGGGCAGAGAGCTCCAGTCCGACTCAGACGCCAGCAAGGTGGAGGTGGAGTACTGGTTTGGGCTGGTATCATCAAAGATGAGCTTGTGGGGCCTTTTCGGGTTGAGGATGGAGTCAAGCTCAACTCCCAGTCCTACTGCCAGTTTCTGGAAGACACTTTCTTCAAGCAGTGGTACAGGAGGAAGTCTGCATCCTTCAAGAAAAACATGGTTTTCATGCAGGACAATGCTCCATCACACGCGTCCAAGTACTCCACAGCGTGGCTGGCAAGAAAGGGTATAAAAGAAGAAAATCTAATGACATGGCCTCCTTGTTCACCTGATCTGAACCCCATTGAGAACCTGTGGTCCATCATCAAATGTGAGATTTACAAGGAGGGAAAACAGTACACCTCTCTGAACAGTGTCTGGGAGGCTGTGGTTGCTGCTGCACGCAATGTTGATGGTGAACAGATCAAAACACTGACAGAATCCATGGATGACAGGCTTTTGAGTGTCCTTGCAAAGAAAGGTGGCTATATTGGTCACTGATTTGTTTTTGTTTTGTTTTTGAATGTCAGAAATGTATATTTGTGAATGTTGAGATGTTATATTGGTTTCACTGGTAAAAATAAATAATTGAAATGGGTATATATTTGTTTTTTGTTAAGTTGCCTAATAATTATGCACAGTAATAGTCACCTGCACACACAGATATCCCCCTAAAATAGCTAAAACTAAAAACAAACTAAAAACTACTTCCAAAAATATTTTGCTTTGATATTAATGAGTTTTTTGGGTTCATTGAGAACATGGTTGTTGTTCAATAATAAAATTAATCCTCAAAAATACAACTTGCCTAATAATTCTGCACTCCCTGTATAACCAACCGCCAACCCGAAAAGCTTCTATGCCCAGCCTTTCTGGTGGAAACCAGTCCAAGTTTCCAAATTTAAAACTTTTCTGGGCCTTCTCCTTAACATGGGCCTGACAAAAAAACATGAATTGCGGTCATATTGGTCCACGAACCCAATTCATCACATGCCCATGTACTATGCTGCCATGTCCAGGACACGATTTGAGAACATCCTGAGCTTCCTGCACTTTAGTGACAACACCACCTCTCATCCCACAGGCCACCCAGCTTTTGACCGACTCCACAAAATTCGGCCCCTCATTGACCACTTCAACACCAAATTTGCAGATTTGTATACCCCTGCACAAAATATCTGCATGGACGAGTCCCTGATACATTTTACCAGGCGCCTTGGCTTCAAACAATACATCCCAAGCAAGCGCGCCCGGTATGGGGTCAAATTGTATAAGCTCTGTGAAAGGGCCACAGGCTATACCCACAAATTTCGTGTCTATGAGGGTAAAGATCAGACCCTGGAACCGGTCGGTTGCCCTGACTACCTGGGGAGCAGTGGGAAGACAGTCTGGGACTTGGTGTCACCCTTATTCGGCAAGGGGTACCATCTTTATGTGGACAATTTCTACACAAGTTTGCCCCTCTTCAGGCATTTGTTCCTAGAACAGATTGGCTGCTGTGGCACCGCGCGACCTAGTCACCGGGGCTTCCCCCAACGGCTCGTTACCACCCGTCTTGCAAGGGGGGAGAGGGGTGCCTTGTGTAACGAAGAACTGCTCACAGTGAAATGGAGAGACAAGCAGGACGTTTACATGCTCTCCTCCATTCACGCAGACACGACAATATAAATTGAACGGGCAACCAGTGTCATTGAAAAGCCCCTCTCGGTCTACGACTATAATTTGCTCATGGGAGAGGTGGACTTCAATTACCAGATGTTGGCCCCATATTTGCTTTCCCGAAAGACCAGACGCTGGTATAAGAAGGTGTCTGTATATCTTATTCAATTGGCTATTTACAATAGTTTTGTTCTCTACAGTAAGGCTGGGAGAACAGGATCCTTCCTCAAATTTCAGGAAGAGATCATCGAGAACCTCCTGTATCCAGAATCTCCTGGCCTCATTTTAGAAAAGTCTGTTTTCCGAAAATCTAAAACTTTTGTTTTTGTATGGAGCGCCTCAGTCACTGTACTTTTAGTAAACCACACTGACTGGTGATCACTAGATCCTAAGCTTTCCCCTACAGTAATATCAGATACCAAATTGCCGTTTGTGAATACCAAATCTAAAATGGCCTCCTTCCGGATTGGCTCCTTAACTACTTGCTGTAGAGATAATCCCAGTAGGGAATTTAGAATGTCTGTACTCCTGGCAGAACTAGCTTTTTTGGTTTTCCAGTTTATATCAGGAAGATTAAAGTCTCCCATAATGACAACTTCCCCTTTCAATGTCATTTTAGCCATTTCCTCAACTCGTAGATCATCTACTGTAATTCTTTGACTTGGCTTGGTGGTCTATATGTGACACCTACACGAGTTACCTTATGATTACCAAGCTGCAACGTAACCCAAACTGACTCTAAATTGGTTTTGCTGGTAGCAAGAAAAAGAAATCTTGAGTTGGTTTAGGTTTTAAAAGTTTTATGATGTTTAAGTTTATAAAGTTCGTAACGTTCAAATTTATGAGCCTGCTGCTTGTTTTTTATTTTCCAGCTGGACCAACTGATGAAAACACTGCAGCACTGATGTGCATTCTGAGCGAAGCATTGCGCTGCTGTCACGTGAAGTCGGTGTATGCGGCGCTGCAGGATGAGATTTTTTTTTCTGCAGTACAGGTATGTTTGCCCAGGCATATGAGCTGAGTAGAGGTGTTAGAGTTCATATGCTTTGGCAAACACTTTGTATCAAAAATCTGGCAAAGATATCTTCCTCCACAACGATCGATTAATCCATATGAATGGAGAAATCACGTTTGCATATTTTTTGGCAGAGATTTTTTTCATCCACATCGATCGATGCGAATGAAGAAATCTGTGCCGTTCATTTTTTCTTTCATCCCAGCGGCTGAACAGAAAAAAAAATCTCATTACCCGTATGCTCCATATAAGGAGAATAGCAGAAACTCCTAATGCTGGCCATACATGTAATGATTGCGGAGACCCTCAAATGCCAGAGCAGTACAAAAACCTCACATATGACCCCATTTTGGAAAGAAGACACCCCAAGGTATTCGTTGAGGGGCATATTGAGTCCATGAAAGATTTAACTTTTTGTGACAAGTTAGAGGAAAGTGAGACTTTGTGTGAAAAAACAAAAAAAATCAAATTCCACTAACTTGTGCAAAAAAAAAAAAATCTTCTATGAACTCGCCATGCCCCTCATGGAATACCTTGGGGTGTCTTCTTTCTAAAATGGGGTCACATGTGGGGTATTTATACTGCCCTGGCATTCAAATGGAACAGGTATGTTAATATTAGTTTATTATTTTTAACCCATTCTGCACCGGTTTAAACTATGTTATAATGTGAAATAATACCAGCGGGACAATTTCTGACCCAAACATGCACTTCTGTGAAAAAGTGCAGGTTCGGGTCTGGGTACCAAAAGTGCCGATTTTTCTCCCGCGGGTGCAAAACGCATGACAGCGCTTTGCACTCGCAGGGAAAAATCACGGCGATTCCCGCAACGCACCCGCACTGTTTGACGGAGTGCACCCGCAACGCCCGCGTGAAAGAGGCCTTAGGATTTCACAGGGCATTTGGATTCAAAACTACTTCTTACGCTTTAGGGGCCTTTAAAATGTCAGGGCAGTATAAATACTCCACAAGTGACCCCATTTCGCAAAGTAGACACCCTAAGGTATTCGCTGATGGGCATAGTGAGTTCATGGAAGTTTTTATTTTTTGTCACAAGTTAGCGGAAAATGAAATTTTTTGAAAAAAAAAATCCATTTCCGCTAACTTGTGACAAAAAATAAAAACTTCCATGAACTCACTATTCCCATCAGCAAATCCCTTAGGGTATCTACTTTCCAAAATGGGGTCATTTGTGGGGTGTTTCTACTGTCTGGGCATTGTAATGCCTCATGAAACATGACAGGTGCTCAGAAAGTCAAAATGCGGAAATTCACTTTTTTGCACCATAGTTTGTAAACGCTATAACTTTTACCCAAACCAATAAATATACACTTATTGCATTTTTTTATCAAAGACATGTAGAACAATAAAGTTATAGAAAAATTTACATAGAAATGTAGTTTTAAAAAAAAAAAAATTTACAACAGAAAGCGAAAAATGTCATTTTTTTTCAAAAATGTCATTACATTTTTATTAATAGCAAAAAAAGTAAAAATGTCAGCAACAATGAAATACCACCAAATGAAAGCTCTATTAGTGATAAGAAAAGGAGGTAAAATTCATTTGGGTGGTAAGTTGTATGACGGAGCAATAAACGGTAAAATTAGTGTAGTGCAGAATTTTAAAAAGTGGCCTGGTCATTAAGGGTGTTTAAGATAGGGGGGCTGATGTGGTTAAAGGTTATTTCTTTACATCTGCCACCTGCCCTGGGCACACGCAGAGGACCACGGCGCAGCCAAAGACAACCGCACGCTGGTCGGGACACCAAATAACCAGCAAAGCGATCTACAGTTGTTGTGACTCTTTGCAACAACAACTGGGAAACAGACTCTTACCCTGGGTTCAGACCTGAGCGTTCTAAAAACGCGTGTTTTACGCTCGTTTTGGTCTCACGTATTTCAGCGCGTTTTTGCAAATAGGAAATAGGAATAGGTTCTCACTTGAGCGTTTTACAGCGCGTTTGAACGCACTGAAAAACACCCTACGCTCAAAAAAGTTCTTGAGCTTCTTTGGGGCGTTTTGTCGCGCGTATTGTGATTGACGCCACAGTAGACAATCACACGAACGCGCGTACGACGCGCGTTTCCTATTTGCAAAAACGCGCTGTAATACGCGAGACGGTGGCCCATAGACTTCAATGGGAACGCGCAACGCTTGTATTTTGCGCACAGGGATATTTGGTCATTGGACAACACGCGTAAAACGCGCGTTTACTTTTGCCAAAAACGCGCACAAAGACGCGCGTAAAACGCACGACAAGAACGCGCGAAAATAGCCAGTCTCAGAAACGCTCAGGTCTGAACCCAGCGTTAATGCACATGTGGTGCTCTACTCTCCCAATTTTATCTCTACACACTATAACCCTAGTGCCTGCAGAAACGTCTCTCCCTGTACTAAGTTCGCTGGTAAATGGAAGAATCTAAGATGGCTGCCGCTATTTATAGGGCTGTTGCATCACAGGGCTGGATGGCTGCTGATTGGCTGCATGCATGTCAGTATGGGTGATCCCACTTTCCCAGAGTTCCTTTCTCCATGTCCTCACATGTGCGGCAGGTATTTTAGGAAAAAATGTGATTCGTTACCACAAAGCGTGACAAAATTCGGCTTTGGTGCGAATAAAATTTTTCCTGAAATTCGGATCGAATTCCACTTCGATTCGCTCATCTCTAATCAGAAGCAAGTAGAGACAGAATAGATACAGGTTAGATAAGGCGAGCAGGAAGTGCCCCTAACTGATGGTGTTAGGCCGCAATATTGAGCATAAGTTAGATACAAGTTAAAGGGTTTCTGTCACCAACTTTTGACATTATAAGCTGTCTGACATTAGCTATGTGCTAATGTCAGACCAGCTTGATAATGTCTTTTTTATAAAAATCCGCTGTATATATAGTCTGAAAAACTTACTTTTATATTATGTAACTAGCCTCTAGGGCAGGGCGTTGCCTGCTCTGCGGCTCCGTCCAGCAGCCTGCTGGCACGCCCTTCACACTTTGATTGACAGTGCAGGGCAGCGATCCTCCTGCACTGTCTCGCTCTGAAATGCGCGCTGCGCCGCTCTGTATTCGGCGCAGGCGCGGTGAGCAGAGGACGCTGGTGCCTGCTGTCCTCTGCTCACCGCGCCTGCGCCGAATACAGAGCGGCGGCGCGGGCGCGCGATTTCAGAACGAGACAGTGCAGGAGGATCGCTGCCCTGCACTGTCAATCAAAGTGTGAAGGGGCGTGCCAGCAGGTTGCCGGACGGAGCCGCTAGGAGCAGGGCAACGCCCCCCCTGCTCCTAGAGGCTAATTTACATAATATAAAAGTAAGTTTTTCAGACTATATATACAGCGGATTTTTATAAAAAAGACATTATCAAGCTGGTCTGACATTAGCACATAGCTAATGTCAGACAGCTTATAATGTCAAAAGTTGGTGACAGAAACCCTTTAAGTATAATGTGCGCATCACTGCAGAACTGCTTCCATTTAATTGGTGTGACATTCCAACACATCAGAGATGTTGCTCGCAGCTGTTAAAAATACCCCTTAAATTAAAAAAAGTCAGTTTATATGTATAGTTTTAAAACTTTTGATACTATTCAATATGTTCCATACAGGAAAACAAAGATGTATACTATGGAAAAATATTTCATAACATAATACATGTCTTTAAGGACTCATGCACACTACTGTTGTTTTGGTCCGCACCCAAGCCGCAGTTTTTGCGGCTTGGATGAGAACCCATTCACTTCAATGGGGTTACAAACGATACGGACATCACTCAGTGTGCTGTCCACATCTGTTGCTCCATTTCATGGTCCGCAGAAAAAAAAAAATATATATATAACCTGTCCTATTCTTGTTCATTTTGCGAACAAGAATAGGCAGTTATATTAACGGGTGTCCGTGCCGTTCCGCAAATTGCCCTCCGTGTTTTGCGGATCCGCAATTTGCGGATCTAAAACACACAACGGTCATGTGCATGTAGCCTAAGCCAAATAAATCATGTAAGGAAAACCTCCTTGTACTATCATAAATACTCCATAGGAGTACCACATGTACAGAGCTAATCTCTGTCAGAAAAAATAAATATTCTCAGTGCAGTACTTCTAAAGCTAGAACATCAGTACAATATTCTGCAATCCTGCATAGATTTGCTGCTCACAAATAGAAAAATATCTAATGCTTATTTTTAATTTCTCTTCCAATTCACCCTGATGTCCTTAAACAGCAGTATTAAGCCAGAGAAGTAATTAAGGCTATCAGAAATTTGTACGTTACATTTCTAATTACTCTTATAGCTATAGGAAGGCATTCATTACAAAGTTGTTTTGATAGAATAATTAACTTGATATCAAGTTCTGGAGTTCTGAATGTCCCTTATAATAAATTAGTTTTATTTTTTTCAGTCTCAGATAAATGACCAACCAGAATGCACTATGCAGATATCAGAGGAAGACATATAAAGTTTTATTTTCATTAACCAAATGACTGTCTGGAACCCTTGCCCGGGGCAGCAGTTGCATAGAGTCAATTACTCAGCACTCCTTTAGAAAATCATTTTGAAGTGCTAGGTTAAAATTCTTTTGACATAATTTTATGTTTATTCGGAGTGGCAAATGCTTTACTGAAAATCTGCTGAACATCCACCATTAAAATATAATTGTAGACACATCATAGAGCAAATAGATATCTCATAGATATCATTGAATATAATATATGGATGATTTATGCAGTTTCTTCACTGTGTTAAATGAAACAATGAGCTCTAGAAATGATGCTCCCTAATATGCCATCACTCTGACACCTGGATACCACCACTCAGTTCATTGCGTATGCCATTCCTGCCCCCTGGGTATGCCATCACTGTCCCTGGGTATAGTAACATAGTAACATAGTATATAAGACCGAAAAAAGACATTTGTCCATCCAGTTCAGCCTGTTTCCTACAAGTTGATCCAGAGGAAGGCAAAAAACCCCTGTGAGGCAGAAGCCAATTTTCCCCACTTAAGGGGAAAAAAATTCCTTCCCGACTCCAATCAGGCAATCAGAATAACTCCCTGGATCAACGACCCATCTCTAGTAGCTGTAGCCTGTAATATTATTACGCTCCAGAAATACATCCAGTCCCCTCTTGAATTCCTTTATTGTACTCACCATCACCACCTCCTCAGACAGAGAGTTCCATAGTTTCACTGCTCTTACCGTGAAGAATCCTTTTCTATGTTTGTGTACAAACCTTTTTTCCTCCAGACGCAGAGGATGTCCCCTCGTCACAGTCACAGTCCTGGGGATAAATAGATGATGGAAGAGATCTCTGTACTGACCCCTGATATATTTATACATAGTTATTAGATCTCCCCTCAGTCGTCTTTTTTCTAAAGTGAATAACCCTAATTTTGATAATCTTTCAGGGTACTGTAGATCCCTCATTCCAGTTATTACTTTAGTTGCCCTCCTCTGAACCCTCTCCAGCTCTGCTATGTCTGCCTTGTTCACAGGAGCCCAGAACTGTACACAGTACTCCATGTGTGGTCTGACTAGTGGTTTGTAAAGTGGCAGGACTATGTTCTCATCACGGACATCTATGCCCCTTTTGATGCCATCACTCTGACCCCTGTATGCCCATTGTGCAAAAAAAAACAAAGGGCCCTAGAAACTCTTGTTGGTCATTTCTTTAATTTTTCATAAAAGACTAAAATATAAAATGCAGAAGCATTTGCAGGAAGAAAATCATCCCATGGTTGGAGACATCAATCACATTCAGTTTGTTGCTTCATGGCGTTTGTATTTATTTATTTTTTATTCTATCCTGGCTGTATAGAAACACTGACTATCAAATAGTGACTCATCTATTAAAGCAGGAGATGTAAATCTCCCCACTCTTAACCCATGCCAGAAGTGCCGGTCCACACTGGTAGAGTCCACTACTCAAAACACCTCTTCCTTTAGTTGAGGAGTAGAGAAAAACTGTGTTTGTTGCCCATAGCAACCGATCAGGGTTTGACTTTCATTTCTTAAACTGCTTGGGTAAATTGTAAGTAGAGATGAGCAAATCGAAGCTAACGAAATGGAAATGGAGTTTAGAATTCCAGCAAAAATTTGATTTGCAATGAATGCGAATTTCCTCGCGCTTCATGGCAATGAATCGCAATTTTCCCAAAATGGTGGCTACACGTGTGAGGACCGAGGACATGGAGCAAGGAACTCTTTTGGTAAACACAAAAACTAACATTTGTTCAGTTACAAATAAAAGGTATGATGTAAGATAGTTTGTTAACTGTAGGAGTAAGGCCTCATGCACACGGGCGTTGTTGTTTTGCGGTCCGCAAACCGCGGATCCGCAAAACACGGAAGCTGCTCCGCGTTTCGTTCCGCAATTTGCGGAACGGGCACCATTATAGAGATGCCTATTCTTGTCCGCATAACGGACAAGAATAGGACATGCTCTATTTTTTTTGCGGGGGCACGGAACGGAGCAACGGATGCGGACAGCACACAGAGTGCTGTCCGCATCTTTTGCGGCCCCATTGAAGTGAATGGGTCCGCGGCCGAGCCGCGAAATATGCGGCTCGGACGCGGACCCGAACAACGGCCGTGTGCATGAGGCCTAAGAGGGTGGTGTACCTCTCTCAATGTACGTGCCCCATGGACTATGTCGGGAAGACATTCAGGGAGTTCCGCCGACGTTTCCTTGAACATGTAAATGACATCAGGAAAAAGAAAAATACCCCGATAGCTAACACATCTGGGAGTATCGTGGTGGGGATTTGAACTCACTGACATTTTCAGCATTGGAACTAGTGAGACCTCCTCCTAGAAAGGGCGACTGGGACCGTAGAATCCTCCAAAAAGAAACAGAATGGATATATAGATTCCGGTCCCAATCGCCCAAGGGGTTGAATGGGAATCTCACTTTCTCTTTTTTATTTGACCCCCTGGCTTATCTTATATTTTTGGTTAGCCAATTTTCTGAGTTCATTGTGCTTGACCTCCGATAGGTGATGGAAATCGTTATCGACACATGAAGTGTCACGTTATTATTTAATAGATGGCTCTTTATCTGAGCTTTTTTGTTAACATCCTTTGTATCTCTTATGGTGGTAATGGCTGGTGGTTAATGGAAAATTCACTTTTTCTATCATCTGATGATATTTCTCTCCCTTGGTGGCTGTGTGCCAGTAATACAGCATTAATATATAATTCATAATGTGATGTCCTCCTGCTTAGTATGCGTTAACATAGCAAATGTCATCATTTTTGGGGGGCTGTGTAGGATGGTGGGACTTTTACAGCTGTATCAAGTTCTTTCTTTTGATATTTTGCCCCCTCTCTTATGTATATGTAGGAGTACAGTAGTACTACCCCCTTGTCATATAGTTGTTATTTTGTCCCCTTTCCCCTGAGGTACAGTATCACCACACTCTGTTCCTCTGGAAGTGACTTTCTTTAAGTAATCAGTAGTGATGAAAGAGCATGCTCGGCCAAATATCTGTTCGGCTCGAGCATCGCTATGCTCGGCACATGGCGGTACTCGACCAAGTACCGCATGTGCTCAAGCGCAATGCTTGAGTCTCCGCCCCACACGTTTCGCGGGTTTTAAGCAGCCAATAAAGGAACAAGTAAGTACTGCCCTCACTGTAATGCCAGTAGCCATGTTGGCTGCTGACATTATAGTGATTGGCTGGCCGGAACGCGTCATCGGGTGCTATATAGCACCCAATGACACATGTTCGGCTAAGACACAGACAGGGAGAGCAGAGCATAGGAAGGGAAAGACAGTGTAGGGAGAGATTTTCACAGTTTTTATTCAGAGAAAGCTTTTCCAAGACCCAAAAGTGCTTTAAAGGACTACAGTGTGTGTGTGTGTGTTTAGAGCAGCAATCTATTTACCTCCTGCAATCTCAGGGATAGTGCTTCGGAAGGGACAGACAGTGCAGGGAGAGACATTTGCTGTTTTTACTACCAAAAGCTTTTCAAGGACCCCAAGTCCTTTTAAGGACTACTGTGTGTGTTTGACAGCAGCAAGATATTTTTATTTTCTACCTATTAGTGACATATACTGTACATCATCCGAAGACTGTGTCTTTAATAATCTGGGCCACATCTAGTGTCCATAATCTGTGGTATTCTGTAACCAATACTGTAGAACATCTGCAAACAGTTTCTGTATTACAAATTCCAAAATCCTGGGCCTAATATAGTGTCCATAATCTGTGGTGTAATGTAACCAATACTGTGGAACATCTGCAAACAGTTCTGTATTACAAATTCAAATAATCTGGGCCACATATAGTGTCCATAATCTGTGGTGTTCTGTAACCAATACTGTAGAACATCTGCAAACAGTGTCTGTATTACAAATTCAAATAATCTGTGCCACATATAGTGTCTATAATCTGTGGCGTTCTGTAACCAATACTGTAGAACATCTGCAAACAGTGTCTGTATTACAAATTCCAAAATTCTGGGCCACATCTAGTGTCCATAATCTGTGGTGTTCTTTAACCCCTTAAGGACACATGATGTACCGGTACGGCATGGTGTCCTGGTACTTAAGGACTCATGACGTATCGGTACGTCATGTGTACTACCGATCACCGCTGCTCGGCTGGCGGTGATCAGAACAAGGTACCTGCTGAAATCATTCAGCAGGTACCTTGTTACAATGCCGAGTGGGGTCCTGTGACACCCCCCCCCCCCCCATCGGCAATCGTGGTTTTCAGTACTTTCCGCAGTTTCCGCGGCAATCAGAAACTTCAAAAAGCCTAAAATTTTGATTTTTAACCGCCCCCCATGCAGCCCTGAATGATATTGTGTCAGCGGGTGGTGCAGGGGGTGGAGGGGTGCAGGCAGTGTGGGAGGTGGGCGGTGCGGCAGGCGGGATCGCGATCCCCCGCCCGCTTGCTCTCTTATATTCCATCCATAGTGGCCTAGTGGGAACACCAGAGTGTCAGCACATTGCTGACACTCTGCTATAAACGGCTGACATCTGTGCCGTGATGTCAGCAGTTTAACCCCTTCCATGCCACGGTCCATATGGACCGCTGTATGAAAGGGGTTAACAGGGAGGGAGCTCCCTCCCTCTCCCATCTGGGGCTGCTGTGCCCTTGCATCCACCCGACAGGATGGGATCACAGATGAAGGGGGCTCAACTCCCTCCCCGTCACCCGTTTCTCTGTTCTGGCAACGGGTGATGGTTACCATGGCAACATGATGCCTTCACAGGCGTCCTGCTTGCCATGGTAATGGTAAGTCTGATCTGACTTATGCTAAAAGCAGAAGTCTGATCAGACTTTCTAAAGTAGAAAAATACAGTACAGTACACTATATAGTGTACTGTATTATACAGACATCATACCCACTGGATCTTCAAGAAGCAAGTGGGTCTGGGTCAAAAAATGTAAAAAAAAAAAGTAAAAAACTGTAAAAATAAAAAAAAACACATATATCACTGAACAAAAAAAAATTAAAAATACACTGCACATATTGTGTATCGCCGCGTCCGTAAAAACCTGCTCTATAACAATATCACATGAACTAACCCCTCAGGTGAACGTCATAAATAAAAAACAAAAAAAATTGTGTAAAAAAGCCATTTTTTGTCACCTTACATCACAAAAAGTTTAATACCAAACGATCAAAAAGGCGTTAGCCTCCCAAAATAGTACTAATCAAACCGTCATCTCATCATGCAAAAAATAAAACTCTACATAGCACAATCGCCATAATAAAAAAAAAAATATGTCTCTCAGACTATGTAGACATTAAAACATGATTTGCTTTTGTTTCAAAAACGATATTATTGTGTAAAACTTAAATAAATAAATAAAAAGTATACATATTATGTATCACCGCATCCGTAACAACCTGCTCTATAAAAATAACACATGACTTAACCCCTCAGATGAACACAGCAAAAAAAATAATATAAATACAGCCATTTTTGTTACCTAACATCACAAAAAGTGTAATAGCAAGCGACCAAAATGCCATACGCACCCCAAGATTAGAGATGGCCCGAACTATTCGCCGGCGAACAGTTCCCGGCGAACATAGCTTGTTCGCGTTCGCCTCGGTGGGCGAACATATGCGATGTTCGATCCGCCCCCTATACATCATCATTGAGCAAACTTTGACCCTTTACCTCACAGTCAGCAGACACATTCCAGCCAATCAGCAGCATACCCTCCCTCCCAGACCCTCCCACCTCCTGCACAGCATCCATTTTAGATTCATTCTGAAGCTGCAGTCTTAGTGAGAGGAGGGACAGAGTAGTTGCTGCTGATTTAATAGGGAAACCGATAGCTAGGCTAGCGAATTCAGTGTCCACTCCAGTCCTGAAAGACTCATCTGATCTCTGCTGTAAGGACAGCGTCCTGATAGCACCCCAAAAAGCCCTTTTTAGGGCTGCAACATTAGACTGCTTTTTTTTTTTTTTCTCCATATATATATTGCAGTTGCCTGGCCTGCCCGTGTGTGAGGAGCTGCAGGCCCACAGACTACATAGTGCCCACTGCCAGTGCCCACCACTCACACCGTGTGGCACAGGACTTTGCATCAAACAAAGGCATTTAATTTTTACCCTTTAATCTAAGGTTAGTTGCTTGCCTGCTAGTGTGTGTCAGGCCGACTTCCACAGACTGTAGTGTGCCCACTGTCAGTGCCCACCACCACTCCTACCGGGTGGCACAGTAGCTTGCCGATAAATAAGGCATTTAATTTTTACACTTTAGTCTAATTTCAGTTGCTTGCCTGCTGCCAGTGTGTGACAGGCCGACTTCCACAGACTGTAGTGTGCCCACTGCCAGTGCCCACCACCATTCATTAATACCGGGTGGCACAGGCATTTAATTTTTACACTTTAGTCTAATTTCAGTTGCTTGCCTGCTGCCAGTGTGTGTCAGGCCGACTTCCACAGACTGTAGTGTGCCCACTGCCAGTGCCCACCACCACTCATACCGGGTGGCACAGTAGCTTGCCGATAAATAAGGCATTTAATTTTTACACTTTAGTCTAATTTCAGTTGCTTGCCTGCTGCCAGTGTGTGTCAGGCCGACTTCCACAGACTGTAGTGTGCCCACTGCCAGTGCCCACCACCACTCATACCGGGTGGCACAGGCATTTAATTTTTACACTTTAGTCTAATTTCAGTTGCTTGCCTGCTGCCAGTGTGTGTCAGGCCGACTTCCACAGACTGTAGTGTGCCCACTGCCAGTGCCCACCACCACTCATACCGGGTGGCACAGTAGCTTGCCGATAAATAAGGCATTTAATTTTTACACTTTAGTCTAATTTCAGTTGCTTGCCTGCTGCCATTGTTTGTCAGGCCGACTTCCACTGACGGTAGTGTGCCCACTGCCAGTGCCCACCACTCATACCGGGTGGCACAGTACCTAGCACGCGTAGTACCACTTATCTAAAAAAAATGACAGGCAGAGGCAGGCCATCCCGCAGGGGCCGTCGTGGTCGTGGTGCTGTGATTTCCACTGGCCCTGGAATAATGCCCAGTGTTCAGAGGCCACGTACCCTAAACATGAAAAATTCTAAAGGACATAGTTGACTGGCTTAGACAGGACACCCAATCTTCAACAGCTTCCGCTAAGAACTTTGACGCACCATCCTCCTCCAGCTCAGCTTCGGTCACCTGCTCTCAAGTTACCACGCTACCGCCCGCCGCCACCACCACCACTACCACCCCAGCCGCTTCACTTGATCCGTCAGAGGAGTTATTTACACATCAGTTGGATGCAATTAGTGATGCGCAACCATTATTGCCAGATGATTTAGATTACAGGGATATGTCTCAGTCAGGCAGGATTACACACATGGACGTACAGTGTGATGATGATGATGTTGTACCCGCTTCTGCTTCCTTTGCTGAGGTGTCAGATACAAGTGAAGCGGTTGATGATGACGATGTGTCCACGGATGCCACGTGGGTGCCTGCTCGAAGAGAAGAAGAGGGGGAAAGTTCAGAAGGGGAGACAGAGAGAAGGAGGAGACGAGTTGGAAGCAGGGGGAGGTCGTCGCAAGGAGTTAGTGGCACAGTCAGACAGCATGTATCGGCACCTGGGGTCAGCCAGACAGCACGCCAGTCAAGGCATGCTGTTGCCACCACCAGAATGCCATCATTGCAAAGCTCAGCAGTGTGGCATTTTTTGTGTGTGTCTGCCTCTGATAACAGCAATGCCATTTGCAACCTGTGCCAAAAGAAACTGAGTCGTGGGAAGTCCAACACCCACCTCGGTACAACTGCTTTGCGAAGGCACATGATCTCACATCACAAACGCCTATGGGATCAACACATGCGTACAAGCAGCACACAAACTCAAAGCCACCATCCTCCTCCTGGTCCAGCATCTTCAGCCACGTCAACCACTGCTGTCCTTCTTGCCCCCTCTCAAACACCCGCCACTCCGCCTCTCACCTTTAGCAGTTCCTGCTCATCTGCCCACAGTCAGGTGTCTGTTAAGGAAATGTTTGAGCGTAAGAAGCCAATGTCACAGAGTCACCCCCTTGCCTGGCGACTGACAGCTGGATTGACGGAACTCTTAGCCCGCCAGCTTTTACCATACAAGCTGGTGAAGTCTGAGGCCTTCAAAAAATTTGTCGCTATTGGGACACCACAGTGGAAGGTACCCGGACGAATTTTTTTTTCAAAAAAGGCAATCCCTGATATGGGACGTAACAGGGATTAAACTGATAGGAATAGTACTAGTTAAGACACCACTTGGGTGTGACAGTAAATTGCACGGTGCAGACGCAGTGACCGTGGATTAAAACAAAAGGGAGGGAGCCAGCGTTTTTTTAACCATCTCCCCGTTCGAAAAATCAATTCAATAGATGGACCCCAGATTGGGGACGTAACAGGGATTAAACCAGGCATGTCCAAACTCTGGCCCTCCAGGTGTTGCAGAACTACAACTCCCATCATGCTCTTCTGTAGGTTGATAGCTGTAGGTTGTCCAGGAATGATGGGCGTTGTAGTTTTGAAACATCTGGAGGGCCGGAGTTTGGACATGCCTGGATTAAACTGATGAGAATAGTACTACAGAAAATACCACTCATATCGGGTGTGACAGTAAATTGCACGGCGCAGACGCAGTGACCGTGGATTAAAACAAAGGGGAGGGAGCCAGCGTTTTTTTAATCATCTCCCTGTTCGAAAAATCTATTCAATAAATGGACCCCAGATTGGGTAACGTAACAGGGATTAAACTGATGAGAATAGTACTACAGAAAATACTACTCATATCGGGTGTGACAGTAAATTGCACGGCGCAGACGCAGTGACCGTGGATTAAAACAAAGGGGAGGGAGCCAGCGTTTTTTTAACCATCTCTATTCAATTCACATTTCGGGGACCCTTGGTGTTCTACGTGGCTGGGTGGAGGAAGAAACCTTCAATGACATCACCGGGACATGGCTAGCTTGGTATCCAACCTTGTGCAAATGGGGAGTTTGTGGTCGTGCAAATGAACTGTTTGCGGTTGTTTGCGGTGCATTAAAAGGGGAGTTTGGTCTGTCAATGTCTGTAAAGTGGGCGTAACGCTTACACTACCTGATCGATACAACATCATACCCGATCGTATACACACACTGGATGTTTTAAAGCATGTTATTCCAAACAATTTAGGAATGTTACGTGATTTATGCCCTTTATGGATTAAAACCCGACTCTGCGTCCACTACGTAATTTTCCATGGGAGTTTTGCCATGGATCCCCCTCCGGCATGCCACAGTCCAGGTGTTAGTCCCCTTGAAACAACTTTTCCATCACTATTGTGGCCAGAAAGAGTCCCTGTGGGTTTTAAAATTTGCCTGTCTATTAAAGTCTATGGCAGTTCGCCCGGTTCACCAGTTCGCGAACATCTGCGGAAGTTCGCGTTCGCCGTTCGCGAACTGAAAATTTTCTGTTCGCGACATCACTACCCAAGATAGTGCCAATCAAATCGACATCTCATCCCGCAAAAAATGAGCCCCTACATAAGACCAAAAAAAATAAATGGTTTTCAGAATGTGGAATGCTTTATTATGTAAAACCGAAACAAAAACCCCCAAAAAGTAGTCCTATTTGGTATTGTCGCGTCCATAACTACCGGTTCTGCAGAAATAGCACACAATCTAACCTGTCAGATTAACAATGTAAATAAAACAAAAAAACTGTCCCAAAACAGCAATTTTTTTGCAAATTTTCCATTTTAATCTATGTTTCCAGTAACAAAGCAAGGATTAACAGCCAAAAAAAACTCATTATTTATTGCCCTGATTCTGTAGTTTGCAGAAACACCCCATATGTGGTCATAAATTGCTGTATGGCCCCACGGCAAGGCACAGAAAGAAAGGAATGACATATGGTGTTTGGAAGGCAGATTTTGTTGGACTGGTTTCGGAGAGGGAGAGATCCGCAACACCG
Source organism: Bufotes viridis (assembly GCA_033119425.1). Classification (NCBI taxonomy): domain Eukaryota; kingdom Metazoa; phylum Chordata; class Amphibia; order Anura; family Bufonidae; genus Bufotes; species Bufotes viridis. The sequence continues at coordinate 207,186,300 of CM065590.1, read as the reverse complement.
CAACAGTCTGGAAGAGGTAGTGGGGTTGCAAAAGGGAGAAGTCGGCCCACACCAAACAGGCCCGCAAACATTACACTGAGCATCCTCATGCATAAATCTACCTTGCCAAGGGGAAGGTGTTCTGCAGTATGGAGCTTTTTTTAGGAAAGTGCAAACGACAAAGGAGTAGTAGTTTGCAACCTGTGCCATACCAAAATGAGCCGGTCCGTGAACACTAGCAACCTCACCACCACCAGCATGATACGGCGCATGGCATCCAAGCACCCTAATAAGTGGGCCGAACGCCTGGGTCCACAAAATGGGTCTGCGGGTCACACCACTGCCTCCTCTTCCTCTGTGTTACGCACTGCTGGCCAATCCCCAGTAGAAGGCGCAGGCCTGGATGCCCATTTCCCTGCATATGGACCTTGGCCGCTCGGGTCCTGGTCACCAGGGCAATGGGGGGCGGTTCGCACCTGGCCGCCCGCTTCCTCTATGTGTGGCCAGCATTCCCCGTTCCCATGGAAACACTTTAGGGGCTGGGAACTCGGCGCTTGGCTGCAGAGGTCTGGGCAGGCCATGTGACGCTGGCCATGTCACATGAACTCCTTCCTGCAGTATTTAAACAGGCAACCTGCTGGCCACAGGTTGCCTGTAATCAATTGTCTAGGGCTCGCTGATACTGCTACTTCTGTGCTATTTGGACCCGTGCTAGTTTTTGACCTGCTACTTCTTGCTCCCTTGAACCTTACGTGACCTCTTGGATAGACCTTCAGCTTGTTACCTAACTTCGTATTTCCCCTGTGTACTGATGTGACCTCCTGGTTTAACCCTTTAGCTCGTTTACAGACTCGTCTTGTCTCATTTCTGGCCTAGTGTAGTGCCGAAAAATTGTATTTCTCTGTCTCCTGTACATTACAGAAAGCAAATACAGTGTGTACTGTAAAAATGACATTATCTCTGGCCTAGTGTGGTGTGAAAAATTGCATTTCTGTCTCCTGTACATTACAGACAGCAAATACAGTGTGTACTGTAAAAATTACATTATCTCAGGCCTAGTGGAGTGCCGAAAAATTGTATTTATCTGTCTCCTGTTCATTACAGCCAGCAAATACAGTGTGTACAGTAAAAATATGAAGAAGGCGAGCACAAAGGGAAGGGGAAGTGAGCATGATGCTGATGGTGCAAGCATAGGCCGTGGCCCTGGTCGTGATGCTGATGGTGCAAGCAGAGGCCATGGCCCTTGGCGTGATGCTAATGTTGCAAGCAGAGGCCGTGGCCCTGGACGTGATGCTGATGGTGCAAGCAGAGGCCGTGGACCTGGGCGCAATAAACCTGTGCCTGCTGCCAGTGCACCAGAAAAAAAATCCACCTTACCCAGCTTCATGTCCAACTTAGCTGGGCGTCGCAGGACCACACTGTTCAAGTCGGACCAGTGCGAACAGGTAGTCGGTTGGATTGCAAAAGATAATGCTTCCTGTCGGTTAAGCACAACCCTCTCTTCTGCGAAGTCCAGTCTCTGTAGCCAAGTGTCTGGACTCCTCACTCTGATCCTCCTTCCTCCCACCATGTCGCGTCTGGCCAAACAAGTGATCCCACACTCGGATATTCACATGACCTCTTTTCATCGCCAGTACTTGGTTTGGCTCTCTCGCTAAGCACGCTTGAAGAGGTACCTGAGATATTGTGCCCTGATTCCCAACCTCTTGAGCCTTCACAGTCTCAAGAAGATGAAGGTTGTGAACCGCAATCATTCGTTCATGTGGTGGATGATGATGAGACATGTGCCAATCACTGAGGTGGTGTTTAAGTCAAGTCAGGAGGATGAGCAGAGTGAGGAAGTTGAACAGGAGGTGGTGGACAATGAGGTCGCCGACCCAACATGGTTAGGTGAAAAGCCGAGCGAGGACAGCAGCACAGAGGGGGAGGGATCCGTAGCACCTCAACAGTCTGCAAAAGACAGCAAAAGACAGTGGGGTGGCAAAAGGGAGACATCGGCCACACCAACCAGGCAACCGTTACACCGAGCACCCCCATGCGTAAATCTACCTGGCCAAGGGGTGGGTGTTCCACAGTATGGCGCTTTTTTATGTAAAGCGCAGGCGACAACAGAGTAGTAGTTTGCAACCTGTGCTGTACCAAAATGAGCCGGGGCAGGAACACTAGCAACCTCACCACCAGCATGATCCGCCACATGGCATCCAAGCAGCCTAATAAGTGTGCCGAACGCCTGGGTCCACATTCTTCATCTTAGGGGTCCACCATTGCCTCCATTTCCCCTGTGTTATGCACTGCTGGCCAATCTTCTCTCAAAGTTACAGGCCCGGATGCCCCTTGCCCTGCACCTGGACCTTCGCATGAACCGTCAGCAACAACATCCACTTCCCTGTCCCAGCGCAGCGTCCAAATGAAGATAACTCAGGCATTTGAACGCAAGCGCAAATAAACAACCCACCCACCCACAGGCCATATCACTAAATGTGCAACTTTAGAAGTTACTGGCCCTTGAAATGTTGCCATTTAGGCTTGTGGACACTGAGTCTTCCGCAACCTAATGTTGGCGGCCATCCCTCGGTATGCAGTCCCCATCCACCACTATTTTTCACGGTGTGTCGTGCCCGCCTTACATTAGACTGTGTCCAAGAACATCAACCGTGCTCTGACCAACAAACCTACTGGGAAGGTCCACCTCACCACGGACACATGGACAAGTGCTGTTTGCCAGGGATGCTACATTTACCTGACCGCACCATGGTTGAATGTTGTGGCGGTCGGGAGTGAGTCGGACCCTGGGATGGCACAGGTGCTACTAACGCCCTGGGATTGCGGGCCCTACGTCAATCAGGGTCTCAGCCAGCAGCTATGTTAATGGCTCCAACCCCCACTTCTTCTCCTCCGCCGTATCCTCCTCCACCTCCACTTCCAACAGCAGTCAGCCATCAGTCGCTAGCTGGAAGCAGTGTAGCACTGCTGTGGGTTAAGCGTCAACAGGCCGTGCTGAAGCTGATCTGCTTAGGGGACAAACAGACCGAGCTGTGGATCTCGCCACTCAACCTAGAAACAGGCATGGTTGTTGTCACGAGGGTGTCGGGAGCCACGTCTGACTCCGTTATACTGCGCGCTCTATGTCTAAAGATCATGCTGTTACTTAATGGTAGCTTTCTGTGTTTGCCTTGCAATCCTTTTTGTCTCACTCAGGGATCCGTAGCTTCTTCTCCTCAGCTGTTTCTTGTCCCCCACTCCCAACCTCCTTATATTCCCCCTTCCCACTTCTCTGGTTGCGAGATATAGAGCTTCCTGTCTGGACTTCTATACTGACCCACTGGAGTTGTGTAGCTGTTGTTCCTGGTTGTCGTACCAGGGCGTTACTCTCCGGATCCCTGTTGGGCATTTGTTGTCCGCTGTTGTCGCCCACCTGGGCTTATATGTTTTGTCTGTACTGTCTCTCCTCTCCCTGGTGTTTTCCTTTAGTGTTAGTGGTGAGGACTAGTGCTCCCACCGCCCTATTCACTACTTAGGGCTCAGCTTAAGGAAAGCCAGGGTTTAGGCATGTGATCGGCGTACGGGTGAAGAATTCGTCTAGGGACGTCAGGGCAGTCAGGTGCCAGCTTCAAGGTGAGTTAGGAGTCACCACCTTTCCCTCTCCCTTGGACAGGGCTTTCCCTTTTCCCTCCCTTCGCGTCACACGTCTGTGATCGGTACGCTGGTCGTGATATTATATCTGGCCCTTATGGATTCCAGTATGGATTCTATTGCTGCTTTGACAAAGCAACTTCAAGGCCTGTCTTTGGAGGTGGCAGGATTGAAGGCGTCGGTCCTCCAGCAGCAGCAATTGCAGCAGACCGCAAGCCCAGCGGTTGCTATGGGTAACCAGGTTGCTCCAGAACCCAAGGTTGTTCTTCCTGACAGATTTTCTGGGGGAAGGGACAAATTTGTGACATTCCGTGAGGCCTGTAAGTTATATTTTAATCTGCGCCCCTACTCCTCTGGTAATGAAGAACAGCGGGTGGGGATTGTTATTTCCCTGCTACAGGGGACCCGCAATCCTGGGCTTTCTCTTTACCCACTGATTCCCAGGCTCTCCGGTCAGTGGATGGATTTTTTGGGGCCTTGGGTCTTATATATGACGACTCGGTGTTCCCTTGATGCTGTTATGTCCCTTTCTATCAGAATAGATAGACGTCTTAGGGACAGAATGAAAAATCCTGAGCAATTAGTAACCCCTCCCAAGCAGCAGCTAGTCTGTACGGACCTAGACGAACCTATGCAGCTAGGAGGAACTACTCGTCAGGTCCGTCCTCCTGAGGCTCGCAGTAGGCATGGGGTTTGTTTTTTCTGTGGGGGGAGGGATCATTTCATTAATGTCTGTCCTTACATACCCAAAAACAAACGACCGTCAGAAAACTACTAACCCCAGGCTGTGTGGAGGATGTCAGCCGGGGGGTATACGTTTCCTCCATAAGAACGTCTCAATTTGTGTTGCCAGCGGTTGTTGTTTTTGGTGATAAGACGGAGACTATTTCTTTTTTTCTAGACAGTGGAGCAGGGGTTAATTTGATAGATGCCCATTTTGCCCAGACTATGGGTTTGTCTTTCTGTACGCTACACAGACCTATTCCCATATTCGCTATTGACTCTGCTCATCTGTCTCAGAGAAACCTTACTCATAATGTCCATAACTTACACCTTCGGGTAGGGGACCACCATAACGAGTGTCTTTCATGTTATGTTCTGGAGGGCCTTCCCTCTTCTGTGGTATTGGGTCTTCCCTGGTTGGTAGTGCACAATCCAGTGGTGGATTGGCAGGCAGGGAGATATTGGAGTGGAGTGAGCATTGCAGAGAAAATTGCTTAAATAGCAATTGCTTAGTCGCCTCCACAGCTACTCTACCTACATTTGTTTCGGATTTTGAGGACTTTTTCTCTGAGAAGGGTTGTCAGAAGTTACCTCCTCACCGTCCTTATGATTGCCCGGTTAACCTGATTCCCGGTGCAAAATTACCCAAGACCAGGTTATATTATCTTTCGGGTCCCGAGAGACAAGCCATGAAAGATTATATCTCCGAGAGTCTGGCTAAGGGATACATCAGACCCTTTTCATCACCAGTGGCTGCAGGGTTTTTCTTTGTTAAAAAGAAAGATGGGGGCCTGCGTCCTTGCCTAGATTTCCGCGAACTAAACCGGATAACCATCCGAGACCCATACCCTCTTCCTCTCATTCCTGACCTGTTTAAGCAGATTGCGGGTGCTAGGTTGTTCTCCAAACTTGATCTTAGGGAGGCCTACAATCTGATTCGTATCAAGGAGGGGGATGAGTGGAAGACAGCTTTTAACACCCCTGAGGGGCATTATGAAAATCTAGTCATGCCTTTCGGTCTGACCAGTGCTCCTGCTGTCTTCCAACACTTCGTTAACGACAGTTTTAGTCATCTTATCAGCAGGTTTATGTAGATATACCTAGATGATATTTTAATTTATTCGTCTGATCTAAAAACACGAGGTACATGTCAGACAGGTACTGCAGGTCCTACGAACGAATAAATTATATGCGAAGATTGAAAAGTGTGTCTTCGCCGTTCAGGAGATACAGTTCCTGGGATATCTATTGTCTGCTTCTGGTTTTCGATGGATCCTGGGAAGGTCCAGGCAATTCTAGATTGGGATCTTCCTGAGAACCTTAAAGCACTGCAACGGTTCTTGGGTTTCGCAAATTTCTATAGAAAGTTTATTAAAAACTATTCTGTGATTGTCAAACACCTTACTGACATGACTAGGAAGGGGACTGATTTTTCTAAATGGTCTGACGCCACTAAAATGGCATTTTCCTCTGTAAAGGAGAGGTTTACCTCGGCACCTGTACTAATCCAACCGGATGTCTCCCAGCCTTTTATTGTTGAAGTAGATGCGTCAGAGGTGGGAGTGTGGGCTGTACTGTCTCAGGGTCCGTCGCCTGGCAAATGGCGTCCTTGCGCTTTCTTTTCTAAAAAACTATCTGCAGCGGAAAGGAACTATGATATTGGCAATAGGGAACTATTGGCTATTAAACTAGCGTTTGAGGAATGGCGTCACTTTTTAGAGGGGGCAATCCACCCCGTCACAGTGATTACAGACCACAAAAACCTTCTGTACCTCGAATCAGCTAAGCGTCTCACCCCTAGACAAGCTAGGTGGTATCTATTTTTTACCAGGTTTAACTTTATCATCACTTATCGTCCTGGGGCAAAAAATACCAAGGCAGATGCATTATCTCGTAGTTTCCCTGGAGGGGGTAATGTGGGTGATCCGGTACCCATTCTACAAAGAGGAGTGGTTGTCTCTGCTGTACACTCTGTTCTGGAGGGGAAGGTGTTAGAGGCCCAGGGGGACGCCCTGGTCTCTTGCCCCTCAGATAAATTGTTTGTACCGTTAAACCTGCATCTCGATTTATTAAAGGAACATCATAATTCGACACTTGCTGTGCACCCGGGTAGTAAAGCAACTTTGGAGCTACTGTCTCGTCGTTTTTGGTGGCCGAGGTTGCGTCAGGATGTAATGGATTTTGTGTCTACTTGTTTTACTTGTGCACGCGCTAAAGTCTCTCATACTCGTCTAGCAGGTTCTTTATTGCCACTTGTCATTCCCAATAGGCCATGGACACATCTGTCAATGGATTTCATCACTGACTTACTTTTCTCTGCGGGTAAAACAGTTGTCTTGGTAGTAGTGGACAGGTTTAGCAAAATGGTACACTTTATTGCGTTACCCGCTCTACCTAATGCTAAGACTCTAGCTCAGGTATTCATCAATGAAATCGTGAAGCTTCACGGGGTCCCTTCTGATGTTGTTTCGGATCGGGGAACCCAGTTTATTTCTAAGTTTTGGAAAGCTTTTTGCTCCCGTTTGGGGGTACACTTGTCCTTTTCCTCAGCATTCCATCCTCAATCGAATGGACAGACTGAGCGTACCAACCAAAACCTTGAGACATACCTAAGGTGTTTTGTGTCTGAAAACCAAGAGGAGTGGTCATCATACTTACCGTTAGCTGAGTTTGCTACAAATAATCGCCGTCAGGAATCCACTGGCAAGTCACCATTTCTTGGTGCATATGGTTTTCATCCCCAATTCTGTACTTTCAAAGAAGGGGGGTCATCAGGGGTTCCCGAGGAGGAACGGTTTTCGTCATCACTTTCATCTGTATGGCAGAAGGTGAAAGCTAACTTGAAAAATATGCGGGGTAAATATAAATGCATGGCTGATAAGAAACGTTCGCCAGGTCCGGACCTAGGAGTGAATGACTATGTGTGGTTGTCTACTAGGAATATTAAGTTAAAGGTTCCCTCTTGGAAACTGGGTCCTAGGTTCATTGGTCCTTACAAAATAGTAGCCATCATTAAACCCGTGGCTTTTCGCCTGGAGCTACCTCAGACTTTTAAAATCCATAACGTCTTCCATAAGTCGTTACTCAAAAGGTATGTTGCACCTCTAGAACCATCATCGCTACCACCACCTCCTGTTATTGTTGATGGTAATCTGGAGTTTCAAATATCCAAAATTGTTGATTCTCGTCGGGTCCGCCGCTCTTTTCAATATCTGGTGCATTGGAGGGGTTATGGTCCCGAGGAAAGAATGTGGGTACCAGTGTCAGTGGTAAACGCCAACAGGTTAGTTCAGGCTTTCCATGCCTCTCATCCTGAAAGACCTGGTCCTGAGTGTCTGGAGGCCCCTCGTAGAAAGGGGGGTACTGTCATGAGGGTGTCGGGAGCCACAACTGACTCCGTTATACCCGGGGTCAGGAAGTCGCAGCGGGTGGCTGCGCGCTCTATGTCTAAAGATCATGCTGTTACTTAATGGTAGCTTTCTGTGTTTGCCTTGCAATCCTTTTTGTCTCACTCAGGGATCCGTAGCTTCTTCTCCTCAGCTGTTTCTTGTCCCCCACTCCCAACCTCCTTATATTCCCCCTTCCCACTTCTCTGGTTGCCAGATATAGAGCTTCCTGCCTGGACTTCTATACTGACCTACTGGAGCTGTGTAGCTGTTGTTCCTGGTTGTCGTACCAGAGCGTTACCCTCCGGATCCCTGTTGGGCTTTTGTTGTCCGCTGTTGTCGCTCACCTGGGCTTATATGTTTTAAAAGATTTCCAGCTCACCTTTTTTCGCCTGCAGCATGAACGGAACAACAGTCGAGTTAGACTAACATTGAACCAGTAGTAGAAAGGACCTTCCAGCACTCCATTTGTAATTAAAGATAAAAGTTTTCTCTTTATTTACTCACTTGATAAAATAATATCATATCACATCAGGCATGGTTCACACTACAGACAGTGCAGTTGCAGTTGGTTTGGACGCATTTCGAACACAAAGTTCTTTGTCTTTACACCATGAGGAATCCATGTCTGTATGGGCTTTTTATAGTCAGACACTGATTTTTCCCCTGAGTCCCACCCACAGAAGTGGGGGGAGGGGACAATCACCGGCTCATTCTGAACACCTGTATGGGTGTAGGTGAACTGACTCACCCATTGATAGAGCTGGATTTCTCATTGTTGTACCACATTTAATCATAAAACATACATTCAGATAAAATAAAACATTTTAAATAAACAATGTAAAGTATGCTTGTAGTTCTCCCAAGCAGGGCCGGGCCGACACACAGGCTGGGGAGGCTCCAGCCTCAGGGCGCAGGAGCCTCTGGGCGGAAGCCGGCAGGCAGGCCACTGACCACATCCATGGGCCTAGGAAGCGGGGGGACGGATCCCCCCCCAGGAAATAATGCGGGGGGACAGCCTATGTTAAAATCCCCCCCAGGCCCCAGACTGCGGTCTGCGGCGGAATGTGGAGCGGCCGGCTGCGGCGATACAGGTTGCGAGGAGCAGGGGAGAGGAGGTGTGTCACTTTCCTGATAGGCCGGCATAGGCGGCGCGATGACTTCATCGCGCTGCCTACGCTGGAGGCTGCCGGCCTATCAGGAAAGGGACACACCTCTTCCCTGCTCCAGCCCGAGACACAGACAGGGGAGCTGGCAGAGGCGGGAGCTGGAAGGAGAAGGAGAAGGGGCCGGCTCCACCATGTATGAAGAGAGCAGGATGGGCAGCCGGCGTGGGGCTGAAGAGGAGAAGAGGAATGGAGTCCTGGTGTCCAGTGCAGGGGAGCCCAGACATCCAGTGTGTGTGACGAGGTGAAAGTGCACCGATCATGTATCCATATGTGTAATGTATGTAGTGCAGTGTGTGATCTACACACTGCAGTACATACATCACACACTACCGTACATATATCACACATCTCACACTGATGTATGTGCTGCAGAGTGTAGTAAATGCACAGGTGGCTATTACAGCCAAGAGATAATGTCCAGGGAAGATCCGCCATATTGGACTGTGCATTTACTACACACTGCACCACATACATCCCATACCCTGCTTCACATACATCACACACTGATATATGTAGTACACTGTGTGTGATGTATATGGTGCAGTGTGTAGTATATGCACAGGTGGTTATTATAGCCAAGAGATAATGTCCAGGGAAGATCCTCCATATTGACTGGACTTTATCTCTTGGCTATAATGACCACCTGTGCATTTACTACACTCTGCACCATATACATCACACACAGTGCACTACATTTGTGGTCGTGGCTACAATGAACCGGTCCCTAACCCTAACCAACCAGACTGTACTAAGCGGTTAGAGTTGTGCCGCAACCGCGCCGAATAGGGACACCTGAAAGAGGGCAAAGAGTCATACTGGTTAGGAGAGAATTTTATTACAATCATTAGTCACAAGCCAAATTCTGAAAAGCAACAGACATTTCAAACTCAGGGTTAGGAACATAGCGACTGAAACATGATGAGCGCCAGTGACCGAGTTTCTGGATAACATGCACTGGTACCTGGTTTTTGGAAGCGGCGGATGGCACTAGTGTTGAGCGCGAATATTCGAATAGCGAATTTTTTTAGCGAATATCGGCACTTTGCTAATTCACGAATATTTCGAATATAGCGCTATAAATTCGCTATTTCGAATATTCGTTTTTTTTTTTAGTTATATTTTTTTCTTTCCCACTTCCCAACAGTAGTTCTTACCTGTCCTGAGGATTCCTGGCTTCCTGGCTGCTCTAGTCAGTGCCCATTGCCGCTTCTGCCGACTTCCGTGCTCATGGATCGTCCCCATCCATGGGAACGTCTCCATATACTAAAATGTACTGTCGGATTTGAGGAATTACGTTGAAATCGCAATGCGATTAATTCAAGTTATATTAATCGCATTGCGATTTCAACTTAGAGCTGGGTTTATAATGGGTCAGCTTGCTAGAATGAACGAAGTTAACGAATATGGAATATAGCAGCACTGCTAAGTTGAATTCGCAATGCGATTAATTTAACTTGAAGTAATCGCATTGCGATTTCAACTTAGCACTGCTATCTTACATAGGCTAGAATTAACGAATATGGAATATAGCACTAGCAGTGCTAAATTTAAATCGCAATGCGATTACTTCAAGTTAAATTAATCGCATTGCGAATTCAACTTAGCAGTGCTGCTATATTCCATATTCGTTAACTTCGCTCATTCTAGCAAGCTGACCCATTATAAACCCAGCTCTAAGTTGAAATCGCAATGCGATTAATATAACTTGAATTAATCGCATTGCGATTTCAACGTAATTCCTCAAATCCGACAGTACATTTTAGTATATGGAGACGTTCCCATGGTGATGGGGACGCTCCATGAGCAAGGAACTTTATGGTTGGCTTGGTAGAATTAGCGAATAGCGAATATGACGAATGTATTCGTCATATTCTCAAAACGAAGATAACGAGTATTCTACATCTTCGCTTTAGCAACCTATTCGTCAACCTCGCTAATTCTAGCAATCAAATAGGAAGGTTGACTATAGAGACAGCTGTGTTAAATTCGCTATGCGATTTTTTTTTTTTTAATATAATAATTATATTACTTGATATATTTATTATAATTATTCTATTTATTAAAAAATATATAAATAATCGCATAGCGAATTAAACACAGTTGTCTCTATAGTCAACCTTCCTATTTGATTGCTAGAATTAGCTAAGTTGACTGAATAGGTTGCTAAAACGAAGATGGAGAATACTCGTTATCTTCGTTTTGAGGAATATGACGAATACATTCGTCATATCCGTCATCTTCGCTATAATTCTAGATATGAAACCAATAGGAAAGTAGCCTTAAGTTAAAATCGCAATACGCGATTATTTAAATCGCATATTAATCGAGGTAACTAGAATAATGACGAATATTCGATTTCGACGAATATGAAACGAATATTCATTCGAATATTCGCAAATTTCGTCGAAATCGAATATGGCACCTGCCGCTCATCACTAGATGCCACCCCTATACGGAAGGAGTGACCCGAGACATAGGCAGGATCGCCTCCCAGGTTAGCAACGAGGCAACGTATATGCGACACGAACTGGCGAGTGGTAAGAGCTGAACCCTCAAACGGCAACAGTGGGCTAGTAGGTGAATGACCGTCTAGGGTAGTCAGTAACTGTTTGAATATTATAACGGGACACCATCGGTGAGGAGTTTTGAAATAGGGAACTTAGGTAGGGGGGCCGGTTTGGGAAGTCTTGGAAGACTTAAGTATTAACATGAAACCCTTGGGGCTAGGAATCAACTGGCTGATAGAGAGAAACTTGGTACTGTACTGAGGGCGCGTAAACTCCCCAGGTCTGAGAAACACATAAAAGGCTAAGTAGGAGGCAGCTTTGAGGACTAGGCTAGGCAGGGCACCGAAAGGGTGCCTGTCTAAGAGATCCGACAAGTCGCGGAAAAGCTGACCTGAGATGCCTTGTCTGCGTACCGAGGGCCCCGGGTTACATCTGCTGAGGCCTCTCAGGGTAGGTTTGACCGCATGAAGTGAAAATATGGAACCATGCTCTGGGTGACTGACAGATAGGTAGTGTTGCACCCCTGAATGGTAGGACCTTACCGTATTGTGAGATAACCTAAGCTCTGAGTGACAAAAACCAATGAGGGCGAGAATGTACTCTACAAATCCTAGTTCCCCTTGTGGGCATCTCGTCTTGAATCTACAGAACGTGGCCCAACCCGTATTATACGCCCTAGTGGTATTAGAAGACAAAGACTTGGCCAGTAAGAAGTGGGCTGTCTCCAGGTGGCCCCCTAGTTCAGGATCAGTGACTCGAAAGGTGGAACGGTGGCACCCACTAGATCTGCCTCTGGCATGACCTGTGAAAAAAGGGAAAAGTTAGCTCGAGACAGCGCATCGGCTGCGACATTAGAGACTCCTGGCACATGAGTACTGACAACTCGGAAGTGGTAAAGCAACGAGAGCTGAACTAAACGTCTCAGGAAGGACATGACATGGGAAGATTTCGATATACCACTCGTGAGGATATCAACGACAGCTGAGTTGTCGGTAACAAATAACACTGTTTGATTTGCCCAGAGCCCACCACAAATAAAGGCCGCTGCCACTATTGGATACAATTCGAGTAGAGCAGAAGACTGAAGAAAACTAGTAACCTGTTTGACCTCGATAGGCCATTCTCCAGCGAACCAGTGGGGGCCAAAAATAGCACCAAAACCTGTGCAGGCGGCAGCATCTGAGAAGACTATAGGGGATTTACTGGATGGTTCGGGAATGAATAAGGACACACCATTCCAATTGCTGAGGAACTGAACCCACATGTGTAGGTCCGCTAGGGCTTGACTATCTAAGGGAACCGGGCTCTCCTGATGAGGGGCGGTAGCAAGGAGGGCTAGCAGACGGGAGATGAAAGACCTGCCCTGCGGAATGATCTGCATGGCGAAGTTTAACATGCCCAGTAACGATTGTAAGTCAGCCTTAGAAGTGACAGGTGAGATTGAAAATCGATGTACGACTTCTTTGATCGTGGCTAACTTATCTGAAGGCAGTCTGGCTACCATATTGAGGGAGTCTAACTCGATGCCGAGGAAGGTGATTGTAGTGGACGGGCCTTCTACTTTTTTAGGGGAGACAGGAACACCTAAGTGAGAAAAGCAACACAACAGTTTTTTGAGACCTATGTGGGGCTGACCAGGTCTCTCTATAACAAGGAAGTCATCCAAGTAGTGGATGACAAACTCTCAACCAACCTTGTTTTCTAATATCCAGTGGAGTGCCTGAGCCAGCTGATCAAACTGCTTTTTGAACCAAAAGTGAGCTTAGTTGCAAAATAATAAAGACCCTTCCACTTAATACCGTGCCATTGCCAGAGGGCAGGCATTATGGGGAGTAGTTTGAATGCGTCCGAAATATCAGCTTTTGACATGGCCGTGCCGGGCCCTAACCGGACTATAATAGCAATAGCCTGATCAATAGAGGCGTACCTCATGCCTACTTCCTCAGAGGGAATAAGAGAGTTGAGACTCGGAAAGTGAGACCCGTGTGGGGCAGACAGATCAATGATAAGTCTTTCTTTCTTACTAAATTTACCTGTTACCACCCCAACGGGGCTCACTCTCCACATTTGGAAAGGGGGCACCGTGAAGGGACCGATCAAGAACCCTTTATCAAGCTCGGCTTTGATCAAAATGTCCACGGAATCCGGGCTCTTGTCGGCCGACAGTAGATTTCTACACTCATAGGAAACTGCAGGTGTGGTTACCAGGCCCGTGTGGAAGCCGGCAGTGAAGCCAGTAATTAAGAATTCCACAAAACCTGGATTGTGATGGCCCCTCAGATACTTCTTTAAACAAACAGTATCCACAACACTCATGTAGGCTTTAATGGATTTTAATGCAACCTTGGGATGAGCCCTGAAACAGTTAGAACAGACATGAAGCAGTCTACATTGGCTGAAGTTACAGGAAGCGTAATTATAATTATTGCAAATCTGAGCCTTGCCCAGCTGCACGATGGGCCGACCTAATTTGTCCACGGAGTTAGGTGGTTTAAAGACACTCAGAGGCCCTGCGGACGAGGTGGAAGGTATAGACAATACATTGGAGGCTGTTTTATGGCACCATTCTGCTGTATGGAAAATAGACTGGCAAAGAGAACATGCTGGAGCTTTCAAACCTGCAAAATGCCTACAAAACAACTCAGTATCTAAATTAGACCAATCCGTGACAAACTGAAACTGGGTTAAGGTAGCAGCGGCCTTTGCTGAAAAGGAACAATGATAATCATAAAATGAACATCCTCCATACTTATAACCTAACTCAGTGACACGAAACAGGTACATATCAAGTTCCTCTCTCCTCTCGGGTTTGGTGGAACAAATTACATCTCTGAATAAACTAAAGGCCATGACAAATTTCCGGAATGGTTAATTTACGGTTAAGTCTGTGGTCGCGGCCCTTGAGAACCACGGAAACCTCACCGCAAGCAATCACCCGGCTATCAGATATGTCTCTAGTAGCAATTAGTAAAGCAGCGAGATTAACATCCCTACCCTCTAAAATGTCTTTCCTGACGTTGGCGGGGACAAAGTGAGATGGGGACACATTAGGAGCAGCCGCCTGGGAACGGGCTGCGCCTGTAACGGCGGTCGAAGTTGCAGGAATGAGAGAAGCTGGGACAGATGTAGAAGTATTACGAGACTCCACCGTTTCCAACCTAGCCTGTAAGCCAGTAATAGGGGTTGTGAGGTTATTAAGCATAACATGCAACTGGGCAAGAGAGGTTTGCACCGTAGACATGGGAACATCATCTTGGCGTGGTGACACAGAGTCCTTTAATAGCCGGTACAATTCGGCTTTCCTTTCGGTGGCCGGGAACGGGATACCCTTCTTAGTCAGTTCTGCAGAGAGTCTGGAAATAGTCCAGGACCTGAGGGACCGAATACTTCCCACTTCTGAAACCCCTGCCACATTCTCACCCACAGAGGCGTCGACAATATCAGAAACATGTGACATGGCAGCTGTGGAGAAAATATTATAAGTCAGCATGGGAGCACAGACGGTGGTGAACGGAGGGAGCACCCAAGGTGGAACGGGAACCTGAGATCGTGAATGTATGAGATTGAAAAGATCAAGAACCCGACACACGATAAAGATGAACAGGAAGCAGAAGCGGATGTGACCCAACATCTGGAGATAGAAAAGATAAAACCTGAGGCCCACGGTTTCCCCGCCCCCACACTACCTAACCTGGAAGATCAGCACTTTAACAAATAAACTCAGCCGGAGTAAGCCTGGAATGAAATGGTCCATTGTTAGCGAAACCGACGGTTAAAGACTCAGATTTTCACATTTTTTTTTTATTTTTTATATATATTTTATTTTTTTTTTATAATAAATTAAAAAATTAGGATACCTTTATTAACCCTTTCCCTTTTTTTTTTTTTTAACAGACCTAAAATGAAAAGCAACCAAAACCAGGCAAACAATTGAGACTTGACTGACAGACACGGGTAAGGAATGGCCGCAGCTGAACGAGGGAACCACCTGGTTAGGCACGAATGAGGGCAGGCTGCACCTGTCCCATTAACGAGCCGTGGCGAGACGCAGCTGGGAACCCATGGCTCATGAAGAGGCCTGAAGTGTATAACCAGGGATTCACAAGAAACCCCCCCCCCCTTTTTTTTTAATATAAAACTAACAGTGACTAAGTGAGACGTGCTGCTGGATTAAGCTTGGGAAGAGGACTACCGTTCCCAGCATGATTGGGAAGACACATGACAATGGGGTAAAACATGCGGAGGTTACATGATAAAAGGCTGGACACGAACCCGTCCTGGTTAATTGAATAATTTCGGCAGACTAAAAACCGGGAGAGGGACACAAGGGGGCATGACCCTCGCACCATAAAACGAGCTGGGCTGAAACACCCTGATAACTTAAGCGCAACTACTGGATAGAAAAACCGCACTAGTGAATTACTTATACACTTACAAACCTGGATAAACACTGATTAACCTTTTGTAAAATATATATGAAACATGGCAGAGGTTCAGTTTGAACTATAAAGACCCCGACTAAACTCTCTAATACGGTAATGAGAACGAGCAGTACTAATATGAAAATATCGTGAACCCACCAAACTACCCTTTAACAGACATGATTTGTTGCCTGGCTCGTACGCAACATATCCTATTTGGGAACCCTGCTACGACATACAAGCATATTTACCTCTCTCACTTTTTTTTTTTTTTTCCTAAACAACTGGACGCAACAGGCACATCCACCACCGATTTCATGTGAATGATGCGTTACATGGAGCGCGGTAACCCTGCCAGACATTAATGAGCGGGGACGCGCTGCCCCCTGCAGCCTAAACTCGCCGCGTGAGGGAAACGCACAGACCCAAGCCCGGCACCCGGGCCAGGGGAGGACGGACCGCGGAAACATGCGTTCCTCCGCCGGTCCGGGCCCCTGACACGTGAGGGTGTGTGCGTCCCCTTGACGAGTCGCTCCGGTGCGGGAGGCGGACCCCTCTTACCTAGGAGCCGTGGCCCCCGCCGGCCGGACTATGTGAATGCGGCTACTGGCGTGGCAGCAACTTACCTAAGCACCGCGATAGTGTTTCACCTAGCGAAGTGATCGTCAATCCACAGGTACAGCAACGAACGTCGTATCGCACTCAACCACCGTAGCGACGTTCGGAAGGGGAGGGACGCCGACCTGAAGATAAAGGCAGGCGGGCGCCCCTCCCACAAATGCAGGCCAATGAATCGGCCTTTACACATATCAGTGTAAGATATGTGTGATGTATATGGTGCAGAGTGTAGTAAACGCACAGGTGGTCATTATAGCCAAGAGCTAAAGTCCAGTCAATATGGAGGATCTTCCCTGGACATTATCTCTTGGCTATAATAACCACCTGTGCATATACTACACATTGCACCATATACATCACACACATCTCACACTGATATATATGTGCAGTGATGCAAATGCGTATGATGGTGGTGAAAATTATTATTATTATTAGTGCCCCCCCAATTTGATCAGATGTAAGGCAACCAGCTCTGAGTCTCTGGACACAGTACAGGGAGCCTAAGAACCGAATAAGTCTATGAGTTATAGGAACCGAATGATCCTCCTAGTTATAGACTCATTCCATTCTTTGAGTTAAAAGAATTCTGTCCCCACAGAGCAGAGAGCACTACTGAGTCTATTGCTTTTGTTCATTGCAGCAGTGATAAGGGACAGACAGGACAGTCAGCAGAGAGAGAAGAGGAATGACAGGACACAGAGTTTAGTTTACAGGAGATCCTTATTCAGATTGAATTAACCCTTTATGATCAAATTGGTTTCTCAAGGAGATATATGTATGTTAAAGGCATCCCTTCTTCTGAAACATCTGTCTCACTCAGTAGTTCTATAACTAAGGCTGGATTCACACATCTGTGGAACACAGTCTGTGTGATACCGGTCTAGATTTCTTCTGCGTGCAGGACTTCACTGCGTAAGTGGTTGCTATGATGCTGTGTGCTTCCTGCTGCCGCCGCAGTACAGTGATACACTCGTATAGATCAAACCAGTGCAACACTGTACCGCGGCAGCAGGAAACGCACGGCGTCATAGCAACCACTTGCGCAGTGCACTCCTGCACTCAGAAGAAATCCAGGCCGGTATCACACAGACCGTGTTCCATGGACGTTTGAATCCAGCCTAAGGGTGGGCTCACACTAGCGCTATGGATGCCGTTACGGCTTTCCATTATAACATGGTTATAACAAAAAATAACGGAATCTATAAGATAGAGGTCAAAACGGAAGCCTTTAAGAGGCATTCCATTTTGCTTACATCATAGCAGAAGTCTATAGGAATCATAACAGATCCATCTGGTTTCCTGTCGACAGGATTTATAACAAACATACATATCTAAATTGCGGGTGGGGGGGGGGAGCGCACTTGGGCAGCTCAGCCTCTGTTGGTGGTGGACCTTGTCCCAGCTCTGCTCCCAAGCAGAGTAGGCATCTCTCAGTAGCAATACATTACTTCTTTATGTAAATTCAGACCGGCTGGATATCGTGTTCCCAGCTTAAAAATCCAAAAAGCTTCTCTTAGCCGTAAAGTTTTTTCCCGGTTCCCCCCTCTCAAAGGGTTTTTTACCTCTTCTATAGCATAGGCTTTGAATGATTTCACATCACGATTGTGGACATTGATAAAATGGCGTGCTACATTGGAGATATTCACACTAGACCTATTTAACACATAGTTCAAATGTTCTAATATTTTAGTCTCCTTATTGTGCTGCCTATATATTTTAATTTACATTCTGTACATTCAATGGCATACACTGCATAAGTGGTATTGCAATTAATGTATGTTTTTATTTGAAAGTTAATTGTCCTGTCACATCCTGAAAGGATTTCACATTTAACACATAATTACATGTGCTGCAGCGATGGCTACCGCATTTGGTAAAACCTGCATATTTTAACCAGGGTATTTGTTTAAAAACCGCATTCCGTGTGAACATGGACGGAGATAATGTGTTGCCTATTGTAGGTGGTCTTCTTGACAAGATTCAACAGCCCTGTTCTAGGGTTGTTTTTATACAGCTGTCATCAAATAAGATGGGCAAAAATTTCTTTACCATTTTTTGTATGTTGTCGAATTGATTGCTGTATTCTAGTGACAAAGTGGGGATGTTAAAATGGGTCTGTTTATCCATGTCTTTACATTTTGGTTTAGTGACATTTTTATTTTTATTTAAATTTTGGGACCTCTTGATTATTTTTGTTCTTTCAGGGAATAAAAGTTCTCTTGTTTTATTTTTGGCAATAGCATATCCTCTATTTATCATCCAATCTTTATATCCCCTTTTTTTCAAACAATTGTATATATTGGCACTTTCTTTATCAAAGGAGATTTGTTTGCTACAATTACGGCGTGCATGTGTAAACTCGACGACCGGGATGGCTTTCAGGGTATGCAGAGGATGATGGCTACGTGCGTGGAGTATGGCGTCGCCTGCGACTTTTTTACGATATGTCTCTGTGCATACTATTTGTCCTGGGTAACCCGTAAGTAATAATTCTAGAAAGGCTATATTGTTAGGGTCACTTACATGAGTGAAACGGAGGCCATATGGATTGTTATCCAGATACATCACAAAATCTTGTATGGCAGGTACATCGGATCTCCAAATGAGGAGCAGATCATCGATGTATCAAAGGAGCAGATCAAATAGGTCTATTGTGAATATCTCCAATGTAGCACGGCATTTTATCAATGTCCACAATCGTGATGTGAAATCATTCAAAGCCTATGCTATAGAAGAGGTAAAAAAAAACTTTGAAAGGGGGGAACCGGGAAAAAACAGTGCGGCTAAGAGAAGCTTTTTGGATTTTTAAGCTGGGAACACGATATCCAGCCGGTCTGAATTTACGTAAAGAACTAATTTATTGCTACTGAGAGATGTCTACTCTGCTTGGGAGTACTACAAGCATACTTTACATTGTTTATTTAAAATGTTTTATTTTATCTGAATGTATGTTTTATGATTTAAATGTGGTACAACAATGAGAAATCCAGCTCTATCAATGGGTGAGTCAGTTCACCTACACCCATACAGGTGTTCAGAATGAGGCTGTGATTGTCCCCTCCCCCCACTTCCCCCAGTGTCTGACTATAAAAAGCCCATACAGACATGGATTCCTCATGGTGTAAAGACAAAGAACTTTGTGTTCGAAACGCGTCCAAACCAACCGCAACTGCACTGTCTGTCGTGTGAACCATGCCTGATGTGATATGATATTATCACAGACAAAACATTATATATGTTTTGTCTGTATTGTCTGTCCTCTCCCTGGTGTTTTCCTTTAGTGTAAGTGGAGAGGACTAGTGCTCCCACCGCCCTATTCACTATTTAGGGCTCAGCTTAAGGAAAGCCAGAGTTTAGGCACGTGATCGGCGTACGGGTGAAGATCCCGTCTAGGGACGTCAGGGCAGTCAGGTGCCAGCTTCAAGGTGAGTTAGGGGTCACCACCAGGGCTTTCCCTTTCCCCTCCCTTCGCGTCACACGTCTGTGATCGGTACGCCGGTCGTGATAGTTGTGTCCGAAAATGGCCGTAACTTGGCGGCGGCTTTGGAGCTCGGCAACCTGACACACATTCCATGCCTAGCTCACGTCTTAAACTCAGTGATTCAGCGGTTTATAAAAACCTACCCCAATTTGCAGGAGCTATTAGTGAAGGCGCGCCGCTTGTGTGCTCATTTCCTGCAAGTCGTCCTCAGCTTCGGCCGGTCTGTCAACGCTGCAGCAGCGCTTGCGGCTTCCAGGTCACCGTCTGTTGTGCGATGTAAGCACGCAGTGGAACTCTACGTTCTTTATGTCTGCCAGGCTTTGTGCGCAGCAGAGGGCAGTTGTGGAATACCAGCTTGCAACATGGTCGTCGCCTTTCCAGACAACTGCCACTATTCACAAGCGAGGAGTGAGCATTGATGTCAGACCTATGTGAGGTTTTAAAAAACTTTGATGAAACCACACAGATGGGTAGTGGTGATAACGCTATTATCAGCATAACCATCCCACTGCTGTGTCTACTGAAAAGATCGCTGCTCACAATTAAGGAGGATGCTTTGAATGTGGCAGACAAGGTAATGTGGGAGGAGATGTCACAAGGTGATAGCCAGACCTCCCCCAGTTCGTCTTCTCAGCACAAATTGGGCCATGAAGAGGAGGAGGACCTGGAGACACTTGCCTCTGCTACAGAGGCTAGTACCCATGGAACTTTAATTCGATCTGTTCAGCGTGGATGAGTGTATGGAGAGTCATTCTGAAGTTGACTTCGACGTCTTGCCCTTTTGTACTCTGGAACACATGGCTGACTTCATGTTAGCCTGCCTTTCCCGTGACCCTCGCGTTCTACACATTTTACGTAACACGGATTACTGGGTGTTCACCCTTTGCGACCCCCACTACTAAGAGAACTTCTCATCTCTGATTCCTGTGGTGGAGAGGACAAATAAAAAAGTGCAATGCCAGAAGGTACTTCTTGACAGATTTCTCCAAAATTTTCCATCTGACAATGCAGCCGTCAGAGTCTGTACTTCCTTAGGCAACCGAGAAAGGGAAACAAGGGGAACGCACAATAGTTCTAACAGAGGCAGGGCAATACTTTCCAAGGCATGGGACACTTTCATGACACCCCGCCAGCAACCTCACCCTGAATCGCGGCCTAGTGCTACAAGGAGGGAAAAGTTTTGGAAGATGGTGAAGGAATAAATTGCAGACCGTGTCAGCGTCCTAAATGATCCATCAGTGCCTTACAACTACTGGATGTCCAAGCCGGACATGTGGCACAAGCTTGCGCTCTACGCCTTGCAGGTGCTGGCCTGCCCTGCCGCCAGCGTATTGTCTGAGCGTATATTTAGTGCTGCTGGTGGCATTATAACAGATAAGCATATCCGCTTGTCCACTGACAATGCTGACAGGTTGGCTCTTATAAAAATAAACAAGGCCTGGATTGCACCTGACTTGCCAATGCTTTATACCGCCTGCTCACCGGTAGGCCATCACTGCAATGTTTTATGGGGTTCTCTAGGATTTAGGCCCTCACCTCCAATGCTTTATACCCTCTGCTCACCTGTAGCCCATCACTGCAATGTTTTTTGGGGTTCTCTAGGCTTCAGGCCCTCACCTCCAATGTTTTATAAGGTCTGCTCACCTGTTGCCCATCACTGAAATGTTTTATGGGGTTCACTAGGCTTCAGGCCCTGATCTCTAATGCTTTATACCGTCTGCTCACCTGTAGGCCATTACTGCAATGTTTTATGGGGTTCTCTATGCTTCAGGCCCTCACCTCTAAAGCTTTATACTGTCTTCTCACCTGTAGGCCATCACTGCAATGATTTATGGGGTTCGCTAGGCTTCAGACCCTCACCTCCAATGCTTTATACTGACTGCTCACCTGTAGCCCTTCACTGCAATGTTTTATAGGGTTTTCTAGGCTTCAGGGCTTAACCTCCAATGCTTTATACTGTCTGATCACCTGTAGCCCATCACTGCAATGTTTTATGGGGTTCTCTAGATTTCAGGCCCTCACCTCCAATGCTTTATAAGGTCTGCTCACCTGTAGGTCATTACTGTAATGTTTTATGGGGTTCTCTAGGCTTCATGCCCTCACCTCCAATGCTTTATAAGGTCTGCTCACCTGTAGCCTATCACTGCAATATTTTATGGGGTTCACTAGGCTTCAGGCCCTCACCTCCAATGCTTTATAACGTCTGCTCACCTGTAGCCCATCACTGCAATGTTTTATGGGGTTCACTAGGCTTCAGCCCTCACCTCCAATGCTTTATACCGTCTGTTCACCTGTAGCCCATCACTGTAATGTTTTATGGGGTTCTCTAGGCTTCAGGTCCTCACCTCCAATGCTTTATAAGGTTTGCTCACCTATAGCCCATCACTGCAATATTTTATGGGGTTCACTAGGCTTCAGTCCCTCACCTCCAATGCTTTATACCGTCTGCTCACATGTAGGCCATTACTGCAATGTTTTATGGGGTTCTCTAGGCTTCAGGCCCTCACCTTCAATGCTTTATACCATCTGCTCACCTGTAGGCAATCACTGCAATTAGTTATTGTGCTCGCTAGGCTTCAGACCCTCACCTCTAATGTTTTATACTGTCTGCTCACCTGTAGTCCATCAATGTAATATTTTATGGGATTCGCTAGGCTTCAGGCCCTCACCTCCAATGCTTTATGAGGTCTGCTCACCTGTAGCCTATCACTGCAATATTTTATGGGGTTCACTAGGCTTTAGGCCCTCACCTCCAATGCTTTATGCCGTCTTCTCACCTGTAGCACAACACTGCAATTT
This sequence comes from Bufotes viridis, assembly GCA_033119425.1. Taxonomy (NCBI): domain Eukaryota; kingdom Metazoa; phylum Chordata; class Amphibia; order Anura; family Bufonidae; genus Bufotes; species Bufotes viridis. The sequence continues at coordinate 207,163,584 of CM065590.1, read as the reverse complement.
TATGGGGTTCTCTAGGCTTCAGACCCTCACCTCCAATGCTTTTTACCATTTGCTCACCTGTAGACCCTTACTGCAATGATTTATGGGGTTCGCTAGACTTCAGGCCCTCACCTCCAATGCTTTATACCATCTGCTTACCTGTAGGCCATCACTGCAATGTTTTATGGGGTTCTCTAGGCTTCAGGTCCTCACCTCTAATGTTTTATATGGTCTGCTAACCTGTAGGCCATCACTGCAATGTTTTATGAGGTCGCTCACCTTCAGGCCCTCAACTATAAAGTTTTAGACTGTAACCAGCATACCCTTGCTCCAAATCTTTTTGAGTGTCACCAGTAGGCCATCAATGATAATTTTTCAAGGGTGTGTATGATTCCCTCCTTTATGTATAATAAAGGGTGTATTGGAGTGCCGGTTCCTTGTAATTTTTGGCAGCACTTTCACTTGCGTAGTGCATAGGCTTTATGAGTGCAGCAGTGTACCTGAACAATTGCAGCACCATGTGAATGAGGCCCTCCTTTATGTGATATACAGGCTGTATCAGAGTGCTTCTTCCTTGTAATTTTTGGCAGCATTTGCACTGTATATACAACTGAATATCCAGGATAGAATGTTTTCCAACAATTTAACCTCTAAAAATGTCTTTTTTTTTAGGGGGCGGGATTTTGTAAAAGTGGCAGACAACTGGGACAATATGGTTCCCAGCTGCAACATTGGAGTCCAAGATGCACCCAGACATTTCCCCATGCTGTTTCAGATCCATTTCAGTGTTTTTTTGTCACTTTCTGACCTTTTCCAATGGACCAGGCACCCTCCCCTCATCCGAGCAGGGGGAGCCTGGTTGTCTCCCATTGACTTCCATTATACTCGGGTGCTCGGCTGAACGCACAAATATCACTATGTGTTTAGACTGAGTACCCGAACACTTTGGTGCTCGCTCATCACCAGTTGCTACCAGTCTCTCTGTCCTTTGGGAACCTCTGGGTCTGCATTTAGTTTTATGGATCTTAAGTTTGTGGTACAGGTGGGAATCCCAGTGTTGAATCTGTCCACTCCTATCTGTATTGTCACCATAGACTCTACTCCCTTGCTGGGAGGAACTGTCAAGTTTTGTACTCCAGTAATAACTTTGTCGGTAGGGGTGTGTCATACTGAGAAGTGTTCTTTATTCTCGAAAATCTGCCCGAGAAGGTAGTCTTGGGGATGCCCTGGCTTCATCTACAAAAACCCGACCATTAATTGAACCCTGGGTAAGTTAGAAAAGTGGGGTTCCAATTGTAATTCTTGTTTGACCTTCGTCCAGGCAGAGGTTTCCTCTAATTCCATCTCAGTCCCTCCGTATATTAAGGAGTTCCAAGATGTTTTTTCCACATCCGAGTTAGAGACCCTTCCTCCCCATAGATGCTATAGATTTAGAGGCAGGATCTAAATTCCCTAAGGGTCGCATTTACAACCTATCTGGTCCTGACCGCACCGCCATGAAGGAGTATATTAGGGAGAGCTTGAAAAAGGGACATATTCGACCTTCCACCTCCCCCATGGGTGCGGCGTTCTTTTTTGTTAATAAAAAAAGACGGTGGTCTCAGATCCTGTATTGACTACAGAAAGTTGAATAAGATCACCTTTAGGAATCAATATTCCATCCCCTTAAATCCTGACTTGTTCAACCAGGTTCTGGGAGCATCCTGGTTTTCCAAACTGGATTTGAGAGGGGCATATAACCTTATTCGTATTAAAGAGGGAGATGAATGGAAAACTGCCTTCGACACTCCAGAGGGACACTTTGAGTACTTAGTCATTCCATATGGGCTCAGTAATGCCCCGTCAGTTTTTCAGAATTTCATGAAAGATATTTTCAGGTAGTATATCGGCAGGTTTATGATCGTGTATCTAGATGATATTCTGATTTTCTCTTCTGATGGGGATTCCCATGTCTCTCATCTCAGACTTGTGCTCAGAATCCTTAGGGAAAATCAGTTGTCTGTCAAATTAGAGAAATGTGTGTTTGGAGTACAGGAGATTTTGAATCTTGGGTATATCCTTACTCCTCACTCATTTAAGATGGATCCTAAGAAGGTTCAGGCGATTTAAGACTGGGTAAGACCCTCCTCCTTAAAAGCATTACAATGCTTTTTAGGATTCTCTAATTACTATTGAAAGTTTATAAAAAATTTCTCTGTTATCGCTAAACCTTTGACCGACCTAACCAAGAAAGGGGTGGATCTTGTCAACTGGCCGCCTGACGCCCTCAAGGCTTTTGAGACCCTTAAGATATGTTTTCAGAATGCCCCAGTCTTGATTCAGCTAGATCCGGAGGAACCTTTTATAGTGGAGGTTGACACTTCTGAGAATGGAGTGGGGGCTATTCTTTCTCAGGGATCTTCCAATCTCACTAATTTAAGACCCTGTGCGTTCTTTTCACGTAAGTTCTCTCCCACTGAAAGAAATTATGACATTGGGAACTACTGGCTATCAAATGGGCATTTGAGGAGTGGAGACATTTTTTAGAAGGGGCCAAACACTGTGTCACGGTTCTCACGGACCATAAGAATTTATGGTCTCCGGCTTTTGAGTGAGTGCCATGACTCTGTTTTATGTGGCCATCCTGGTATCGATGCCACTATGGAACTCGTATCTAGGTCTTTCTGGTGGCCCTCACTATCTAGAGATGTCTGTTCTTATGTGTCAGCTTGCGAGATATGTGCCAGGTCAAAAACTCCGAGAACACACCCTGCCAGTGAATTACGACCCCTACCCATTCCGTGCAGGCCATGGTCACATATTTCTATGGATTTTATTACTGACTTGCCAGCCTCCGAGGGGAAGTCAGTGGTGTGGGTACTGGTTGACCTTTTTAGTAAAATGGTGCACTTTGTCCCTCTCACTATGCTCCCTAATGCCAAGACTCTTGCATCGCTGTGTATTGAACACAACATACGTTTGCATGGAGTTCCTGAAAATATTGTTTGCAACAGGGGTGTTCAGTTCGTCTCAAAATTTTGGAGGGCCTTCTGTCAAAGGTGCAAAATTTCTTTGTCCTTTTCGTCGGCCTTCCATCCTGAGACCAATGGGCAGACTGAACGGTTGAATCAGGTTGTTAAACCTGCTGATAAAAGGCACTCCAAGGTGGTTAACTTTGAGATCGAAGACAAGGTGTGACTATCCACCAGGAATCTGTCCTTAAAAGGGGTTTCCAGGAAGTTTGCACTGTGTTTTGTTGGACCCTACGAGATTATTGACATAATTTATCCCATGTATTTTAGATTGAACTTACCTGACTCCCTCCGCATTCACAATGTATTTCACAAATCACTGTTAAAGAAATACATTTCGCCTGTGGTTCTTTCTCAAGGACCTCCTTCTCCCGTAGAGGTTGAGGGGCAAGACAAATTTGTCATTTCAAAGATTATTGATGTAAGGAAGGTTCGGAATTCATTACAGTACCTGGTCAATTGGAAGGGTTTAGGACCTGAAGAGAGGTCCTGGGTGGCAGTGCATAAGATGCATGCTACCATACTCATTAAAAAATTCCACCGTGAGCACCCGGAGAAACCACTTCCACAGTCCTTGGGTCCAGACGCCGGCTACGCGTTTCTTCCTTCCTGTGCCGCCGGCGCCCTGCTGTGTCTCGGCAGCACGGAACCACGCCACGTCCTGCTGTGAGCACTGAGCAGAGAGCCGCTCGGCGTCCTGGTCACCAGGGCAACGGGGGGGGTGCGTGCGCCTGGCCGCACGCTTCCTGTCTGTGAGGCCGACGTTCCCTGTTCCCATGGAAACACTGTAGGGGCCGCAGAGGTCTGGGCAGGTCATGTGACGCTGGCCATGTCACATGACCTCTGCTCTGCAGTATTTAAACAGGCAACCTGCTGGCCACAGGTTGACTGTGATCAATTGTCTAGGGCTCTGTGATACTTCTACTTCTCTGCTACTTGGATTTGGACCTTTGCTAGTTTTTGACCTGCTACTTCTTGCTCCCTTGAACCTGACGCGACCTTGGATTGACCTTCAGCTTGTTACCTGTCCTGACTTCATATTTCCTCTGTGTACTGACGTGACCTCCTGGTTTGACCCTTTAGCTTTAGTTTATAGACTTGTCTTGTCTCGCTTCTCTGTATTGACACAACTTCAGTGTTTGTACCCCGCTAGTGAGTCATCATATAGCCTTGCTCGGCCTGCTACTATTGCCACTACACTGCCCGCCTATCTGTCCTCCTTCTCTCATCCGCACTAACTGAGGTTAGGGACCGCCGCCTAGTTGCGCTTCGTTATCTAGGATGGGCAAGTGCAAAGAGGTAGGGACAGAGGCTTGGGTGGCAGACAGAGGATGCACGAACTCTCTTCCCCTTGGGCAGCGTGACAGTTACTGGCTCCAACCCACACTTCTCCTCTTCTGCCGCCAAACCACTATACAGCATGGGGACAAGAGGTGGCATAGCGATCACTGCTCCCCATGCTGCAGAGGAGATCACCACATGTAATAGCAACAGTCTCCTCCCCTAGAGAGCAGGCGATTGCCGGGAGGGAACTCTTCCCTCCCAACAATTGTCTACCACATCAGCTGTGTAATACAGCCTTGACAGTGTGCAATTAGCATATTGCAAGACTCCCACTGGAGCTTTTTTTTATAAATGTGTGTTATTTTAACCTTGTATATTAAGTTGTTGGATTTTTATTATGGGATCAGATGTTATGCTTTATATGCCTTAGGCTTATTACAGTGATATGTGGTGTTAACTCCATCAAATTATATCACTCTGTGAGATTTAAGTGAACCCTTTGAACAAACTGTAACAACACTGGTTGTGCGCAAAACTATAAAAGTGGGTTTCAGCTATAGTAGTTGTTTTTCCCAAGTTCTAAAAGTGGCACTACCCAGATACCCCCAGGACTTACAGTAGGGATGAATTGCTCAACAATTGTACAGTCCCCAAAAAAACATGTATGACATTTTAATACTGGTAGAAAACAAGACTGATGGTCACTGAAGGAGGAGTCAATCCAGCAGTGAAGTGGTTTGCAGAAGTATGGCATACAAGTAAGTAGCGAGGAATGAATGGACAGTAATTAACTAATACTAGACCTACCCTATCTGAATTCAAGTCAGCAAATCAGCAATAACAATGCAACAGCATGGCAAGAAATACTGTGCAACATAACCGATTCCAGAATACACAGCAAGATACAATTATAGAGCCATAGATGCCAGAATACAGAACAAAGTTTAAACTATGTAAAAGGAAATATCGTACATCTAGCAAACACTAAACCCAACAAATAGAATAGAGTAAGGTTATAATAAATTAAGACTAGATTAAGACTAGACAATCGACAAATCCACCCTAATCAACCAGGAAAGCTAGGTGCAGGGCCGTTTCTTGGACCGGGCGGGCCGGGTGGCCGCCTGGGGCGCTGTCAGAAGGGGGGCGCCAGACGTGGCGGTGGCAGAGCACAGGGAGATGAGCGCTTCTACTGTGGAAGCGTTCATCTCCATAGTCATCTGTATCGCCGTCCTCAGGACAGCGATACAGATGGCTGTGCTGCGGCAGGGGAGGGAGAGGCGTCTCCCTTCCCTGTTCCTCTGATAGGCCGAGGGCCTTGTGCCGGCAGCCTATCAGAGGCCGGTGCAAGCGGCACGATGACGTCATCGTGCCGCCTGAGCCGTACAAGGCGTGACACAGGCCGGAAGAGGCCTGCATCGCATTGCTTCCAAGGAGGTAAGTATAAGCCTGGTGTTTATTATTTTTTATAAGAGGCACTTTACTGGCACATGGGGGGGGGGGGGAGAGGAGAGAAGCACTTTACTGGCACAAGGGGGGGGGGGAGAAGAGAGTGGCACTTTACTGACACATGAGGGGGAGAGGAGAGTGGCACTTTACTGGCACATGAGGGGGGAGGAGAGAGTCATTTGTTACTGGCTCATGATTGGGGGGGCACTTGTTACTGGCACATGATTAAGGGAGCACTATGGGGGCTTCTACTGAGGCCACAAAGAAAGGGTATTTTATATGGGGGGCTCTGTGTGGTACTAGTATTATCAGGGGGTTTATCTGTTTCTGCAGTATAGTATTGGGGTGCACAGCAGCACAGTATTGGGGGTAGTAGGATGATTTGTCCAGAAGATGGGAGGATGATCTAAAAGTAGTAAATTAAGATTTTTTTTGGTCAAACTGCGGAGAAGAAAAATGGCAGAAAAATGGTGGTCTGGTCTGAAAGGAGATAACGAGGACAGAGAACATTTACATCAAAGGAGACGTCACCACTGGATGTAAGAGGTATGTGGGGCTGCTGCGCTGCCAGGCCTATGGAGGGGGAGAAATGTGCCATGGGGGTGCCCTTTTTTTTTTTTTTTTACTTAAGCCCGTGCCCTTCAAAATCTCTGTGCACATCCCTGGCGCCGGACTGGCCATTAGGCAGATTAGACTAAGTGAGTGGGGCCCTAAAAATTCTACTACATGGGGCCTCGCTCACTTAGTCTAAACTTGCCTAACCTGAATGGAGGCATAATAAAAATTATCTTTCATGCAGACTGCATGAAAGATAATTTTTATTATGCATACACAGGTTAGGCAAGATTAGACTAGGTGAGTAGGGCCCCATGTAGTAGAATTTCTAGCCCCCCCCCCCCCCTCCCCGGGACTTGAGGGTCATTCACACTACAGGCACATTTGTGGATGACACATAGTAGCATAGCATATATATGTGTCATCCACAGATCCCCCCATAAAAGTGTCACCCGCTGACACGCAGATTCTCCAGGCTCCATAACAGTGCCATCCACGGATCGGATGCCCCAATAACAGTGCCATCATCAGATCCTCTGTTATGGGGGATCTGTGAATAGCTCTGTTATGGGGATCTTTTGATGGCTCTTTTATGGGGATCTCTTGATGGCTCTGTTATAGGGATCTCTTGATGGCTCTGTTATGGGGGTTCTGTCAGTGACACTGTTACGGGGGATCTGTGGACAGGGCCGCCATCAGGGGGGTACAGCCAATATCCCAGTAAGGGGCCCGGACCCTGGGGGGGCCCGGCCAGTACCAAATCAAATTATTTATTTTTTTTGCCATTTTTTTTTTGCCATTTTTTTTTGCCATTGTAAGTGACTAACTTTACTTGATAGTCCACGTTGCATGCGTCCCCGCAGCTGCGCAGATGACGTCAGACGCTGGCTGCTGCCTCACGCCGCCCGCGCCTTAAGGTTACCGCGCCGCCGCCTGCCACTGCAGTGCCAGACAGTGAATTCTGGTTTGCAGGCTTGCGGCCAGGCGCGCGCGGCGGGTACACTAAGTGACAGTGAGTGGGAAGTGTGGCTGGGACTGGAAAAACATTGTGTGGGCACTGGTGGAAGGAAGCCAGCAGGCCAGCCCAGGAAGCCTGCCCTGGCTGCCCTAGTGCCCTCGCCCGGCCCTCTCTTAGCCAGCCCAGGAAGAAGGAGTCAGTGCCGGCTCCATGCTCCAGCCTCCATTTGGGACCCCAACCATTCAAGCCAGGTGAAAACCTCAGGTCCATTAGGTTAGGTTACTTGGAAAGCTGCATCTGGAGATGACTTTGGAAGAGCTACAGTCTATGAGAAAGATGTATTAAAGCTGGTGTTAAGGAAAACTAGCAATCAGATCCCACCTTTCATTTTCCAAAGGAGCTCTGAAAAATAAAAGGTGGAATCCGATTGGTTGCTATGAGGTTTTCCTTTACATCAGTTTTGATAAATCTTCATTTAAATTAAATTTTTTGTTGGACCTACATCCAATTTAGTTGGATTCACCAACGCTGTACACATATGACGAACAGGTCAGGTTATCAAAAGCATAATGCAAAAAGTGCTGTATATATTAAGAGGGTCACATTACAGCTCTAAATTTAAACATGCCAAGTTAAAGGGACTGTGCAGTCATAATATTTCTGTGTGCTTCCAGAAACAGCACCCCATCCGTCCATAGGTTGTGTCTGGTATTACTGCTCATCTCCACTGTAGTAAATGGGGGTGAACTGAAATACCACACAACCTGTGGACAGGCGCGTTGCTCATTTAGGAAAAATGCAGCCATATTTTTCTGATCCCGGACAATCCCTTTTAATATCTAAATGATTGCCATTTTCCACACCCAATCCCAAAAATGTTGTAGTGTATATTTATTCAGCACTAAGAAGTATATGAACAGGATCTAATATCACAACCCAGTTAGTAAACTTTCCTCTGTGTACAGTCCTTCTGTCCATGATTATAGGGGGTCATCCAGGATTTTGATACTGATGCCCTATCCTCAGCATAGGCCATCAACATAAGATCAGAGGGTGACCAATGCCCTGCACCCCAGTTGAATGGATGTTACCGTGTAGCTCTGGCACCAGAACCACACAGCTCCCTCATAACAGTGTGTCATCCACAGATCCCCAATAACAGTGTGTCATCCACAGATCCTCCATAACAGTGTGTCATCCACAGATCCCTCCCATAACAGTGTGTCATCCACAGATCACACATAACAGTGCGTCATCCACAGATCACACATAACAGTGTATCCTCCACAGATCCCCATAACGGTGTGTCATCCACAGATCCCCCAAAACAGTGTGCCTGCCCTGCGCACTGAGGAAGAGAGAGAAAGGAGGGGAAAGAATCTGCAATAGCAAGCAGAGGACGACACAGCAGACGACTGAATAGCTTCTTTTGTGAGTAAATTGCTTTATTATAAATGCAGTTTAATGTCTGTTTTTGTCTTTTATTATATTCTGGCTTTTGCTTAAAGGGACAGTAAAAAAAATTTTTTTCTAGTTATGTATGATGCTTTTTGATAATAATAAATGTAAATGTCAGTCAGAGGATCAGTCTGCTGGCTACAGAGAAGTAGAAAGGAAAGAAGAGCCTGCCCTTCTGGGGGACATCTAGTAACAGAGGGGCCTACCCAAACTTTATGGGGGCCCCATATAGTTGTTGTAGCAGGCCCCTCTTTGCTGAGAGGGACCTACAACGACTATATGGGGTAACTATTAACAAAGGGGCCTACCCAAACTATGGGGCCCCTATAAAGTTTGGGTAGGTCACTCTGTAAGTGTTAATAGTTGCCCCCTTATAGTTTCAGTAGGACCCTCTGTTAATAGTTGCACAAAGCAGGCACTATTACTGAGTGGGGAAATACACATGGGGAGTTTGTAAAGAGGTGGGCATTATTGTGCTGAAGAAAAGAGCCTAAAATGTTTATCTGGTTTTGTGGAGACAAAAGAATTCTGGGAGAAATCTTCATGTCGGTCTGAGCCGAACAGTGAAGAAAAGAAAAAGTGGACAACTCTGATTACAGAAGACACCCCCTGTGATTCGTTTAGAGAAGACATCTCCTGTGAGTCTTTAAACAAAACTATACTGTAATAATTTATACGGTCTGCAGAGCACTTGTGTACAGTGGTATATACCACTTTATGGTCAATGTTTTGGAGGAATATTGGTATTTGTATTAACATAGAACGTAATGACTTCATTAAGAAACTGACAGCAGTCAGCAGGTCACCCTCCTCACTAACCGGATGGTACATAGTAATAGTGGTGGGCAACCCTGATGCTAACAATATATAGGCTTCTGGGCTGGCTGGCACTCATTTAGATGGACTTACATGTACTGGTTTCTCTTATAAAATATAGAGCATTTATTGGACATATAAGTAATTACATAAAATCTTGAACTACAATAGAACTGATAGTACTTGTGAGTAACCACTCCTAGGGGTCACTGTAATGCTTCCAGTGATGAGTCCCCACTCGTGTGTGGTTTCTTCAAGCGCTCCTTTATAGTAAACTTGTGTAAGTTTTAGTATTCATGTTCTATTGAATACACATGCATGCGCGTTTATCCAAAAGTTTTGCAAGGTCCTTGGGGGTGGAGAGGGGGCCGAGTCAGGATGGATTCTAAAGGGGCGTGGTGCGGGGGGGTGGGCCCAGTCCTTGAGCTGTGTAAGGGGCCCCAAAATTTCTGATGGCAGCCCTGTCTGTGGATGACGCCACTATTATGGGGGATCTGTGCATGGCACTGTTATGGAGCCTGAAGGATCTGTGGGTGACACTGTTATGGGGTATCTGTGGCTGTCACTGTTATGGGGAATCTGTGGCTGACAGTTTTTTTGTTTTGCACATTATTGATGATTGTATTTCATGACAACTCTTCTAAGGGTATTGCCTTCTTTTATACTGCAGTTCTCCTGTACAACTCTGGCTGCGACTTTTAGAAGTTTAAGCAGCAATTTATGATTTTCTTTTGCTCTCAATAAATCTTGTGTCAAGCATAACTATATATATATATATCAATATATATATATATATATATATATATATATATAGTGAGACAGTTGCAAGTACTCTTCTGATATGATTTCATTGAGCAGTTTTGATGCGGCGGGTGGTGGTGGTGGGGTTTTGACAGAGAGAAATTTTACCTAGAAACTGCACTGGCTAGGTGATAACCTAAACCAAGTTTAGATGGAAGGCAGTTGCTTAGCAACTGCCCAAACAAAATGAGTACCTAGGTGAACATGAAGAAACAGGTAGACTCCTGTTTCTTGTGATATAAAAATTGAAATGAAGTTATTGCAAGTTATTGAAATGAAGTAATTGTTGAAGATGATGAAATATCTGATTGTCTTCGGATTCAACAGCTGTGGAGAAAAAGAAGAAGAAACATTTTAGAGAAAAGGCGTAAAAAGGGACTGTTCACATCTAGTATTGTTGTACGTCAAGCGAATACATTTGTAAACAGAAAAAAAACATGTAGAAACGTATGGCTTGACGTACGACGTACCCATAGACTAGTTCAAAAGTGAATAGTTTTGACTGTTTCTCATTGTTTACGTTTCAGTTTTTTTTTTTTTTTTTGTGCAGGACAGAATAATATAGCATACCATGCTTTTCTGTCCTGCAAAAAAAAAAAAAATCATAGAAATGTATACTTTTTTTTTTTTTTCACATTGCAGTGAATGGGAGATGGATGGAAACGTTAGTGAATACGTTTCCACCCATTTTCAGGTGTTTACTCCACTGCAGTTTGTGCTTTGCATGTAGATGCCTGGTCATAGAGGTTGTGCTCAGGTTTAGAAGGTTTATGCCTCACTTCAGGCTCTGATGGCACAACGTGCAAACCACTCGTGTTTTGTCATCTGGACATTGTGTGAAGAACTGCCAAGCCAATGAACTCCTTGGAGCTGGGGCAGGGCTATGTGGATGGCCCGGGGAAACCCTGCCAGCAGAGTCATCAAAAAGCATAAGGCCCCTTTCACACGGGCGAGTTTTCCGCGCGGGTGCAATGCGTGAGGAGGACGCATTGCACCCGCACTGAATCCTGACCCATTCAGTTCTATGGGGCTGTGCACATGAGCGGTGATTTTCACGCATCACTTTTGCGTTGCGTGAAAATCGCAGCATGTTCTATATTCTGCGATTTTCACGCAACGCAGGACCCATAGAAGTGAATGGGGATGCGGGAAAATCGCAAGCATCCGCAATCATGTGCGGATGCGTTGCGATTTTCCCGCATGGTTGCTAGGATACGATCGCGATGGGGACCCGATCGTTATTATTTTCCTTTATAACATAGTTATAAGGGAAAATAATCGCATTCTAATTACAGAATGCAATGTGCCCGGGCTTTAAAGGGTTAAAAATAATAAAGAGTTAACTACCTTCTCCCACTGTACGCGCAGAGCCCCAGAACGTCTTCTCTCTTGATAGTTTGGATGCTTGAGGACCTGTGGTGACGTCACAGGGTCACATGGTCCACTCAAATGCTTCTATGATTGGACCATGTGACCCTGTGACGTCACCACAGGTCCTCAAGCATCCAAACTATCAAGAGAGAAGACGTTCTGGGGCTCTGCGCGCACAATGGGAGAAGGTAAGTTAACTCTTTATTATTTTTAACCCTTTAAAGCCCGGGGCACATTGCATTCTGTAATTAGAATGCGATTATTTTCCCTTATAACTATGTTATAAAGGAAAATAATTACACATACAGAATACTCATCCCGAAACCAGACTTCAGTGATGAAGTCTGACTTCGGGTCTGGGTACCAAGCATGCGGATTTTTATTACGCGATTCCCGCAACGCACCCGCATCTTATCCGGGCGTCAAACATGACGCCCGTGTGCAAGAGGCCTAAGAGTCTGCTGCATGACTTGGAGCTCAGACTGCTTGGCTGCTTTGCAAGGGGCTGAGGTGAAAGACTGATGAGCATGGGCTGCAGGTGCCAACTCTGAGCTTTATGCAGAGGACTGGGTGGGCGATACTGTGAAGGAACTGGTGCCACTGTCAGCCACCCAATCTACTATCGCCTGTACTTGTTCTGGCCTCACCATTCGTAGAGCCGCATTCGGACCTACCAAATAACACTGCATGTTCTGTCACCTACTCGCATCTGAGGAACGTGTTTCACTTGGACCTGTAGCTGGCGCAGAACGGCAACATCCTCTCCCAGCAACAGGAGCTCCACCAACACCACCACGACCATGTCCACGTCCCTTATTTGATGTTCTCCTCATTATTTGCGTTCACCCACCAAACTAGCAGATGGTTTATCTCTGGTGTCAATTTAACTGCCAAAAGTCAACAATTAAGTTCACTAACAGTAAGGCAGTGCCCGTGTCATAAACAGAATAAATTTCTTTAGGTCACACAACAGTGTAACGGAGCAATTCAATACAATTACTTCACTATCAACAAAAAATAGATTTTTCAAACCAACATAGTAACAGCACATGTTAACGGTTTAATTTGACTGTCAGATATTCAGCATACACCGCAAATGTGCTATCTACCACAAAACCGGAGTTTTTGCAACAAACTATGTTACTTAAAATGCCTGAAATACAGGGTAGGCCTCAGATTTGCTATGTAGCACAAAACCTTTGTTTATTGCAACAAACTACAGAAATGCAGTATGCCACCCCAAAAATTATAAAACAATTTTTTCAGCATTGTATGCAAACGTACAACAGTACGGGTTTATTAACCCAACTACAGAAATGCAGTTTTTCACCGCAAAATTTTCTAACAGTTTTTTCAGCGTTCTATGCAAACGTGCTCTGTGGCACAATGGTACTGGTTTACTCCCCCAAATACAGAAATGCTGTATGTCACCCCAAAAATTATAAAACAGGTTTTTCAGCGTTGTATGAAAACGTGCTCTGTGGTACGACAGTAACATAGTAACATAGTATATAAGACCGAAAAAAGACATTTGTCCATCCAGTTCGGCCTGTTTCCTACAAGTTGATCCAGAGGAAGGCAAAAAACCCCTGTGAGGCAGAAGCCAATTTTCCCCACTTAAGGGGAAACACTTAAGGGGACAGTACGGGTTTATTCCCCTAAGAAATGCACCCCAAAATTATAAAATAGGTAATGTAGGGGGACTTGCCAGAAAAAAGGAATTTTTCCTCCACTGAGCTACCAAAAAATAATTAGACTGATGTCCCTGGCAGGCTGGCACACATCCAGGTCACATGCAGTTCCAAGGACACTGCAGTTGCTAAAATGGCCGCCGACCCCCACCTCAGTAATAGATGGATTAAAAATTATTTCGCAGTATCACTGGTCTCAGGGCTGGGTACAAATATGTAGCATAGCACCCTCAATAATTGCTGTAGTTTGAAGATTTAACACCACCAAGTTCAACAGATTTCTTCCCTAATCTCTCCCTGAGAGCACTAGCAGCAACCTGTCCCTACACTAAAAGCGGGCAAAGTGCCGTACGGCACTACGTGACTTCAGCTTATATAGAGGCTGAGTCACATGCTGCACTTAGGCATGGCCGTGTAGGCTTCTTAGGGCAAAGTAGTGAAATGCTTGTTGATTGGCTGCCCTGCACCCTTTCAAAGACGGGGAAGAAATCGCCGAACAATGAACCCGAACTTTTACGGAAATGTTCGGGTCTGGGTGCGGAAAACCATAAAGTTCGGTACGAACCCGAACTATCCAGTTCGGGTTCGCTCAACTCTAGTGGTAACGAATCACATTTTTCCTAAAATGGCTGCTTCATGTGTGTGGAAATGGAGAGAGGAACTCTGGGAAGGCGGGATCACCCAGACTAGAGATGAGAGAATTTCTCAAAAATTCAATTCGGCCGGTTCGCCGAAATTTTCCGAAAATATTTGTTTCGATCTGAATTTATTCGCAGCGAATTGCGTTAAAAACGACTATTTCCTGGCTGCTGAGAGCCTTTGCATTGGTGTAGAACACTGTGCCTTGCAGTAACACGCATAGGGAGTTTGCTTTGGTAGTGTAATAATACCGCGAGTCAGTATGACATGCAGATGACAGGCTTCGCTATTACAATCACTGCTCACTTCACTTATTTGGGCAGTCACGGGCCAAAACTGACCAAATAACTCAAGTATGAACTCAGCCTTACTGGTTGATGTTAGTGTAAAGAAGAAGAGCTCTCCTTTTACACCTTCAGCAGCTGATTCCACATAGATGTCCACAGAACCGGTTCTATTAAACGCTTATGCAAGTAGAGACCACCCCCCCCCCCCCGACAGAGTGGAGAGGGTTTCAGCAGTAAGTTTGTGTTGACGTCACTGATTCATTTGCCCTTCCTCTGATCCGTCAGAACAATAACCCCCAAAAAATGGATCCTGTCTGTGGAGCTTATGCCTTCCCTCGGTCAGTATTTGGTCAATAATTCATCAGTATTGAGAATGCCAAAAAATGCATGGTCATACTCCATTATGCTATGAGTGTTCTGATAATAGCTTATCACTGGCCCTGCTATTTTTAGAAATTCTATAGCAATGAATGGAGATAATGCTGTGCATGCACACTGTTATGGGGAACGTGTGGGTGACACACTGTCATAGGGGACCTGTGGATGTCACACTGTTATCAGAGACCTGTGGATGTCACACTGTTATAGGGGACCTGTGGATGTCACACTGTTATGGTGGACCTGTGGATGTCACAATATTATGGGGGATCTGTGGAGGACACTGTTATGGGGGACGTGTGGATGACACACTGTTATATGGAATCTGTGGATGTCACACTGTGATGGGGAACGTGTGGATTACACACTGTTAAAGGGGGATCTGTGGATGATACACTGTTATGAGGATCTGTGGAGGACACTGTTAAGGGGTATCTGGCTGTGATACAGCCACAATGTGTGACATAGCTTTACAGATTCCCTTATTAGCAGTCCTGGTCTGCTCCCCCCAAGTACTGAAAAAAAACACTGCTAATTTTGACTCAGGTTTAGAGTTGAGTGAACACCTGGATGTTCGGGTTCGAGAAGTTCGGCCGAACTTCACAAAAATGTTCGGGTTCCAAACTCGACCCGAACTTTAACCCAAACCCCACTGAAGTCAGAGGGGACCCAAACTTTTCGGCACTAAAAAGGCCGTAAAATTGCCCAGGAAAGGGCTAGAGGGCAGCAAAAGGCAGCTAAATGTAGGTAAATCCCCTGCAAACAAATGTGGATAGGGAAATTAATTAAAATAAAATAAATTAAAATTAACCAATATCAATTGGCAAATTGGAGGAGGAGGAGGAGGTGGAATAGGAGGTTGGGGTGGCGTCAGGTGGGAATGCTATGGGAGTTGAAGTTCTCATCACAGCCAAAAAGGATTCATGTCTGCCTGCAGTGCCACAGGCCTCATTCGCAGACTCAGGGCCATGGCACCCGCAAAGAGGAGAGCTGTCCCGTAACAGTAACACAGGCCTCAGATCTACCTGCAATGGAACAGGTCATTATCATTTATGTAGCCCCTGACACCCAGACAGAGGAGAGGTCATTTGACAGTAAAAATAGTTTAATGTCTCCCACCAAGATAGCAAGCAAGTACGTGAAATTTAGGCCTCTGACAACCCCACAATGGGGCGGTCATTAGACAGCAAAAATAGTTAAATGTCTGCCACCAAGACAGCAAGCAATTAAACTAAATTTAGCCCCCTGACAACCAGACAATGGGGCGGTCATTAGACAGTAAAAAGAGGTCAATGTCTGCCACCAAGACAGCAAGAAATTAAACGGAATTTAGGCCAATGACACCCAGACAATGGGGCGGTCATTAGACAGTAAAAAGAATTAAATGTCTGCCACCAAGACAGCAAGCAAGTACGTGAAATTTAGGCCCCTGACACTCACACAATGGGGCGGTCATTAGACAGCAAAAAAAATTAAATGTCTGCCACCAAGACAGCAAGCAATTAAACTGAATTTAGGCCCCTGACACCCAGACAATGGGGCGGTCATTAGACAGTAAAAAGAGTTAAATGTCTGCCACCAAGACAGCAAGAAATTAAACGGAATTTAGGCCAATGACACCCAGACAATGGGGCGGTCATTAGACAGTAAAAAGAGTTAAATGTCTGCCACCAAGACAGTTGTGAAAGTATGTGAAAGTTAGGCCCCGACACCCAAACAGAGGAGAAAGGTCCCATAGCAGCAAAAGAGGCATCATCTCACCCACCAATGGACAAGGCCACTTTTAGTTATTTAGGCCCCAGGACCCAGACAGAGGAGAGAGGTCCCATAGCAGAGAATCAAGCTTCATGTCACCCACCAACTGAGAAGGCCACTTTTAGTTATTTAGGCCCCAGCACCCAGACAGAGGAGAGAGGTCCCTTAGCAGAGAATAAGGCTTCATGTCACCCACCAATGGAGAAGGCCACTTTTAGTTAAACGCTTGTTGATTGGCTGCCCTGCAGCCTTTTAAAGACCGAGAAGAAATCGCTGAACAATGAACCCGGACCCGAACTTTTACGGAAATGTTCGGGTTCGGGTGCGGAAAACCATAAAGTTCGGTAACAAGACAGCAAGCAAGTAGGTGAAATTTAGTCCCTTGACACCCACACAATGGTAGACGGTCTTTAGACAGCAAAAAGAGTTAAATGTCTGCCACCAAGACATCAAGCAATAAAACGAAATTTAAGCCACTGACACCCAGACAATGGGGAGGTCATTTTCCAGTAAAAAGAGTTAAAAGTCTGCCACCAATACAGCAAGCAATTACGTGAAAGTTAGGCCCCTGACACCCAGACAGAGAAGAAAGGTCCCAAAGCGGAAAAAGAGGCATCATGTTACCCACCACAGGAACGGGCCACTTTCAGATATGTAGGCCCCAGCACCCAGACAGAGGAGAGAGGTCCCATAGCAGCAAAAGAGGCATCATGTCACCCACCAATGGAGAAGGCCACTTTTAGTTTAGGCCCCAGCACCCAGACAGAGTAGAAAGGTCCCATAGCAGCAAAAGAGGCATCATGTCACCCACCAATGGAGAAGGCTACTTTTAGTTATTTAGGCCCCAGCACCCAGACAGAGGAGAGAGGTCCCATAGCAGCAAAAGAGGCATCATGTCACCCACCAACGGAGAAGGCCACTTTTTTGTTATTTAGGCCCCAGCACCCAGACAGAGGAGAGAGGTCCCATAGCAGCAAAAGAGGCATCATGTCACCCACCAATGGAGAAGGCCACTTTTTTGTTATTTAGGCCCCAGCACCAAGACAGAGGAGAGAGGTTCCATAGCAGAGAATCAGGCTTCATGTCACCCACCAATGGAGAAGGCCACTTTCAGATATTTAGGCCCATAGCACCCAGAAAGAGGAGAGATTCAACTTTGGGTTGCCCCGCAAAATAATGGTAAAATTAAAAAAAGAGAATTCAATAAAGAAGTGCCCTGGAGTAAAAGAATATATGGTTAAGGGGAGGTAGTTATAAATGTGTATTCTCCACAAGGGATGGATAGGTCCTGTGGTATCCATGCCTGGTTCATTTTTATAATTGTCAGCTTGTCCACGTTGGCTGTGGACAGGCGGCTGCGTTTGTCAGTAATGGCGCTAACTGCCGTGCTGAATACAGTTCAGACGAAACGCTGGCCGCCGGGCAGGCCAGCACCTCCAAGGCATAAAAGGCTAGCTCTGGCCATGTGGACAATTTGGAGACCCAGAATTTAAATGGGGCTGAACCATCAGTCAGTACGTGGAGGGGTGTGCACACGTAGTGTTCCACCATGTTAGTTAAATGCTGCCTCCTGCTAACAGGTTCCGTATCAGGTGGTGGTGCAGTTAGCTGTGGTGTGGTGACAAAACTTTTCCACATCTCTGCCATGATAATCCTGCCCTCAGAGAAGCTGATCGTGACATTGCTGCGTTGGCTCCTCCTCTGCCTTCGCCTTGGGCTTCAACTTGTTCCCCTGTGACATTTGGGAATGCTCTCAGTAGTGCGTCCACCAATATGCTCTTGTACTCGCGCATCTTCCTATCACGCTCCAGTGCAGGAAGTAAGGTGGGAAGGTGGTACATTGTCTTTGTACCGGGGATCCAGCAGGGTGGCAACCCAGTAGTCTGCACACGTTAAAATGTGGGCAACTCTGCTGTTGTTGTGCAGGCACTGCAGCATTTAGTCGCTCATGTGTGACAGGCTGCCCAGAGGTAAGGACAAGCTATCCTCTGTGGGAGGCGTATCATCATCGTCCTCCGTTTCCCCCATCCATGCACTAGTGATGGACCCGAGCTGCGTTGGGTGCCACCCCGCTGTGAACATGCTTCATCCTCATCCTCCTGCACCTCATCCTCCTCGTCCTCCAGAAGTGGGCCCTGGCTGGCCACATTTGTACCTGGCCTCTGCTGTTGCAAAAAACCTCCATCTGGCCTGAAAGTGCTAAAAATGACCCCTCATCCTCCTCCTCCTCCTGGGCCACATCCTCTTCCATCATCGCCCTAAGTGTTTTCTCAAGGAGACATAGAAGTGGCATTGTAACGCTGAAAACGGTTTCATCGCCACTAGCCATGTTGGTGGAGTACTCGAAACAGCGTAACAGTGCACACAGGTCTCGCATGGAGGCCCAGTCATTGGTGGTGAAGTGGTGCTGTTCCGCAGTGCGACTCACCAATGCATGCTACAGCTGAAACTCCACTATGGCCTGCTGTTGCTCGCACAGTCTCTCCAGCATGTGCAAGGTGTAGTTCCACCTGGTGGGCACGTCGCATATGAGCCGGTGAGCGGGAAGGCCGAATTTACGCTGTAGCGCAGACAGGCGAGCAGCGGCAGGATATGAATGCCAGAAGCGCGCACAGATGGCCTGCACTTTATGCAGCAGCTCTGACATGTCGGGGTAGCTGTGAATGAACTTCTGCACCACCAAATTCAGCACATGGGCCAGGCAAGGGATGTGCATCAAACTGGCTAGTCCCAGAGCTGCGACGAGATTTTGCCCATTATGGCACACCACCAGGCTGGGCTTGAGGCTCACCAGCAGCAACCACTCGTCGGTCTGTTGTTGTATACCCCGCAACAACCCCTGCGCGGTGTGGGGCTTGTCCCCCAAACATATGAGTTTCAGAATGGCCTGCTGACGTTTACCCCAGGCTGTGCTGAAGTTGGTGGTGAAGGTGTGTGGCGGACTTGATGAGCAGGTGGAAGAAGAGGAGGAGGAAGCCGAGTAGGAGGAGGAGGCAACAGGAGGCAAAGAATGATGCCCTGCGATCCTTGGCGGCAGAAGGACGTGCGCCAAAGAACTCTCCGCCTGGGGCCCAGCCACTACTACATATACCCAGTGTGCAGTTATGGAGATATAGCGTCCCTCGCCGTGCTTACTGGACCTTACCACAGATGGCGTTGCGCAGTGCATACTTGATTTTATCGGATACTTGGTTGTGCAGGGAAGGCACGGCTCTCTTGGAGAAGTAGTGGCGGCTGGGAACAACGTACTGAGGTACAGCCACCAGCTGTTTGAAGTTGTCCTTGTCCACCAGCCTGAATGACAGCATTTCAAAGGCTAGAGGTTTAGAAATGCTGGCATTCAGGCCCAGGGCTCGAGGGTGGCTAAGTGGGAATTTACGCTTTCTCTCCAAGGTTTGTGAGATGGAGAACTGAACGCTGCCGTCTAACATGGTGGAGATGCTTGGTGACGGAGGTGTTGGTGTTGGTGGCACATACTCTGTTTGCTGGGAGGTAAGTGTCAACGTTCCTCCCGAGGCGGAGGAAGAGTTCGAGGCAGGAGCAGAATATGGATCAGGAGAAGCATTAACGAGTTCATTGTTTTTAAGGTGTTTACTCCACTGTAGTTCATGCTTTGCATGTAGATGCCTGGTCATGCAGGTTGTGCTAAGGTTCAGAACATTAATGCCTCGCTTCAGGCTCTGATAGTACAGCGTACAAACCACTCAGGTCTTGTCGTCAGCACATTGTTTGAAGAAGTGCCATGCCAGGGAACTCCTTGAAGCTGCCTTTGGGGTGCTCGGTCCCTGGTGGCGGTGGCCAGTAGCAGGCGAACTCTCTTGGCGGCGGCTGTTCTGCTTTTGCCCCCTGCTCCCTCTTTTGCTTCGCTTTTGGCTCAGTCTCACCACTGCCTCTTCCTCTGAACTCTGAAAGTCAGTGGCACGACCTTCATTCCATGTAGGGTCTAGGACCTCATCATCCCCTGCATCGTCTTTCACCCAGTCTTTCTTCCTGACCTCCTGTTCAGTCTGCACACTGCAAAAAGCAGCAGCTGTTGGCAATTGTGTTTCGTTATCATCAGAGACGTGCGGACTCTGATGAGGTGGTATTCCCATATCCTCATCATCAGGAAACATAAGTGGTTGTGCCTCAGAGAATTCTATGTCTTCCACCGCTGGGGAAGGTCTAGGTGGATTCCCTTGGGATACCCTGCCAGCAGAGTCTTCAAACAGCATAAGAGACTGTTGCATGACTTGAGGCTCAGACAGTTGTGATGTGACAGACTGATGGGCTTGGTTTTCAGGCGCCACCTGTGCGCTTTCTACAGAAGACTGGGTGGGAGATAATGTTGTGAACATGCTGGATCCACTGTTGGCCACCCAATTGACTAGCGCCTGTACTTGCTCAGGCCTTACCATCCTTAGAAAGGCATTGGGTCCCACCATATAACAGT
Source organism: Bufotes viridis (assembly GCA_033119425.1). Lineage (NCBI taxonomy): Eukaryota > Metazoa > Chordata > Amphibia > Anura > Bufonidae > Bufotes > Bufotes viridis. Next base: position 207,142,720 of record CM065590.1, on the reverse strand, counting down.
GTAAATTCTGGAGGGTACTGGGACCTGAGGTAGTTGGTTCACTAGTTTGTGTGGCTGTGGCAGAACGGCAACGTCCTCTCCCAGCTGGGACACCAGATTTAGGGGATTGCTATTTTTGCTAATGAATTTCACCCCAGAAAAAAATCTATCCTTTGCCGGACACTTTTACACTTGGCCAGCCACAGCTGGAACACCAGATTTACGGTATTGCTATTTTGGCAATTGACTTTCACCCCAGAAAAAAATCTGTCCTTTGCCGGACACTATTAAACTTGGCCAGCCACAGCTGGAACACCAGATTTATGGTATTACTATTTTGGCAATTGACTTTCACCCCAGAAAAAAATCTATCCTTTGCCGGACACTATTAAACTTGGCCAGCCACAGCTGGAACACCAGATTTACGGTATTGCTATTTTGGCAATTGAATTTCACCCTAGAAAAAAATCTATCCTTTGCCGGACACTATGAAACTTGGCCAGCCACAGCTGGAACACCAGATTTAGGGGATTGCTATTTTGGCAATTGAATTTCACCCCAGAACAAAATCTATCCTTTGCCGGACACTATTAAACTTGGCCAACCACAACTGGAACACCAAATTTACGGTATTGCTATTTTGGCAATTGGATTTCACCCCAGAAAAAAATCTATCCTTTGCCGGACACTATTAAACTTGGCCAGCACCAGCTGAAACCACTGATTTACGGTATTGCCATTCTGGCAATTGATTTTCACCCCAGAAAAAAATATATCCTTTGCCAGACACTAATAAACTTGGCCAGCCACAGCTAAAAACACAGGTTTACAGTACAGTATTACACACTGTGCTCTCCGCATCCACATTTGCGCAGCACGCCGCTGATCTTCCTGCTGGTGGCTCCGCAATAATATAGAGCATGTCCTTTTCTTGCCCGCAATTGCGGACAAGTATAGGCATCTCTATAAGGCTGGTGGCAAGGTGTGTTGCGGATCCGCAACTTGCACAGTACTTGCACTGAACAGTTTGTACACGTCAATTCACCATACAAAGGGACTCACAGCAGTAGAGTGGATTCTGGGCTTCTCTTCTTACACAGCACAGGAGAAAAATGTTTTCTTGCGACTTTACAAACAACATTCTATTTTATGGCGACGTTTCAGATGATATTTCTTGCATATGGTGTGGTGGCATTCTATCCTTATTAGAGTTTTCGACCTTTCTTAATTCAGTGTGGGAGGAGTTGCAGTTCACCATACACTGGAATAGTGAGAGGATTAATTTCCTTGATACCTGGGTCATCAAAGGGGGAGAAGGACATTTACAAACAGATCTTTATGTTAAAGAAACTGATCGTAACAGTTTGTTGCATTTTACAAGCAGTCATCCCCCTGCGACAAAAAAATCTTTACCTTATTCCCAATATCAATGAATAGACAGAATAGTTTCAAAGGCTGAAAATTAGAACACATGAAATAGAGAGATGACTAACACATTTCGGACAAGAGGATATCCAGAATCCCTACTGCAAAAACAACAAGATAAACTGGTTAATACAACATCTAAAATAATTACACCCAAAAAACCACGTATCCCTTTTATGGTGAAGTTTCATCAGTGGATAAATAAATTTAGGAACATTATCAATAAACATTGGGAAATTATGAAACAAGCATATCCATCTATATCTGAGTTTCAAAGTTTGCCCATGATGTTTTATAAACGGTCAAAAAATATTAGGGATACTATAATTAAGGCGGACATAGGCAGCGAAAAGATCCCAGAATGACATTATCCACACCCAAAAAGGGTACCTTCTCCTGTTTGCAATGTATCTACTGCTCTAGTGTTATTAAAGGCGAATATTTTACTCACCCATACAGCACCGCCTATCCTAACACGGAGTACCGGTTGATCTATTCTTCAGCCCTAGAAATACGTCAGCCATCTTACAGTCAGACATTTTCCAGCGTTCACAGTGCAGTGAACGACGTGTGAAGGCGATATGGACAGCAAGTGGGAAAATGATTGGGGGAAAAAAAAGACAGAATAAACAATTTATAAGTGCAGTGAAAGGATAGGGAGGAATCATTTCATACCATCTTAGTGCAGGGAGAGATGTCTGAAGGTGACAGGAAAAGAGACAGTGACAGGAAAAACCTCATGTCCCAGTGACATAGTGGTGATATTGCAGCAGCATGAGGCAACCACAAAGTTTAGAAGTGGCAGCAGCATGAGGAGACCATAAAATGGCCCAGTGACATAGTGGTGATGTGGCAGCAGCATGAGGAGACCTCAGAGTGGTGAAGTGGCAGCAACATGAGGAGATCCCAAAGTGGCCCAGTGACAAAGTGGTGAAGGAGACCACAGAGTGGTGAAGTGGAAGCAGCATGAGGAGACCACAGAGTGGTGATGTGGCATCAGCATGAGGAGATCACAGAGTGGCCCAGTGACATAGTGGTGAGGTGGCAGCAGCAGTAGGAGACCACAGAGTGGTGATTTGGCAGCAGCATGAGGAGACCACAGAGTGGTGAAGTGGCAGAAGCATGAGGAGACCACAGAGTGGTGATTTGGCAGCAGCATGAGGATACCACAGAGTGGTGAAGTGGCAGAAGCATGAGGAGAGCACAGAGTGGCCCAGTGACATAGTAGGGATGTGGACGCAGCATGAGGAGACCATAGAATGGCCCAGTTACATAGTGGTGAGGTTGCAGCAGCATGAGGAGACCACATTGTGGCCAAGTGACAAAGTGGTGATGTGACAGCAGCATGAGGAGGCCACAGAGTGGTGAAGTGGGAGAAAAATGAGGTGACCACATAGTGGCCCAGTGACATAGTGGTGAGGTGGCATCAGCATGAGGAAACCACAGAGTGGTGATATGGCAGCTGCATGAGGAGACCACATAGTGGCCCAGAGACAGAGTGTTGAGGTGGCAGCAGCATGAGGAGACCACAGAGTAGTGATGTGAAAGCAGCATGAGAAGACCACAAAGTTGTGAAGTGTCAGCAGCATGACGAGACCATTGAGTGGCACCGTCATATAGTGGTGATGTGGCAGCAGCATGAGGAGACCACAGAGTGGCCCAGTGACATAGTGGTGATGTGGCAGCAGCATGAGGAGACCTCAGAGTGGTGAAGTGGCAGCAGCATGAGGAGATCACAGAGTGGCCCAGTGACAAAGTGGGGAGGTGGCAGCAGCAGTAGGAGTCCACAGAGTGGTGAAGTGGAAGCAGCATGAGGAGACCACAGAGTGGTGATGTGGCATCAGCATGAGGAGATCACAGAGTGGCCCAGTGACATAGTGGTGAGGTGGCAGCAGCAGTAGGAGACCACAGAGAGGTGATTTGGCAGCAGCATGAGGAGACCACAGAGTGGTGAAGTGGCAGAAGCATGAGGAGACCACAGAGTGGTGATTTGGCAGCAGCATGAGGATACCACAGAGTGGCCCAGTGACATAGTGGGGATGTGGAAGCAGCATGAGGAGACCATAGAATGGCCCAGTGACATAGTGGTGAGGTTGCAGCAGCATGAGGAGACCAAATTGTGGCCAAGTGACAAAGTGGTGATGTGACAGCAGCATGAGGAGGCCACAGAGTGGTGAAGTGGGAGAAAAATTAGGTGACCACAGAGTGGCCCAGAGACATAGTGTTGAGGTGGCAGCAGCATGAGGAGACCACAGAGTAGTGATGTGAAAGCAGCATGAGAAGACCACAAAGTTGTGAAGTGTCAGCAGCATGAGGAGACCATTGAGTGGCACCGTCATATAGTGGTGATGTGGCAGCAGCATGAGGAGACCACAGAGTGGCCCAGTGACATAGTGGTGATGTGGCAGCTGCATGAGGAGATCACAGAGTGGGCCAGTGACATATTAGGGAGGTGGCAGAAGAATGAGGAGATCACATAGTAGCCCAGACATAGTGTTGAGGTGGCAGCAGCATGAGAAGACCACAGAGTAGTGATGTGTCAGCAGCATCAGGAGACCACAGAGTGGGGATGTGGCAGCAGCATGAGGAGACCACAAAGAGGCTCAGTGACATACAGTAGTGGTGATGTGGCAGCAGCATGAGGAGACCACATAGATACCTCATTCGGTTCTGACTGCCTGCTACCGCTGCCTCCAGGAACCCCTACAACGCGACTTTCCAGGCCGGTAGGCTTCTGCGAAGCAGGTGGTGTACCCTGGGCACGTTTGGCTCACGACCACCCACTGCTGCCACCCTGCTGGCTCAGCCCCTTCCTCACGCACAAGCTGCCACCCTCTTCTCCTGATGATGAAGCTCCTTTTACACCCAGCTCCCAAGTGCGATCGGATACATCATCATCATCCGCTACTGTCTGCACGTCACTGACGCCGTGTTTGGTGGATCGGCGGGGAAACTCCGAACCAAGGAGAGCAGGAGAGTGGTAATGTACACCGTCCTTTCTTTACATTCTGCAGTTGGGGACTAAGATGCATACGGATTAGCTAACAGCTACGGCGATAGTATTAGTAAGACCTTTGTAGTGAAGGTACCTTCTTTACAAGAGGATCATTCCATAACAATCACGGATAGCTCCATCAGTCAGCTTATTTCCTATTGTGCCTCGATTTCTACATGTTTGCAGCTCATATGTTTGCAGCCTAAATTTCTTGCATTATTTGTTGGGACTTTATCACGGTTTTGTTTATTCATACAGGAACGGCCAATTGCAGCCTGATCATATTCGTCGCAATATATTTACATTTGCTTCTGCTGGTATGGTTGAGGCCACTTAGCCTCCAATTATTACTTATTGGTCATGCTATATGGTTTTTAGATGTTTACATTTTATGGGCAATAAATATTTTTTAGCTTTGAACTGTTTTTGCGGTCCATATTACCCAAATAATTGAGTGCCCCCTTATATTCCTATTTTTATTTATCATTTTTGGTCCTGGGCGATACCAGTTGCGTGCACCTTTGCATTGCGGGGTATCGGGTGAGCCACTTACTTTTTCCTATATTTTTTTTTTCCAATGTTCCTATTGGAAAATTCCTATTGGGACTCTACATCCCACCAATCAGCTGTTCCATGCTGCCTCTTGTGAATGAGAGCTAAGCAGTGGGGGGGCTGGTTGTTGTCCCAAACCAATCTGATATTGATGACCTATCCTGAGGATTGTAATAGAAGAGTCCCGGCAGGTGCTTTATATTTCAATAAGGTGTATTCTTTACTTCAGCAAATAATCAAAGATTACAAGACATGGTTTGGCCCATCGAGCCTTCCTCAACGGATGTACATATGACCAACTGACATTATTTTATACAGAAAGTTATCAAGTCACGTGCAAGGGGCATCATACAGTAATCCCCACCAATGAAACAAAAGTGAAGCAAAGTGGCAGAAAATGAAAACAAAACACAATGTGAAATGGTCTCCAAGAGGCACAAACCCTGGCAGCCTGCATAATGTACGGCGTATTTGTACACATACATTGACTTGGTGAGGCGCTGGTCAAGTAAAATCAATAACCAGTAAGAGACTTATTTTTCCTTAACACCACATGTATTCTTCTCCTTAAAAATATGTAATGATATTTTTTATTACCATGACACTGTAGAGAATTCCTGGGCAAATGCTGCTATTTTGTAAGGCACAATTAAATTGTCCAATCCAATAATTTTGTTCAAATCAGTTTACTGAAAAGTAGCTCTCCATACCCTTCTTGTCAGTTCACTGACAACAATCTAGATTGGGTTATAATTGGTCAGAGTAGGCTACAATTTGCCCACAAATTCATTATTCTTAATATGGAATTAGTAAAAACATGGAGTGGAGAGTAATATATGCGATCAGAGAGGGAGGTAGGGATAGGTGAAGGTGAGATTTGTTCAATTTTAGTACCACAATAAAGCTCAGTCCTCGTAACAGGGAGCCACTAATCATATATATGGCCACCAATTATATATATGGCATTAACCCGAGAAGTATAATGGTTTACACAGATTTACTGACAGTTCTTGAGCTATCATGGAACACAATGTGGGCATACTACAGTACACAAATTAGCTTGTTTATAAGGAAAGAGGGAGAACTTTGTATCTGCCTTTCCTATTAATAAGAGGACCGATAATTGCTCTTGCTGTGTTTTGTAGTTTCAAATTATTGATTAAAAGACTTGTTCAGAATGGAGTTACAAAAACTATTAACCTAATGTTAACAAACCTCAGTAAAATAAATACTGCTTACTAAATAAACGCTCAAAAATCTATATAGAGCATTTACTGCTTCAAATTGAGAACACTGTATAAATTAAACCCAGATGAATAAACAGAATATATCTATTTTCATTATAGTGTTACTTAAGATTTACAATGGTAAACTTACATGTACCTTAAATCATTGAATGTGGAAAGAAGAAAATAAGGTTAGGCTTCAGTACCTTAGCTTTAATAGTAGTGATGAGCGGCAGGTGCCATATTCGATTTCGACGAAATTCGCGAATATTCGAATGAATATTCGTTTCGTATTCGTCGAAATCGAATATTCGTCATTTTTTCTAGTTATCGCGATTAAAATGCGATTTAAATAATCGCATATTGCGATTTGTACTTAAGGCTACTTTCCTATTGGTTTCGTATCTAGAATTAGCGAGGATGACGAATATGACGATGTATCGTCATATTCTCAAAACGAAGATAACGAGTATTCTACATCTCGCTTTAGCAACCTATTCGTCAACCTCGCTAATTCTAGCAATCAAATAGGAAGGTTGACTATAGAGACAGCTGTAGTTAAATTCGCTATGCGATTTTTTTTTTTAATACAATAATTATATTACTTGGATATGATAATATTATTATAAGTATTCTATTTATTAAAAAAAAAAATCGCATAGCGAATTTAACACAGTTGTCTGGTAAGTCAACCTTCCTATTTGATTGCTAGAATTAGCGAGGTTGACGAATAGGTTGCTAAAACGAAGATGTAGAATACTTGCTATCTTCGCTTTTGAGGAATATGACGAATACATTCGTCATATTCGCCATCCTCGCTAATTCTACCAAGCCAACCATAACTTGTGTAGTCATGGAGCGTCCCCATCACCATGGGAACGCCTCCATATACTAAAATGTACTGTCGGATTTGAGGAATTACGTTGAAATCGCAATGCGATTAATTCAAGTTATATTAATCGCATTGCGATTTCAACTTAGAGCTGGGTTTATAATGGGTCAGCTTGCTAGAATTAACGAGTTAACGAATATGGAATATAGCAGCAGTGCTAAGTTGAAATCGCAATGCGATTAATTTAACTTAAAGTATTCGCATTGCGATTTCAACTTAGAGCTGGGTTTATAATGGGTCAGCTTGCTAGAATTAACGGTTAACGAATATGGAATATAGCAGCAGTGCTAAGTTGAAATCGCAATGCGATTAATTTAACTTAAAGTATTCGCATTATGATTTCAACTTAGCACTGCTAGTGCATAGCTATATATTCCATATTCGTTAATTCTAGCCTATGTAAGATAGCAGTGCTAGTTGTAATCGCAATGCGATTAATATAACTTGAATTAATCGCATTGCGATTTCAACGTAATTCCTCAAATCCGACAGTACATTTTAGTATATAGAGATTTTCCCATGGAAGGGACGCCCATGAGCACGGAAGTCGGCAGAAGCGGCAACGGGCACTGACTGGAGCAGCCAGGAAGCCAGGAATCCTCATGACAGGTAAGAACTACTTTTGGGAAGTGGGAAAGAAAAAAATATAACTAAAAAAAAAAAAAAAAAAAAACGAATATTCGAAATAGCGAATTTATAGCGCTATATTCGAAATATTCGCGAATTAGCGAAGTGCCGATATTCGCTAAAAAAATTCGCTTTTCGAATATTCGCGCTCAACACTATTTAATAGAAACAGCCATGAAGGAATAATATTTTACAGCAATTTTGTTAAATATAATCACAAGTATTTTCCTTTGTTTCGCTCTGATAGTTTCCTATTTCTATTTGTAGTTTTGAACATCAGTAAAGCAAGCCAAACAGTACAAGTAAAATGAACCTTTTCTTTTTTTCTCTTGAAAATAGTGAAATTAAGTGAAGCTAGATTAGGTACAGTAAAATTAATGTCAGATACACTGGTTCGAAATCTGCAAGGCTAAAACTGTGCACGTAAAAGTCCAATTATTTTTACAGCAGTGGGAAAATGAGAACAGTGAAACATAATTGTGCGTTCTACAATCTTAGTAAATGGCTAAGTATTGAAATTCACAATAATATCAGAAAGAATAAAAAAAGTAACATTCAGGTAGTTTCTTGGCATCAGGAAAAAATTAAATGCCTTTTAATACTGTCCAGATACAAATGTGGGCATATGAAGGGCATATATCAGTAGATTTGTATTTATGAAACTCGCTGACCTGTTACATGTGCGCTTGGCAGCTGAAGTAATCTGTGTTGGTTCGATGTTCATATGTGTCTGTATTGCTGAAAAAAAAAATGTTTTAACCCTTTCAGGACCGGGCCATTTTTCCTTTTGCGTTTTCGTTTTTCACGTCCCGCCCTCCCATAGTCCAAACTTTTTTTATTTTTCCATTCAAATAGCCTTATGAGGACTTATTTTTTAAGGAACAAGTTGTACTTTATAATGGTGCCATTTACGGTTGCATAACATGTAGTGGGAAGCGGAAAAAAAATTCCAAATGAGATAGAATTGGGAAAAAACACAATTCTGATAAAGGTTTTTATTTATTTTTTATTACACTGTACACTATGCGGTAAAAATGACCTGTTATCTTAATTCTCCAGGTCAGTACAGTTCCAACGATACCATACTTGTATAATTTTTCTTGCGTTTTATTACTGAAAAAAAATTAAAACCTAAAAATACATTTTATAACCATATTCTGATCCCTATAACTTTTTTGTAGTTATGTGTACGGGGCTGTATGAGGGAAAAAAAATTTGCAGGACGACCTGTTATTTTCAGTGATATCAATTTGAAGTGTGTGTGACTTTTTGATCACTTTTTATAAAAAAATTATTGGGTAGTTAAAGTGACAAAAAATGGCAAATTGGCTGTTTTAAATACTTCCCGTTACGCCATTTGCCGTAAGCCCTTAATATTGTTATATTTTAATAGTTATAATTTAATAGTATGGGCATTTTCGCACGAGGCGATTCCCATGATGTTTATTTTTTTCATTGGTTAGGTATTTTTATTTTAAGGAAAGGGGGGTGATTTAAACTTTTATGTTTTGTTTTTTTATATTTGTAAAAACTTTTTTTTTAACTTTTTTTTTACTGGTATATTCCTGAAAAAGTATTTCAGCGAAGTAACACATTCCCCGATCTCAGCCGGGGAAGGCTGTTACCAGACCGGAAGCGTGCAGCTTCCGTTTCTGGACTGATCAGATGCCGTGGTCAAAGTGCAGATGGCATGGCAGTTGCAGAGAGAGTTGCTCCTAGAAGCTCATTTGCATATATTGAAACTTCATTTTTCACAGCAATGCAGGCACATATGAACATGGGGCCAACACAGAGCCGTCAGCTGCCAAGTGCAAATGTAACAGATCAGCCATAGGTACAAATCTGCTTTTCTTCGAGTTATTTATTTTAATGTCTTTGAATAAGGCTACAGTCCTTGATTTCTATTTACATGTGATCGCAGGGATGTGCCACTTTAAGTGAAAGTAACCAACATTTTAGGGTTTATTAATTCTGCATTTCAAATGCTGGTTATATAAGGGACTGAAATGGAGATGAGCATATCACTCAGAATTCAATTTGGGTTGGAGATGGCCAAATCAGTCAGCAGATTTAATCCAGGTCCGAATCAACTGTGCTCTAATTGAAGGAGCTTTAAATTGCTTGAAAATGTATCTATGACACTTTGAGGTCTCATAATAGTGATATTTTTTCTCTGTTGTTTGTTATGGGTGGGGGGTTACTTTTTCCTTTCCTTTCTCTTTCTTCCTTGCTAGATATTTTATTACAAAATAGGATCATGTGTTGATACTGTATACTTAGCCTTCATGGATTAGACTTGCAGGATCCATAAGTAGAGATGGCCCGAACTATCCGTCGGCGAACAGTTCCCGGCGAACATAGCTTGTTCGCGTTCGCCTCTGCCGGGCGAACATATGCGATGTTCGGTCCGCCCCCTATACATCATCATTGAGCAAACTTTGACCCTGTACCTCACAGTCAGCAGACACATTCCAGCCAATCAGCAGCATACCCTCCCTCCCAGACCCTCCCACCTCCTGCACAGCATCCATTTTAGATTCATTCTGAAGCTGCAGTCTTAGTGAGAGGAAGGAGAGTGTAGTTGCTGCTGATTTAATTGGGAAATTGATAGCTAGGCTAGTGAATTCAGTGTCCACTCCAGTCCTGAAAGACTCATCTGATCTCTGCTGTAAGGACAGCGTCCTGACAGCACCCCAAAAAGCCCTTTTTAGGGCTGCAACATTAGTCTGCTTTTTTTTCCTTTATATACATATTGCAGTTGCCTGGCCTGCCTGTGTGTGAGGAGCTGCAGGCCCACAGACTGTAGTGTGCCCACTGCCAGTGCCCACCCCTGTCATTCCGTGTGGTACAGGACTTTGCATCAAAAAAGGCATTTAATTTTTACACTTTAATCTAAGGTTAGTTGCCTGCCAGTGTGTGTCAGGCTGACTTCCACTGACTGTAGTGTGCCCACTGCCAGTGTCCACCACTCATACCGGCTGGCACAGGACTTTGCATAAAAAAGGCATTTAATTTTTACACTTTAGTGTAATTTCAGCTGCTTGCCTGCTGCTAGTGTGTGTCAGGCCGACTTCAACTGACTGTAGTGTGCCCACTGCCAGTGCCCACCCCTGTCATCCCGTGTGGCATAGGACTTTGCTTAAAAAAAGGCACTTAATTTTTACACTTTAATCTAAGGTTAGTTGCCTGCCAGTGTGTGTCAGGCTGACTTCCACTGACTGTAGTGTGCCCACTGCCAGTGTCCACCACTCATACCGGCTGGCACAGGACTTTGCATAAAAAAGGCATTTAATTTTTACACTTTAGTGTAATTTCAGCTGCTTGCCTGCTGCTGGTGTGTGTCAGGCCGACTTCAACTGACTGTAGTGTGCCCACTGCCAGTGCCCACCCCTGTCATCCCGTGTGGCATAGGACTTTGCTTAAAAAAAGGCACTTAATTTTTACACTTTAATCTAAGGTTAGTTGCCTGCCAGTGTGTGTCAGGCTGACTTCCACTGACTGTAGTGTGCCCACTGCCAGTGTCCACCACTCATACCGGCTGGCACAGGACTTTGCATAAAAAGGCATTTAATTTTTACACTTTAGTGTAATTTCAGCTGCTTGCCTGCTGCTAGTGTGTGTCAGGCCGACTTCCACTGACTGTAGTGTGCCCACTGCCAGTGTCCACCACTCATACCGGCTGGCACAGGACTTTGCATAAAAAAGGCATTTAATTTTTACACTTTAGTGTAATTTCAGCTGCTCACCTGCTGCTAGTGTGTGTCAGGCCGACTTCAACTGACTGTAGTGTGCCCACTGCCAGTGCCCACCCCTGTCATCCCGTGTGGCACAGGACTTTGCTTAAAAAAAGGCACTTAATTTTTACACTTTAATCTAAGGTTAGTTGCCTGCCAGTGTGTGTCAGGCTGACTTCCACTGACTGTAGTGTGCCCACTGCCAGTGTCCACCACTCATACCGGCTGGCACAGGACTTTGCATAAAAGGCATTTAATTTTTACACTTTAGTGTAATTTCAGCTGCTTGCCTGCTGCTAGTGTGTGTCAGGCCGACTTCAACTGACTGTAGTGTGCCCACTGCCAGTGCCCACCCCTGTCATCCCGTGTGGCACAGGACTTTGCTTAAAAAAAGGCACTTAATTTTTACACTTTAATCTAAGGTTAGTTGCCTGCCAGTGTGTGTCAGGCTGACTTCCACTGACTGTAGTGTGCCCACTGCCAGTGTCCACCACTCATACCGGCTGGCACAGGACTTTGCATAAAAAGGCATTTAATTTTTACACTTTAGTGTAATTTCAGCTGCTTGCCTGCTGCTAGTGTGTGTCAGGCCGACTTCCACTGACTGTAGTGTGCCCACTGCCAGTGTCCACCACTGTCATACCGGCTGGCACAGGACTTTGCATAAAAAGGCATTTAATTTTTACACTTTAGTGTAATTTCAGCTGCTCGCCTGCTGCTAGTGTGTGTCAGGCCGACTTCAACTGACTGTAGTGTGCCCACTGCCAGTGCCCACCCCTGTCATCCCGTGTGGCACAGGACTTTGCTTAAAAAAGGCACTTAATTTTTACACTTTAATCTAAGGTTAGCTTGCCTGCCAGTGTGTGTCAGGCCGACTTCCACTGACTGTAGTGTGCCCACTGCCAGTGCCCACCCCGTCATCCCGTGTGGCACAGGACTTTGCTTAAAAAAAGGCACTTAATTTTTACACTTTAATCTAAGGTTAGTTGCCTGCCAGTGTGTGTCAGGCTGACTTCCACTGACTGTAGTGTGCCCACTGCCAGTGTCCACCACTCATACCGGCTGGCACAGGACTTTGCATAAAAAGGCATTTAATTTTTACACTTTAGTGTAATTTCAGCTGCTTGCCTGCTGCTAGTGTGTGTCAGGCCGACTTCCACTGACTGTAGTGTGCCCACTGCCAGTGTCCACCACTCATACCGGCTGGCACAGGACTTTGCATAAAAAGGCATTTAATTTTTACACTTTAGTGTAATTTCAGCTGCTTGCCTGCTGCTAGTGTGTGTCAGGCCGACTTCAACTGACTGTAGTGTGCCCACTGCCAGTGCCCACCCCTGTCATCCCGTGTGGCACAGGACTTTGCTTAAAAAAAGGCACTTAATTTTTACACTTTAATCTAAGGTTAGTTGCCTGCCAGTGTGTGTCAGGCTGACTTCCACTGACTGTAGTGTGCCCACTGCCAGTGTCCACCACTCATACCGGCTGGCACAGGACTTTGCATAAAAAGGCATTTAATTTTTACACTTTAGTGTAATTTCAGCTGCTTGCCTGCTGCTAGTGTGTGTCAGGCCGACTTCAACTGACTGTAGTGTGCCCACTGCCAGTGCCCACCCCTGTCATCCCGTGTGGCATAGGACTTTGCTTAAAAAAAGGCACTTAATTTTTACACTTTAATCTAACGGTTAGCTTGCCTGCCAGTGTGTGTCAGGCTGACTTCCACTGACTGTAGTGTGCCCACTGCCAGTGTCCACCACTCATACCGGCTGGCACAGGACTTTGCATAAAAAGGCATTTAATTTTTACACTTTAGTGTAATTTCAGCTGCTTGCCTGCTGCTAGTGTGTGTCAGGCCGACTTCCACTGACTGTAGTGTGCCCACTGCCAGTGTCCACCACTGCATACCGGTGGCACAGGACTTTGCGATAAATAAGGCATTTAATTTTTACACTTTAGTCTAAATTCAGCTGCTTGCCTGCTGCCAGTGTGTGTCAGGCCGACTTCCACTGACTGTAGTGTGCCCACTGCCAGTGCCAACCACTGATACCCGGGTGGCACAGTAGCTTGCCGATAAATAAGGCATTTAATTTTTAGACAGTAGTCTAAATTCAGTTGCTTGCCTGCTGCCAGTGTGTGTCAGGCCCTCTTCCACTGACTGTAGTGTGCCCACTGCCAGTGCCAACCACTGATACCGGGTGGCACAGTAGCTTGCCGATAAATAAGGCATTTAATTTTTAGACAGTAGTCTAAATTCAGTTGCTTGCCTGCTGCCAGTGTGTGTCAGGCCCACTTCCACAGACTGTAGTGTGCCCACTGCCAGTGCCAACCACTGATACCGGGTGGCACAGTAGCTTGCCGATAAATAAGGCATTTAATTTTTAGACAGTAGTCTAAATTCAGTTGCTTGCCTGCTGCCAGTGTGTGTCAGGCCCACTTCCACTGACTGTAGTGTGCCCACTGCCAGTGCCAACCACTGATACCGGGTGGCACAGTAGCTTGCCGATAAATAAGGCATTTAATTTTTAGACAGTAGTCTAAATTCAGTTGCTTGCCTGCTGCCAGTGTGTGTCAGGCCCACTTCCACTGACTGTAGTGTGCCCACTGCCAGTGCCAACCACTGATACCGGGTGGCACAGTAGCTTGCCGATAAATAAGGCATTTAATTTTTAGACAGTAGTCTAAATTCCAGTTGCTTGCCTGCTGCCAGTGTGTGTCAGGCCCTCTTCCACTGACTGTAGTGTGCCCACTGCCAGTGCCAACCACTGATACCGGGTGGCACAGTAGCTTGCCGATAAATAAGGCATTTAATTTTTAGACAGTAGTCTAAATTCAGTTGCTTGCCTGCTGCCAGTGTGTGTCAGGCCCGCTTCCACTGACTGTAGTGTGCCCACTGCCAGTGCCAACCACTGATACCGGGTGGCACAGTAGCTTGCCGATAAATAAGGCATTTAATTTTTAGACAGTAGTCTAAATTCAGTTGCTTGCCTGCTGCCAGTGTGTGTCAGGCCCTCTTCCACTGACTGTAGTGTGCCCACTGCCAGTGCCAACCACTGATACCGGGTGGCACAGTAGCTTGCCGATAAATAAGGCATTTAATTTTTAGACAGTAGTCTAAATTCAGTTGCTTGCCTGCTGCCAGTGTGTGTCAGGCCCTCTTCCACTGACTGTAGTGTGCCCACTGCCAGTGCCAGCCACTGATACCGGGTGGCACAGTAGCTTGCCGATAAATAAGGCATTTAATTTTTAGACAGTAGTCTAAATTCAGTTGCTGCCTGCTGCCAGTGTGTGTCAGGCCCACTTCCACTGACTGTAGTGTGCCCACTGCCAGTGCCAACCACATGATACCGGGTGGCACAGTAGCTTGCCGATAAATAAGGCATTTAATTTTTAGACAGTAGTCTAAATTCAGTTGCTTGCCTGCTGCCAGTGTGTGTCAGGCCCACTTCCACAGACTGTAGTGTGCCCACTGCCAGTGCCAACCACTCATACCGGGTGGCACAGTACCTAGCTGCCAGTGGTACCACTTATCTAAAAAATGACAGGCAGAGGCAGGCCCGCCCGCAGGGGCCGCCGTGGTCGTGGTGCTGTGATTTCCACTGTCCCTGGGAATAATGCCCAGTTTTCAGAGGCCACGACCCTGAACCCGAAGAATTCAGAGGGCGTGGTTGACTGGCTTAGACAGGACACCCAATCTTCAACAGCTTCCAAGAACCTTGACGCACCATCCTCCTCCAGCTCAGCTTCGGTCACCTGCTCTCAAGTTACCACGCACCCGCCCGTCAGCCACCACCACCACTACCACCACAGCCACCACAGCCGCTTCACTTGATCCGTCAGAGGAGTTATTTACACATCAGTTGGATGCAGTTGGTGATGCGCAACCATTGTTGCCAGATGATGTGATTACAGGGGATATGTCTCAGTCAGGCAGGATTACACATGGACGTACAGTGTGATGATGATGATGATGATGTTGTACCCGCTGCTTCCTTTGCTGAGGTGTCAGATACAAGTGAAGCGGTTGATGATAGCCCGGTGTGTCCGCGGATGCCACGTGGGTGCCTGCTCGGCGAAGAGAAGAAGGGAAAGTTCTGAAGGGAGACAGAGAGGAATGAGGAGACGAGTTGGAAGCAGGGGAGGTCGTGCATAAGAGAGTTAGTGGCACAGTCCAGACAGCATGTATCGGCACCTGGGGTCAGCCAGACAGCACGCCAGTCAACGCATGCTGTTGCCACCACTAGAATGCCGTCATTGCAAAGCTCAGCAGTGTGGCATTTTTTGTGTGTCTGCCTCTGATAAAAGCAATGCCATTTGCAACCTGTGCCAAAGAAACTGAGTCGTGGGAAGTCCAACACCCACCTTGGTACAACTGCTTTGCGAAGGCACATGATCTCACATCACAAACGCCTATGGGATCAACACATGAGTACAAGCAGCACACAAACTCAAAGCCACCATGCTCCTCCTGGTCCAGCATCTTCAGCCACGTCAGCCACTGCTGTCCTCCCTGCCCCCTCTCAACCACCCGCCACTCCATCTCTCACCTTCAGCAGTTCCTGCTCATCTGCCCACAGTCAGGTGTCTGTCAAGGACATGTTTGAGCATAAGAAGCCAATGTCACAAAGTCACCCCCTTGCCCGGCGACTGACAGCTGGCTTGACGGAACTCTTAGCCCGCCAGCTTTTACCATACCAGCTGGTAGAGTCTGAGGCCTTCAAAAATTTGTCGCTATTGGGACACCACAGTGGAAGGTACCCGGACGAAATTTTTTTTTCAAAAGGCAATCCCAAACCTCTACCATGTCATTGAAAAGGAAGTCATGGCATCTCTGGCATACAGTGTTGGGGCAAGGGTCCATCTGACCACTGATACCTGGTCTGCAAAGCACGGTCAGGGCAGGTATATCACGTATACTGCGCATTGGGTCAACCTGCTGACGGCTGACAAGCATGGAATGCGTGGCTCCGCAGCGGAGTTGGTGACACCACCACGACTTGCAGGCAGACCTACTGCCACCTCCTCTACTCCTACTCCATCCTCTTCAATATCCTCCTCGGCTGAGTCCTCTTCTGCTGCGGCGTCTGGCTGCACATCAACTGATTCCCCCAGCTCCCCAGGGGCTATTCCACATCCCGGATACGACAGTGTCACGCTATCTTGGGGTTGACTTGCCTGAAAGCAGAGAGCCACACAGGACCAGCACTCCTGTCCGCCCTGAACGCACAGGTGGATCAGTGGCTGACCCCGCACCAACTGGAGATCGGCAAAGTGGTGTGTGACAATGGAAGCAATCTGTTGGCGGCATTAAATTTGGGCAAGTTGTCACATGTGCCGTGCATGGCACATGTGTTGAATCTCATCGTACAACGTTTTGTGTCTAAGTACCCAGGCTTACAGGACGTCCTCAAGCAGGCCAGGAAGGTGTGTGGCCATTTCAGGCGTTCCTACACGGCCATGGCGCACTTTTCCGATATTCAGCGGCGAAACAACATGCCAGTGAGGCGCTTGATATGCGACAGCCCGACACGTTGGAATTCAACACTCCTAATGTTCGACCGCCTGCTCCAACAAGAAAAAGCCGTCAACGAGTATTTGTATGACCGGGGTGCTAGGACAGCCTCTGCGGAGCTGGGAATCTTTTGCCACGTTACTGGACACTCATGCGCAATGCCTGTAGGCTTATGCGTCCTTTTGAGGAGGTGACAAACCTAGTCAGTCGCACCGAAGGCACCATCAGCGACCTCATCCCATTTGTTTTCTTCCTGGAGCGTGCCCTGCGAAGAGTTCTGGATCAGGCTGTAGATGAGCGTGAAGAGGAAGAGGAAGAGTTGTGGTCACCATCACCACCAGAAACAGCCTTGTCATCATCGCTTGCCGGACCTGCAGCAACGCTGGAAGAGGAGTATGAGGAAGAGGAGTCAGAGGAGGAATGTGGTGGCTTTGAGGAGGAGGAAGACCAACCACAGCAGGCACCCCAGGGTGCTCGTTGTTGTCACCTATCTGGGACCCATGGTGTTGTACGTGGCTGGGGGAAGAACAGACCGTCAATGACATCAGTGAGGACGAGGAACGGGAAATGAGTAGCTCTGCATCCAACCTTGTTCAAATGGGGTCTTTCATGCTGTCATGTCTGTTGAGGGACCCACGTATAAAAAGGATAAAGGAGAACGATCTGTACTGGGTGGCCACGCTACTAGACCCCGGTATAAGCAGAAAGTGGCAGAAATGTTACCAAATTACCGAAAGTCGGAAAGGATGCAGCAGTTCAAAACCAAACTAAAAATATGCTTTACACAGCTTATAAGGGGATGTCACAGCACAACGGGAATCTAACAGGGAAGAGGTGAGTGTAATCCTCCTCCTACCACGGCGGCAAGGACTGGACGATTTACAGATGTGTTGTTGATGGAGGACATGCGGAGCTTTTTCAGTCCTACTCATCGCCACAGCCCTTCGGGATCCAGCCTTAGAGAACGACTCGACCGACAGGTAGCAGACTACCTCGCCTTAACAGCAGATATCGACACTCTGAGGAGCAATGAACCCCTTCACTACTGGGTGCAGGCTTGACCTGTGGCCTGAGCTATCCCAGTTTGCGATAGAACTTCTGGCCTGCCCTGCTTCAAGTGTCCTGTCAGAAAGGACCTTCAGTGCAGCAGGAGGCATTGTCACTGACAAGAGAAGTCGCCTCGGTCAAAAAGTGTTGATTACCTCACCTTCATAAAGATGAATGAGGCATGGATCCCGAAGGGACTGACAGTGGGGGATACGCTTGACTAACAAAAGGCCTGATTACATGCCATGGCCTCAAAATGGTCCCCACGCTGCTGTATTTAATGTCTGCATACCGGATGACTTTCGTGAATTCTCCACCACCAACTAGGGTTCAAGCCGCAATGTTTTAGTCACTTTTCTGCCTGAAAACATAAATTTTTCCGGCCGCTGCTACAATAGCGGCTGCAACAGTGCCATTATTTTTCAGGCATGTGTACATGCCTAATTTTTCTGTCCTATGGTGCAGCACTGTGGCTGCAAAACAAACCAAAAAAAAAGGCACATACAAGTGTCAATTCCCCTTCGTGATCGTTACCTTGTTGTGGTGAAGGGGCTTGCGTATCACAATGAAGCAATCATCATCACCTCTATAAGTGTGTTGGCAATGCTGCCACACCCCAGATGATAAGGCCGTTGCTTCATTATGATCAGACCAAAAGCGATCGGGTGGCCACGCCTACTAGACCCCGGTATAAGCAGAAAGTGGCAGAAATGTTACCAAATTACCGAAAGTCGGAAAGGATGCAGCAGTTCAAAACCAAACTAAAAATATGCTTTACACAGCTTATAAGGGGATGTCAATGGGGATTCGACAATGGTTAATCAATTCGACCGGATAGGGTCCGTAACAGGGATTAAACTGATAGCAATAGTACTAGTTAAGACACCACTCATATAGGGTGTCACAGCACATTGCTCTGTGCACGCCGCAGTGCCCCAATTTGGGAGTAAGAGGACCGACCAAGCTGCTTTTTCCATCTCCCGGTTCCTGAAATCAATTCAGTTTAGTGTACGAGAGTTTGGTCTGTCACTGTGAAGGCAGTCGAAGGTACCCGGCCTAAATTTTTTTCATAAAAGGCAATCCCTGATATGGGACGTAACAGGGATTAAACTGATGAGAATAATACTACAGAAAATACCACTCATATCAGTGGAGGGAGCCAGCGTTTTTTAACCATCTCCCCGTTCAAAAAATCTATTTAATAAATGGCCCCCAGATTGGGGAGTCGGGACGTTAGAGGATTAAACTGATGAGAATAGTACTACAGAAAATACCACTCATATCGGGTGTGACAGTAAATTGCACGGCGCAGACGCAGTGACCGTGGTTTAAAACAGAGTGGAGGGAGCCAGCGTTTTTAACCATCTCCCGTTCGAAAAATCTATTCAATAAATGGCCCCCAGATTGGGGACGTTAGAGGGATTAAACTGATGAGAATAGTACTACAGAAAATACCACTCATATCGGGTGTGACAGTAAATTGCACGGCGCAGACGCAGTGACCGTGGTTTAAAACAGAGTGGAGGGAGCCAGCGTTTTTAACCATCTCCCCGTTCGAAAAATCTATTCAATAAATGGCCCCCAGATTGGGGACGTTAGAGGATTAAACTGATGAGAATAGTACTACAGAAAATACCACTCATATCGGGTGTGACAGTAAATTGCACGGCGCAGACGCAGTGACCGTGGTTTAAAACAGAGTGGAGGGAGCCAGCGTTTTTAACCATCTCCCGTTCGAAAAATCTATTCAATAAATGGCCCCCAGATTGGGGACGTTAGAGGGATTAAACTGATGAGAATAGTACTACAGAAAATACCACTCATATCGGGTGTGACAGTAAATTGCACGGCGCAGACGCAGTGACCGTGGTTTAAAACAGAGTGGAGGGAGCCAGCGTTTTTAACCATCTCCCGTTCGAAAAATCTATTCAATAAATGGCCCCCAGATTGGGGACGTTAGAGGATTAAACTGATGAGAATAGTACTACAGAAAATACCACTCATATCGGGTGTGACAGTAAATTGCACGGCGCAGACGCAGTGACCGTGGTTTAAAACAGAGTGGAGGGAGCCAGCGTTTTTTAACCATCTCCCGTTCGAAAAATCTATTCAATAAATGGCACCCAGATTGGGGACGTTAGAGGATTAAACTGATGAGAATAGTACTACAGAAAATACCACTCATATCGGGTGTGACAGTAAATTGCACGGCGCAGACGCAGTCACCGTGGTTTAAAACAGAGTGGAGGGAGCCAGCGTTTTTAACCATCTCCCCGTTCGAAAAATCTATTCAATAAATGGCCCCCAGATTGGGGACGTTAGAGGGATTAAACTGATGAGAATAGTACTACAGAAAATACCACTCATATCGGGTGTGACAGTAAATTGCACGGCGCAGACGCAGTGACCGTGGATTAAAACAGAGTGGAGGGAGCCAGCGTTTTTAACCATCTCCCCGTTCGAAAAATCTATTCAATAAATGGCCCCCAGATTGGGGACGTTAGAGGGATTAAACTGATGAGAATAGTACTACAGAAAATACCACTCATATCGGGTGTGACAGTAAATTGCACGGCGCAGACGCAGTCACCGTGGTTTAAAACAGAGTGGAGGGAGCCAGCGTTTTTAACCATCTCACCGTTCGAAAAATCAATTCAATTCATCTTTTGGGGACCCTTGGTGTTGTACGTGGCTGGGTGGAGGAAGAAACCTTCAATGACATCACCGGGACGTGGCTAGCTTGGTATCCAACCTTGTGCAAATGGGGAGTTTGCGGTTGTGCAAATGAACTGTTTGCGGTGCATTAAAAGGGGAGTTTGGTCTGTCAATGTCAGTGAAGCGGGCGTAACCCTTACACTACCTGATCGATACAACATCATACCTGATCGTATACACACACTGGATGTTTTAACCCCTTAAGGACACGGCCCTATTTCACCTTAAGGACCAGGCCATTTTTTGGAAATCTGACCAGTGTCATTTTATGTGGTGATAACTTTAAAACGCTTTTACTTATCCAGGCCATTCTGAGATTGTTTTTTCGTCACATATTGTATTTCATGACAGTGGTAAAATAAAGTCGAAAAATTTCATTTTTATTTATAAAAAAATACCAAATTTACCAAAAATTTTGAAAAATTTACAATTTTCCAAGTTTCAATTTCTCTACTTCTAGAATACATAGTAATACTGCCAAAAAGTTATTGATTTACATTCCCCATATGTCTACTCCATGTATCGATTATTTTGGGAATGCCATTTCATTTTTTGGGGACATTACAAGGCTTAGAAGTTTAGAAGCAAATCTTGACATTTTTCAGAAATTTTCAAAACCCACTTTTAGGGACCAGTTCAGGTCTGAAGTCACTTTGCGAGGCTTACATAATAGAAACCACCCAAAAATGACCCCATTCTAGAAACTACACCCCTGAAGGTACTCAAAACTGATTTTACAAACGTCATTAACCCTTTAGGTTTTCCACAAGAGTTAATGGCAAATAAAGATAAAATTTCTGAATTTCTGATTTTTGGGAAAATATTTGATTTTAATACATTTTTTCCAGTAACAAGGCAAGGGTTAACAGCCAAACAAAAGTCAATATTTATTGCCCCGATTCTGTAGTTTTCAGAAACACCCGATATGTGGTCCTAAACTGCTGTATGGCCAAACGGCAGGGCACAGAAGTAAGGGAACGCCATATGGTTTTTGGAAGGCGGATTTTGCTGGACTGGATTTTTGACACCATGTCCCATTTGAAGCCCCCTGATGCACCCCTAGAATAGAAACTCCATAAAAGTGACTCCATCTAAGAAACTACACCCCTCAATGTATTCAAAACTAGTTTTACAAACTTTGTTAACCCTTTAGGTGTTCCACAAGAGTTATTGGCAAATGGAGATGAAGTTTCAGAATTTCAATTTTTGTTACCTTGCCTCAAAAAAGTGTAATATAGAGCAACCAAAAATCATATTTACCCTAAAATAGTACCAACAAAACTGACACCTTATCCCGTAGTTTCAAAAATGGGGTCACTTTTTTGGAGTTTCTACTGTAGGGGTGCATCAGGGGGCTTCAAATGGGACATAGTCTCAAAAAACAGTCCAGCAAAATCCGCCTTCCAAAAACCATATGGCGTTCCCTTCCTTCTGTGCCCTGCCGTTTGGCCATACAGCAGTTTACAACCACATATGGGGTGTTTCTGCAAACTACAGAATCAGGGCAATAAATATTGAGTTTTGTTTGGCTGTTAACCCTTGCTTTGTTACTGGAAAAATGGATTAAAATGGATAATTTGCAAAAAAATAGCTGTTTTGGGACAGTTTTGTATTTTTTGTTATTTACATCGTTGAACTGACAGGTTAGATTGTGTGCTATTTCTATAGAGCAGGTTGTTACTGACGCGACAATACCAAATATGACTACTTTTTGGGGTTTTTGTTTCAGTTTTACATAATAAAGCATTTTTGAAAAAATGATTTTTTAGTGTCTCCACATTCTGAAAGCCATAGTATACATTTTTTTTTTTTTTGCGATTGTCCTATGTAGGGGCTCATTTTTTGCGGGATGAGATGGCGGTTTGAATGGTACTATCTTGGGGTGCATATGACTTTTTGATCACTTGCTATTACACTTTTTGTGATGTAAGGTGACAAAAAATGACTTTTTTACAACGTTTTTATTTTTTATGTTTACGGCGTTCACCTGAGGGGTTAGGTCATGTGGTATTTTTATAGAGCAGGTCGTTACGATTCTGAGCCTTGACGATACCCAATATGTATACTTTTTTTTATTTATTTTGGTGTTACACAATAATATCCTTTTGAAACAAAAAAAAACATGTTTTAGTGTCTCCATAGTCTGAGAGCCATATTTTTTTCAGTTTTTAGGCGATCGTCTCAGGTTGGGTATAATTTTTGCGGGATGAGGTGGCGGTTAGATTGGCACTATTTGGGTGGTCATATGACTTTTTGATCGCTTGCTATTACACTTTTTGTGATGTAAGGTGACAAAAAATGACTTTTTACAACGTTTTTATTTTTTATGTTTACGGCGTTCACCTGAGGGGTTAGGTCATGTGGTATTTTTATAGAGCAGATTCTTACGGACGTGGAGATACCCAATATGTCTACTTTTTTAAATTTTTTACATTTAACAATAAAAGCATTTTTGAAACAAAAAAATCATGTTTTAGTCTGAGAGGCATAGTTTTTTTATTTTTGGGCAATTGTTTTATGAAGGGGCTCATTTTTTGCGGGATGAGATGGCGGTTAGATTGGTACTATTTTGGGAGGCATACGCCTTTTTGATCGCTTTGTATTACACTTTTAGTGATGTAAGGTGCCCAAAAATGACTTATTTACACCATTTTTGGTTTTTTTTATGGCGTTCACCTGAGGGGTTCAGTCATGTGATATTTTTATAGAGCTGTTTTTACGGACGCGGCGATACCTAATATGTGTAGTGTATTTTTTTTTTACTTTTTATTCAGTGATTTGTGTTTTTTTATTTTTACTTTTTTCACTTTTTACATTTTTTGGACCCAGACCCACTTGGTTCTTGTAGATCCAGTGGATCTGGTGTCTATATAATACAGTACAGTACACTGCGAAAAAAACTCCAGCTCACCACGATCAAGCGATTCTTTATTGAAGTTCATATAAAATTCCAAAACATCAGGACAGACATGCAACACCGGTGTTGCATGTCTGTCCTGATGTTTTGGAACTTTATATGAACTTCAATAAGAATCGCTTGAATGCGTGAGTGAGCTGGAGTTTTTTCGCAATATTCGATGTGCCCACCAGAGGACTTTTCCGTGCTCCCACTCAGCGGTCATCAGGGGTGAGCTGCCTTTTGCTTTGCTGCAAATTACCTTTTTACCAGTACAGTACACTATATAGTGTACTGCACTGTATTTTTTACTTTTCACAGTCTGGTCAGACTTCTGCCTTTAGCAGAGTCTGACCAGAGTTACTATACCATGGCAAGCAGGGCGCTTCTGAAAGCGTCCTACTGCCATGGTAACCATCACCCACTGCCATTAGAGGCAGTGGGTGATGGATAGGAGGAGGAGCTCCCTCCTCTGCGATCCCATCCTGGGGGGCTGCATAGGCACAGCAGCCCCCGATGGGAGAGGGAGGAGCTCCCTCCCTGTTAACACCTTCCATACCGCGGTCGATCCGGACCGCGGTAGAGAGGGGTTAAACGGCTGGCATCTGCAGCACAGATGCCAGCCGTTTTCTTCAGAGTGCCAGCAATGTGCTGGCACTCTGATAGAACCACTAGACACCAGGGAATTATTACAAGGGAGGCGGGCGGGGGATCGCTATTGCGATCCCGCCTGCCGCACCCGCCCGCCTCCCGCACCGCCTACCGCCGCCGCAGCCACCCCCTGCACCCGCCGCCATAACAAGATCGGGGATGCAGGGGGTTACTCTGATTAACTTCGGGGCAGTCAACTCTCTGATCCCCGCGGTCACAGACCGCGGGAGTCAGAGATCCTAAACCGCTGCAAACCGCGGGTCTGGATTGACCTGCGGTTTGCAGCTGATCACTCGATACTGGGGTCACATGACCCCTCGGCGACGTTAGAACATGGTTCCTGCTGATCTACATCAGTAGGAACCATGTTGCTACGGCGCCCACATCGGGCGCAGTAGCAGTTTAAACACAGGGCGTACAGGTACGCCCTGTGTCCTTAAGGACTCGGACATTAGGGCGTACCTGTACGCCCTGTGTCCTTAAGAGGTTAAAGCACGTTATTCCAAACAATTTAGGAATGTTAGTTGATTTATGCCCTTTATGGATTAAAACCCGATTCTGCGTCCACTACGTAATTTTCCATGGGAGTTTTGCCATAGATCCCCCTCCGGCATGCCACAGTCCAGGTGTTAGACCCCTTGAAACAACTTTCTCATCACTATTGTGGCCAGAAAGAGTCCCTGTGGGTTTTAAAATTCGCCTGCCAATTGAAGTCTATGGCGGTTCGCCCGGTTCGCCCGTTCGCGAACATTTGCAGAAGTTCGCGTTCGCTGTTCGCGAACTGAAAATTTTATGTTCGCGACATCACTATCCATAAGTTATGTATTTGCTCCATACAGAGCTGTGCATGTAGATAAACATTCCTCAAAAGATGCTCAGAATACTTGAAACATATTAAACGATCATTCTCATTTAATTGACCCCCTATCACTCCTATTAACATGGTTCCCAGTCCCCCACTGGCCTATAGTTCCTTATGCCTATGGATACAGAAGAAATGACCACTCACCATCACTACCTGCAACAGCGATTCCACAGAATGAGAACAGTGGGAAGCAATGTGGTGAGTATAATATTTTTTTCATCATTCTGAGCATTTTTCTAAATCAATTTTACCACTCCTTTCAGATTTTGATCTTTAATAGTTACTGGTACTAGTAGCAAGAGGCTTTGTAGCCATTGGTAAAGCTAGCATACACTGACGAGCAAAAGAGTAACAATGTTTTAAACTTGTGACTTTCAGGCTCCATATCTCACTATCCACTACAGCTTCAAATATGAAACTACCATCATTTTATAGACAATCATCTTGGCTATCTCATACATAAATTGGACTTGCAACTATTTAGAATATGATTAGTTATGCAGATTCTTGTCATTTAACTGCATTGTTATTGTTTTGCTCATAAAACAAAATTATACCCCTTAGAGGACCTAGCGATTTTCCATTTTTTGCATTCTCATTTTTCTCTCACCACTTTCCCATAGTCCTAACTTTTACATTTTTCTGTTCACATGAGGGCTTATTTTTTGCACTTTCTAATGGCACCATCTACGGTTGCATACAATGTAGTGGGAAGTGGGAAAAAGATTCGAAATGGGGTGGAATTGAGAAAAAACGCAATTCTGACTATGCGGTAAAATTGACCTGTTGCCTTCATTCTCCAGGTCAGCACAGTTACAACGATACCGCACTTCTATAATTATTCTTGCATTTTAATACTAAAAAAAAAATTTAAAGCCTTGAGAATTTTTTTTATCACCATATTCTGACCCCTATAACTTTCTTGTAGCTATGTGTATGGAGCTGTGTGAGGGCACATTTTTTTGAGGGGGAATCTGTACTTTTCAGTGATACCATTTTGAAGTGTGTGTGACTTTTTAATCACTTTTAGGCCTCTTTCACACGGGCGTCACATTTGACGCCCGGATAAGAGGCAGGTGCGTTGTGGGAAAATGCCCCATGTTTCCGCGCGAGTGCAAAGCTTTTTTTAATGCACGCGTGCAAAAAATCAGCATGTTTGGTACCAGACCCGAAGCCAGACTTCATCACTGAAGTGTGGTTTCGGATTGAGTATTAGTGATGAGCGGCAGGTGCCATATTCGATTTTGACGAAATTCGCGAATATTCGATAGAATATTCGTTTCATATTCGTCGAAATCGAATATTCGTCATTATTCTAGTTATCACGATTAAAATGTGATTTAAATAATCGCATATTGCGATTGTAACTTAAGGCTACTTTCCTATTGGTTTAATATCTAGAATTAGTGAAGATGACGAATATGCCGAATGTATTCGTCATATTCCTCAAAACGAAGATAACAAAGTATTCTCCATCTTCGTTTTTGCTCCACATTCGTCAACTTCGCTAATTCTAGCAATCAAATAGGAAGGTTGACTATAGAGACAGCTGTGTTTAATTCACTATGCGATTATATTACTTTGCTTTTTTTTTTTAATGAATAGAATAATTATTATACTTGATAATTATTCTATTTATTAAAAAAAAAAGCAAAGTAATATAATCGCATAGTGAATTAAACACAGCTGTCTCTATAGTCAACCTACCTATTTGTTTGCTAGAATTAGCGAAGTTGACGAAAAGGTAGCTAAAACGAAGATGGAGAATACTTCGTTATCTTCGTTTTGAGGAATATGACGAATACATTCGTCATATTCGCTAATTCTACCAAGCCAACCATAGTAAATCAGGTCTAAGTTGAAATCGCAATGTGATTAATTCAAGTTATATTAATCGCATTGCGATTCCAACGTAATTCTCAAATCCGACAGTACATTCTAGTATGGAGACGTTCCCATAGTGATGGAGACACTCCATCAGCACAGAAGTCGGCAGAAGCGGCAACGGGCACTGACTGGAGCAGCCAGAAAGCCAGGAATCCTAAGGACAGATAAGAAATACTTTTGGGAAGTGAGAAAGAAAATAATATGGCAAAAAAAAAAAAAAGGAATATTAGAAATAGCGAATTTATAGCACTATATTCGAAATATTCGCAAATCAGCGAAGTGCCGATATTCGCTAAAAAAATTCGATATTCGCATATTCGGGCTCAACACTATTGACTATTCTGCATATTTTATTATTTTCCCTTATAACGTAGTTATAAAGAAAAATAATAGCATTCTCAATAGAGAATGCAAAGTAAAAAGGGCAATGATGGACGCAGGTGATTGGACCATGTGACCCAGTGACATCCCTGAAGGTCCTTCACCCCCCCCCCCCCAGCTGAAGACAGAACAGGAGACCGGCAGCTACGCGATAAAATGGGGGAGGTGAGTTAGTTTTTTTTATTATTTTTAACCCTCTATTGCCCTTTTTACTTTGCATTCTCAATTGAGAATGCTATTATTTTCCTTTATTACTATTTTATAAGGGAAAATAATAAAGATCGGGTCCCCATCCCGACTGTCTCCTAGCAACCATGCGGGAAAATCGCACCGCATCTGCACTTGCTTGCGTATTCTTGCGATTTTCCCGCAGCCCCAATCACTTCTATGGGGCCTGCGTTGCGTGAAAAATGCAGAATATAGAACATTCTGTGATTTTCACGCAACGCAAAAGTGATGCGGGAAAATCACAGCTCATGTGCACAGCCCCATAGAAATGAATGGGTCCGGATTCAGTGCGGGTGCAATGCGTTCACGTCACACATTGCACCAGCACAGAAAACTCGCCCGTGTGAAAGGGGCCTTAATAAAAAATTCTTGGGGAGTTCAAGTGACAAAAAATGGCAAATTGGCAGTTTTTTTCCCCATTACGCTATTTGCCGTATGACATTAATATTGTTATATTTTAATTGTATGGGCATTTTCACACATAGCAATGCCCATAATGTTTATTTTTTTATTGATTACATTTTTTGTTTTTTTTTAAGGAAAGGTGGGTGATTTGAACTTTTATATTTTTTTATATTACTAAAAAACATTTTGTAACTATTTTTTTTACTTTTTTAAGTAATCCTGGGTGAATATAACTGGCAATCATTAGATTGCCCATTGTGTTCATTGATGGCTATATAGCCATAATTGAACACTTCATTTTCAATGTAAAAATACAATGCTGCCACCTAATACACCGACTATCCAGACCATTCCATGATTATAATCATTATAATTTTATTAAATTCATATTAGAAAAATCAATACACAATAGACAAAGGACAATAACAATACATAAATGTGCATCAGAGATTGGAGAAAACCTCCCTAAAAAATATACAATGGTCAGTTTGAATGCAATAAAAAACGGAGATCCAAATAAACACTATGCTGCCATGGACCATGAGCTAATAAATTAAGTAGTATCAATAATAAAGTGCAAAAAGTGCCAAAACATAACCCCAGGCAGCAAAGTGCATTCCCTCCAAATTACAACATGACATATACAGACCAGAGTACACCACCCGAAGATCGTTTCGCCTGAACAGCTTTTTCAAGGGCGTCTCATACGTGGAATGGTCTGGATAGTCGGTGTAATATGCTAGATTTGTGGTCAGTGACTGTTGTATCACTGACATTTTGGTGAATGCTGCCACCTAGTGGCCTGTATTGGTATATTCATCTAATAGCCTCTGAAGCCTGCTTGAGGCTTTGGGCTATTAGTGCAATGTAACAGGTTATCCGATCTCAGCTGGGGAACGCTGTTACCGGAGTGGGAGCATGAGACTTCTGCTTCCGGACTGCCCAGATGCCGTGGTCACAGCCATAAGGGTGATCGCATACATGTGCCGCGGTTGTCTGCCATTTTAAACAGCAGAAACAAGGCGGCTATGGCGCCTGCTGCATGTGCCAGCGGGCACCATGTTTAAAGACACAACTTCCGCCATACATGTACGGGGAAAAAAAGGACAATGCAACAGCACTCTGCAGACAAAAATAAAGTACAATAATGCCATAATTATAGAAAACATTCAGGTGCTAATGCTACACCAATTTAGCAAATTTGAGATTTTTGGCAAATACATTTTGTACAAAATTATTTTTTACTATTTTTTCTCTCCGCCGCTCCGTTCGCCTGCTCTGGCCCCGTTAAATTCTCCCACGCTGTATGCTAATCACTAGCATCAGAATAAGGATAGGCTATCAATATAACCCTTGCTGACCTTATATTTATAGCCTATCCTTAGGATAGGCCATCAGTATCAAAATCCTTAACAAGCCCTTTAAAGGAAACCTGTCACATTGAATATGGTGATCTTAGCTAAAGGCAGCATGTTATAGAACAGGGGGAGTGGAGTATATATATATATATATATATATATATTAATCCGGAGATAGGCAGCAGCACGTCCAAAGGGCTTGGTGGGTGCAAAATCCTGCTTGACAAAGGCCTCATGGAGTAGGCTGAAACGTTGCCTTGGAATAAATTGGGTCATCACTATTTAACTCAGGAGTGCTGCCTCTTCTCTGGGATCTATATATATATATAGATTTTTTTATTTTATTTTTTCATGGGAAAAAATTTAGGAAAACCTATATTATATTATATACATTTAAATTCCTGTTCATTCTGGACTTTGAAGTCAAGGAGGTGGTCCTATCAGTGATTGACATCTCTGTATACACAGTCATAGGGGGAAGACTGTCAATCACTGAAAGGACCGCCTCCTTGACTTCAAAGCTCAGAATAAACAGAAAATAAAATAAATAAATTTTTACTGAAAGTTTTACTGAATCTTTTCCCATAAGTACTGTACTGTATATCAATCTGCTCTATAACATGGTGCCTGAAGATAACTTTTTATTTTCATGATGACAGATTCCCTTTAGATTCCCTTTAGGAAGAGCAACTACAATATCTGCAAACTTTCATTATTATTCGGCATCTGAATTATGAACAAGCACCAATTATTTCTATTTATTGATTGTACGGATGTAGCAGGGTTAAGACTCCTGTTTTCTGAGATTGGTTAACTTCAGTTTAGTTAACTAAATTAGTGAAACAATTGATTTTCAATGGCTTTTGTTTCAAAATAATGCGATGAGATAATGAAATTTGAGTTAAGGGTTGGAGTCTTACCCTTGCTCCATTATATTATTTTATAGTCTTGTTCATTTATAATGTCTTTTTACTGATTCTATTCAATAACAAGTATGGGATTAAAATATGTCAATTTGATATCTCCTTTGAGAGACATATCAGACATTAAACTACACTTTTTTAGTTCATAAATGTAATTACTACTGTAAGGTAATGTTTAATCTAATGCCTATGCCTAGGCAGCTCTCCACATGAAGGCAACCTGTCCTGCTCACATCCTAGGACAGACTGTGGGCAGCCATCTTAAATCACTTGCAGAGAAGCTATTTAAGCAGATACATTGCCGAATTTCGATCAATAAAAATACATATATTAACTAGAGGACTAGACGATTTTCAATTTTTGTGTTTTCCCTGAGCAATAACTTTTCTATTTTTCTATTCAGATAGTTGCATGAGGGTTTGTTTTTTGTGGGGCATTCTAATGGCACCATTTAATATTGCATATAATGTTGTCGGAAGATGGAAAAAAATCCAAATGGGGTTGAATTGGAAAAAAAAAAACACTTGTGCCACAGTCTTACATGTTTTGTTTTTATGGCATTTCCTATGCAGTAAAACTGATACATCCCCTTCATTCTCTGGGTCAGTACAATTACAACAATACCACATTTGTATAGTTTTTCTTGTGTTTTAATATTGAAAAAATACAAACTTTGGAAATGTTTTATTCTTTTCATCACCATATTCTAACCCCCATAACTTTTTTTTATATTTATGTCCATGGAGCTGTGTGAGGCTCATGTTTAATGGGTCAATCTTTTCTTTTCAGTGGTAACATTTTGGGGTGTGCATGACTTTTTGCTCACTTTTTATTCAACTTTTGGGGGAGGGGAAGAGTAGTTTTCAGACTTGGTGATCCCTATTATGTTGTTTTTTAATAGTTTATTTAGTTTTTATTTTAATTTTGGGGAAAGGAGCTGATTTGAACTTTAATATTTTTATAAAAAACTTTTTTTTTTTTTTTTACCCCAGGTGACTATAACAAGCAAACATTAGATTGTCACTTGCATTTTGAAAATTATTTCTATCCATTACAGAATACAGAATTCAGTATATTCCAATGCAGTGCTGCCACTTGCAGGCCTGTTTTGTTATATACCAGTGATAGGCTCTTGCCTATCACTGCAATATAACTGCTTCTATGATATCAGTTGGGGGAAGCTATTACCAAAGTGGGAGCACGTGGCTCCCGTGTTTTCACTTTTGATCACTGCATCTGAGAGGTTAAATGTCTGCAATCAGCATTATCACCAATAGCATACATTATCCCTGGATCTATGCTGTGTAAAACCCGGTAGGAACTCGGCAGCTTTGGCACTCACCGCACTCGGATGTAGTCACCATATTTAACCGTTTCCCCAATATTTAGTCCAATATTTAAATATGGCACCCACTTTATTAAGTCAATCACCCACATTTAAGCCCTCAGATTCTGTGATCAAATGCATGAAAGTGCATGCATATAATAGAAAAAAACATCAAAATCGCTGATTTATTTATTTTGTCAAGTCACTTCCCCCAAAAAAATTTATAAAAAGTGATCAAAAAGTCATACACACTTCAAACTGGTATCAATAAAAAAACTATGGATTGTCCAGCAAAATATTAACCCCTTCCCAACCAGCGACGTAATAGTACGGTGCTGCGGTAAGTGGCTTCCCGACCAGTGCCGTAGTGGAACGGCGCGCTGATCGGGAGGGTGCAGGAGCTGCGCCTGCCCAATCAGCTGCAGGGAACCGGCGGCTCCCATTAGCCAGACCCCTGCTGTATTGGTGAAAACACAGATGCCAGCGCATTAACACTGGATATGCCGCGGTCAGGGCTGACCATGGCACATACAATATCCGTGCAGGGATCGGAGCAGCCTTTGGGTTCCCGCTCTGCTGTGACCAATGCAGCCTTCCATGACAGCATGTTAGATCCAGCCCCCTGGATCTCACAGGAAGCAGCCTGTAAGTGTATTACATTGAGTAAAACACTTAAAGCCAATGCATTACAATACAGAAGTATTGTAATTCATTGGAAAGGGGATCAGACTCCCAAAAGAGTGGGACAAAAAATAAAGTAAAAAAAAAGTTAAAAAAAATAAAGTTTCAAGTAAAAAAAAGCGTCCTTTTCCAAAGTTAAAGTAAAACAAAGTTGTAAAAAATAGGGGAAAAAAGAAAAGTAGACATAGTAAGGTATTGCAGAGTCCGTATCGACTGGCTCTATAAAAATATCACATGACCTAAACCCTCAGGTGAACATCGTAAAAAATAAAAACAGTGCCAAAAAAGCCATTTTTTGTCACCTTACATCACAAAAATTGCAACACAAGGCGATCAAAAAGTCATATGCCCCCCAAAATAGTACCAATCAAACCGTCACCTCATCCCTCAAAAATGAGACCCTACCTAAGACAATCTGTAAAAAAATAAAAAAGCTATCACTCTCAGACAATGATCCTCAGCTATGTCATGTGACCAGTATTCTGACTTTCCAAATAACACAGCATCTTGTGTGGACAGGAAGTCAGTTTCAATAAAACCCCTTAAAAAACTCCTTCTGTCGCCACTTCCCAAAAACAATAGCATTTTATTTTATAGTTCTTGGAGGTATATGAGGACTCATTTTTGTGGAACAAATTACAGTTTTAATTGGTACTATTTTAGGGTACTTAACTTTTTTGATTGCTTGAACATTTTTTGCATTTACCTTGTGTAGTACATTTAATGTGATAATTATATAGTTTAGGCTATTTCAAATACAGTGGTACCAGGGTTGCCAACCAGAATTTTGCTTCTTTCTGGACAACTTATCCCAAAATCTCAGACCACCAACACATGTAAAACAATCAATACATGTCTATAGCTCAATCTACTAATAAGAACTCCTTTCCAGTATTTAATGTGAGATGTAAAATGATAATAATTGCCACCAAAATAATCTAGTAATGTGAACAAGCAGCCTAAAAAAAAATCACTGACACTCTATTATTTTCATGTACAAAGCAAAAAAGTTGCCTATTTTTATGGACAGTTCAGAATTTTTTGGAAGATTGGCAACATTGGGTGGTACTTTTGGGTTGCCAACCGTTAGTGTTGCTCAGGTTGAGCATGCCTGGTGTAATGTATATATGTATATCAGTGTAATTTTCTAGCCTCTAAGGCCCCTTGAAGACAAGCATCACAGATGAGGTATGGATGCGTTCAGTTAAAAATGTGCAATTTCGCAAGCAAGTTCATTCAGGTTTGTCTGCGATTGCTTCAGTTGTTCAGTTTTTTTCACACGGGTGCAATGCGCATTGATGCGTTTTTTATGTGCGTGATAAAAAACTGAAATTTTACAAACAACATCTCTTAGCAACCATCAGTGAAAAACGCATCGCATCCGCACTTGCTTGGGGATGCAATGCGATTTTCACACAGCCCCATTCACTTCTACGGGGCTAGCGTTGCGTGAAAAATGCAGAATATAGAACATGCTGCGATTTTCACGCAACGCACAAGTGATGCGTGGAAAACAATGCTCATGTACATAGACCCAGATTCAGTGCGGCCCCTTTCACACTAGCCAGTTTTCAATGCGCGGGTGCAATGTGTGACGTGACATTTCACCCGCACTGAATCCTGACCCTTTCATTTCAATGGGTCTGTGTACATGAGCGTTGTTTTTTTTACGCATCAGTTCTGTGTTGCGTGAAAATCGCAGCCTGTTCTATATTCTGTGTTTTTCATGCCGCCCTGGCCCATAGAAGTGAATGGGTCTTCAGGGAAAAATGCATTGGTTGCTAAGAGATGTTATTTGCAAACATTCAGTTTTTTATCACGTGCGTGAAAAACGCATCAAAACGCATTGCACCCGCGCAGAAAAAAATGAACGGCTGAATGTAATCAAAGACAAAACTGACTGAACTTGCTTGAAAAATGCGTCATGCTTGTGTGAAAGGGGCCTAAGGGTTACACAGCATAATAAATCATTATAATGCTATGCGATCCTGTCAGAGGAGCAAAGGTCAGAATGAGACCTTGCACTGACACATGCTGCGAGTTTCACACACTGAACTCGCTTGTGTCTATCTGACCTTAGAGTAGCAGCTTTTCCATCATTAGACAGATGAGTACCCATTCCACCCACCACAAAAAACAGTGCCAGACTAAAACAGCAGGTCAGTTTAACATCATGTTGGCAGTCATTGTAGCGATTACTAAGGGGTTCAGTCCTGAAAGTTGCTAAGTGGAGCCTCCATGGATTTGATTTGTTTTTCTAGCACATTCCACCGATGCCGTATCCGACTGAGATCTTGAAATTTGGAGACCAAGTTATCACATTGAACTCTGTGTCCCTCACACCATTCCTATGCAATTTTTGCATCATGGCAGGACACATTATCCTGCTGACAGAGCCCACTGCCATTTGGAATGAACAATACCTTTACTTTTTATTTTTCCATTGATTTGTTCAACAGTAACCACTATACTTTTATTCCTCACAAAAAGATACAATGTTCTTGCACTTAATAAGGCCCCGCAACCTCTGGGCCCCGTAGCGAATGCTATGACTGCTATGGCTATAGTAATGCCCATGAAGCACAGCAGATTTGAGGAGAGAAATTGAGGATGAAAGAGGAATGAATACATTAAGAGGCCGGCATGCACAGCTTATAGCAGACTGGAATCAGCTGTCTCAACACCTCAAAAGAAGTAATGAAGTAGGGTACCCATTTGTACAAGGGTAATTTGAGCTTTATGTTTCTTGAGAAAAGACAGACCTTGTCTAATAAAAGACTCACTAGAATGATTGTAATAAGAAAATTCTGTCCAGAGGAGTAAAGCAGTCCAAACATTGAGATATGCAGAAGAGAAGTGTCACAGTTAGTTGACCAGGATTTGATTACTATGCCCTACCTGACTATTGAATTGCAAATGGTAGACTGAGAAAAAATCCAGTTATATCCGACAGCTTGCATAAGGCTTTCCATAACTTATAGGTAACCTGTACTGCCCGATTAGATACAATATGCAAGAGCAACCCAGGAAGCCAGAAAATGTCGTCCAAGAACAAATTGGTCAATTCACTGGTAGACTGAAGACCAGACAAAGGTACAAAGTGAACCATATTCGAGAATTGATCAGCAACCACTCAAATTACTGTGTAGGAGTCCTCAAGGTTTTTGTTTTGGAGACTTGTTCTTGGCACAGGTAGGGCAAGTGCCAACAAATACACAATCATCTTTAGAAATTGGAGACCACCAGTAATGTAGAGTAATAAAATTAACTTTAACTGTCTTGTGGAGACCATGGTGACTGTCAACTTTGGAACTATGCCCCAAGACCATAACTTGCTTGTTCTTGGCCAAGGGGACAAATATCTTGCCAGGCAGAATTTCCTTCAGCTAAACTGGAGCAACAGGGATCATGTGGGCAGGCTTGATGATGTGCTGTGGCTACTTTGTTCAATCACCAGGGTCAAAAGAACAGGAGACAGTATCTGCCTTTTCATTCTTGTTGGCAAGATGAGACTGAAGCATGCAAAGAAAAAAATAGATTAAAGATAAATTAAATTGTTGTGGTTATGATGAGCACCCTCTAGCAGATGACGCTACTCCTCAAGGGCCAATTGGATTGCAAGCAACCCTCTGTCACCAATATAATAATTTAATTCTGCCAGGAGAAGGCCCCAAGAAGAGTCAGTGGGTGAGGTACTCTGAGGTGAAAACAGCTCCTGCATCCTCCATGCATCCTCTTCCATAAATAACTACTTGGAGACATCTGAACAAAGATGAATTGATGTGGAGGAAAAGGCTTGCTTGTGAGACTGAAAGGTTGCTTAGCGTTCAACCCACCTCCCTGTAAGAGCAGAAGTAGAGATGTCAGGGTGGAAAAGCGAGGAATGAATTGACTGTGTAAGTTGCCAAAGCCCAGGAATCGCTGGATAGTTCGCAGACCTGTAGGATGAGGCCAGTCCAGTACAGCAGATATCTTTTTAGGATACATTACATTTCAATACCCCTATCAGAGATAACATGGCTCAGGAAGGGCAGAGAGTTTTTTTTTTCAAGAGACACCATTGACATTTTTCATAAAGTTTTCTCTCTGAAGTGCTGAAGGATGGTGCATACATGCCTTCGGTGTGAAGTCAGGTCAGGCGAGAGTATCCAAATGTCATTCAAACAGACCAGCACACCAATTTAAAGTAACTCACTCTAGATATCATTAGCAACTTCTTAACCCCTTAAGGACCGGGCTCATTTTCACCTTAGGACCAGGCCATTTTTTGCAAATCTGACCAGTGTCAATTTATGTGGTGATAACTTTAAAACGCTTTTTCTTATCCAGGCCATTCTGAGATTGTTTTTTCGTCACATATTGTACTTCATGACACTGGTAAAATTAAGTCGAAAAATTTCATTTTTATTTATAAAAAAATATCAAATTTACCAAAAATTTGGAAAAATTAGCAATTTTCCAAGTTTCAATTTCTCTACTTCTATAATACATAGTAATACCGCCCAAAAAAGTTATTGATTTACATTCCCCATATGTCTACTTCATGTATCGATCATTTTGGGAATGCCATTTTATTTTTGGGGACGTTACAAGGCTTAGAAGTTTAGAAGCAAATCTTGAAATTTTTCAGAAATTTTCAAAAACCCACTTTTAGGGACCAGTTCAGGTCTGAAGTCACTTTGTGAGGCTTACATAATAGAAACCATCCAAAAATGACCCCATTCTAGAAACTACACCCTCAAGGTATTCAAAACTGATTTTACAAACATCATTAACCCTTTAGGTTTTCCACAAGAGTTAATGGCAAATGGAGATAAAATTTCAGAATTTCGATTTTTGGAAAATTTTCCGTTTGAATCCATTTTTCCAGTAACAAAGCAAGGGTTAACAGCCAAACAAAACTCAATTTTTATTGCCCCGATTCTGTAGTTTTCAGAAACACCCCATATGTGGGCGTAAACTGCTGTATGGCCAAACGGCAGGGCACAGAAGTAAGGGAACGCCATATGGTTTTTGGAAGGCGGATTTTGCTGGACTGGATTTTTGACACCATGTCCCATTTGAAGCCCCCGATGCACCCCTAGAGTAGAATCTCCAAAAAGTGACTCCATCTAAGAAACTACACCCCTCAAGGTATTCAAAACTGATTTTACAAACTTTGTTAACCCTTTAGGTGTTCCACAAGAGTTATTGGCAAATGGAGATGAAATTTCGAATTTCTATTTTTGTTACCTTGCCTCAAAAAAAGTGTAATATAGAGCAACCAAAAATCATATTTACCCTAAAATAATACAAACAAAACTGCCACCTTATCCCATACTTTCCAAAATGGGGTCACTTTTTTGGAGTTTCCACTGTAGGGGTGCATCAGGGGGGCTTCAAATGGGACATAGTGTCAAATAACCAGTCCAGCAAAATCTGCCTTCCAAAAACCATATGGCGTTCACTTCCTTCTATGCTCTGCCATTTGGCCATACAGCAGTTTACGACCACATATGGGGTGTTTCTGCAAACTAGAGAATCGGGGCAATATATATTGAGGTTTTTTTTGGCTGTTAACCCTTGCTTTGTTACTGGAAAAATTGATTAAAACGGAAAATTTGCAAAAAAATAGCTATTTTCGGACCGTTTTTATTTTTTGTTATTTACATCGTTGAACTGACAGGTTAGATTGTGTGCTATTTCTATAGAGCAGGTTTCTACGGATGCGGCAATACCAAATATGGCTACTTTTTGGGGGGTTTTGTTTCAGTTTTACATAATACAGCATTTTTTTAAAAAATGGTTTTTTAGTGTCTTCACATTCTGAAAGCCATATATTTTTTTTATTTTTTGGGCGACTGTCTTATGTAGGGGCTAATTTTTTGCGGGATAAGATGGCGGTTTGATTAGAACTATCTTGGGGTGCATATGACGTCTTGGTCGCCTGCTATTACACTTTTTGTGATGTAAGGTGACAAAAATGGCTCTTGACACCGTATTTTTTTTTTTTTATTGTGTTCATCTGAGGGGTTCGGTGATGTGTTATTTTTATAGAGCAGGTTGCGACGGACGTGCCGATACCAAATATATATACTTTTTATTTATTTATTTAAGTTTTACAAAACAAAACAAATCATGTTTTAGTGTCTCCATAGTCTGAGAGCCCTTTTTTTTTTGGGGGTGATTGTCCTATGTGGGGTATCATTTTTTGCGGGATGAGATGACGGTTTGATTGGCACTATTTTTGGGTGCATATAACTTTTTGATCGCTTGCTATTACAGTTTTTGAGATGTGAGGTGACAATGTTTTTTTTTTACATTGTTTTTATTTTATTTTTTTAACAGTATTTACCTGAGGGGTTAGATAATGTGATATTTTTATAGAGCAGGTTTTTA
Source organism: Bufotes viridis (assembly GCA_033119425.1). Taxonomy (NCBI): domain Eukaryota; kingdom Metazoa; phylum Chordata; class Amphibia; order Anura; family Bufonidae; genus Bufotes; species Bufotes viridis. The sequence goes on along the minus strand of CM065590.1, from coordinate 207,104,042 downwards.
CGGACGTGGCGATACATAATATGTATACTTTTTATTTATTTATTTTACTTTAACACAATAATAGCATTTTAGAAAAAAAATAATTTGTTTTAGTGTCTCCATAGTCTAAGAGCCATATTTTTTTTATTTTTTTGGCGATTGTCCTATATAAGGACTAAGTTTTTGCGGGATGAGATGGCGGTTTTATTGGTACTATTTTGGGAGGCATACGCCTTTTTGATCACTTGGTATTACACTTTTTGTGATGCAAGGGGACAAAAAATTGCTTTTTTACACAATTGTTTTGTGTTTTTTTTTACGGTATTTGCGTGAGGGGTTAGGTCACGTGATATTTTTATAGAGGAGATTTTTACGGACGCGGCGATACCTAATATGTGTAGTTTATTTGTTTTTTTTTTTATTTATTCAGTGATATGTATTTTTCTTATTTTTACTTTTTTTTTCACTTTTTTGACATTTTTTTGACCCAGACCAACTTGGTTATTGTAGATCCAGTGTATCTGGTGTCTATATAATACAGAACAGTACACTATATAGTGTACTGCACTGTATTTTTTTACTTTTCACAGTCTGGTCAGACTTCTGCCTTTAGCAGAAGTCTCACCAGAGTTACTATACCATGGCAAGCAGGACGCTTCTGAAAGCATCCTGCTGCCATGGTAACCATCACCCGCTGCCATTACAGAGCAGCGGGTGATGGGAAGAGAGGTGAGCTTCCTCCCTCTACTATCCTATCCCGTCGGGGGGGCTGCAAAGGTACGGCAGCCCCCCGAAGGGAGAGGGAGGGAGCTCCCTCCATGTTAACACCTTCTATACCGCGGTCCGTACGGACCGCGGTATAGAAGGGGTTAAACTGCTGACATCTGCAGCACAGATGTCAGCAGTTTATAGCAGGGGGTCAGCAATGTGCTGACCCCCTGCTATACCCACTAGACACCAGGGAAATCGATTGAAAGGAGGCGGGCGCCTCCCGCGCCGCCCACCCGCAGCACCGCCCGCAATCCCCCCTCCCTGCACCGCCCGGGGGGACACTAAGATGGCGGGGTGCAGGGGGGGGGGTTAAAATTTAACCTTGGGGGCATATTTTAGTCTCTGATCCCCGCGGTCACAGACCACGGAGATCAGAGATCGCACATAGCGCAGCAAACCGCAGGTCTGAATTGACCTGCGGTTTGCTGCGATCGCTGGCATGGGGGGGTCACAGGACCCCCTGGGCATTGTGCCAAGATGCCTGCTGATTGATTTCAGCAGGCATCTTGTTCCGATCACCGCCACGTGCGCAGTGGTGATCGGATATTCACAGGGCGTACATGTACACCCTTGGTCCTTAAGTACCAGGACGCAAGGGCATACATGTACGCCCTTCATCCTTAAGGGGTTAAAAAACTGCAGGAGCATTACAGAGGCCAAGTGGCATGATAAGATATTCATAGTGACTGGGTGTTAAAAACAGTTTTCCACTCATCACCCTTTCATACCTGGATGAGATTGTAAGCTTTTAACTCAGAAACAGATAAACCCTCTGATAATACTAGTACCACACAGCGCTCCCCATATAAAATACCCCTTCTTTGTGGCCTAAGTAGAAGCCCCCATAGTGTTCCTCTCCCCCCTTCCCTCATTTAAATACCCCTTCTTTGTGGCATCAGTAGATGACCCCATAGTTCCCCCCAATAATGTGCCAATACGAAGTGCCCCCATAGATTCCCCCCAATAATGTGCCAGTAAGAAGTGGCCCCATAGATACCCCCAATAATGTTCCAGTAAGGGATCCTCCCATAGATGCGCCCAATAGTGTGCCAGTAAGAGGTGCCCCCATAGATGCCCCCCAATCATGTGCCAGTAATAAGTGCCCCCCCCATCATGTGCCAGTAACAAGTGCCTTTCCATGCCCCCCCCCAATCATGTGCTAGTAGCAAGTGCTCCATGCCCCCAATCATGTGCTAGTAACAAGTGCCTCTCCCCCCCATCATGTGCCAATAACAAGTACCTCTCCATGCCCCCCCAATCATGTGCCAGTAACAAGTGCCTCTCTCCTCTCTCTCCCCATCATGTGCCAATAACAATTACCTCTCTCCCTCCCCCATCATGTGCCAGTAACAAGTGTCCCCCCCATCATGTGCCAGTAACAAGTGCCTCTGCCCACATCATGTGCCAGTAACGAGTGCCTCTCTCCTCTACCCCAGCCCATCACGTGCCAGTAACATTGTCCCATATAAAAACTAAAAAAACTGTTATACTTACCTCCATGGCTGTGATGCTATGCAGGCCTCCCACGCTGTATGGCTCAGGCAGCGTGACGACATCATGCCGGCAGCCTATCAGAGGAACATGGAAGGGAGATGCTTCTCTCTCCCCTGCCACGGCCGCAACACAGCCATCTGTATGGCTGTTCACAATGGAAGTGCTCATCTTCCTGTGCCCTGCCGCCGCCGCTACTACTACTTCTCGGGGGGGGGGGGGGGGGCAATTGCAGAACTCCAACACAGAATCTGCCCCGTGTTCCATTCTAAAACAGATGTGTGTGCATGACAAGCCGGGGCAGTCCCAGTAGGAGAGGACCAGTAGATAGAGGAAAGACATAGAATGAGATCTTCTCTGCATGCAGAATTGCCGCTTGAAGCTCCATGGGCATGGTAAAGTACAGCATAGATTCTGGAAGATTCTGTGAGTTGATAGATGTCACAACCAAGGACCTCTCTAGGTACACCATTATTCATACTAGCTAATGCATTGCATTGGAGACTGTCCAATTGCACATTTATCTTTTCACCAAAAAGCTGTTGAAAAGTTTCTAAAATTAAGTGTACCAGACCAGACGTATTTTGCATCAGACTATGTCCAATTACACTCTTTGTTTTATAAAAAAAAAAGAAAAAACAGCTGTTGAAAAGCTTCTAAAATCAAGTGTACTAAGCCAGACGAATTTCCGGCTCCTAGGTCAGCATATATTTTGCTGCAGACTGTGTCCAATTGTGCCTTTAAAAAAAAAAATGTTGCAAAGTTGTTCAATTAATTTCTTGAAAAATTGCTTCCAAAATTCCAATTTGTGAGATCTGCCTCAAACTTCCCAATAATGCAATATGCAAAACACATATTAAGGTGGCCAACATATGAGTTTTGTTATCTTTATATTACAGATGCTATGTTAGTGTACAATAAAGGGCTTGGAAGGGAAGTGATATGGTAGTCATTAGAGATGAGCGAATGGAAGTTGACGAAGTGGAATTTCAGGAAAAATGTGATTCGCACCGAATCCAAATTTCTTCACGCTTCGTGGTAATAAATCACATTTTTTCCTAAAATGGCTGCTGCACGTGTGAGGACATGGAGAAAGGAACTGTGGGAAGGCGGTTTTACCTATACGGCCATGCATGCAGCCAATCAGCAGCCAGACCTGTGATGTCACAGCCCTATAAATAGCCTCAGCCATCTTGGATTCTGCCATTTTCCAGTGTACTTAGTGCAGGGAGAAAAATCAGCAGGCACTAGGGACAGTGCTAGGAAAGACTTCATTGTTCCCAAAAAAGCGATTTACAAGTTCAGGGAAAGATTATTCAGTGTGTAGGGAAAGGATAGGGAGGAATCATTTCACAGCATTTATGTAGAACAGAGTTCAATAGGGGAAGTTACAGCCCGGGTAATAGGAACAATCCTATTACACCTTGCTGCACTGACATGTGTTCAAAATTTCCATTATACAGCTCTATAATTCCAGCAAACCGTTCTTGTTATTGGGGTGCAAGTGCAGTTTGATGCAGCCATTAACAGGGTTTATTACAAGGAAATATTTCTAGGTCTTATTTGCCCTTGTGTGTTGCAGTTATATGTTCTAAACCATTTGTTGGCTGCAATTAGTGGGAAAAAAGGGCTTATAGCCGTTGTGTGGTGAAGTGCAAAAATTACAGACCTTTTTGGCATGTATTAGTGGCACAAAAAAAAATCATTTGCCATTCAGCGGTGCAGTTATATGTTCTAAAGCCCTTTTTGACGTGTATTAGTGGCAAAAGAACGTTTTTTGCAGTTCAATGGTGCAGTTATATGTCCTAAAGCCCTTTTTTGCGTGTATTAGTGGCACAAAAAAGTATTTGTTGTTGTGTGGTGAAGTGAGAAAATGACAGCCCTTTTTGGAGTGTATTAGTGGAAAAATAGGGCTTATTAGCCGTTGTGTGGTGAAGTGAGAAAATTGCAGACTTTTTTTGGGGTGTTTTAATTTCCTTTTTATTTATTTATCTGATCTAACAGTATGTCAGATAGAGACGTGCCAGGCTCTGCACATAAGAGTGGCAGAGGCCTCGCAGCAGAGTAGAGGGGCATGGCAGCAGGAGTCGCAGCAAGAGGCCTGAGCTCCCGGTGTCATCTAGCGGTATTGTCTTGACTAGGAACCCAGCTGTTCTTGAATGTTGACTCGGTCATCCACTTCTCCCAAGTGACATCAGGCATCCCCAGCCGAGAGTCGGTGGGCTCGTCAGACACAAGCCTTAGTTGGCATGCCCCGGGAGAAGACCCTATGCCCTCACTTGTCCTCAACCTGCCTCTATCCTTTTCTCTTCCATCAGCCAGAAAAGTATTATATGCTGTGGGCTCAGCCCCACTATACAGCAAGGACGAGCTACTAGAGGACAGTCAGCAGCTACTGGCCAGCCAAGATGGGGAGGAGACATCCGCTGCTTCCTCCACTAGACGGGCAAGTAGTGATGAGGAGAGTGGCATGGGAGCTGGTGTTGCAAGCGGTGAGGCTCCTGACCCAGAGACCGTTGAGGAGGACATCAGCAGACAGTACTCGATGATGATGATATAGCTGATTGCACTTGGGAGCTGGGTGAATTAGGGGCTTTATCATCATCATCGGGAGAAGAGAGTGTCAGCTTGCCCGTGAGGCAGGAGTGGAGCCAGCAAGTCGCTAGCGTGGCCGGGAGTCACCGGTCGTTAGCCAAACGAGTTTTTGCAGGAGCCTACCTGCCCGGAAAGTAGTGGTGAATGGGTTCACAGAAGCAGCGGCAGTAGCAGTCAGTTCGTGTGTAGTGTTCTGGGTAAAATCACCTACTCGTCGGTGTGGCAGTTTTTTGTTAAGTCGCCGGAGTAGGTGAATTGAGATGAGCGATCTTTTCAAAAATTCGATTCGGCTGGTTCGGCAAATTTTTCTGAAAAATTAGCTTTGATCCAAATTTATTTACGGGGAATCAAGTTAAAAAACTGTTATTTCCGGGCTGCTAGGGGGGTAGAACACTGTGCCTTGTAGTAACACACATAGGGAGTCTGCTGTGGTAGAGAAATAATACTGTGAGTCACTATGACATGCAGATGACAGAGGTCGCTCTTAGAATCACTGCAAACTTCACAGTCATGGGGCTAAAACTGACGAAATAACTAAACTATCAACTCAGCCTTACAGGTAGATGTAAGAAGCACACTCCTTTTTGCACCCTCGTCAGCTGATTCCACATAGATGTCTACAGAACCTGTTTTATTAAACGCTTATACAAGTAGAGCCCCCCTGACAGAGTGGAGAGGGTTACAAACATGCAAGTCCAGCCGGCACTCCAATCAGTCACGTGGTGCTCGAGTCCAGGGTTGGCGTCCCACAAACAATATGAAGAAAAGGACCGGCACTTCGCTGTTGCAAAGAAACAGAAATGTTTTTATTGTCGCCATAAGCGAAGAATAAACAACGCGTTTCGACTCACAGATTTGAGTCTTTCTCAAGTACATAAAACACAGAAATGATGCGATTTAAATAGACCGCCTCAGTCGACGTAACTAACACGTGACATCAAGTCACCATAGAAACATAAAAACAAAGTGAAATTGAAAGCCTGCTGGTAAACATCAAAGACATGTAATTTATAGTAACCATGGAAACATATAAACAAGTAATCGAAAGCGCTATATCGGAGCAAACTAACAAGTAAAAGTACGTCAGCAATATTTGACTCATGAGTAATCATGGAAACAGCTATGCGAGAGGAAATCGAGGCTTTCAAGCTGTCACGTCATAGACATATGGAAAGAGGTTGTACGAGCGATGTATAAAATATGAGTATTATAAGGTGTATATAATGAAAGTATAGATAAATAACTCTGGTAGCCTCACACACATATGTTATGATACAACACAGTACATATAGATTGATAGAAAATAAGGTTAAGCATAAAGATGACAGACTAAAATACACGGGAACACAACATGGGGTCAAAAAACAAACTTTCAATCGAGAAGAGAGGATAATAAAAAAAGAATAGAATAATGAAATAATATATATGTGTGAAGACCGATTTATTGGCCTGTATTTGTGGGAGGGGCGTAAGTAGCACATTTATACCAGGCAGGCACCTCCCCGGGTGTGTCAACGGTGCTGCGTAGTTGTGTGCAGTCTGAGCCACCTGTTGCAGCACATGGGCTGAATCTGCAGCTTCCATACCCAGTCGACGTTCAGGATCCCAGTTGAGGTCGTTCCGCTTGGGTGAGGGTTTGCCGCTAGCTCGTGCAGCATCGTACCATTACAGTCCGGCCGGCGATGTGCCGGCTCCTTTGGTGAGGAGGAGCAGCATCACACCGGAGCGATTCTGCCTAGCAGCCCACGTTTGGCGCCCACGCGGCAGCATGGTTAGACCGGCTGGCGGTGTGTCGGTTCCTTTGGTGAGTAGGAGCAGCACTGCACTGAAGCGATTCTGCCTGGCAGCCCACGCTTGGCGCCCAAGCGGCAGTACGGTTAGGCAGCAGGGGTCAGCGTGACTCCGTCTCATTTTCTCGCACGTTTTCTATGTCTTGCACAGGCCACCTTGCTTAGTTTGTTTGTGTATATCTGTATGTCTTTCTTGTTTGCTTTCACTTCACTGATTGCCAGCAAACCTCTCTCGCCATCCGCTATTATTTCTGCAGACAGACTAAAGCATTGTTCACACTGACATCCAGCGTTATCCCCTTACTTGCATTATAGAGGGTGAGGCAGCTGATTAATCCAGGTGAAGCAGACTTGCTGTTTGCAAAGTGTTATTGTTTCTTTAGTATAAATGCTATTTTGCGATATGTATATTGAGTAGACGGTAAGCTCCTCTGTGTTATGGTATCTTCCAGGCAAACCTCTCTCGCTATCCGCTATTATTTCTGCAGACAGTCTAATGCCTTGTTCACACTGACATCCAGCACTATCACCGTATTTGCATTATAGAGGTGAGGCAGCTGATTGCTCCAGGTGGAGCAGAGTTGCTGTTTACAAAGTGTGCCTGTGCTGGGCATCCATCTTCAGTTCAGAGTGTTAGCTGTACAATCAATCGATATGGAACCGCATTCGCCAGATCATATGGTCCACCAGTGCTTGACAAAGGCTATGTGATAGCCGAAACGTAGCAACTTTTTATATTCACGTATTTCATGTGAGCAGTTCCCAAATAAAGGGATTTTTTAACCGGACATGCTGCCTCCATCATCTCTTCCAGAGTGTTAGCTGGACACTGGGGGAGCTGCTTGCTACAAAGGTCAGTGCAGAGACCTGAGAGGACCCTTTATTTTGTTATTTTGCCTCGTTTTGTTGCTTTATTTGTGCTAAAATAGATGTGAGCTTGGCGTTTGCCAAGAATTGAGTTTAGTCTGTTTTACGGCATATACACCCACATCTCACAGGGTGTACGTGTTGATGGTGGCATCATTTGTATTCACTCACCTATAGCGGCGTGGTGTGGTGGAGGTGGTTTATATTACTGCATGCCTCATGTTAGTGTCGGCATACTTTCACAGTCAGGTTTGTCTTTACATGTCATTTTTAACTTTTCAGGTCCTGTCACAGTTCGTCATTCTCAGTTGATGTGGTCAATCACATCTTTTGCTAAGGTAGTAGAAAAGAGAAAGGAAAAAAAAAAAGTCACATTACGGGTGAATTTCCCATTAGGTTGCTGTCTTTGCTACTTGATGTTTTATTTTTAGGTTGTTATAGGTTCAGAGTGTCGGGTAAGTCGTGTTTTCATCAGTTTGCGGTGTCACAACATCAGACCTGACCCATCACTCAGGCCTTCGGCGGTTTCAACCATTTCGTTGGTATTCTGATGCGTGTATGCCTCATGTCAGTGTCAGCATACTACCACAGCCAGGATCATCATTGCATGTCATTTTTACTTTTCAGGTCACGTCACAGCTCGCCATTTCTCAGTTGATGTGGTCGGTTACATCTTTTGCTAAGGTAGTAGGATGAGAAAAAAAAAAAAATCACATTACGGGTGGTTTTCCCATTAGTGGTTTCTCTCCTGGACGTCTCCTTCTCCCAGGCTGTAGCTCTGTCCAATCGCAGCGCAGAGCTCATAGCCTGGGAGAAAAATAACTTCCAGGCTATGAGCTATGAGCTGTGCGCTGCGATTGGCCAGAGCTACAGCCTGGGAGAAGGAGACGCCCAGGAGAGCAAGGGCAGTCTTCGCCTAGTATAACCAAGTCAGGCAGTCTACGCCCAGTATAACCAAGTCCCCAAACATACCGGAGGACATAGTGGGAGAATGGAGCTGCGCCCGACGATAATAGTAAGTGCAGGGAGATCCCTGGGCACCGCTCTACATATTACGATACTTAGTTCATCATTTAGTTCATCATTTTTTTCCAGATGAAAGGTCCTCTTTAGGGGTTAAAGTCAATGGGGACCCGAACTTCACTTTATTATTTTCCGTTACAACATGTTTATAACGGAAAATAATAGAATTCTTAAGATTAAAATGGCCGTTGAGGGGTTAAAAATAATAAAAAAAACTGACCTCATCAACTTTATCGCGCAGCTTTTATCCTCTTCTTTCTTCAGGTCCTGTAAAAGGACCTGCGATGGCATCACCACGCTCACCACGTAGTGAGCGGGTTGACGTCATCACAAGTCCAGCTGAATGAAGATAGCAGGATTCATAAATAAAATTACCCAAACAACCCGAATTTCAAAGAAAAAGTCCAGGTTCGAATCTGGGTACCCGAACTAGCAGTTTGCAGTTCGGGTTCGCTCAACCCTATTTATAAATAAAGATAAAATATATTGACCCAAATTTATAGCTAATATAAAGCACAATGTGTCACAAGAAAACAATCTCAAAATTGGTTGGAGAAGTAGAAACAGTCCACAGTAATTACCACATATCAGATTTGCAAAATTACACAAGGTCCATAAAATGAAAATTGTCTTGTTTACTGAAGGGGTTAAAAATAAATATCCAAAAGAAAACCTGTCAGGTGTATCAAAATATCCAAGTACTGTGGTCAGCTGAATATTCCAGTGACTAAGTCACATATGTTTATGTGTGATATGACCATTACCTACATTTCCTTTAGATTGATGATATGATTATATTTATAATAATATCAATTATTAATAGAATATCATATAATAATAGTTATACTATAATTATATTTCAAGCATGATAATTAGCAATTAACACCAGTCACAGGATTGAGCTGTGTCACTGTACACTTAGGCAATAGAATGCAGTGTTATGGCTCATGCACACGTTCGTATATATTTAGTGGTCCTCAAAACACAGATCGGCAAAAAATATGGATGACATCCGTGTGAATTCTGTATTTTGGGGAACGGAACAGCTGGCCCTTAATAGAACAGTCCTATCCTTGTCCATAATGCGGACAATAATAGGACATGTTCTATTTTTTGCAGAACGGACATACGGAATGCAAACAGAGAGACTTCCGTTTTTACTTTGCAGACTCCTTGAAATGAATGGTTCCGCATACGGTCCGCAAAAAAAAAAAAAAATAACAGAAATACGTTTCTTTGCATGAGCCCTTACGGGGAGAGGATGGTACTTGCTGAATGTTGACTTATTATATGTACATTTGTATATAATGCATTTATTTCATGTTTTGGATCTAAATAACAGCCTCATAGTATGTAATTTTTTTCTTTATTGCAACATTTATTTCAACATTCTTGGTTTGCTTGGAAAAAGTTGACTACGTCTCTTGAGCACTCAATAATTTATGAGCAAAAATGTTTCTGATTGCTTTTTAAAAGATCTTCCCCTGAAACCCTCTTGTATTACTGAATAATTCATGTATTATTTGCCAAAATAGACAAACTAAAAGCAAATATAAACTATTTTGATATAACAGCAAACTCTAATAAGGAGCGACTTGTATATAATTTTTACCATGTACTTTGCTTGTCTTGATATATTATCTGTAGAAAATGATAAAATGTACAAATACATGTTCATCTGCTAAAGCAGCTAGGGAACTATGAAGCAAATATTTCAGCATAATTTTACCAAATTTGACATGTTAATCTAAAATATAAGTTAGATTTATCAAGATCAAGGTTCATTTGGTTCTTGTTTGAAACCATATAAACCTATAATTGAAAAAAACACATTAAAAAAATCCACATTCATAAAAAAATATCATAAATCTGAGTTGAGATCATCAAATAATCAATAATACATAAATAAATTTTAGGCTACGTTCACACGACGACAATTGTCGCGCGACAAAAAGTCACACTATTGTCGCGCGACAATTTTTATAATGGGAGTCTATGGTGTCGCAGTGCGACATGCGACATGCTGCGACTGCGACACGAAAGTCGGAGAAAATACATTCAAGATGGGTTTTTCTGCGACTGTCGCGTCGCAGTCGCAGCATGTCGCATGTCGCAATGCGACACCATAGACTCCCATTATAAAAATTGTCGCGCGACAATAGTGCGACAAAATGTCGCGCGACAAATGTTGCAGTGAAGTTGTGCCCTATTTGTCGCGCGACAATTGTCGTCGTGTGAACGTACCCTTACAGAGTGAGGACATATGTGATACATTAATATCATCCTACAGTAGATACACAGAATATGTAAGGTTGGGCATCTGCTGTTCAAACTCTGCATACATTTTTGTTTTAGACAACTACATTCACACTGACTTGCATTGTACACTTGCTGTATATACAGGGAAAGCTCCTACCACATACATCAAACATATTTGTAGGTCCCCATTTACCCAAAGGTGACAAAATTAGTGTCTTTTTAGTCTCTGTTGTGCAGTATACATCAGTATACACATTTACTGTAGATGTCCTCTTTATGGTTGTTTTTATTTCTTACCATTTAGTTTTCTTTCTTGTATTTTTTCATCATGTTACCTTTGTATACTATGGGGTCTTGATTATGTGTAAATCTTTTACCAGCAAGAGTAACAATATCAAATTGTCATTACTGACTTATGATGACACCCTCTTTGTGGGTGGGTGTTTGCTACATGTTATTTACTGGGATTTTTATTATTCAACTATACTAATAAAGATGTATTTTTTAACATATTGATGGGGTGTCATTATTGTTATTGGAGGTTTTTCTTGCATACTACACCACTTGTGTGATTCAATTTAACATTGAGCCCATTGTATTTGGAGTTTCTGTCCAAAACAGTGCAGCTGAGAGCACTTTTCCATACAGAGGCATCCAATAAAGAAGCATATATCATGCAGTATGTATTTTTTTATTTTTTATTTTTTAACAATGGGAGCCTATGGGAAATATGACTGCAGTTGTATACCTATACGGTGTTAAAAAACTGAAGGTTTACAAACAACATCTCCTAGCAACCATCAGTGAAAAACACTTGCTTCTGGATGCAATGCATTTTTCACTGAAGCCCCATTCACTTCTATGGGGCCAGGGCTGCATGAAGAACGCAGAACATGCTGCATTTTTCACACAACGCAGAACTGATGCGTAAAAAAAATGCTCATGTACAAAGACACAGGATTCAGTGCGGGTGCTATACGTTCACGTCAGGTCAAAGGGGCCTAAGTCAAACTATCATGTAGTAATGTCAAGGTTTTTGAGTGATACAAAGACTTATTTACAGCCACAGTTCTGGCTGGGGTTTGAAAAAAGATAATCCTGGATAAGAAAAATTATAAAAACTTGAGTGTGATCAATCCCAGGTTACCTATTAGTTATTATATGCTGAAGGTCCATAAGAACAAAAACATTCAGATGACCTCAGGGATTGTTAGAGCAGTTGGTGTGGAACCACTGTGACTAAACAAAAGCAAAGACAGGTGCACTCTGCGATAATACTAAACCCTCACACTGATGTAAAATTGAGAGGTTAGTTCGACATATCCTACTAGGAGGACATGTCTTAAGCTTAAGGCCCTATCACTTACCTACCTGTGCCGTATGGGCAATACCAGGGGCCAGTGGGCGAATTACGGAAGCATAAAGCCTGACTCACAGACAGCTTCCCAGTAAGGCCTCATGCACACGGCCGTTGTTCGGGTCCGCGTCCGTGGGGCCGTTTTTCGTGCTTTTTTGCGGACCCATTCATTTTCAATGGAGCCTTGGAAATATCGGCTGTTTCACCGTTTGTTATCCGCGTCCGTGGTCCGTGTTTTGCGTCCGTCAAAAAAACATAACCTGTCCTATTCTTGTCCGTGTTAAACGGTTCGCGGACCCATTCAAGTCAATGGGTCCGCCAAAAATGCGGATGCACAACCGTTTGTCTTCCGCGTCCGCATCCGCGTCCGTTTTTTTGTGTATAGTTTTGGCCAACAAAGCTGTCACCAACAGTTTGTGTCAATAAAATTTGATGGTAAAAAAAAGTACAGGAAGAAGGAAGTTTAAGGTCAAAGTTTAGTTGCTGATTGCTAGGCACCTGATTTTGCCAGTGTGGTGCAATTTCTGGCAGTCAGACATTTTGGCTGTGCTCTTCTATCTCAAGCAAAATGCCAAGGTGGAATGTTGACAAATTGATCACCTTGGTGCAGGAGAGGCCTGAACTATGGGATACTCGCCATGCTGGATACCAGGACAAAGTGCGGAAGGAGTTGGCCTGGGAACAGGTTGCTCGCCGCCTCAGGCGACAAGAATGGGAGAATGAAGATGGCCGAGGAAGGGCAGCTTTAGGTAAGTGACAACAATGTCATTCTACTGTCCGTTCCTTTTTTTTGGTTATTTTTTGGGAGAGGAGGTCAGAATACTGTATATGTAGTGTGGCCTGTTAATGTTATCTAGCCCTGTACATGGTGATTGTATGCTTCATGCAATGTGTATCTTACACCATTATTTTTTAACCTTTTCCTTGCTGCCTTTTCATTTGTTAATTCAAACAGTAGTGATGTATTTTTCCTGCATGTGGCTTGAGATTTTTAAGTTCCACAGGTGGCCATGTTGTAATGTAGCATCCAATAGTTGTCCACCACACGTTTCTTCCTTTTTTTTTCAAAAAGTCGTGCATGACTAATCTCCTCCTTTTTATGATGGTAATGTACATCCATCTAGCCACACCTGCAGTATTGTACCATGTTTGGTTCATTTATTTCTAGTATTTTTAGATGTGTGTCATTTATTACTATTATTTTTTTAAAAACACAGTGAAACAGTTAAAGACGCGCTGGAACAGCTGCCGCGACCAGTTTAGAAGGGAGCTGACTGACAAAGGCCGCAGTGGTGAAGGGTCTTCTCAAAAAAGACCCTACATGTATTCTAAGCAGCTTCAATTTTTGAGACCGGTGATGGAATTGCGGCCGTAAGTATATTTGCCCTTTTACTACATACTATTTTTTCCCACCAGCTCCTCGCTGTAGTTCATATTCTTATCTACCTTCTTGTGTTAATTTTTTGCAGCTATTGTGCTGCATATTACTAATCTGGCTATATCCTATTTTTTATTTCAAATATTATTTAAGGGGACCTTACCCCTTGAACCCCAGCATATCTGCGGTATATTATCAAGCCAAAAAGTCGTTTGGGACAGCACCATCCATGGTCTATAGACCATCTGTCCATAATGTGGCGGGGCATGTGATGTCAGCTCCTGGCCCGCGGACCCCTTGTCTAGTACGGTCAACCAAAGGAAAATCGCAGCACTCCAAAGTCTTCAATAAATCTTCTTTATTCCACCACAAAAATGCAACGTTTCAGCTCGCTGGGATGCTTGCTAAAGACTCCCATCGAGTGGAACCGGTGCATTTTGGTGTTGTAATAAAAGATGTTTTTGAAGACTTTGGAGTGCTGCGATGTTCCTTTGTTTGCGGTATGTAATCACCACACCTGTCTAGCAAACATGTTGGCTCCAGTCTATTTTTTCATGCCTAGCATTAGTTGATAGGTGAATTAACATATAGATGTGCTATGAGAGCATGAAAAGAGACACAAGGATGAAGTCACATGCGTCAGCAAAGAATTGTGTCCTCATATAGCAGATCGTTGTACTTGCAAGGTGTTGGTCCCCAGCCAATCTGACGATAGTGTGCGTATCCTGTGAGATTGTGATGCTTGTTATAAATGTTTTTGATTATTTGGGACACGATGCCACTTTTATTTTGCCATCATAAGCCGCTGAAGGTGGTATCAACACGCCAGACACATACTAGAAGAAGATCCTCATTTGGTTAGCTCCTTGTCAGTTTTGATCTTGCAAAGTGCTGGACAGCTCCAAAGGGAACTGTTTTTGAGAATTTTGATATTTTTTAATGTCTTTGGTACATGTTGCCCCAAATCTTTGGGCTGAAATTTAGTTGGGCACTAATTTGGACTTTACCAAAAAAAATGATTTCAGATATAATGTGAAGCAGCCTGCCCTTATATAGTACATAGCGGCTTAGATTTGTTTTTGGAAAGTGTATTGTTGAGCATGTTTGTTTTCATACATTTAAAAATTTTATGTTTATTTTTCATACAGAACAGTGGACAGTCTGGATGAGCCGGATGAATCAGATGGTGGCAGGGAGACTACAGCGCCGTTTTCACCACAGAGCAGTCCGTCAGTCCCAACGATGGAGGAATCTCAACCCCCTGCCAGTCAACCCACAACCATTTCTCCGGAGAGTCCGGAAGCAATACTTCAGCCGCAGCCAAGGCGTCGGAGGAATGTCCCTCAGTCCTCCTCTGTGCAACAGACTCGGGAAATGATAGATGCCCGAGTCATTGAGTTTCTTGCACAGAGGAGTGAGGGACAAGAAGAGGCTTTGATGCGGGGTATGGGTTCATTATTGCGCCGAGTGCCTCTTCCAAGGCAAACTTCCTGTGTTGCTGCCCTGATAATGGTTTTTGAAATGTTTCAATCACCATACCAGGGTGACATCTTAGCTCAAGTCCATCATTTAAGGCAGTCCATTGTATCTTCACCATTGCAGCACCCACCAACCTACACATCTCACCCACCCCAGGGCCCTCCTTGCCCTGCGCCTCTTTATCAAGATGCACAATCAACATCTACATCCCATTTGGCTCATGGTGCAACAGCCCATTCTGCTCATGGTGCAACAGCCCATTCTGCTCATGGTGCAACAGCCCATTCTGCTCATGGTGCAACAGCCCATTCTGCTCATGGTGCAACAGCACATTCTGCTCATGGTGCTGTTTATCATACTGAGGCACAGCAAGTGGGCCAGCTTAGGCCACTTCCGTCGTTTCCACCTGGTCCGTTTACCCGGGATTTAATGGATTTGTGAAGTTTGTTTTGGCCTTTTATTTAATTTGTTTACGTCTTTTATACATTATTTATTTTTGCACAAGTTTGTGCTTTAATAATTTGGACCTTCTTACTTGGTTGGCATAAAGAATGTTCTTTGACAAGAAAATATGCGTTGGTCATTTTTATTTCACAACCACAATAGTGGGGCCCCAAAAACATTATATGTATAGAAGGGACGGTAACTTGGAACAAATGATATTACCCTCAACAAATACATCCTGTTTATATATTTTACGGATTATGGGTCATTTCAAATGTTAGAAAGGAACCATAATCCAGACATAAATGTCTTATTAACCACAATGTGTCTTACTGTGCACACAATATGTTTTGGGTAATGCAAAAATTCCAGGAAAAAACTGAACTAATAATGTCTACTTATACATTTACATAACACACATTTGGATTCCCCACAAATTTCGTCAAACACAATGATGTCATAGTAACTTAGTCCAAAAACAAGATCTGTTTGGGGTAATATGTCTAAACGGTACATAACTCCCAGTGTGGACCGCCTTATAACAGAATATACACACACACAATCGTTACATTACAAGATATTTATTTTGTCACATATGTATATCCATAATTATATGTACTTTAGCAGGCATGGCCAACCAGCGTTTCGCCAGCTATGGATAAACTCCGATTACCACCATGCCTTGCTGTATATGTTGATAGTCGTCCTTCTGTTTGGCATGCAGGGAGTTGACTTTCGAAAACATCTGGCGAGCCGAAGGTTGCCTATCCCTGTACTAGAGGTATTAGAAGGTTTTTTGGACCATGTAGCATTTAAAAAAAAGATGTTCTGGAAAGTTTACTTTCGAATACATCTTTTTAGTTATCTAATTGCAGAATAATTATTCTTTGGTCGAAAAAACCTTCGCCCGCAAGCCCACGTCAAGGGTCCTCAATCTCTTGCGAGTCCCTACACTCAACTATGACATAAATGAAAACAGCTATCTTGAAAAATAATAAAAACTAAAGAGCCCCGAAGAAGTTAAACACTGCCACGAATAGCGTCCCTCTGCCATGGCAAAGACCCCTGTGGGCTTGAAAAGTAGTCTGCATAGAGTTCCCGAACTGCAATACCTGCAGTCCCAGGTCTTCTATGCAGGGTCCGATCC
The DNA here is from genome assembly GCA_033119425.1 of Bufotes viridis. Taxonomy (NCBI): domain Eukaryota; kingdom Metazoa; phylum Chordata; class Amphibia; order Anura; family Bufonidae; genus Bufotes; species Bufotes viridis. The sequence continues at coordinate 207,087,462 of CM065590.1, read as the reverse complement.
AAACCCAAAGATGCTGACGTAGGAAGTTCGTCCATGTCAACAGCAGAGGAAGCCTCGTGAATCCTGGTAAAGTTGTGTAGAACCACACAAGCTTGAATTACCAGGGTAGCATTCTCAGGATCCATCTGTATGGCTGACAAAAACACCCTCCATTTGCTAGAGAGTATTCCGAGCGCACTCAACATACCGACGGGCACGAGTCAACCGATAGTTGAAAATACGCCTCCTGACATCCAAACCTCGCTTTGGGAAGGGCCGCATAACATGGTGTGTCAATGCAAAACCTTCATCCGCCACGAAGACAAATGGAGCCGGCGGACCTGCATATTCGGGCAGTCTTCGGGACTCAGGCAGGGCAAGCTGGTTGGCACGAAGCCGCTCACCCATTCGCGAAGCACTAAAGATGCGAGCATCTGCAGTGCTTCCATAGGCCCCGATATCAACCATTATAAACCGGTAGCTACTGTCAGCAACAGCCATCAGCACCACCGAAAAATACTGTTTATAATTGAAGAATCGGGACCCGGAGTGAGGAGGCTTCTTCACACGAATGTGCTTGCCATCCATTGCCCCGAGGCAGTTGGGAAACTGCGCAGATTCCTGGAAGCCCGCAGCAATACGTAGCCAATCGTCCACCTTGGGCTGTGGCATCACCGTCTCTCGGAGTCGGGACCAGATGACGTGACAAGTGTGTCGCACTATCCGAGAAATGGTTGAGGTTCCCAATAGAAACTCGAAATGCAGGGATGCAAACGAGTTCCCAGTTGCAAGGAATCTGTGTAAAAAGAACACCAAATCAGCATAATAACAACATATAAAGATAATTAACAGTATTACTTATACGGTGGATAGGATACATGAGTGACAACAATAACACTGAAGTGTTTTTGCACAAAGCATTTTGGAAAATTAAAATAAAAACCATAGTTGTTCACTAAATATTGGCCCACAAATATTAACCCTAATACTTGACTGGTAACTTTTACTTTCCACAAAACCAAAAACATGATGATGACATGGGACATTCCAAAAATAACTTTTTCACTTTAAACAAAAAACAAAAAAAAACACTCTACACAATTCTTAGCCCGAATAAGCTTGAAATGAGGCAGAAACAAAGAACAAAGTAAGTAAAAACACACAAATATGCACACAATTACTATACCTGGCCACATTCCTTATTTAAGAAAAATATCAAAAACAGTCCTTACCTCAATGTGACAATGAGCCGTTCCTCAGGAGATATGCTGCGCCTCATATTGGTGTCCATAAAAGTAAGGACAGTACGTAGAGACGCAAGCAAAATATCAAATGTAGACACTGACATCCGACAGAATGCAAAAAACTTCTCAGGATGCAGACGAAGATCTTTGTATAACGTATGAAAGTGTCCTTTCCGGTAGCGTTGAGAAACGATGGGATGGACCCAAAATCGCCGTCTTCTACTCGGTTCCTCGTCCGAGAACATGGCCCGCAGTCCCCATCGCCGAGAGACAATCCAGTGCAGTACAGCATCTTCCTCAGAGTCATCCGCCATGGCAAAAGCAAGACGCCACAAGGGAGAAGCAAATACAAGCAAAGACTACCAAGCAAACGCACCTCTGTACCCTGTAAAAAGACTACAGAAAATGGCCACCAAACAAACACACAGGTGACCATCATATATACCTGTATCCTGGGTGTGGAAATGTAAATTTTTTTTTTTTTAATCTATCCGTTTTTTTCACGTCCGCAAAAAAAACGGAAGACACACGGAAACACAACGGACGAAAAAACGGACACGGACCACGGAACAACGGATACACATTTTGCGGACAGATAAAAAAAACGGTCGTGTGCATGAGGCCTAACCTCCAGCATGTAGCCATGCCTGCAATGGGAGGTGGGAAGTGCCTGTGAGCCCCACCCGAGACTGGCTGATATGGCCCAGGGCCTAAACAGGTGCACCTGAATGTAGCCTGTAGATGAAAAACAGGCACATTTAAATAGGAGTTTATATACCTCCAAACATATTATACAAACCATTAGAAAACGTGGTGTTAAACAGGCAGGATATGCTCAAACCCACATGCGGTTGTGCATATATATAGGGGAGCATATCCTGCACTTGTTGTCTGTTGCTTATGGCAATCAACAGCAAAAAAATGCATACAATGGAAGATGCCAGCAACAGACTACAAGTACCACAATAACTATCCTACATAAGGTAACAATTATGTGGATGTGAAGAACAATCAAAGACTAAACAAAAGCAAAGACAGGTGCATTCTGCAATAATACTAAACCCTCACACTGATGAAAAATTGAGTGGTTAGTTCGACATATCCTACTATGAGGACATGTCTTAAGCTCGGGCACCGCGCCAAGGTCTCTCAAGTAGCCCGAGGCCCTATCACTCACCTACCTGTGCCGTATGGGCAATACCAGGGGCCAGTGGGCGAATTACGGGAGCATGAGGCCTGACTCACAGACAGCTTACCAGTAACTTCCAGCATGTAGCCATGCCTACAATGGGAGGTGATACTGCTCTGTGAGCTGTGTATCTAATCCTGTCATGTGTCATACTGTAATCGGAGCTGTGTATATAATCCTACCATGTGTAATACTGTATGATTAGATATTTATCTAATTCTGCCACATGTGATACTGTCCTTTGAGCTGCTGCATCTAATCCTGTTACATAGTGGAATGAGCAGGGTCCCAGCAGCATAGAGGATTTCAGAAGAGGAGAGTGCTGATCTTGTGGAGGTCACAGGATAAGAATGCAGATACCAATATGCATGCCGAGCCCACTCCATATCTCTCTTTGTGCCAAATGGCCTCCAAAGAATGCAATGACTCCACTTTATACCTCTCCTGATGCCAAAAGACTTCAAGTGAGTGCAGGGAGAGCAGGCTACGGCTTTCTACTTACACTAATTAAAATCAGCCTATGGGGCAGACAGGTTGGTCAGGAGTGCACAACTGAATAGACTCACTAAAATGGCTGTAAAATAGCCCTGGAAAGGGCTAGAGGGCTGCAAAAGGCAGTATGATTTAGGTAAATGCCCTGCAAACAAATGTGAATAGGGAAATGTCTTAAAGTAACATAAAATACAGAAAAATAATAAATAAACATTCTAAACCTGAGCCCAAGTAAGTGACAGTGGCATCTGCCACACCTCCAGTTCAAACTGCAAAGAAAAAAGGGGTCAGTCAGCACATCCCAATGCGCAGGTGCGCGTTGCCATGGCAGGCAACTCTTAATGTATTCATTGGAGGTCATTTGGCACTAGGAGAGGTATGGAGTGTGCTCGGCATGCATGTTAGTACCTGCATTCCCTGAATTCAATGGAGGACATTTTGGCACCAAAATTGATAAAAATCCAGCATGGGTCCAGCATGCATTTTAGTGTTAGGTTCCCGTCTTACAGAGATCGCCTTGACGTGTGGAAGACGGGCCCAAATAATTTTGTACAAAATGTATTTGCCAAGAATCTCAAATTTACTTAATAAGCGTAGCATTAGCATTAGAATACTTTTTTGTACTTTATTTGGTTTGCAGAGTGCTGTTGCATTTTATTTTTTTTCTTACAGGATGAGAGTTACATAGTGGAAGGACCAGGATCCTCCCAGCAGCACAGATGATTTTAGGAAAGAAGTGTGCCTATCTTGCAGAGGTCAGCACACTCCTCTCCTGAAATCCTCTGTGCTGCTGTGGATTTCAGGAGCACAGAGGATTTCAGGAGAGGAGTGTGCTGACCTCCGCAAGATCAGCACACTCCTCTCCTGAAATCCTCTGTGCTGCTGGGAGAATTTTAGGAGAGGAGTGTGCTGATCTTGTGGAGGTCACAGGATGAGTTACATAGTGGAAAGACCAGGGTCTTCCCAGCAGCAAAGAGTATTTCAGGAGAGGAGTGTGCTTAGCGGTGTATCTAATCCTATCAAGTGCGATACAGTCTGCTCAGCTGTGTATCTAATCCTAGCAGGTGCGATACTGTCTCTGACGCTATTGTATCTGCATAGAGTGTGATACAGATATAGAGATAATGAGCTCTGCGTTTTGTATATACACTGCTGAGCTGCCACTGCAGAGTAGTTATAAGTGAATTGACTTCAGATGAAACAACCGAAGTCAATTTGCATAAAACTTAGTACTAACACTGTACGGAGCAGGAGCTCCATATAGTATTAGAATGTATTGGCTCAGATGAGCTGAAGTTATTGCTTCGCGAAGTCTCGCAACACTTCGCGAAGCAATAACTTTACCTCAACGGAGCCAATACATTCTAATACTGTTTGGAGCGCTCGCTCTGTACAGTATTGAAACAAAGTTTCTTTCTAATCGACTTCGGATGTAATAACTTCATAAGTTAATTTGTACTGTAAAAAAACATTTCCCAAACTCGGGTTCGGTTCCAAATGGTACCTAGGAACCGAACACGAGTTCAGGAAATAGTTTTTTATAGTACTAATTAACTTATGATGGTATTTTTACTAGAGTTGATGGACACCTGGGTGTTCGGGTTCGACAAGTTCGGCCGAACTTCACAAAATTGTTCGGGTTCGGGATCCGAACTTAACCCGAACTTGACCCTGAACCCCATTGAAGTCAATGGGGACCCCAACTTTTGGGCACTAAAATGGCTGTAAAATAGCCCTGGAAAGGGCTAGAGGGCTACAAAAGGCAGTACGATGTAGATAAATGCCCTGCAAACAAATGTGAATAGGGAAATGTCTTAAAGTAACATAAAATACAGAAAAATAATAAATAAACATTCTAAACCTGAGCCCAAGTGAGTGACAGTGGCATCTGCCACCCAGCAAACAGAGGATGTGGCGGCAACGCCACCACATCTGGCACCGTCACCAAGATTCTCCACTGAATACCATGGAAGTGTTCAGCTATCAGCTGTTCATCTCCCAAACACTGGAGAGAAAGAGAAATAAAAAGAGGAAGTACCCTCCTACCCACCTGCGATCCCTGGCTCTAAATGTCTTGGTTTTAAAATTCCTGGTCCTTTGAAATGCTGTCATTCTGTCTGGTGGACAGTTTTAAAAACCTTACTGCGGTGACTGTCTCACTGTATGTAGATCTCAGCCACCACTACTTTTGCAGACTTTGTCAGGGCCCCCTCAACAGTATTATTGAATGAAATTATATACAGGTGCAGTACAGACAGTGTAGAAAGAGGATGGAACAGCTGCTGGGCCTGGTCTGCCCCATCATTTCTACCTATGCCACTGGGTCTGCCCCATTCTACAATGAAATTATACAATGAAGTTATATACAGTGGCAGTATAGACAGAGTAGAAAGCGGATGGAAAATTAACCCGAACAGCCTCACACCCTGCACACTCAACACCCCCACCCCACCTTTCACTTAAACCATTAACAAACTATTTACAAATTTACTTAAAAACATATTAAAATAACTATAATGCAGCTTAACTAAATATATAAACAAACAAAACTATATACACGCCTTATCCTTAACTTAAGGCCAGCCAAATACAAGTGGCTCTGAGGGTGGGTTCCTGCACCAACATAGGCCCTGGCCTGGAACACAGTTCTGGAGGATGAGGAGAAATTCTGGGGGAAACAGAGGACACAGACAATACACCTCCCTCAAAGAGGACAGCTTGTCCTTGCCTCTGGGAAGCCTAGCAGATATGAGCCACTACATGCTGCAGTGCATGCGCAATGACCACCGAGTTACTGCCACATTCTAACTTGTGCTGATTACTGGATGGCCACCCTGCTGAATCGCTGTTACAAGGACAGTGTGCCGTCCTTAATTCCCTCACTGGAATGTGATAGGAAGATGGGCCTGCCAGTAGACACGCTGCTGATGGCATTCACACCTGACACCGGGGACTCGGTGGAAGCACAAGATGAAGGTAGAGTGGGGGGAGAAAGAAGTCGCCAACGCAGCTGGGTCACCACTAACACCTCAGAAGGCAGGGTTATCAAGGGCTAAATGTGGAAAAGCTTTGTCATCACGCCACAACAACCTGCACCACCAGCAGATCTGGAACGTCTTAGCAGGAGGCAGCATTTCAGCAACATGGTGGAAGAGTACACGTACTGACTGATGGGTTTGCACAGGGGTGTGGCTACAGAAAAATCAGGGTAAGCTACTGCTTTGTTCCCCTGACCTAGAAGGGGCCCATCCAGGAGGAGGAGGAGGAGGACGACTAACAGTATTATACAATGAAAATATATACAGTGGCAGTATAGACAGAGTAGAAAGCGGATGGAAAATTAACTCAAACAGCCTCACACCCTACACACTCAACACCCCACCCCACCTTTCACTCAAACCATTAACAAACTATTTACAAATTTACTTAAAAACATATTAAAATAACTATAATGCAGCTAAACTAAACATATAAACAAACAAAACTATATACACGCCTTATCCTTAACTTAAGGCCAGCCAAATACAACTGGCTCTGAGGGTGGGTTCCTGCACCAACATAGACCCTGGCCTGGAACACAGTTCTGGAGGATGAGGAGGAGCAGTACGAGGAACGCTGGGGATACAGAGGACACAGACAATACACCTCCCTCAAAGAGGATAGCTTGTCCTTGCCTCTGGGAAGCCTGGCAGACATGAGCGACTACATGCTGCAGTGCATGCGCAACGACCGCCCGAGTTACTGCCACATTCTAACTTGTGCTCATTACTGGATGGCCACCCTGCTGAATCGCTGTTATAAGGACAGTGTGCTGTCCCTAATTTCCTCACTGGAATGTGATAAGAAGATGGGCCTGCCAGTAGACACGCTGCTGATGGCATTCACACCTGACACCGGGGACTCAGTGGAAGCACAAGGTGAAGGCAGAGTGGGGGGAGAAAGAAGTCGCCAACGCAGCTGGGTCACCACTAACACCTCAGATGGCAGGGTTATCAAGGGCTAAATGTGGAAAAACTTTGTCATCATGCCACAACAACCAGCACCACCAGCAGATCTGGAACGTCTTAGCACGAGGCAGCATTTCAGCAACATGGTGGACGTACTGACTGATGGGTCTGCCCAGGGGCATAGCTACAGGGGAAGCAGGGGAAGCTACTGCTTTGGGGCCCTGACCTAGAAGGGGCCCATCCAGGAGGAGCAGGAGGAGGAGGAGGACTAAAAGACTTTGTCAGTGCCCCCTCAACAGTATTATTCAATGAAATTATATACAGTGGCAGTACAGACACTAGAAAGCGGATGGAACAGCTGCTGGGCCTGGTCTGCCCCATCATTTCTACCTACGCCACTGGGTCTGCCCCATTCAACTTCTGGGTCTTCAAATTGGGCACATGTCCTGAGGTTACCCTTTATGCCTTGGAGGTGCTGGCCTACCCTGAAGCCACTGTATTGTCTAAACGTGTGTTTAGCATGGCTGGGGGCATTATCACAGACAAGCGCAGCCACCTGTCCATAAGCTTTCGTTTATTAAAAGAAACAGGCATGGATCCCAGGCAGGCAGGACTTGTTTGTACCTTATGCAGAATAAAAATGTATACCGGCCTCACCAAACCATTGTTATACTACCGTCCACTTACACTTTGTTTTATTTTTTTCCCAATTTTGGGGTCTACAGCAATTTATTTAAAAAAATAAAAATTTAAAACATGTTGGTGACTAGTACCTTTGACTTCACAGCCCAAAAGGGCTTTATGTCATGCAAGAATGTAACCACCAATTGTAAGTTTCCTGACAGTTATGCAGTGCAGGGGTTTGTACCTGGCAAAAATGGTAATATTTCACCCAACAATTTGAAAGAGGATTATTCACATTTTTGGTCACTGTCACCTATGCATAGCAGGGCTTTGTACCTGGCAAAAATAGTAATATTGCACCCAACAATTTAAGAGCCCTGCACTGCATAGGTGACAGTGACCAAAATGTGAATAATCCTCTTTTAAAGAGCTTCTGTCACCCCCACTGATGTAATTTTCACTAGCTGACATTAGCTACTTGCTAATGTCAGCTGAGTTCAAACATATGTTTCTAACTTTTTCCTGTTTTCTATCTTCTAAAAAACTTACTTTTGTGATATGCAAATTATCTTCGCTACCAGCAAGTTGGGCTGGTACTTGCTGGTAACGCCGCATCTTCATGCCCTTGGAACGCCCCTCTTCTTTTGATAGACAGGGCCAGCGCGCTCTCCTCCTCTCGCTGGCCCTGTCTGCAGCTGCAATCCCGCGCCTGCGCCGTATCGGTCTTTAGTCGGCGCAGGCGCTCTGAGTGAGGACGCTCGCTTAGGCGCTCCGTCCTCAGTGCGCCTGCGCCGATGACATCAGAGCTACACCCGGAAGAGAAGACGCCGGCATTCCTGGTAAGGAGCAGGCGATGCCGGCGTCTTTTCTTCCGGGTGTGAGGCTGACGCCATCGGCGCAGGCGCACTGAGGACGGAGCGCCTGCGCAGCGTCCTTCACTCAGAGCGCCTGCGCCGACTAAAGACCGATACGGCGCAGGCGTGGATTCAGCTGCAGACAGGGCCAGCGGAGGAGGAGAGCGCGCTGGCCCTGTCTATCAAAAGAAGAGGGGCGTTCAAGGGCATGAAGATGCGGCGACCAGCAAGTACCGCCTAACTTGCTGGTAGCGAAGATAATTTGCATATCACAAAAGTAAGTTTTTAGAAGATAGAAAACAGGAAAAAGTTAGGAAACATATGTTTGACTCAGCTGACATTAGCAAGTAGCTAATGTCAGCTAGTGAAAATTACATCAGTGAGGGTGACAGAGCTCCTTAAATGTTAGGTGCAATATTGCCATTTTTGCTAGGTAAAGCCCTGCACTGCATAGGTGACAGTGACCGAAAATGTGAATAATACTATTCACATTTTCGGTCACTGTCACCTATGCAGTGCAGGGCTTTTTAACTGGCAAAAATGGTAATATTGCACCCAACAATTTAAAAGAGGATTATTCACAGTTTTGGTCACTGTCACATATGCAGTGCAGGGTTACTTGACAGCAAATAATTGGAATATGTCAACCCCTGAACTCCCAGACGGATTTACTATATTCTTGTCCCCGGCACATATGCAGCACAGGCCGCAAAGGTAATTACTGGCCTAAAAAATTATGATTTTATCACCACCCATGGAAAACATGGATTTCAGTGGTATATTTTGGGGTGAAGGCCCTCATTGTTCTCAACATCATCTTACACCAGGTCTTTACCCCTGCCCTCTTTGTCGGTCTGCACAACGCAGACAGCCGCAGCCGTTTGCACCTGTGTTTCGTCATCATCAGAGACGTGCTGCCGTGGTCCTCCCCTGTCCCCTTTCTCAAACGTATGTGGTTGGGCATCTGTGCACTCAATCTCTTCCACTTCAGGGGCAGGACTATGGTTATGGCCATGGGAAACCCTGCCAGCAGAGGCATAAGAAGCATAAGAGACTGCCAATTTAATTTAACTTAATTAATGGCAAAATTAACTGTCAATAGTCAACAATTAAGTTCACTATACAGTAAGGCAGTGCCCATGTCATAAACAGAATACATTTTTTAGGTCACACAACAGTGTAACCGAGCAATTCAATACAATTACTTCATATCACCAAAATTGGATTTTTCAAACCATCAATGTAAAAACAGAAGTTAACGGTTTTATTTCACTATTCAGAAATGCAGCGTACACCGCAAATGTGCTATCTACCACAAAACCAGTGTGTTTGCAACCAACTATGTAAATGCGGAGTTCAAAAGGTTACTTTAAATGACTAAAATACAGGATAGACCTCAGATCTGCTATGTATCACAAAACCAGTGTTTATTGCAACAAACTACAGAAATGCAGTACGTCACTGCTAAATTTTAAAATACGTTTTTGTGCGTTGTATGCCAAACTGCTCCGTGTAACAACAATACGGGTTTATTTCCCACAAAATACACTAATGCAGTATTTCACTGCTGAAATATAAACGTAGGTATTTGTGCGGTTTATTGAAAACTGCTCTGTGGACCAAGAATACGGCTTTTTTTCCCCCAAAAAAAACACTAATGCACTATTTCAGTGCAGAAATTTAAAATAGGTATTTGTACGCTGCATGCACAACTGCTCTATGAAGCAAGAATACGGCTTTTTTTCAACAAAACAGAAAAAATGCACTATTCAGTGCTGAAATTTAAAATATGTATTTGGGCTGTGTATTTAAAACTGCTTTGTGGACCAGGAATACCGCTTTTTTCCCAAAAAATGCACTGATGCACTATTTAACTGCAGAAATGTAAAATAGGTATTTGTACGCTGTATGCACAACTGCTTTGTGGACCAGGATCACTGCTTTTTTCCCAAAAATACACTGATGTACTATTTCACTGCAGAAATGTAAAATAGGTATTTGGGTGGTGTATTTTAAACTGCTTTGTGGACCAGGAATACCAGGAAATGGACTTTGTCACCCCTTAATTATACAAAAGGTAATGTAGGGGACTTGACCTGCCATAAAAAAGGATTTTTTCTTTCACTGAGCTACCAAAAAGTATTAGACGGATGTCCATTGCAGGCTGGCACATGTAGGTCACATGCAGTTCCAAGGACACTGCAGTGGATAAAATGGCCACCGACCCCCACCTTAGTAACAGATTTCACACCACCAGGTTTTACAGATTTCTTTCCTAATCTCTGATTTAACAATAGCAAAGACATAGCTGTAATACTAAACCCTCACACTGATGTTTAAATTGAGAGGTTAGTTCGACATATCCTACTAGGAGGACATTTCATAAGCTCGGGCACCGCGCCAAGGTCTCTCAAGTCGCCTGAGGCTCTACCACTCACCTACCTGTGCCGTATGGGCGATACCAGGGGCCAGTGGGCAAATTACGGGAGGATACGGCCTGACTAACAAACAGCTTCCGAGTAACCTCCAGCGTGTAGCCATGCTTGCAATGGGAGCCCCACCCGAGACTGGCTGATATGGCCCAGGGCCTAACAGGTGCACCTAAATGTAGCCTGTAGATGAAAAACAGGCACATTTAAATTGGAGTTTATACAAATCCAAACATAAGAATATACAAACCATTAGAAAACGTGGTGTTAAACAGGCAGGATATGCTCAAACCCATATGCAGTTGTGCCTGTATATAGGGGAGCATATCCTGCACTTGTAGTCCGTTGCTGATAGCAATCAACAGCAAAAAAGGCATACAATGGAAGATGCCAGCAACAGACTACAAGTACCACAATAACCACTTTTTCTAATGGTTTGTATATTCTTATGTTTGGAGGTGTATAAATTCAAATTTAAATGTGCCTGCTTTTCATCTACAGGCTACAGAGCGCTCACTCTGTACAGTATTGAAGTGAAGTTTTTTTCGAATCGACTTCAGATGTTTTATACAAAGTCAATTCGCTCATCCCTAAAAGGAAGGATTTATACTTTTCCTTCCTGCTGCATCCACTTCTGGCTTTAGCTGAAAATCGGCTGTGTCTCCATTCCCTGTGTCTTTATTACCTGTTTGTTTGCTCTGACTATTCACCCTTGTATCCAGCTGTTCTTTGATTATTCCCTGGTTAAGGCCTCATGCACACAACCGTATGTATTTTCGGTCCGCATAACGGTGTGCATTCCTTAATTTGCGGAACAGAACATCTGGCTCTCTGATAGAACAGTACTATCCTTGTCCATAATGCGGACAATAATAGGACATGTTCTATTTTTTTGTGGAACGGAAATAAGGACATACAGAAACTAAATGCACACGGAGTAACTTAAATTTTTTTTTGCGGACCCGTTGAAATGAATGGTTGTGTATACGGTCCGCAAAAAAACGGAATGGACACGGAACGAAAATACGTTCATGTGTATGAGGCCTAAATGTAAGGCTTTAGTTCTTCTGAGACATTGGTCTTCATACAAAATGCAAACTTCCTAAGTGCACAAAATCAAATTATACCAGAATTGTAACTAATGAAATATTCGCTGCAAACAATGTTTCTGCTTCCCACAACTATCAACCCTATTTTCCTGCACTGCCTAAAAACCCTAAAACCCCTGCACCTACTGTAGCGAGGAACTTTTTATCTCTCCCTCCATCTGACCTCCGGCTCAGATCTGTTCCTTAGGGCTAATGCACAGAAACTTATTTTGTTTCCGTGTCCGTTCCTTTTTTTTGCAGACCGTATACTGGAACCATTCATTTCAATGGGTCCCCCAAAAAATGAAGTTACTCTGTGTGCATTCCGTTCCCATATGTCCGTATTTCCGTTCAACAAAAAAATAGAACATGTCCTATTATCGGCCGCATTATGGACAAGGATAGTACTGTTCTATCAGGGGCCAACTGTTCCATTCTGCAAATTATGGAATGCACATAGACGTCATCCGTATTTTTTGCGGATCTGTTTTTTGCGGACCGCAAAATACATATGGTCATGTGCATGAGCTCTCAACATAGAGGGAATTTTAAGAATTATAGAGACAGGAAAAGCTGGGAATTGAAAATGAGCCACTGTTTAACAAAATTCCCACCTCCCTAAGTTCCACTCCCAACCCTTAGGCCCCTTTCACACGGACGTGATTTCTGGGCGGGTGCAATGCTTGAGGTGGACGCATTGCACCCGCACTGAATCCGGACCCATTCATTTCTATGGGGCTGTGCACACGTGCGGTGATTTTCATGCATCACTTCTGCATTGCGTGAAAATCGCAGCATGTTTTATATTCTGCGTTTTTCACGCAACGCAGGCCCCATAGAAGTGAATGGGGCTGTGGGAAAATCGCAAGCATCCGCAAGCAAGTGCGGATGCAGTGCGATTTTCCCACATGGTTGCTAGCTGACGGGACCCGATCTTCATTATTTTCCCTTATAATATGTTTATAAGGGAAAATAATAGCATTCTTAATAAAGAATGCTTTGTAGAATGAGGATTAAGGGGTTAAAAATAAAAAGCTTAACTTACCTTAGCCACTTGATCGCGTAGTTGGCAATCTCTCTTCTCTCTTCAAGCATTAGCTGTAGTCTAAAGGACCTTTGATGGGACCATGTGATGGGACGTCATCACAGGTCCTTTAGACTACAGCTAATGCTTGAAGAGAGATCACCAACTACGCGATCAACTGTTTAAGTTAAGTTAGGTTTTTTTATATTTAACCCCTTAATCCTCATTCTACAAAGCATTCTTTATTAAGAACGCTATTATTTTCCCTTATAACCATGTTATAAGGGAAAATAATAAATTCTCCAGAATACTCAACCCGAAACTGGCCTTTAGTGATGAAGTCCGGCTTCGGGTCTGGGTACCAAACATGGCGATTTTTCCCACGCGTGTGCAAAACGCATTACAAAAGTTTGCACACGTGCTGAAAAATCGCGCATATTCCCACAACGCACCCGCATCCAATCCGGGCGTCAAACGTTGAAGCTGAAATTCTATGTGAATTGGAATTTATCTGTGTGGATTGTTATAAGTAATTTTCAGATTGCCATGTGTGATGAGTTTTTTTAGATACGTTGAGAAACTATTTGGGAGCACAAATGCAATGATTACAATTTAAAAGACTTCCCTAGTTTTTACAACTTTTGTAAGAGTCGTTTGTGAGTATAAACAAAATCTTTTATTGGACTTTCTATGTGGTTTGAAATGATATATCACGATGTCCTTGCTCCCGCCTGGCAAAAAACAGGGACAGGATGATGATGACATTGGCCTGAAGCTAATGTGCCTACAACTTTGACATGTATTCCTTGGCGTACAAAAAGTGTTGAACCTGCTCTGCTTGGATTGTTTGCTACTATCAGTGAAGCACAGCAAGTAGTGTTTTACAGAAATCTACCTTAGTCCAGCAGAAAGGATACAATTAGACCCAGGGTGACTCGATGACGTAGACACGCTACGTTGCGCCTCCCTCCTCCCGCTCCACCCGCCACCCTGAATGACTTGAGGGCCTCGCCGCTGTTCAACCTGGATTAATGCCCGGACCTACTTAATTTCTTCCCTCTTTCCCTCTCTAGCCGGCGTTCCGTGGAGGGCTCCTGTTCTCAGTCCCCGCCTGTTCATCTCCGCCTCTCCGCTCCCTGTTCCTCAAACTCCTGCCGGTCCCAGGATTGAGGTCTGAACTGACGCTGTTCTGTGTCCTCGCTGGTTTGTTCATTTGATCCATTCTCCCTTCTGTTTCCCCCTGCATATCCTCTGCTTCTCTGTGTCTTCTCTATTATAACAAAGGTTTGTTTTATTTGTTACCCCTCTAAATATACTGCTGGATTGGAACTGGTCCTGCTCTGGACAAATTATTTGGATGAACTTATTTGTGTTTTTCCCATTTCATTTCCTTTTACTGCGGCATCTTTTTAATCAGATTATTTGTGGTAATCAATATAAGAAGGTAAAGAGGGAGGGAGGAAAAGAAAGAAGGGGGAGAGAGAAAAATAAATAAAACATTGCCCCTAAGCAAAATAGGCGTTCTGCTGAGTATGCATCCACCAAAGCAGGCCAGAAACTGACAGAAATTTACCTGACATATAACAGATAATGCAAAACACCTGTGTGAATATAGCCTTATGCTGCATAGTCATTTTAGTGAAAATACTTGTGTTACTGATTTAATATTCAGGAGATACATTAAATGAAAATATGTTTTTATCATGATAAAGCTTTTTTTCTTTTTTTTCTCAAGGAATTGGGGGTACTCTTATTATAGACATTTTTGTGCCTAGTGAGAATACTCAACAATGTTATGATATGTTAGGATACAAGATATTTGGTGTGCCCACTTTTAGTGGATACTAAGACATAATTAACAATTGTAGCATATTTTATATGCTTTGAATTACTAAGCAGGAATAATATATATTTTTTTATAATTCCTAATAAAATGAATCAAAGCATATTTCAAGAGATATTTCACATCAAACTATATAGCTTGGGTCATGCATATATGCAGTAACACCAGTTAATTGGCATAATTGCACTTTAAGCCTATGGCGACATGTGTCACGTGAAAGCAAGTCGCAGAAAAGTTTCACAACTGTGTTTTAAGGGTATTTTTAAGTATTGATAAGTCCTCTTTTCATATTACCTTCTATATCCTGTGTTATGATAGTTAGATAACATACACAAAGCCCTCAACCCAACACCCATTGTGCTGAGAGCTAAATTCCTGAATGGTTATCTCAGAGACATGAGTGCTTCATACTGGACATCCTTGCTGAAGGGCATAGACCTGGATTGCACAGACAATTTATTGGCACTCCATTGAGGAACTTCATCCAGGTAGGATGAATTGATTTGAAATACTATTTCTTTATTGTAACACCCTGGGGTGTCAGCCATGTGCTTCGACATGGCAACCAGAGTCCCACCCTTATTGTATGTGTAGGCCAGTGATGATTATTTACTTTTACTACTCTGTATGTAGTTTGTCTTTACCTTATATTTAATCACATGTAGTAAATATAGCTATTCACTTAGCCTACGTTAGCTTATTTACGCTCAAATTTTTGAATTCATGTTATAAAACGACAAAAAAGATGTGCAACTTGTCTGCAACTTGCTGTCACTTGACCATTTTACAGTTGTGATTTGCCTATAAAAACACAGCCAACTTGAATTAAAGTTAATAGAGTAAAAATTGAATGGGACTTGTAACTAGCATCACAAAATCCATCAGGTCGGAATTTCTTGTGAGCATTGCTCTGCAGTCATGGAATGTTATGTGTCACGCTGTGACTTGATTGACAATGTCTTGCAACTTTTATGTCACGCAACCCATGTCACCGTGTAGCACCATCCTAGCTCACACAAGCAAATTCTTCAAGGGGGCACTATGTTTGAGTCGGACAAGTGTAACTAATCTACTGAATGTTTTCTTTAACTTTTCTTCTTAGAAAAGAGTTGGTGATCAGTGCCTATAATATCCAGTATGTGGACTAAGGGCTATCTGGTGGCTGCTAGTGGCCTATGAAAATAACTTCCCTTTTTCCAGTCTGTTTTGCAAGGCCATCTTAGCACAGTTGCTTTTTCCATTGTTAAAATTTGCCAGAAAGCTAAGGCTAACCCTCAGATTTCTGCCATATATTTGCATTTTTACATATTATAAATCTGCATGACAAATGTTTCTTTACACAATTGATTTAAAATCCATGTAGAGAAAAATCCACACTGTATGAAATATGGTGCCATTTCCCATTAAAACCAAAGGGATTATTATGTTAGGCATTTGTTGATTTTAGAATGTGTCTGTAATTATTTTTGAATGACTTTTCCTGTTGCATAACAGTCCTCTCCCAGCCCTGTGTCTTTCCATGTCTTCCCATATTGACGCACATTGCCAGAACTGCACAAATAATGTATAATCAACAAGTATTACTTTTCAGGGTACAATTCTGATATCCTCCTTTTAAGCCCCTTCATGGCTACTTCTCTATCCAGATTGATAGGATAGAGGTTGGAGAAAAAGACAAAACAATAGGATGGCTTGTCTATGTGCCATAATCTCTACAACCTGCCTCAGCACAGGTGTATAATTTTCTCCTCTGCCTGTACCAAAATAGACTGTCAGTATGCATAATGTGTTAGCATGAGCCGCAGTGGCCTCATGCTGCTGTTTATACTAAAGCAGCTAGTACCCAGTACAAGGAAGGGGTAGAGCTAGTGTATAAAGCTATGAGTCCACTACAGACCAATCTCCAACATTAGTATCCTGTTGTCATAGTAATATGATGAGTAATATGATCATTAGTTGTGGCCGCATTCAACTAATTTCTTTAAAGGGAATCTGCTAGCTCCAAAACACCCCCAAAACTAAAGTAAGTGGTGTATAGTGTAAGTGTCTGGTTATGTAATTTTTAATCTTCATTCTCACTTGCATTCCAACACTGTGCTGTAACAAAACAGCAGTAAAATGCATTAATAAGACTCCTCTTCATTATGTGTGTGAGCTTAGGAGTCTTCTCAATGCATTTTACTGCTGGTTGTTGAGCATGAAGATAAAAATTACATAATCGGACTCAGCATCGCTACACTATACACCACTTACTCTAGTTTGAGGGGTGTTTTGAGCTGACAGATTCCCTTTAAATATAAATCTTTGAGTGTTTAAAAGGACACAGGGATTTGGAGCTTTGGAATTTAGAGAAAATAAAACAAAATCAACAGGAATTATACCAACCAGAAATTATAACATGAAAGGGGGGTTCCAGCTGAAAAATATTGATAATAATCTTTAGTTATATAGTGGAAACATATTCCTCAGCACTTAATAATTGGAGAGTACATGTATGGTACAAACTACATCATAAATTACATAGTAACATGTAAGTTAATAATTAAAACAAGATTAGTGAGTAGTGTTGAGCGCGAATATTCGCAAGCGAATTTTAATCTCGAATATCCTGATTTCGAGATTTCACGAATATGTCGAATACATGACCCCATATTCGCAATTACGAATATTCGCTCTTAAGATGGATAGTGATAAGGAAACTGTATTGAAAATAAAAGATTCAGACATAATTCCCCAAACCTTAATTGCTTTCTATTACAATTTCCACTATTCCTGTCAGAGTAAAGACTTAATAGTCTTAATAGTCTTCGCATTAATCTATTCGTGGATTGTATTCCCTTTCCTACCAAGCGTTAACAGGTTGTGTCAGACTCCAGTACGCTGCATGTATTGCGAAAATTCTTATATGTCTTTTTCGCACCTTTCCATTCAATAACGAATAGATTCCATGCGCACGCGAATATAACTTAAAAAATGAATCGCCAATCATGAGATTGAATGCGAAATATCGAATATTTCGAAGTCGCGAATATATGACGAATATGATGCAAAATATTTGATATATATCGCGAACTTGAATATGGGTCTTTGCGCTTATCCCTATTGGTAAGGGCTCTGCTCACAAAAGCTTACAATCAACGAGGGAGTAGTAGTGACTCAAAAGGAAAAAGAGGAGAACATATAAACATGCTTGAGACAGTCCCCAGCCAGTATCTGTAGTAGTTCTGAGAGCATAAGGTGTGATTTATACCCTTAAATTAAAGGATCTGAGGAATAATGTTGAAGGGGGCGGTGGACATGATTGGGCAAGTGACTGAGTACAAGGAATGAAGGACGGATCAGCGTAAAAATAACCCCCAGACAGTAGGCATGCGGCCTAGGACTTCTGGTAGTGTCACACTCTGAGAGTTTTAGGTACGTTTTTGAAAGATTCTGTTTCAGATAGAGAGAGAGATGACAAAATGTAAGGAAGAGCGGACAGTTGCTGGTGTTTTGTAATAGTTGCAGGGTTTATATCATTGGATCAGGTATATAGATAGGTGTCAAAGCTTCGAGATGGGTTGAAGACCAAATCTCCTGAAAGTTTGACCTAAGGGGCACTGTGGAGAAAGAAAAGAGGAGAGGCACTAGGTATAAACTCTAAGAAACCCTAACAGCAAGAGGAGGAGGCGAAGTAGAATGAGCAAATGGTACACTAAAAGAGCAGTCATAGAGATAGGAAGAGAAACCAGTGAGAGCACAGTCCTTACGGCCAATAGATGCATGATCAGAAGAATTTGGTGGTGTCTCATATTGAATACTGCAAAAGATTCAGAAGAATGTGTAAAGAAGAGCCACCATTGCATTTAGTCATCAGGCGATCTTTTTAATACTTTGGTAAGAGTGGATTCTGTAGAGTGCAGAGTGCAGAAACCAGGTTCTAAGAGGTCAAGGAAAGAATTAACACAGATGTAAAGGACAAGGTGAGAATAGACCAGACATTCCAGAAGTTTACAGATGAAGGGAAATTAGAAACAAGGTGGTTGCGCGGGATGGGTCAAGAGATGGTTTATTTAGCAATGGCGTTATGGCAGTATGTTCAAAAGATGAGGGAAGATACTAGGAGAGAGAGGTTAAAAATTTTAGTTATGTGAGTAGTGACAGCTGAGGAGGCAGACTGGATAAAATGTGAGGAATATTGTCAGCAGGTAGTAGGGAGAGAAGAATAGGGAGCCTGGAGACTGTTTCTGTAATTTGGTCAAATGTACAGAGTGAACCAGAGGACGTATGAAAGGGAAACTGTATGGCAGCAGCTTATGGTCCATCATAACAAACAAGGAGATACAGTATTTTTCGCCCTATAAGACGGACTTTTTCCCCCAAAAGTGGGGGACAATGGCAGTGTGTCTTATGGGGAGAATGCTGCACACTGAGGTCGGCGGGTGTATCGGTGGGGAGGGAGGAGGGGCTGGGGCCGGCATCTAGTTTTGTAATGGCAGCGGGGCCCAGTGCAGTCACTGTATTCTATTACACCGGGCCCGTCGCTGTAGTAATTGCACGGAGGCCCCGCTGCCATTACAAAACTAGATGCTGGCCCCCACCCCTGTATTGGGGATCATTCACACTACACAGGGACACTTATGGGGGGATATCTGTGGATGACACATAGCATAAGATGCTATTTATGTTTCGGCCACAGACCCCCATAACAGTGTTAGCCACAGACCCCCATAACAGTGCAAGCCACAGATCCTCCATAACAGTGTCAGCCACAGATCCCCCATAACTGTGTCAGCCACAGATCCCCATAACTGTGTCAGCCACAGATCCCCCATAACTGTGTCAGTAACAGATGCCCCATAACAGTGTCAGCCACAGATCCCCCATAGCAGTGTCAGCCACAGATCCCCATAACAGTGTGTCATCCACAGATCCCCCATAACAGTGTGTCATCCACAGATCCCCCATAACAGTGTGTCATCCACAGATCCCCCATAACAGTGTGTCATCCACAGATCCCCCATAACAGTGTGGCATCCACAGATCCCCCATAACAGTGTGTCATCCACAGATCCCCGATAACAGTGTGTCATCCACAGATCCCCCATAACAGTGTGTCATCCACAGATCCCCTATTACAGTGTGTCAGCCACAGATCCCCCATAACAGTGTCAGCCACAGATCCCCCATAACAGTGTCAGCCACAGACCCCCATAACAGTGACAGCCATAGATCCCCACCACAGTGTCTGCCACAGTTAGTTCAAAACCCACCAAAAGCACACCTTTTGATTGAACTTTTTTTTCTTATTTTCCTCCTCAAAAACCTAGGTGCATCTTATAGGGCGAAAAATACGGTATATCAACTTTTTAAATCCCCATCATTTCAGTTAGTCTTTGCATTGCTACTGTGATGACATGCCATACTATCATGACCATTGCTGCCAACCATTGGCTGAATTGGGGATACCATGCACTGCACATGACAACTCTAGTTAATAATTGGTGGCAGTTATCATATGTCAATACAACATCATTTCAACAGCAATGTAAAACAGAGACTGGGAAGGGGCAATGTGACTGTGTTTGTTGGTGAGGTAGAGGTTTAAAAATAATGTTATTTTTGTTATTTTTCACAATAAGCAGCTTCCATAAGATTTTAGATTTTTGTTTTTGTTTTACCTCTTCAGTAGACTAGGCCAAACTATTGTAGGAGCCAATCCAACAATTCTGCCTTCACCATTTTAAACCAATATTAAAGGGGTTTTGTTATAAACTACATTTCACTCTAAAGTTTATTTTCATCAGTTGCTCTCAATACCATTCCTCATTGGACTTTTTTTCAAATGTATCTCATTTGACATTTTTTTATCCCCTATGCTTAAAGAGTAACTATCATATTTTTTTTTATTTGCTAGTTTATTAGAGCTAGGCATGTATACCTGAGTTAGTCTGTCAATGATTGTCAAGATCTGTAAATACCTTTTAATAACAGCTTTCATTAATGTCCTCTGTCCCTTTCCACTGCTCCCTTAAAAGACCGTTGCTAGGGCTTGTCTGTCTTCCTTTTAGTATGAACAGAAGACAGAGGGGCGGTCCTTCACACTGCATGGCTGCATTGGGCTTCAGAGTGAGGAGGCGTGTCTCTCGGTAATCCAATCTGATTGGCTGGCAGGGAGCTGCTGGCTACAGCAAGTGTGTATGGGAAGTGAGAGAAAGAAGTTTTGGCATCAGACAACTGGCAGAGGAGCCATCTTGAGAAGGTTACAGCTGTAACTAAGGGAAAAACTCAAGGAAAACAGTGGTATGTGAAGAAACTAAAGATTGCGTTATGCATAATCCTGCTGCAGCAGTAACATATGCTAAAATGGATTTTTGGTGAAAACATGACAGTTACCCTTTAAATCCTACTTTCTGGTTTATCATGTGTCTGCTGTCCCATCATGCTTTAGGGCAGTTTATCACTTTCCCAAAATACCACCATTTATTTAAATTGCCTTATGCTAAAGTTACTAGCCTACTATTGCACGCTGTGGCAAATTTGTTTTGATATTAAGTTGCTGTAGGTTTTCTCCTGCACTGGACCTTTGTAATGTAGGACGTAAAGCGTTTGGAAAGAACAAGGGATTTGGTTGGTGTCACAATGTTACACACTGCTATATATGAGTAAGTAGTATATGTGGAATTACCATATTGTATAATACAGAGTAATTATTAGTTCATTACAAGAAGAACATATGCAAAGTTAAACTTACAAGAAAATTCTACATCATTAGTGCAGCTAATTATAATATATTTAATTGACCTTTTCAAGGATTTTCATTTTCCTATAATCAAAGGATATTACAAAGTTACCCTACACTCCATCTGATTCACATAGCTGACAGATACATGGTCATATTTTTTATAATGCATAATATAATATTTAATAAATTCAGCTTTAAAGGGGAGGGGGTGGGGCTGAAATAATATCTCGGAAAGTCCTCCAGTAGCCTAAAAGAAATAATTATGTTTTACTTACCCTTTTCTCCAGCGCCATTCTCTGTGGAGCTGGTCTGGTCCTCTAGTAGCTGTTTGTTTACAAACTGCAGCAGTGATGTATCGTACACGGCTTGTGACACCTATAGTCAATCACTGTCCTCAGCAGTTTAATGCTGAGGACAGTGATAGACATGCCACTACTGCAGCCAAACACCTACACATCACTGTCAGCAATGTGCAGCTGGATCAACATGTGCACTACTTTGCTAATCAGAAAGGGGTTTCTGTGACCAATTGTTTTCGGGATTGTGAGGGGTTGCAGCAGTAGGAACTCCTGTGATCTTTTGGATACATGATAAGTAATTTTCATGGAAAAACATCCTAAATCTGCATTTATGCAAATGATACATGTGGATCCTGTGCCTATTTCCTCTTAGTATACTTTGTATATATTACTGGGTTTTTGTGGTTCTAGGGTCATGGCTGCTGCAGCTCACTAGGCACACTGCCACCCCATTGGCTGCACTGCTACACAGTAATTTGGGTCATGTAAAAGTGTTATTGCCAAAATTATAATGTCGCCCCATCACTTGCTAATATCAGCAGAAGGGCATGGTCAATTGAAAGTGTCATGATAGGTCTGTATTTTTATTCAGTGCCTACTTTGTTATACATATTATATGAGATTAAAAACTGTATAAAATAGCACTTAATTTCAAATATTTCAGATATTCCTATCACAAATTTTAATCAGAACATGGTGATCAGAGCTGAAAAACAATTATGTGAACATTTACCTCCTGCTGTTTAAAAGGGTTGTATCTAATTTACTGTAGACACCATGTATTTTGCATATATTTATAGCTATTTATGCCAATATCTAAAATAATCTGTTGTACCTTATAATAGATAAAATAAAGCATTTAAAGTAGGGGGCATTAAGATGCTACATGATACAAAAATTGCAAAGGTACATGGGATTTATTACATATGATTGCAACTTGAGACGAGCGAATCGAATGCGAATTTCCTCGCACCTCGTGGTAACTAATCATAATTTTTCCTAACATGGCGGCTATAATGGCGGCTAAAATAGCAGCTACATATGTGAGGACATGGGGCAAGGAACTCTGGGAAGGTGGGATGACCCATAATACCATGAATGCAGCCAATCAGCAGCCAGCCAGCCCGGTGATGTCACAGCCCTATAAATTCGGTGGCCATCTTAGATTCTGCCATTCACAATCGTACTTTGTTCAGGGACAGACATGTATGCAGACGCTAAGGAGGGTGAAAGAAAAACTAATTGTAAAAAAAAAAAAAAAAAAAGGAAAGAAGCGATTTACAAGTGTAGGGAAAGGATAGTGACAGGAATCATTTCACAGGCAGAGAGAGATGTGTGCAGATGCTAGGGAGAGTAATAGGAAAATCCTCACTGTGAAAAAAAGCGATTTACAAGTGAAGGGAAAGGATAGTGAGAGGAATCTTTTCACAAGCACTGAGAGACGTGTGCACATGCTAAGAGTCATAGGAAAATTCTCATTGTGAAAAAAGAGATTTACAAGTGCAAGGAAACATTACTTGGGGATCCAGATAATCTCATGATACAGCTCTGTCATTCCAGCAATTAGTTATTGGGGTGCAAGTGCTATGTTGAAAAGCCTTTAGTGGCTTTTATCTGTGGAAAAAGAGAAAGAAAAATCACAGAAATAAACATGGCCTAATTGGGTGGAACTGCTTAAACCCCAAACACTGTTGCGTGTTTCTAACTGGGGAGCAGCTCCTCCACATGCGTTAAAATGTGTTTTGAAATATTTTGGTTGAAAAAATCTTGTATTCAGAATGAAGCTGCACTTATATGTGGTAAAAAAAATGTGGAATTACTTCATTGGACAAAAATCTTGTATTCTGCGTTAAGCGCTGCACTTATATGCGGTAAAATATATATTTTTAATTATTATGGTGGAGATACAAAGTTCCACCTCCCCATCTCTTCATTAACATGACACACACTAATCCCCCAGCTCTACATATGAGTGGTGCACCACTTAGGAGCAAATAAAGGTAAATTATACTGCCAGCATATTAAAGGGAAATAAAGCATGATGCCATAATACATTTGATACGACATTTAGCAACAGTTTAAAGTGCCCACATATAGCTCATAGTGGGACACTGAATCAAGATGAATCAGGCGTGGATAAGCCAGGATTTCCACACACTAATGCCTGATGCATCAGACTATATCATCCATGGTGCCACACTAACATTTTGACAAAAGAGACCAGTTTCTTCTGGCTACCTGCCTCAGCTACTATTCTGATGCTGTTACCCACCTAATGCCACACATCTGATGCCAAGTGGTCCTTCTTTCACCCATCATCTTCACCCACCTCCACAGTATGTCACCTTGCCACTCTGTGGTCTCCTCCTGATGCTGCCTACACCTCCAGACTCTGTCATTGTCCCACTCTGCGGCCTACTCATGCTGCCGCCACCTCCACACTCTGTCATTGTGCCACTCTGTGACCTACTTCTGATGCTGCTGCTGCTGCCGCCACCTACAGACTCGGTCATTGTGCCACTCAGTGGCTGCCTCATACTTCCGCCACCTCAAAACTCTGTCATTGTGCCATTTGTGGCCTTCTCCTATTGCTGCTGCTGCCTCCACCTACAGATTCTGTCGTTGTGCCACTCGGTGGCCTCCTTATACTGCTTCCACCACCAGACCCTGTCATTGGACCACTCTGTGCTCTCCTCATGCTGCTTCCACCTCACCACTATGTCATAGGTCCACTCTGTGGACTTCTCATGCTGTTCCCACCCTCTCCACTTCATGACTGGTCCACTATTGTGGCTTTCGGCCTGGCTGACATCATCATTTATTTGACACTTCTTCCTCTGTCAGAAAGAAGGAAAAATTAGACGCACAACGGATTCTGTCTGTGTAGCAGCTTTATGGCCTGTATTGTCCCATCACAAATGACTTATGATTTGGTAGCCAAAAGCAGGAGTGGGTAGAAAACACAGAAGACATGCAAATATTCCATTCACGTGTCATCTCTGTATTTATTTATTTTTTGCCTTTAGCAATACTGATGGATTATTGAGCAAATGCTGACCTAGTGAAGGTGTATGCTCCACAGACAGGATCCCTTTTTTGTGGGTTATTGTTCTGATGGATAAGAGAATGGGGAAAATTAATCAGTGACATCAACACAAACTTACTGCTGACACCCTCTCCGTCAGGGGCTCTACTTGTATAAGAGTTTAATAGCACAGGTTCTGTAGACATCTATCATCTATGTCAGGCATCCTCAAACAGCGGCCCTCCAGCTGTTGTAAAACTACAACTCCCTACAACTTCCATATAAAAGACAAATATTCATCTGAACTGGGCATAGAATTAGAAATGGACTGTACAGAATTCACTGAACAATTCTTGGTATAGGTGCATCAAAGTCACAAAGATTTAACCTTAATTAATATCATTAAAACCACACAAAAGCAGATACACAACATCAATAGTAATATACAAGATACTCAGAGCCTAAGGCTACTTTCACACTTGCCTTGTTAATTCTGGTATTGAGATCCGACAGATCTCAATACCGAATTTAACTTATCAGTTTTGATTTTGCACATAAGGAAGCATCCTTTCCGTTAGGATGCGGTTATGTGAAACCAAAACCGGAAAAAAAAAACGGATCCGTCAGTAAATACTTTGAAAGTCAATGGGTGACAGATCAGTTTTTAGGCACCATAAAAAGGAATCTGTCACCATTGACTTACATTGTTTTCAGTGCCGGATACATATCTTTCCGTTGTTAAGGCTAAACACAAAACTGCAGCTTGCAGCATTTTTGTCAGGTCACAAAACAGAATACTGCTGGAACAGAAGACATCCTGATGCATCCTGAACGGATCTCTTTACATTCAGAATGCATGAGGACTAGTGTTGATCGAACAGTTCGAGAATAGTTCGGGTTCGTACCGAATTTTGGGCGTCTGGGACCGGACCCGAACCCGGACATTTTCAAAAAGTTCGGGTTCGGGTTCGGTGTTCGTCGATACTTCCCGCTTTCTGAAGGGCTGCACAGCTAGCGTTTTACTTCTTGCCCTAAGAGCCCATCACAGCCATGCCTACTAATGGCATGGCTGTGATTGGCCAAGTGCAGCATGTGACCCAGCCTCTATTTAAGCTGGAGTCACGTAGTGCCGCACGTCACACTGCTCTGATTAGTGTAGGAGAGGAGCGCAGCTTCTGTCAGGGCGAGATTAGGCAGGTTAAAGTTAGCAACAGCACCTAATGAACGGATCAATTTACAGCTGAGAATCATTGAACTTCTGCTAGTTACTTGCTCGCTAGTTTTTAGGCTGCACAGAGCGTTTTTCTGTCACTTATTTTCTGGGTTGATCGGCGGCCATTTTGTGACTTGTGGTGCGCCAGAAGAAGCTGCCACCAAGTCCATCAATCCATCAATACTAGTTTTTTTTTTTGCTATATCCTACATCAGGGGCTTGGCTGTGCTAATTGTCACCCCTAGAAACTCAGGAAAGAAATTTCTATATTTTATTAAGGGGTTAAATACAATTGCCCAAATACCAATCCCCTAAATCTGGTGTTCCAGCTTTGGTTAGACAAGTATAATACTGTCTGCTGTCTGGCAAAGGATAGATTATTTTCTGGGGTTAAATTCAATTGCCAAAATAGCAATACCATAAATCAGTGGTTTCAGCTGTGGCTGGCAAAATAGAATAGTGTCCGAGATAACGCACACACGTACAGACGCACGTACTACGATTCTTGAATAGTTGTATTATCGCGATAATAAAACTAACAGTGTAAAGTTGACTGTATTGCTCTAAGTTATATTCGCATCGAATGTAACTTCTATTACAGCACACAATACTAAAACTGACTAGAGACAGCTTTAAGTTCTATTCGAGCGATTGCAACTTTGGAACTTAAAGTGGTGTACGATTTTAAAAGTTGAGTACTAAAAGTTGGAATCGGAATGCGATTCTTATGTATTTAGCTTAATCGCATTGCGATTACAACTTTGAGCTACCGATCACCATGGGAGCCTCCTCCAGTAGAATGTACTGTCGGATGTGAGAATTAAGTTGAAATCGCAATGCGATTATTATATCATCTGCTTAATCGCATTGCCGTTCAACTTAGCATTGCTAAATAATTCCATCCATATTCGTTAACTTACTGACTCAGTAAGTTAACGATATGGATGGAATTATTTAGCAATGCTAAGTTGAAATCGCAATGCGATTAAGCAAATATATAAGAATCGCATTGCGATTTCAACTTAATTCTCAGATCCGACAGTACATTCTACTGGAGGAGGCGTTCCCATGGTGATCGTTAGCTCAAAGTTGCAATCGCAATGCGTTTATTGCGGTATATTATCCCTCTGGGTGTCTTTTACAGCCTTTTTAGTGCCCAAAAGTTCGGGTCCCCATTGACTTCTATGGGGTTCGGGTTCGGGATGAAGTTCGGGTTGAGTTTGGATCACGAACCCGGACATTTTACGGAAGTTCGGCCGAACCTCTCGAACCCGAACATCCAGGTGTTCGCTCATCTCTAATGAGGACTAAACGGACCCCTTTTTTTTTTTTTTTTTTTGATGGTATTGAGATCCTCTGCCGGATCTCAATACCAGAAAACAACAACAGAAGTGTAAAAGTAGCCTAAGCTTACCATGGTAGGTCTCTCTAGACTTCCATACAGAGTGACCTTCCTGATAAGGACAACCCTACTTACCAATCTCTGGTACCAGGAGCTATTGTTAAGCAAGATGCAACATTTGAATCCCAGCTAAGAATGCATTAAAGAGGATAGTTTTGGGGGTGGCTGCACAGCCGAGGAGTATGGCCGCTTGATCTCAGAGCTCCCGCTCCAGAGTGGCGTTCCAGCTTAGCAGAACCCGCTATTTGGCTGATTTACTGTGAAGCAACCTGGCAAGCTGGAGTTTTTCTTCGGCCCAGATCGTGGCAAAGACGGCGCCGGCGAGAAGGATCTGCCTACAGCACCTGACTCCAGTTCCACATCCTCAGCAGACTCCCGCTCTCACCGCAGCTCAGGAGGTGGAGTATCGCAACAATAGAGCCCTAGAGGCTCCCCTCAGCATGCTCGGCTGGGAGAGGATACGGGGAACCCAGGGGGACAAGGTAGTTTGTAGTGGCCTTTCCCAGGATAGCCCTACAGTGCAACGGTCCCCTACTGCAAGCCTGGCAAAGCAGAGGCCTAGGACACGAGGCCCCTCTGCAGATAAACATAATGCCTCTGGAGGCCACAGCCTGTCTGATAATGGCACCCTAAGGTGGCAGACCTAGAGGACCGGTCCCGCAGAAACAATCTGAAACTGCGAGGGGTGCCGGAGACGGTCCTAGCTGCAGACATTCAGTCCTACATTAAGGGAGTGATCAAACTGCTTCTGCCTGAGGGTGCCCCCTGTCACCCTTAATATTTATTTTGTCCCTGGAGCCGCTGGCTCAAGCCATAAGACAGGCGACAGATGTGGAAGGGGTGCAAATCAGGAACAGACAGCATTGCCTGTCTATATATGCAGATGACATCATTTTGTCTTTAACTAATCCTCTGGCGTCCTTGAAGGCAGTGATAAGTATTATCCATTCCTATGGGGCCCTATCCTAATACAAGATTACTAAGAGCAAGTCTCAAGCTCTTCCTTTGGGGATTCCAGTGGCAGCCCTGTCTCATATGAAAAAGAGTTTCCCTTAGATTGGCAGGACTCTATGGTCTAATACTTGGGATTTAAAGTTATAGCTACGCCTCAGGAATTGTATAAGGTCAATTTCCCTCCCTCCTTCAGTCGCTTCAACCGGAGCTAGACAGGGTGGCCAAACACAACTCTCTTGGTTAGGACGCATCGCAGCTTTTCAACAACCCGTACTCCCAAAGCTATTATATCTATTACGGACCATCCCCATCCCGGTCCCGATGTCCTTTTATAACTTTCGCCAATAGGATGTTAAACTCCTTTGTGTGGAAAAAGACTAGGCCGAGAATTGCTAAAAGTATTATGTGTAGACATAAAGGTGCGGAGGACTCGGTATGCCCAATCTTTATGACTATTATCTATGATAGTTACATGGGCCTCCAGCCCTCTTATTATGTTTCAACTTCGCTAGCTTTGTGGAAAACATACCATGATAAGGGGAAAGGCTGCCCCGAATTCAATGGCTCAATTTGACCCGATTGAGGCCCTCCAATGTATGGTTCTTGATCTGAACTTGAAGCCTTGGCGGGACAGTGGGATTACCACTGTCAACGATCTGCTGAATGGCTCAGTTTTGAAGTCCTTTGAGACGATCCAACGGGTTCACAATATCCCTCATAGGGAAGTTTTCTCCTATTTTAAAATGAAGCACCTGCTCTCAAATAACCCTTAGTTTACTCTCAAAGGTCACATCCACTTGCTGAGATGCTGGTCGATGTCCGGACCTGCCCACTCAGGGAATAAGCCCATGTTTATGTATTTAGGAGGCAAAGTTAGTTTGTTAGTTTGGATCTGCATAACCACAAACAGCAAATAAAGGCCAAAAGCGCAAACATTATAATTAATCTTTATTAATGATTCACATAAAACCATATAAAAATACAAGAGGTGGAGAACACTATATACTGGGCCATGAATAGCCCAAGTAAAGAGCAGAAAAAGTACATTTTAATAAATAGCAAGCAATGGGCAGATGTAATTAACACTATAACAGGGTCTATGGTAGCAATGTTATAATAATAAAGTGCATAGTGCTTCAAGCATGACCACAGTAAACAAAATCCCAGCTAGGGGTAAAGCAAATACATATATCATAAATCTGTCCACTAAATTGCTTACATAAAGTGTCAAAGTGCTGCTGCTGCTCGCCAATCCCAGCGTACGTTTTGCTCTTATTGCTTCATCAGGGGAACATAAGGATCACGTATAAACCCCTCCTATATATACCCAAAGTACCGCCTAAAAACAATTACCTGCACCTGAAAGAGTGACGTTTAAACATTAGGAAAAGTCCATGATTGGTCCTTGCAAATTACGCACCTGATCCTACGGTGAAACATCAGACCGGTACCTCCTAACAACAGAAGTGCTGAGTCGTCACTAACCGTGATGAGCATGCGCCGTAGCACAGTGAAGACGTCACATCTGCGACTGCCTCTCCATGTCATATGAGCATATCATGTCATGTGATCGGAAGGTCAAAATAATGGACAACATGTCCATAGAGAGTATATAATAGATAACGGGATGGGATCAACAAAGAATAAACAATTTCTGTGTACGGTAGGTATGTAAAAGTAAAAAGTATAAACATCAAATCACTCAGCCAATCATGTGACTAAACCATGTCACATGATCGAAAGCCAGAGAATGTGTAAACAAATAGCTAACTCCCATGGTTATACTATTAAATACATCACATTAGCCATGTTGTGGAAAAACCATGTATTATATTCAAATCAGAAGAAAGTGAGGGAAGTGAACCGTGAGGAAGGTAGTGACAGTTAAAGTGCAAGTGCAAGGTGAAAAAGAAGACAATACATAAAAATCC
Source organism: Bufotes viridis (assembly GCA_033119425.1). NCBI lineage: Eukaryota > Metazoa > Chordata > Amphibia > Anura > Bufonidae > Bufotes > Bufotes viridis. The sequence continues at coordinate 207,057,201 of CM065590.1, read as the reverse complement.
CACAACATACACAAATAATAATGCATGGATATAGCCAAAATTTTCCATATTGATACACCGTGCTACGTTGAATTGATAAAGGTGAATAGAACAAAATACATTTTAAACTGCATATAAAACTGCATATAGTATAACTGTGATAATAAAACTAATGCAATTCATTCATAAAGTGTTAATAAAAAAGAAAAAAAGGGGGAGGGGAGGGGAAAGTGATTCTATATAAAAAAAAAGGAAAAGCAACACAATCAGTGCATCTCAAATTGCTAGGCAACATTAAAAACAAAAGGGGATTACACAATACCCAATGCATAGTCAAAACTGAGCATAAGAACAGGAAAGAGGTACACAGGAATCAATTCCATGGAGCAATATCTGACTATCAAACAAAGGGGATGAAACTAAGATTCTCATTTAGGCCAGAGGGGACCACAGTATCAAGGGTGAAAATCCATTTCGCCTCTCATTGGGCAAGGAAGCACTTCCAATTGCCACCACGGGCACTTATATGAACCCTGTCAATACCCCTAACAAGTAGGAGTGAGCCATTACAATCATGGTACTGTTTAAAATGTCGGGGAGAGTCTTTAGTAGAGTAGGGTCCTCCACATCCCTGGCCGCTACAATACTTAAAACATGCTCACGTACCTTTTTCTTCATTTCCCTTGACGTGAGACCCACGTAGAATAATTCACAGGGACAGCTCGCCATGTAGACAACACCAACCGTGGTGCATGTGATCGAATGAGTGATCTCATATTCTTTATCGCCCTAGGAATAGTAAATTTGGTGGTTTTCAGCACATTAGGGCATGCTACACAGTTTCCACAGGGTCGACTGCCCCAACTCAGACCTTTGGATCCAAACACTCTTTCAGGTTTTAGGCCAGTATAGTGACTCCAGACCAACAGGTCTATCAAATTTTACTCCTCCTAAACGTGATCAAAGGTCTCCTAGAAAGATAACTGTGAAGAGATGTATCCATTAAAGGAATGTTCCAATATTTCTTAAGGGCCTCCCTAACCCACTGATGACCCTGGGAGAATGTGGTGATAAATCTCACCAGATTTGTCTCCCCTTCAAAGCTCTTCTACTAGAATCCATTTATGCATTCATATAGAATTGGTCAGACGAATGGTGGATGGGTGCGATTTGTATCTGATATGATGCCGGAACTTTGAAATTCATGTTGTCTACGTGGGATTTTAACCGGACTTTTTCCATGATCAAAGGATTTTTAGCACTTTCCCCTCCCCTCCTTTTTTTTAAATTAACACTTGATGAATGAATTGCATTGGTTTTATTATTATCACAGTTATACTATATGCAGTTTGATATGCAGTTTAAAATGTTTTTGTTCTATTCACCTTTATCAATCCACCGTTGCACGGTGTAACAATATGGACAATTTTGGCTATATCCATGCATTATTATTTGTGTAGGTTGTGGGATTTTTATGTATTGTCTTCTTTTTACTTTACACTTGCACTTTAACTGTCACTACCTTCCTCACGGTTGACTTCTCCTCATTTTCTTCTGATTTGAATATAATACATGGTTTTTCCACAACATGGCTAATGTGATGTATTTAATAGTATAACCATGGGAGTTAGCTATTTGTTTACACATTCTCTGGCTTTCCAATCATGTGACATGGTTTAGTCACATGATTGGCTGAGTGATTTGATGTTTATACTTTTTACTTTTACATACCTACCGTACACAGAAATTGTTTATTCTTTGTTGATCCCATCCCGTTATCTATTATATACTCTCTATGGACATGTTGTCCATTATTTTGACCTTCCGATCACATGACATGATATGCTCATATGACATGGAGAGGCAGTCGCAGATGTGACGTCTTCACTGTGCTACGGCGCATGCTCATCACGGTTAGTGACGACTCAGCACTTCTGTTGTTAGGAGGTACCGGTCTGATGTTTCACCGTAGGATCAGGTGCGTAATTTGCAAGGACCAATCATGGACTTTTCCTAATGTGTAAACGTCACTCTTTCAGGTGCAGGTAATTGTTTTTAGGCAGTACTTTGGGTATATATAGGAGGGGTTTATACCTGATCCTTATGTTCCCCTGATAAAGCAATAAGAGCGAAACGTACGCTGGGATTGGCGAGCAGCAGCAGCACTTTGACACTTTATGTAAGCAATTTGGTGGACAGATTTATGATATATGTATTTGCTTTACCCCTAGCTGGGATTTTGTTTACTGTGGTCATGCTTGAAGCACTATGCACTTTATTATTATAACATCGCTACCATAGACCCTGTTATAGTGTTAATTACATCTGCCCATTGCTTGCTATTTATTAAATTGTGCTTTTCTCCTCTTTACTTGGGCTATTCATGGCCCAGTATATAGTGTTCTCCACCTCTTGTATTTTTTATATGGTTTTATGTGAATCATGAATAAAGATTAATTATAATGTTTGTGCTTTTGGCCTTTATTTGGTGTTGCATATAATGAGACCAAGTTTTTATGGCTTTTTGTCCCACCCTTTTGTAGGTACTAATAACCACGAACAGGCCTATGTGGAATACTCATTATCACTAAATGTGACAAGAGGACACGGCTCAAACTTTTGTTCTTTGATTTGATAATTTTGTTTCTTTGTTGAATTACTTTGTACTGTCTCACTGTATCTTTTCGTGTACTCTGTATATTGGAAAACTTGGAGTTTCATGCTTAATTGTATGCTTTGCTTATTGTATAATGTATCCATTTTGAGCATGTACTCTAATAAAACTTATTGATAGTTAAAGAGGATAGTTTTAAAATTACCCACAGCTACAGTGATTATCACTAAGGCCAGAGATTATCTTCAGCAGTTACTTACTATATGGTGCTTCATAATTGCAGTAAAATAAACAGAACTCTAGCAGAAACCATCCAAGCATGGTAGCTGGAACGAAGCAAGATTTATTTTCGTTAGTATTGCTTTATTTTTTTCTCAATGACATTTCCTCCTAGTGTTTTAACTCCCAGACAACCCTTTTAAAATGAGAGAGGTGTTTGCATTTGTGATTTGAAGTATGAGAAAGCATGAGAAACTAGCTGTATAGTGGCCAGGAAATGTACTGTAAGCTCAATCCCATTCAAATGAAATTCTCCTTCTACAAGTCGATCGTTGTGTGGTGTCTGGAGTAGATACTCCATATTGATGCTCCTTAAAGCCCTCAAAACCCCCTTTAATCAGTCACTTTTAACCCCTTAAGGACCGGGGGTTTTGGGATTTTTGCGTTTTTGTTTTGCGCTCCCTGCCTTCCAAAAGCCATAACATTTTTATATTTCCGCTCACATAGCCATATGACGGCTTATTTTTATGCGGACAAGTTGTACTTTTAACGCTACCATTTATTTTTGCATGTGATGTAGTGGGAAACGGGAAAAATTCCAAATGGGGTGAAATTGCAAAAAAAGCAATTTCACCACAGTTTTACGGGTTTTTAAATTACAACGTTCGATTTGCGATAAAACTGACTGGTTAATTTTATTCTTCAGGTCAGTACGAATCCGGCAATACCTAATATGTATAGTTTTTCTTATGCGTTTTGATAGTGAAAAAAAAATTAAAAGTGGGAATTTTTTATTTTATTTTTTTGTCGCCATGTTTTGACCCCTATAACTTTTTGTAATTATGCGTATGGAGCAGTGTTGGGGCTCATTTTTTGCGGGGCAATCTGAACTTTTAATTGATACCATTATGGGGTGCGTATGATGTTTTGATCACTTTTTATTCATTTTTTTAGGAAATGAAGCGTCCAAAAATGGCGAATTAGCCATTTGGACGCTTTCTTCCGTTTTTATGTTTACCGTATGGTGAATATTTTTAATATTATTATAGTATGGGCGTTTTCGCACATTGCGACACCCATTATGTGTAATTTTTTTATTTTTTTTTATTTTATTTTCATTTTGGGGAAAGGGGGTGATTTGAATTTTTATATTTTTTTATTTAATTTTTATTTTTAAACTTTTTTTTTTTTTTACCACTTTCTTATAGTTCCCATAGGGAACTATAAGATGCAATCATCAGATTGCTATTCTCATATATTCCAATGCAATAGCATTGGAATATATGAGAAATCGCATATTTCCTATGGAGCCTATTACAGTCATAGGCTCCATAGGAATACTGTGTAGTACCCTAGGTTTCATTCACAGAAACCTAGGGTACTACATGCATGCTCCGGCTCCCCTTGTGGCCATCATGGAGCCGGAGCAAAACCGAAAGTGAAACTTTCGGTTTTGCGCGACAGATGCCGTGGTTAGGATTGACCACGGCATCTGAGGGGTTAAATGTCCGCGATCGGCATCGCTGCCGGTCGCGGACATGAGCTGCGGGTGTCAGCTTGATGAATCAAGCTTTACCCGCAGCTCGGGCGCCTGCTCCGTGCGGGAGCGGGCGCCATCTTTAGAAGTGCGGACGAAGGGCGTACATGTACGCCTTCGTCCTTAAGAGGTTAAGGGTGTTAGCAAACATCTGCATTGCCAAATGTGCATAAAAGTTTGTATGCACTAGGGATGGTATATAGCAATCAGCCTGCTGGATCAGTCCTGCTGCAAGTGCCCGTGCACTGCCGTGCTGCCGCTCCGTCCCCATTGACTATATTGGGGCGGGGGCGGGGCTAAGGCACAGCACGGTAGTGCACGGCAAAGTTCGCGGGACTGAAAAGTTGGTCATGCAGGACTTTTAGTCCGGCGATCTCCGGCCGTGCACTGCCGTGCTTTGCCCTAGCTGCGCCCCCGCCCCATTATAGCCAATGGGGACGGAGCGGCAGCAGGGCAGTACACGAGCACTTGCGGCAGGACGGATCCGTCCTGCCGCAAGTGTAAAAGTACTCTTAGTCTAAAAAGGCAAACCTTTAATCTGCAAACATTTGATTCAGCAATAAAATTGTGACACGACACTATACTGTTATTAATGTGCTATATAAAATAATGTAAATAAGTGTACAGTATGTAAAGGCAGTGGCCCACCTATTAATGCTGCTGGTATCTCAAAAAAGATGACAGCTTGTTTATATCCTTTAAGAGGGTTTGATTTATTGATATAATATATCCTGAAAATAGGATAACCTACTATACCAGTTTAATTTCACATGGCTAGTTATCACATTATGTGTGTCTTGTGTCCTACAGATGACCTGTACATAATATTTCTGTTGCTGGTTAGATTTTTGCAAGTGAAAGATATAAAATCTATAAAATCACGAACAACAAAAGTACGTTTATTTAGAATACTTACAGGCTTTGGCATACCTAAAGGTTCAGGGAATTTTGAAATAAGCAATAGTTTGTGTATATTTGAATCAGGGTTTTTAATGCCACCTGTATTATGTATCTTAGGCTACTTTCACATCTGCGTTTTTGCTGGATCCTTCATGGATCAGCAAAAACACACTTCCGTCATAATAATAGAACCGGCTGCATCTGTTATGAATGGATCCAGTTATCTCTACAATAGCCATGACTGAGCCGGCACTAAAACCATTGTAATTCAATGGGTGCCGGATCCGTTTTCTTTTGTGTTGGAGAAAACGGTTCCGGCATCATTGACTTACTATATTGTATTAAATGCCGGATCCATGTTACTCCCCATCCCATGCCGGACAGAAAAACACTGCTTGCAGCGTTTTACCGTCCGCAATGGGGACGCAACCAGATGGAACGGAATGCATTCTGGTGCACTCCATTCAGTTCAGTTCAGTTTTTCCCCTTTGACAATGAATGGGGACAAAATTGAAGTGCTTCCTTTTGTTATTAAGTAGTGTTGAGCGAGCATGCTCAGCCGAAAACCAGTCTGGCTCGAGCATTGCTATGCTCGGCACATGGTGGTATTTGGCTGAATACCGATTGTGCACGAGCGCAATTCTCGAGTCTCCTACCCGCACTTGTCTTGGCTGCTATGCAGCCAATAAACGTGGAGGTATGTAATGCTGTAGCCATGTTGGTTACTGGCATTACAGTGATTGGCTGGCTGTAACGCTATATAGCACCCGATGGCGAGTGTTCGGCTCAGTCTTAGTCAGCGAGCTGTGCACAGGAAGGGATAGACAATGTAGGGAGCGATATTGGACTATTTTTATTAGAAAAACTTTTCAGAGATCCAAAAGTCCTTTTAAGGACTATTGTGTGTGACAGCAGCAATATATATATTTGTAGTGCAACCTGCGCTAAATTGCTAAAACTTTACAGACCCAAAAGTCCTTTTAAGGACTATTGTGTGTGGCAGCAGAAATATATTTTTTTAGCCCATTCTGCGCTAAATAGCTTCTAGTGGCTGCTGCGGACAGTTAAATTATCTGCACCACATCTCCTGTGTAAAGTATGCACATCCCAAAAAATATCTGTGACATCCAGTGTACTTTTCCCATAGACGGTGTCTGCTGCGGACAGTGAGATTAGCTGTGCCACATCTGTAGTGTAAAGTGTGCGCTGAAAAAATTTATCAGTGATATACAGTGTACTTTTTGAATAGACGGTGTCCTCTTCTGACATTGACATTACCAGTGCAACATCTCCAGTGTTCCGTGTGCGGTTAAAAAATGTATCTGTGACATACAGTGTACTTTTTCAATAGACAGTGTCCGCTTCTGACAGTGACATTACCAGTGCGACATCTCCAGTTTTCCGTGTGCGGTTAAAAAATGAATCTGTGACATACAGTGTACTTTTTCAATAGACAGTGTCCGCTTCTGACAGTGACATTACGAGTGCCACATCTCCAGTGTACTGTGTGGGCTGAAAATTTTTATCTGTGACATACAGTGTACTTTTTCAATAGACAGTGTCCGCTTCTGACAGTGACATTACCAGTGCCACATCTAAAGTGTAACATGTGCGTTTAAAAAATGTATCTGTGACATACAGTGCACTTTGTCAATAGATGGTGTCCGCTTCTGACATTACCAGTGCCACATCTCCAGTGTACCGTGTGCGCTGAAAATTTTTATCTGTGACATACAGTGTAATTTTTTATAGACTGTGTCCACTTCTGACAGTGACATTACCCGTGCCACATCTAAAGTGTAACGTGTGGCATAGAAATTGTATCTGTGACATACAGTGTACTTTTTCCAAAGTCGCTGCGGTCAGTGACAATACCGATGGTACCTCTCCTGTATAACGTTTCCTCATCCCAAATATCTGTAACATTCCCTGCAATTTTTTATTTGTGTGGGATATCTCTTGCGTGATTTTTCCACATCCCAAATACCTTTTTAAATTTTTGGCGCATACACTTCCAAATCCTAGACTACTGTATGTGTGACATACTTTCAAGCATATATAACATTTAAAATGAAGAAGGCGAGCAGTAAGGGACGGGGAAGTGGCCATGATGCTGATGGTACACGTAAAGGCCATGGCCCTGGGCACGTTGAAACTGTGCCTGCTGCCAGAGCACAAGAAAAAGAAAAACAATCATCCATGATACCTAGCTTCATATCCCAGTTTGCAGGACGGCGCAGGACACCAGTCTTGAAGTCAGACCAGTGCGACCAGGTGGTATGTTGCATTGCAGCAGATAATGCTTCCAGTCAGTTAAGCACCACCCTGTCTTCCACCAAGTAGAGTCTCCGTAGCCAGGATTCTGGTCAACACCATCCTCACCCTGATCCTCCTTCGTCCCACCATGGAGAGTCTGGGCAAACATGTGATCCAACACTCTGACTTTTCATCGCCATTCCTTTATTTGGCCCTCTCGCCAAGCACGCTTGAAGAGGTACAGATCTTGTGCCCTGATTCCCAACCACTTTCTCATCCACAGTCACAAGAAGATGAGGGTGGGAAATGGCAATTACTGTTTAATGAGGTGGATGATGATGAGAAACAGTTGCCAATAAGTCAACAGCTATTTCTGTCTCAAGAGATTGATAAAGTGATTGAGACACAGTTGTCAATCACTGAGGTTGTGGTTAGATTAACAAGTCAGGAGGATGAGCAGAGGGAGGAAGTGGAAGAGGAGGTGGTGGACGATGAAGTCACTGACCAAACCTGGGAAGGTGCAAAGCAGAGCGAGGACAGCAGTACAGAGGGTGAGGGATCTGCAGCACCGCAACAGGCTGGAAGAGGCAGTGGGGTGGCAAAAGGAGAAGGTGGGCCACACTAAACAGGCCCGCAACTGTTCCACGGAGCACCCCCTTGTGGATATCTCCCTTGCCAAGGGGTAGGTGTTCCGCAGTATGGCGCTTTCTTGAGGAAAGTGCGGACGTCAAAAGAATAGTAGTTTGCAACCTGTGCCATACCAAAATGAGCCGGGGCTTGAACACTAGCAACCTCACCACCACCAGCATGATCCGCCACATGGGATCCAAGCACCGTAATAAGTGGGGCAAACTCCTGGGTCCACAATCTGTGTCTGCGGGTCACACCACTTCCTCCCCTTCCCCCTTCCCCCCGTCAAAATGCCCTTACCCCAGGCCTTTGAACGCAAGTGCAAATACCCAGCCAGCCACCCATCCACAGGCCATAGCACTAAATGTGCAGCTTTCCAAATTACTGGCCCTGGAAATTTTGCAATTTAGGCTTGTGGACACTGAGGCCTTCTGCAGCCTGATGTCGGCAGCCATCCTACGTTACGCAATCTCGAGCCGCCACTATTTTTCAAGGTGTGCCGTGCCCACCTTACACCAACACATGTCCCGTAACTAGGGTTGAGCGGACACCTGGAAGTTCAGGTTCGCCGAGTTTGGCTGAACTTCTCCGCAAAGTTCGGGTGCGGGACCCGAACTTGACCCCGAACCCCATTGAAGTAAATGGGGACCCAAACATTGGAGCAGTAAAATGGCTCTAAAATAGTCATGAAAAGGGCTAGAGGGCAGAGAGAGAATGACAAATGCCCTGCAAACAAATGTGGATAGAGAAATCATTACTGCGTGTCAATGGTTGGACACTATGGAGCAGGACCTTCGCAACATCACCTGAAGTGCTAGATGCTGTTGGTGCTATAAGTATTATTTGCTAATTGCATATATGTGGTCTGCCGTCCCTGCTTAGTTATCTTTTCAATACTTTGGGACATGTATGTACAGGGCTTTGTCTCTGCCGCTGAGTGTGGCGCGTAATACAAGTCAGCAAAACCAATTTAGAGTCAGTTTGGGTTACATTGCAGCTTAGTAATCATAAGGTAACTCGTGTAGGTGTCATATATAGACCACCTAGCCAAGTCAAAGAATTAGATGATCTACTAGTTGAGGAAATAGCTAAAATGACATTGAAAGGGGAAGTTGTCATTACGGGAGACTTTAATCTTCCTGATATAAACTGGAAAACCAAAATAGCTAGTTTTGCCAGGAGTACAGACATTCTAAATTCCCTACTGGGATTATCTCTACAGCAAGTAGTTGAGGAGCCAACCCGGAAAGAGGCCATTTTAGATTTGGTATTCACAAACGGCAATTTGGTATCTGATATTACTGTAGGGGAAAGCTTAGGATCTAGCGATCACCAGTCAGTGTGGTTTACTATAAGTACAGTGACTGTGTCACTCCACACAAAAACAAAAGTTTTAGATTTTCGGAAAACAGACTTTTCTAAAATGAGATCAGTGGTATACGAGTGCCTATCAGACTGGAACAATTTCAATGGAGTCCAAGAGAAATGGGACTACTTAAAAGTGTCACTATTGAAGGCAACAGAAAAGTGCAATAGGCTTGTCAGTAAAAGCAAAAAAAGGAAGAGACCACTGTGGTACTCAGCAGAACTGGCCAAAATCATTAAAAACAAAAAGATGGCATTTAGTAAGTATAAAAACACCCAAAACTAGGATGACAGAAAAATCTATAAGATTAGGCAGAGAGAGGCCAAGCAAGTTATAAGAGCTTCTAAAGCTCAGACAGAAGAGAAATTAGCTCAGTCAGTGAAAAAAGGTGATAAGACATTCTTCAGGTACATAAATGAAAAAAGGAAATTAAAACAAGGAATTACCAAATTAAAAACAAAAGAAGGAAGGTAAATGGAAGAGGATAAAGAACTAGCTGACTGCCTCAATGAATACTTCTGTTCAGTTTTACAAAGGAAAATTAAGGAGAAGGCCCTCAGTTAGGGAGGAAGACTAATAAATCCTTTGATGCATGTGTCTTTACAGAGGAAGAGGTTCTAAGTCAGCTGTCTAAAATGAATACAAATAAATCACAGGGGCCTGATGGGATACACCCAAAGCTATTAAAAGAGCTTAGAGGTGTACTAGCAAAACCATTAACAGATTTATTTAACCAATCACTGGTAACAGGTGTCATCCCAGAAGATTGGAAATTAGCAAACGTTGTGCCAATTCACAAGTAAGGTAGTAGGGAGGAAGCAACTATAGGCCAGTAAGCCTGATATCAATAGTGGGGAAATTAATGGAAACCATACTCACGGAGAGGATTGTGGAACATCTAAAAACCCATGGGTTGATCATGTCAAATTAATCTTATTGACTTTTTTGATTGCATGACTAAAATAATAGATGGCGGAGGTGCAGTAGACATCGCTTATCTGGACTTTAGTAAGGCTTTTGATACTGTCCCACATAGAAGGCTTATCAATAAACTGCAGTCTTTGAGCTTGGGCTCACATATTGTTGAATGGATTAGGCAGTAGCTGAAGGACAAAAAAAAAAAGGGTAGTAGACAATGGAGTATATTCAGACCATGGTATTGTTACCAGTGGGGTACCCCAGGGATCTGTTCTGGGACCCATATTGTTTAATATCTTTATCAGCGAAATTGCAGAAGGCCTCAATGGTAAGGTGTGTCTTTTTGCTGATGACACAAAGATTTGTAACAGGGTTGATGTTCCTGGAGGGATACACCAAATGGAAAAGGATTTAGGAAAACTAGAGGAATGGTCAAAAATCTGGCAACTAAAATTTAATGTCGATAAGTGCAAGATAATGCACCTGGGGGCGTAAAACCCCAAGAGCAGAATATAAAATCAGTGATACAGTACTAACCTCAGTATCTGAGGAAAGGGATTTAGGGGTCATTATATCAGACGACCTAAAGGTGGGCAGGCAATGTCATAGAGCAGCAGGTAATCCCAGCAGAATGCTTGGGTGTATAGGGAGAGGCATTAACAGTAGAAAGAGGGAGGTGCTCGTGCCGCTCTACAGAGCACTAGTAAGACCTCTTTTGGAGTATTGTGTGCAGTACTGAAGACCATATCTGCAGAAGGATATTAAAACTTTGGAGAGAGTTCAGAGAAGAGCTACTAAACTAGTACATGGATTGCAGGACAAAACTTACCAGGAAAGGTTAAAGGACCTTAACATGTATAGCTTGAAAGTAAGAAGAGACAGAGGGGATATGATAGAAACTTTTAAATACATAAAGAGAATCCACACGGTAAAAGAGGAGAGAATATTTAAAAGAAGAAAAACTGCTACAAGAGGACATCGTTTTTAATTAGAGGGGCAAAGGTTTAAAAGTAATATCAAGGAGTTTACGATACATGGGATAGGCATAAGGCCATCCTTCACATAAGATAGGGCCAGGGGCTATTCATAGTATTCAGTATATTGGGCAGACTAGATGGGCCAAATGGTTCTTATCTGCTGACACATTCCATGTTTCTATGTATTCTCTCTGTTTATAGAGCCCTGTTCACTGTCATCTTGGGTGGACTTACTATCTGCTAAGATGCCGGGACTATTGGCACAGAGCTTCACTACACAGTTGTCTTTGAATTTCAGACGCTTAGCGTCTAATTGTTTTCCTCTAAATTCAGGATTTTTACTCCCTAGTTTCCCGTTAGTGTGCGGGATGGTTATATTTGTTCTTCCTTGGTTGGGAAGGGTGGGATGGGATTACTGGAATGATGAGCCTATAATTATCACAGATTGTGCGGCATGGAGACAGTGGCAGACCCTGTAACTTCTGGTTCAAATGTATTAATGGGTACCCTTAAAATACTGGCTTGGAACGTGAGAGGCTTAGGCCAAGCTGCCACGCGTAATGCCGTATTTAATGCCTTGCAAACACATCAACCGGCTATACTGTGTTTGTCTGAAACGCACCTTGCCTCTGGTAATACGAAAAGTCTCTGCAAACCGTGGGTGGCCCATCACTTTCACTCCACTTATTCTATGCAGTCTAGAGGGGTGAGCGTGCTGGTACATAGGAGTATTCCCTTCCAGCGTGGAGAGCTGTCTGTGGATGGTGAGGGTCGGTTTGTGTGCCTCGAATGCATTATATTCCATCTACATATGTTGTTAATTGCAATATACATACCTCCTCCATACTCCTGTGAAATTCTTAAATCTGTACTAACATTTATTTCCATATTCCCAGGGACGCCGGCCATCCTAGTGGGTGACTTTAATATGTATTTGGACAAAGCCTTAGACATGTTCCAGTTGGTGGGAACGGGTGTAGATTCCTCCCTACATCTCTAGCTAGATTGCTGCAAGACGTTGATCTCTGTGACTTATGGAGAGTTAGGAACCCTGGGGTGAGACAATACTCTTGTTATTCTTCTTCTCATTGCTCCCTATCAAGAATTGACCTTGTCCTGGGATCTCCAATGCTACTGTGAAGGATACGTGGACTCACTTACCTGCCCCGTAGAATTTCAGATCACTCCCTGTACTGGTGACATTGGATCTAGGTGGAGTTGGAAGAGGGCCTGACCGAGTATGGAAGCTTAACCCCTTTTGGCTGCAGCTGGTGGATTCGGGCGATACTGTCTCCTCCACCTTGACAGAGTTTTTAACATCAATACTGGCTCTGCTAGCCCCACCATAGTCTGGGAGACCATGAAGGCATACATTAGGGGTATATATATTAAACTGATTAGTGCACATAAAACTAATAGTAGGTCATTCCATGTCGAGCTTTCTAATAGTGTCCAAACTGCAGAGGCCGTGTATGTGGCTAATCCGACGGAGGCTAGTGCTGCAAGATGGATTGAGGCACAAGACTTACTGAAGGATCATCAGCTCCATAGAGCTGGGGAGAAACTATTTTTCACACAACAGAAATACTATATGGAAGGAGAACGGGTTGGTCACCTTTTGGCCACTGTCATTATGGCGCAGGGTGGCCCCTCATGCATTCCTGCTATTGTGGATGCTCAGGGATCTATGGTAGGGGGTGATGACAAGGTACTGGAGGTGTTTCATGCTCACTATGCAGAGGTCAATAAGTCTAGACTTCAAGTTACGGTGAAGGAGAGGGAAAGCTACTTACAGACCAGTCATATGCCCTCTCTGTCGGATGAACATAGAGAAAGTGGAGGAGCTGGAGCTGACTGTGCGTTCCCTTCCCAATAATAAGGCACCGGGAGGTGACGGGCTGCCAGGGGTCCTCCTCCCGCATCTCCTAGTTGTATTTCAAGATTCCTACGAATCTGGTCTGTTACCGAGTTCCATGAGAGAAGCTGTGGTTGTAGTACTCCCGAAGCCTGGTAAAGGCCATTGGCCAATATTTTAGATAATGCGTACCATATGGGTCAAATCCAAGGCAGTACTGAATCTAGCGGGCTTGCTCGACCTGTCCCCGATCTGGAACAACACTGCCTTGGCAGAGCTGTCCCGACTGTCCGATTTCCAAGGTTGGGAATGGAGAGGGCTGTGGAACGTGGGACAACTGTACGCTCAAGGCGCTCTAAAACAATATGAACAACTTTGTGCAGAGTTTGGGCTCGACTCCAGACAATTTTATAAATATCTACAGATTAGACATGCTATTAATGCGCAGACTAAACTCGGGTCAATAGCATTCGCCTCTCATCCAGTGCTATCTACGCTGGTAAAGGCAGGATCCTCTAAAGGGGCGATCTCTGGGATTTATGGAGCAATGCAGGAGGAGTATTTGAAAAAGTACCCTTTGCTAGTTAGGAGTAAGTGGGAAAGGGATGTGGGTGCTATCTCAGATGCTCAATGGGATGAAGTGCTGGTGCTGACCCCGACCCTGTCCCTTAGCGAGGCAGCTAGGTTATCCCAGATTTTCCTCCTGCATAGAGTTTATAGGTCTCCTCTTTTCCTTCAAAAAAATAGAGGTGCGCCCTGACTCCTCCTGCCCAAAATGTAAGATGGATGATGCAGGGCTGTTTTATATGATCTGGAGCTGCAGTACTCTGCATAGATACTGGTCAAAGGTTGTAGCTCTGATCAATAAGATATACTGCGCTAGATTTGTGCTGGATGCTAGTATGTGTATACTTGGGGTGTTTGACTCTGACTCTTTGCAGCCTTCAACAGTAGTGGGCATCAACAGGATTCTGTACCAGGCAAGAAAAAACTTTGCTGCTAAATGGATTCAGCCGTCACCTCCCAGTTTCACCGAGTTTGTGGCCAGGATAAATGTAATTATTAGGTTGGAAAGGGGAACATACTTGAAACGTAACTGCCTGTCGAAATTTGACTCCATATGTGGTCCTTGGATAGTCAGGTCTGGGGTATGTAGTCAATGGTTGTACTTACAATGCAGCGGATGGAATATCATAGGATGGCCTTAGACTGCCCATGGCACTTGGATACCCTTGGTAGCCCTCTCTGTTCCTACTTTCATGCAGGCCGTAAACTGGATCTGCCGTGGTTTTGTGTTTCCTCCTTACTCATGGGGTACCTGCCGTTTATGATAATTACCTAATGGAATTGGTGTCGCGGGTCTGCTACTGTCTCCTTGTATCTGCCGCCGGGATCACTGTAATTATTCTCATGTCGTACACCTTATACTGTATCTATGGATATGCTCTGTTTAATGCTCATCTCAATTACTGCTATGGACGATACTGTTGATGTATCGTTATGTTATGTATACCTTTCTACTTGATATATTTGGCATTGGTGCTGGATGTGTACCGTATGCCTAATTTTGGAAAGCTGAAAAGAAAAAATTTTCAATAAAAATTATCTGATAAAAAAATAATATTTTTGATTATTTAATATAGTTTATGTTATACGTAAATCGGTAATTAAATATATGCATTAATCCAATCGCGCAAGGGCATTAATCAACTTTCCTATTGGAATGGTTTGGTAGAATTGTCGAATATGTAGAATATAGCGCTAGATTCATAAATTACGAATATATTGCTATATTCTACATATTTGACAATTCTACTAAGCCAAGTCAACCCAATAGGAAAGTTGCTTAACGCCCTACGCGATTCGATTATGCGCATATTTAATTACCGATTTTCGCATAACATAAACTATATTAAATAATGAAGAATATTCTAATTCACTAGATGTTGTAGCCTTCTCAAATTGGCCCACAAGCAAGAAGCAGGCAGGTATTTCTTGAAGTTGCAATATTCGCGATTAAAATTCGTTATTCGAATATTCGCACTCAACAGTAGCTATTAGTAGGCATGGCTGTGATGGCTTCTAAGAGCACACTAGTTAAACGCTTGTTGATTGGCTGCCCTGCAGCCTTTCAACAAGCGCCATTAAATCGCTAAATACTGAACTCAAATCCAAAACTTTATGGAAGTGTTCAGGTTCTGGTCCGAGTACCAAAACCCTAAAGTTCGGTATGGCAGGGTATAAGGGACCAGACTGTGCTGTGGCTCTTTCCACCCAACCTACAACAAGGCATGGTTATGTCTGATAATGGCCGTAACTTGGTGGTGGCTTTGGAGTTCGGCAAGCTCAGACACACCCCATGCCTAGCCCACGTCTTAAACTTAGTGGTTCAGTGGTTTCTAAAAACCTACCCCAATTTGTCTGAGCTACTGGTGAAGGTGCGCTGCGTGTGTTCACATTTCCGCAAGTCATTGACAGCTTCAGGTGGTCTGTCAATGCTGCACCAACACTTCCAATTGCCAGCTCAATGACTGTTGTGCGACATGAGCACGCGCTGGAACTCGACATTCAACATTTGGGCCAGGCTTTGTGAGCAGCAGAGGGCAGTAGTGTAATACCAGCTGCAACATGGTCATCGCCCTTCCAGTCAGCTTCCAATATTTACAAGCGAGGAGTGGGCATGGATGTCTGACCTCTGTGAGGTTTTAATAAACTTTGAGGAATCAACACAGAGGGTGAGCTCCGATACCGCTATTATCAGCCTAACCATCCCACTTTTGTGTCTACTCAAACGTTCTCTGCTCACAATTAACAGGGCCGCCATCAGGGGGGTACAGCCCATACCCCAGTCCCGAGCCTTCTTTTCTTCTTTTTTTTATTATTGTGGCCACCGGCCCTGGGGCCTAGTACTCCTCCCCCTCTTCCTTCGTCCCTTACCTCCCCGGCCCGCACGCCACTCAGCTGATCGATGTCAGGCAGGCTTTCCACTGCGCGTCCTGTGCAGCGCAGCCTCTCAGCCTGCTCTCGGCGATCTCCCTCGGTCACTGCCGCACAGGACGCGCAGTGGAAAGCTTGATGGCTGCACAGAGATTGGATTTAAGGAAAGGGTACCTCCAGGCAGTGCTGGGGAGCGAGCTGTGTGGGGGCAAATTACTTAGTGGGGGGTCAGTGTGGCGAGCAAACTACATGGAGGGCCATGTGGGGGCAAAATTACTTAGTGTGGGGGCAAATTACTTAGTGGGGGCAAATTACATAATGCAAGGCTGTCTGGGGGTAAAATTAACTTGTGGGGGGAGGGGCAAATTACTCAGTGGGGGTCAGTGTAGCGGCAAACTACATAATGGAGGGCCATGTGGGGGCAAAATTACTTACTGTGTGGGCAAATTAATTAGTGGGGGCAACTTACATAACACAGGGCTGTCTGGGGCAAAATTAACTTGTGAGGGGGGGCAAATTAGTCAGTGGGGTGCAGTGTGGCGGACAAACTACATAATGGAGGACCATGTCGGGGCAAAATTACTTAGTGTGGGGGCAAATTACATAATGCAGGGCTGTCTGGGGGCAAAATTAACTTTTGTGGGGCAAAATTTACTTGGGGGGGCAAATTACTCAGTGGGGGCAGTGTGGCGGACAAACTACATAATGGAGGGCCGTGTGGGAGACGTCCCTGGATGTATGAGGTATGTGCGCGATATATTGGTGGGGCTGTGTGTGGGTGTGGCTTGAGGGTGAACGGGGATACAGGGGCCCCATGATCTCCTATTTCTGGGGAAGTTCCCCTCCAAAGACCAGGCTCTGGATCCGCCACTGGGGCAGTGTCGGGGAGGTGGCAGGGGGGCCCAGGCCTTGAGCTGTATAAGGGGCCTCAAAATTTCTGATGGAAGCCCTGATGTTTTGCATGTGGAAGAGGTGGAAATGGGGGAAGACATTACACAGGGTGATAGCCAGACCACCCTCAGTTTGTCTCGGCGAAGAAGAGGAGGATGAGCAGTAGATAGTTGCCTCCGCTACAGAGGGTAGTACCCATGGAAGTTTAGAAGAGGATGAGGAGATTGGGAGTCATCCTCCTGATGATAACAGAAAATTTTTGTCTGTTGGTACTCTGGCACACATGGCTGACTTCATGTTAGGCTTCCTTTCCCGCGACCCGCGTGTTATATGCATTTTAGACAGCACGGATTACTGGTTGTTCACCCTTCTCGACCCCCGCTACAAAGAGAACTTCTCATCTCTCATTCCTCTGGTGGAAAGGACGAGCAAAGCGGTGCAATACCAGAAGGTCCTTGTTGAGAAATTGCTGCAAACATTTCCATCTGACAACTCTAGCGGCACAGTCCGTAGTTCCTTGGGTAACCAAGAAGGGGAGACAAGGGGAACAAACAGCAGTTCCAACAGAGGCAGGGCAACACTTTCCAAATCCTGGGGCAGTTTCATGACACCCTGCTAGAACCCTCACCCTGATGAGTGGCCTACTGTCACAAGGAGGGAAACATTTTGGAAGATGGGGAAGGAGTACATAGCAGACCGTGTCAGCGTCTTCAATGATCCCTCAGTGCCTTACAACTACTGGGTGTCCAAGCTGGACACGTGGCACGAACTGACGCTCTACGCTTTGGAGGTGCTGGACTGCCCTGCCACCAGCGTTTTGTCTGAGTGGGTGTTTAGTGCTGCTTGTGACATTATAACAGATAACCGAATCCGCCAGTCAACTGAAAATGTTGACAGGTTGACTCTTATAAAAATGAACAAGGCCTGGATTGCCCCTGACTTCTCGACTCCACCAGAGGAAAGCTGATGAACATAAAGGCAATTTAAATGTGTTGTTTATAATGTACTGAATACACTGTATTTCCATGCAACCCTTCTACCACAAAAAAGGGTAGATAGTTGAATCTTCCTTTTGTCATCCTCCTCCTCCTCTTCCATCATATCAACATGTTTATTCATCGCATATAATGCCCTCACATATAGGCCCTCGCATATAATGTTTTACAGGGTCAGATGACCTGCAGGCCCTCGCATAAAATTTTTTAGAGGGTCAGCTAACCTGCAGGCCCTCGCATATAATTTTATACAGGGTCATCTCACCAGCAGGGCCTCATCTAAATCTTTTACAGGGTCAGCTCACCTGCAGGCCCTTGCATATAATCACAACAATAGCTGATCTCAGGGAGACCAGCTACAAAAAACACAGCGGAGCCTCACTTAAGAGTCTCAACACAGCAATCCGAAGTGCAAAGTTCCGTGGGAAAAGGGAATATGCAAAATAAATGTGGAGCCCCAGTTATGGGTCTGCAACACAATGAAAGCCAGATATCCCTCAAAGGAAGGAAAACCAAGCAAAGGTGTGTCTCCATTACAGAGATCATCAAATCCACCATATTAAGTGGCCCCTATGTCAAGATCCCACTTTTTTTTACAAGCTTTAAGGATGTGACAGGGAAAACCTAAGCCAGTTATCCATCCACAGACAGCTGTTTCGGAGTGTTGCCCCTCATCAGTGCGGAGTAGGATTCTGGCTAACCGGGAGCAATGCCTCGGAGACCACCCAAACACAACAATAGCTGATCTCAGGGAGACCAGCTACAAAAAACACCGCGGAGCCTCACTTAAGAGACTCAACACAGCAATCCGAAGTGCAAAGTTCCCTGGGAAAAGGGAATATGCAAAATAAATGTGGAGCCCCAGTTATGGGTCTACAACACAATGAAAGTCAGATATCCCTCAAAAGAAGGAAAACCAAGCAAAGGCATATAATGTTTACAAGGTCAGCTCAACTTCAGGCCCTCACCTACAACCTTTTAGAGGATCAGATTACCAGCAGGCCCTCACCTACAATCCTTTATAGGGTCATCTCACCTGCAGGCCCTTGCATATAATGTTTTACAGGGTCATTTCACCTACAACCTTTTAGAGGGTCAGCTCACCAGCAGGCCCTCACCTAAAATCTTTTACAGGGTCAGCCCACCTACAGGCCCTCACATATAATGTTTAACAGGGTCAGCTAACCTGCAGGCCCTCAACTACAACCTTTTAGAGGGTCAGCTCACCAGCAGGCCCTTACCTACAATCTTTTACAGGGTCAGCTCACCTGCAAGTCCTCGCATATAATGTTTTACAGGGTCAGCTCACCTACAGGCCCGCACCTACAACCTTTTAGAGGGTCAGCTCACCAGCAGGCCCTCACCTGCAATCTTTTACAGGGTCAGCTCACCTGCAAGCCCTCGCATATAATGTTTTACAGGGCCAGCTCACCTGCAGGCCCTCACCTACAAGTCCAGTCTCACTTTCAAGAGTCTGGTAAACAGAATCCTCACCTTGACGGCACACTGCGTGAACGTTGTGCGGGCTGGCACCAGACTTGCCCCCCAATAGATCCTCGTTAAAGTATTTAAAGTTTACTCATTCCAGTTACAGGGCCTAGAAAGAGTCCTGTATTGTTATTTTCTTTACTACCTCCCCAAGTCGGGAGTGGGTAATTTGCGCACCTGCTGCCTTCCTTGGATGTGGTAGCCATTTCTCAGGCTCCCTCCCCGGAATTTAACCCTGATTCCCCATTACTCGTGTTTAACATGTTAGGCGCAGAAAATAACATCAAAAGATGATAGGGCAGACATCCGAATGGTTCGTCGCCGTGACAGGGACATGTGATCGGCCCGAGGTTATCAAGAGTCACCAAAGCGGCAGTAGGTCCTCGACAATAATGTTTTCGATTGTCAGATCACCAGCAGGCACTCGCCCATAATTTTTCAATTGTCAGCTAAGCAGCAGGCACTCACCCATAATTTTTTCCATGGTCAGATCAGCAGCAGACCCTCACCACTAATATTTTAGATGGTCAGATCAGCAGCAGGCCCTCGCCCATAATTTTTTCGATGATCAGCTCAGCAGCAGGCCCTCAACCATAATTTTTCGATGGTCAGCTCAGCAGCAGGCCCTCAACCATAATGTTTTAGAGTGTCAGCTCAGCAGCAGGCCCTCAACCATAGTTTTTGATGGTCAGCTAAGCAGTAGGCACTCTCCCATAATTTTTTAAATTTTCATCTCAGCAGGCCCTTGCTCCAAATGTTTTTGAGGGTCACCAGCAGGCCATCAATCATAATTTTTATGGGTGTGTATGATGCCCTCCTTTATGTGTAACAAAGGGTGTATTGGAGTTCTGGTTTCTTGCAATTTTTGACAGCCCTTTCACTTAGTGCATAGGCTTTATGAGTGTAGGATTCCCACTACATAAACAATTGTACCACAATGTGAATGAAGCCCTCCTTTATGTGATTTACATGTTGTATCGGAGTGCTTCTTGCTTGTAATTTGTGGCAGCACTCGCACGTTATATGCAAGTAAAGATGCAGGTTTCCTAACAATTTTTCCTCTAAAATTGATTTTATCTTTGGTTTTGTGCTTATTGTTGTCAGTCTGTAAAAGTGGCATACTACAACATCGTTCCCAGCAACGACCTGGGAGTCCAAGATGCATCCAGACATCCCGCCCATGCTGTTCATGAACCATTTCAGGGGTGTTGCCATTAATTTATGACCTTTTCCTATGAACCAGGCACCCTCCCTCTTCAGAGCAGGGGTGCCTGGTTTAATGCTCAGGTTCTCCCATTGACCTCTATTATACTCGGGTGCTCTGTAGAGCACCCGAGCATCCCAATGTGCTTGGCCCGAGCACTTGGGTGCTCGATCAACAGTAGTATTGAGATCATATGACTAGGGTTGAGCGAACAGTTCGAGCATAGTTCGGGTTCATACTGAATTTTCGGGTGTTCGGGACACGGACCCGTACCCGAACATTTTCAAAAAAGTTCAGGTTCGGGTCCGTTGTTTGGCGATTTCTTGCCGCTTTCTGAAGGGCTGCACAGCAGCCAATCAGCTAGCGTTTTATTTCTTGCCCTAAGAAGCCATCACAGCCATGCCTATTAATGGCATGGCTGTGATTGGCCAAGTGCAGCATGTGACCCAGCCTCTATTTAAGCTGGAGTCACATAGGGAGAGGACGCAGCTTCTATGAGGGCGAGAATAGGCAGAGAAAAGTCAGCAAAAACACCTAATGAAGTGATTGATCTACAGCTGTGAATCATTCAACTTCTGCTAGTTAATTACTCACTGGTTTTTAGACTGGACAGAGCGTTTTTCAGTCAATTTGATCGGCGGCCATTTTATGTCTTGTGGTGCACCAGCACAAGCTGCCAGCAAGTCCATCAATCCATCAATACTAGTGTTTTTTTGCTATATCCTACATCAGGGGCTTGGCTGTGTTTATTGTCACCCTTAGAAACTCAGGATAGAAATTTCTATATTTTATTAAGGGTTAAATTCAATTGCCAAAATAGAAATCCCTAAATCTGGTGTTCCAGCTGTGGCTAGCCAAGTGTAATACTGTCTGCTGTCTGGCAAAGGATAGATTTTTTTCTGTGGTGAAATTCAATTTCCAAAATAGCAATCCCCTAAATCTGTCCCAGCAGCAGCTGGCAAAGTTTAATAGCGTCCGGCAAAGGATATATTTTGTTCTGGGGTGAAATTCAATAGCCAAAAAAGCAATACAGTTTGTGTCCCAGCAGTGGCTGGCCAAGTTTAATAGTGTCCGTCATAGAATACATATTTTGTTCTGGGGTGAAATTCAGTTGCCAAAATAGCAATACCGTAAATCTGGTGTACCAGCAGTGGCTGGCCAAGTTTAATAGTGTCCGGCAAAGAATATATTTTGTTCTGGGGTGAAATTCAATAGCCAAAATAGCAATACCGTAAATCTGGTGTCCCAGCAGTGGCTGGCCAAGTTTATTAGTGTCCGGCAAAGGAAATTTTATTTTCTGCGGTGAAATTCAGTTGCGAAAATAGAAATACTGGAAATCTGGTGTTCCAGCTGTTGCAGGCTTAGTTTAAATCTGTCCGTAAAAGGGAATATTTTTTTCTGGGGTGAAATTTAATTGCCAAAATAGCAATACCCTGAATCTGGTGTTCCAGCTGTTGCAGGCCTAGTTTAAATCTGTCCATAAAAGGGTATATATTTTTTCTGGGGTGAAATTTAATTGCCAAAATAGCAATTCCCTGAATCTGGCGTTCCAGCTGTTGCAGGCCTAGTTTAAATCTGTCTGTAAAAGGGTATATTTTTTCTGGGGTGAAATTTAATAGCTAAAATAGCAATACCCTGAATCTGGTGTTCCAGCTGTGGTTAGCCAAGTGTAATACTGTCTGCTGTCTGGAAAAGAATAGATTTTTTCTGTGGTGAAATTCAATTGTCAAAATAGCAATCCCCTAAATCTAGTGTCCCATCAGTGGCTGGCAAAGTTTAATAGTGTCCGGCAAAGGATATATTTTGTTCTGGGGTGAAATTCAATAGCCAAAATAGCAAATTCCAGCCCTAAATCAATATCAAGATACAAGGGATATTCAGTAAATGGCAGAATTCCAGCAAAAATATTAAATCCCTTTAAAAATTAACTTTTATTCTTACTTATTAAAACCAAGGGGCCATGAAAACCCCCTAGATATCCAGACGTGAAACAAACTATTATCAATGTGATAAACTAAAAACGGTCACAGCGGGGACTGTCCAGATAGAGGACCATTACAGTCACTACATGGTAAGGCAATCAGGTATCATCGGGAACTAACCCTGGTATACCCCTATGCTAGTCCTCAGCCCGGGGACGTTCCCTAAGGGTGGATACTCCTCGTTCTCGTACCTAAGCTGAGAGACCCTAGACAGTCCCTGATGGCGTCAGTCGTCTGCCAACACTATAAACAAATGCTAGGTATAACACTACCCAAGGAAGGAGTACAAATCAGTACACCTCTATAAAAACACCTCGACGCGTTTCCCCCTAAGGGTAAATAGGGTTCATCAGGAGGTACTGTACATAAACATTCCCGTAGATAAATCAAATGGTATAGCAGATAATGACAGATAACGTAAGATAGTCTGATGTTAACAATGGTACAATCAGACTATAAAATTCAGATTGCAAATAATCAGCAGCCCCTGTAGGGATACATTATCAATTTGATAGGAACAGATAAATGCAGATGTTAAGGACCGCTCACAGGAGGAGACAAGGTACAGGACCAAGTGGTTCAGGATAATTTTCATTGAGGCTTGCAATGTCGGGTAAGACACTCGTCAGGGTTGATATGGTTGATATCCCTGGCAATGTAAATAGACCGGGTGTTTGATAGCTGGGGTTCCTGTTGGTCGCTCCTCCTGTACCTATAACCAAAATAGCAATAACGTAAAGCTGGTGTCCCAGTAGTGGCTGGCCAAGTTTAATAGTGTCCAGCAAAGGATAGATAATTTTCTGAGGTGAAATTCAATTGCCAAAAGAACAATACCAGTAAATCTGGTGTCACAGCAGTGGCTGGCCAAGTTTAATAGCGTCAAAGAATTTATTATTTTCTACGGTGAAATTCAGTTGCAAAAATAGAAATACATTAAATCTGTAGTTCCAGCTGTTGCAGGCTTAGTTTAAATCTGTCCGTAAAGGGTATATTTTTTTCTGGGGTGAAATTTAATTGCCAAAATAGCAATACCCTGAATCTCGTATTCCAGCTGTTGCAGGCCTAGTTTAAATCTGTCCGTAAAAGGGTATATTTTTTCTGGGGTGAAATTTAATTGCCAAAATAGCAATACCCTGAATCTGGTGTTCCAGTTGTGACTGGACAAGTTTAATAGTGTCCGTCAAAGGATAGATTTTGTTCTGGGGTGAAATTTAATTGCCAAAATAGCAATACCCTGAATCTGGTGTTCCAGCTGTGACTGGACAATTTCACTAGTGTCTGTCAAAGGATATATTATTTTCTGGGGTGAAAGTCAGTAGCAAAAATAGAAATACAGTAAATCTGGTGTTCCAGCTGTGGCTGGACAAGTTTAATAGTTTCCGTCAAGGATATATTTTGTTCTGGGGTGAAATTCAATTGCCCAAATAGCAATACTATAAATCAGTGGTTTCAGCTGTGGCTGGCCAAGTTTAAAAGTGTCCGGCAACGGATATATTTTTCTGGAGTGAAATTCAATTGCCAAAATAGCTATACCATACAGTAAATCAGTTGTTTCAGCTGTGTGTCACGACTGCTATCCCAGCAGCGGTCGTGTCGCACCAGACGGAGGGAAGGGGACCCTTATCTACGGATGGTAAATAGAACGGCCACCCCTGACAAACCCTAAGCTGGCACCTGTCTGCCCTGATACCCTAGACGGGGTGTGAACCCGTGCGGCGAGCAGGATGCCTAAACCCTGAGTCACCCTCAGAAGACTAGACTGGGGAAAGGCAGATGGGAGCACTAGTCACCATCACTCATGTCTAGGAGAACAATAGGGAAGACAGCAACAAACAAACAATCTCCAGCAGAGATAGACTTATCCAGTCACGAGCAGAGAAGATGATCCCAATAACGACAGTCCACTCCAGACAAGAGCTCCACAGCAATACCGTCAAACGATCTCCTTCAAAGGTCAGAATAGCACTGGAAGTAAGGACTATATCTGGCAATGACTGCAAGTGAAACTGAAACTAATATAGTAGCTGGGAGTGGCAGACAGCACTCACCTCAGAAGAATGCCTACAAACTCCCAGTCAGGACAAAAAGGTTCACAAGGCAAAACCCGGATGACATACCCTGAACCACGGAGCAAACTCACAAGCTATCGAGAGTAGCAAGTCGCTGCGACCTTCTCCTCCCAGACCCATCTGGATCAGTCACAGTCGTGACAGTACCCCCTTTCTACGAGGGGCCACCGGACCCTCAAGACCATGCCTCTCCGGGTGGGACCTATGAAAAGCCCGAATGAGTCTGTCTGCCTTTATCTCTGATGCTGGCACCCACATTCTCTCTTCGGAACCATAACCTTTCCAGTGCACCAGGTACTGAAGAGAGCGGCGAACATATCGTGAATCAACAATCTTTTCTACCTGAAACTCAAGACTGCCATCAACAACCACCGGTGGAGGCGGTAGTGGCAATGGTTCAGGAGGTTCTACATATCTCTTAAGCAGAGATCTGTGGAAGACATTATGGATCCTTAGAGTCTGAGGTAGCTCCAGACGAAAAGCCACCGGGTTAATGATCTTAATTACCCTATAAGGACCAATAAATCTCGGACCTAATTTCCATGAGGGAACCTTCAACTTGATATTTCTGGTAGACAACCACACCAAGTCATTCACCCCAAGGTCCGGACCTTCAGAGCGCTTCTTATCAGCCACACGTTTGTATCTACCACCAATTCTCTTCAAACTTTCTTGCACACTCTGCCACACTGATGAAAGTGAAGACGCAAATCGTTCCTTCTCGGGAATCCCAGACGGCCCCCTCACTAAACGTACAAAACTGAGGATGGAAACCATACGCACCAGAAAATGGTGACTTATCGGTGGATTCTTGACGACGATTATTAATGGCAAACTCGGCTAACGGTAAATAAGATGACCATTCCTCCTGATTTTCGGAAACAAAGCATCTCAAATATGTCTCTAGGTTTTGATTGGTACGTTCAGTCTGACCGTTGGACTGTGGATGGAAAGAGGAAGAAAACGACAGATGAACCCCTAAACGAGAACAAAAAGCTTTCCAAAATTTAGAAACAAACTGGGTACCACGATCCGAAACAATATCGGAAGGGACCCCGTGAAGCTTCACGATGTGGTCAATAAAAACCTGAGCCAGTGTGTTAGCATTAGGCAATGCGGTCAGAGCAATAAAGTGCACCATTTTACTGAATCTGTCAACAACAACAAGAATAACAGTCTTCCCGCTGATACTGGTAGATCAGTAATGAAATCCATTGATAGGTGCGTCCAAGGCCTGTTGGGGATGGCCAGAGGTAAAAGACGCCCTGCCGGACGAGTATGATCCACCTTAGAACGAGCACAGGTAGGACATGCAGACACAAAATTCAACACCTCCTGGCGCCACTTAGGCCACCAGAACCGACGAGACACTAATTCAGAGGTTGCCTTACTACCTGGGTGTCCTGCCAGTGCGGAGTTATGGTGTTCTTTTAGTATCTCCAGGCGTAAATTTTCTGGCACAAACAGTTTACCCGAGGGGCAGGAGGCCGGTGCGTCCCCTGAGCTTCCAACACCCTCCACTCTAAACCTGAGTGTAATGCAGAGACCACCACCCCCTTTGCAAAATAGGCTCTGGAACATCATCATCACTCCCTCCAGGAAAACTTTGAGACAATGCATCCGCCTTAGCATTTTTGCCCCGGGCGATAGGTTATTACAAAATTAAACCTAGTAAAAATAACGACCACCGAGCCTGTCTAGGGGTGAGACGTTTAGCAGACTCCAGATATACTAAGTTTTTGTGATCAGTAATCACTGTGACGGGATGAACCGCCCCTCCAAAAATGACGCCACTCCTCTAAGGCCAACTTAATAGCCAAAAGTTCCCTGTTGCCAATGTCATAGTTCCTTTCTGCAGTAGACAATTTCTTCGAAAAGAAAGCACACGGACGCCATTCACCAGGGGACGGGCCCTGAGATAGTACCGCTCCCACCCCCACCTCTGATGCGTCAACCTCTACAATAAAAGGAAGCGAGACATCTGGCTGTACGAGAATAGGAGCTGAGGTGAATCTCTCCTTCAGAGATGTAAAGGCAGTTTTGGCTGCATGTGACCATTTGGAAAAATCGGATCCCTTTCGGGTCATGTCCGTCAGTGGTTTGACCACCAAGGAATAGTTCTTTATAAACTTTCTATAAAAATTGGCAAACCCCAGGAAGCGTTGCAATGCCTTCAGGTTCTCAGGCAGATCCCAGTCCATAATTGCCCGGACTTTCTCTGGATCCATGCGGAAACCTGAATCTGACAACACATACCCCAGAAATGGCAGTTCTTTTACGGCGAACACAGATTTCTCTAATTTGGCAAACAATTTGTTGGCCCTTAATATCTGCAGCACTTGTCTCACATGGATCTTATGTGTATCCAGATCCGGAGAATAGACCAGGATGTCATCAAGATATATCACAACAAATCTCCCGATAAGGTGACTAAAAATATCGTTGACAAAATGTTGGAACACTGCAGGCGCATTAGTAAGACCAAATGGCATGACCAGATTTTCATAATGCCCTTCCGGAGTATTAAAAGCCGTCTTCCACTCATCCCCCTCTTTGATGTGAACCAGGTTATAGGCTCCTCTGAGATCCATTTTGGAGAACCATTTAGCACCAGCAACCTGATTAAAGAGGTCGGGAATGAGAGGAAGAGGATAGGAGTCTCGGATAGTTATCCGGTTTAATTCCCGGAAATCCAGGCAGGACGCAGGCCGCCATCTTTCTTTTAACGGAAAAGAACCCTGCAGCCACGGGTGAAGAAGAGGGTCTGATGTGTCCCTTAGCCAAACTCTCCGAAATATAATCTTTCATAGCCTTCCTCTCCGGCCGGAAAGATTGTATAACCGGGTTTTAGGTAGTTTTGCCCCAGGTAACAGATTAATTGGGCAATCATATGAACGATGAGGTGGTAACCCTGACAACCCTTCTCAGAGAACACATCCATAAAATCTGACAGAAAGGAAGGTAGAGATGTTACAGAGAGTGTTGAGCACCTACTACTCAAGCAGTTGTCCTTACAATGTTCACTCCACTCCACAATCTCCCGGCCTGCCAATCCACCACTGGATTGTGAGTCACCAGCCAGGAAGCCCCAATACCATAGGAGCCGGAAGACCGTCCAGGACATAACAAGAGATATGCTCTTTATGGAGGTTCCCTACCTGCAGATGGATATTATGGATGATCTGAGTTAACTCTCTCTGAGTAAGAGGGGAGGAGTCGATGGCAAAAACAGGAATAGTTCTGCGTACCAGTTCCGGAGTAAAACCCAGAGCCTGAGCAAACCGTGAATCCACCAAGTTGACCCCCGCCCCACTGTCCAAAAGACGGAACAGATCTCAGTCTTATTGCCCGCCACAACGGTAGCGGACAACAAAAACTGAGACATCCGTATGGAGGAAGCGAATACGCCCAGACTGTTATCCTCCGCACAGTCTGGGGACTCTAGTTTTCCGGCGGCTCCTTTGTTTGTGATCTCTTGGGTTCTGAGGGACATACCTTCACAAAATGACCCCTCCCCCCACAACGAAAACAAACCTCTGACCTATGGCGGACCTTAGGAGGATTCACCCGTCTAGTGGCGCCCCTTATTTGCATTGGTTCGACTGGATCACAACAAACCGATCCCTGCCCTATAGAGGCCTCTGTAGAATTTAATAGTCTCTCCCTGAGTCGTCTGTCGATTCTTATGGACAGAGACATAGCAGCCTCAAGAGACCCAGGGACCTCGTATACCGCCAGCGCGTCTTTTAATTTTTCAGACAACCCCTGGCAGAACTGACTCCTAAGGGCTGAGTCGTTCCATAATGTATCCGTAGCCCACCTACGGAATTCGGAACAATATAGTTCAGCTGACCGGTTCTCTTGCCGAAGTCTACGTAGCTTAGATTCAGCCAGTGAGACCCTGTCCGGGTCATCATATACGAGACCCAAGGCTTCAAAAAACTCTTCCACAGATCGTAAGGCCGGAGAGTCTGATGGTAAGGAGAAAGCCCAAGCCTGCGGATCTCCTTGCAGGAGAGAAATTACAATGCCCACCCGTTGTTCCTCACCGCAGGAGGAATCTAGGGCGTAACCTGAAGAACAATTTACAAGCTTCTCTGAAGGTTACAAATTGGTCTCTCCCTCCTGAGAAACTGTCAGGAAAAGCCACTTTTGGCTCAGGAGTACCTTGGTTTCCCGTAGCAACGGTGGAACCCAAGGATTGCTGCTGCTGCAGCACTGTTGCTTTTAATCCTGCCACTTCAAGGGATAATCCCTGTAATTGTTTAGCCAAAACCGTTACCGGATCCATAGTGGAACAGAAAAATACAAAGCAAAACAGCAGGCAAAAAAAAAGGAAATGTCACTTTTTTTTTTTTAAAAGGCCAGATATACTGTCACGACCACTATCCCAGCAGCGGTCGTGTCGCACCAGACGGAGGGGAAGGGGGACCCTTATCTACGGATGGTAAATAGAACGGCCACCCCTGACAAACCCTAAGCTGGCACCTGTCTGCCCTGATACCCTAGACGGGGTGTGAACCCGTGCGGCGAGCAGGATGCCTAAACCCTGAGTCACCCTCAGAAGACTAGACTGGGGAAAGGCAGATGGGAGCACTAGTCACCATCACTCATGTCTAGGAGAACAACAGGGGAAGACAGCAACAAACAAACAATCTCCAGCAGAGATAGACTTATCCAGTCACGAGCAGAGAAGATGATCCCAATAACGACAGTCCACGCCAGACAAGAGCTCCACAGCAATACCATCAAACGATCTCCTTCAAAGGTCAGAATAGCACTGGAAGTAAGGACTATATCTGGCAATGACTGCAAGTGAAACTGAAACTAATATAGTAGCTGGGAGTGGCAGACAGCACTCACCTGAGAAGAATGCCTACAAACTCCCAGTCAGGACAAAAAGGTTCACAAGGCAAAACCCGGATGACATACCCTGAACCACGGAGCAAACTCACAAGCTATCGCGAGTAGCAAGTCGCTGCGACCTTCTCTTCCCAGACCTATCTGGATCAGTCACAGTTGTGACACTGTGGCTGGCCAAGTTTAATAGTGTCCGTCACAGGATATATTATTTTCTGGGGTGAAAGTTAATTGCCAAAATAGCAATACCCTGAATCTGGTGTTACAGCTGTGACTGGACATTTTCCATAGTGTCGGTCAAAGGATATATTATTTCCTGGGTGAAAGTCAGTAGCAAAAATAGAAATACAGTAAATCTGGTGTTCCAGCTGTGGCTGGACAAGTTTAATAGTGTCCGTCACAGGATATATTATTTTATAGGGTGAAATTTAATTGCCAAAATAGCAATACCCTGAATCTGGTGTTACAGCTGTGACTGGACATTTTCCATAGTGTCCGTCAAAGGATATATTATTTCCTGGGTGACAGTCAGTAGCAAAAATAGAAATACAGTAAATCTGGTGTTCCAGCTGTGGCTGGACAAGTTTAACAGTGTCCGGCAAAGGAAACATTTTGTTCTGAGGTGAAATTCAATTGCCAAAATAGCAATACCATAAATCAGTAGTTTCAGCTGTGGCTTGCCAAGTTTCATAGTGTCGGGCAACGGATATATTTTTTCATGGGTGAAATTCAATTGCCAAAATAGCAATACCATAAATCAGTGGTTTCAGCTGTGGCTGGCCAAGTTTAATAGTGTCCGTCATAGGATATATTATTTTCTGGGGTGAAATTCAATTACCAAAATAGCATTACCCTGAATCTGGTGTTCCAGCAGTGACTGAACAAGTTAATTAGTATCCGTCAAAGGATATATTTTATTCTGGGTGAAATTCAATTGCCAAAATAGCAATACCATAAATCTGGTGTCCTAGCAGTGGCTGGCCAAGTTTAATAGTGTCCGGTAAAGGATATATTTTGTTCTGGGGTGAAATTCAATAGCCAAAATAGCAATAACGTAAATCTGGTGTCCCAGTAGTGGCTGGCCAAGTTTAATAGTGTCCAGCAAAGGATAGATAATTTTCTGGGGTGAAATTCAATTGCCAAAAGAACAATACCGTAAATCTGGTTTCCCAGCAGTGGCTGGCCAAGTTTAATAGTGTCCGGTAAAGGATATATTTTGTTCTGGGGTGAAATTCAATAGCCAAAATAGCAATAACGTAAATCTGGTGTCCCAGTAGTGGCTGGCCAAGTTTAATAGTGTCCAGCAAAGGATAGATAATTTTCTGGGGTGAAATTCAATTGCCAAAAGAACAATACCGTAAATCTGGTTTCCCAGCAGTGGCTGGCCAAGTTTAATAGTGTCCGTCAAAGGATTTATTATTTTCTGCGGTGAAATTCAGTTGCAAAAATAGAAATACCAGTAAATTTGTAGTTCCAGTTGTTGCAGGCTTAGTTTAAATCTGTCCGTAAAAGGGTATATTTCTTTCTGGGGTGAAAATTAATTGCCAAAATAGCAATACCCTGAATCTGGTGTTCCAGTTGTGACTGGACAAGTTTAATAGTATCCGTCAAAGGATGGATTTTGTTCTGGGGTGAAATTTAATTGCCAAAATAGCAATACCCTGAATCTGGTGTTCCAGCTGGGACTGGACAATTTCCTAGTGTCCGTCGAAGGATATATTATTTTCTGGGGTGAAAGTCAGTAGCAAAAATAGAAATACAGTAAATCTGGTGTTCCAGCTGTGGCTGGACAAGTTTAATAGTGTCCGGCAAAGGATATATTTTGTTCTGGGGTGAAATTCAATTGCCAAAATAGCAATACCGTAATTCTGGTGTCCCAGCAGTGGCTGGCCAAGTTTAATAGTGTCTCGTCAAAGGATTTATTATTTTCTGCGGTGAAATTCAGTTGCCAAAATAAAAATACATTAAATCTGGTGTTCCAGCTGTGACTGGACAAGTTTAATAGTATCCATCAAAGGATAGATTTTGTTCTGGGGTAAAATTTAATTGCCAAAATAGCAATACCCTAAATCTGGTGTTCCAGCTGTGACTGGACAAGTTTAATAGTATCCGTCAAAGAATATATTTTTTCTGGGGTGAAATTCAATTGCCAAAATATCAATAACCTGAAATTGGTGTTCCAGTTGTGACTGGACAAGTTTAATAGTATCCGTCAAAGGATAGATTTTGTTCTGGGGTGAAATTTAATTGCCAAAATAGCAATACCCTGAATCTGGTGTTCCAGCTGTGACTGGACAATTTACCTAGTGTCTGTCAAAGGTTCTATTATTTTCTGGGGTGAAAGTCAGTAGCAAAAATAGAAATACAGTAAATCAGTGGTTTCAGCTGTGGCTGGCCAAGTTTAATAGTTTCCGTCAAGGATATATTTTGTTCTGGGGTGAAATTCAATTACCCAAATAGCAATACCATAAATCAGTGGTTTCAGCTGTGGCTGGCCAAGTTTAATAGTGTCTGGCAACGGATATATTTTGTTCTGGGGTGAAATTCAATTGGCAAAATAGCAATACCATAATTCTGGTGTCCCAGCAGTGGCTGGCCAAGTTTAATAGTGTCCGTCAAAGGATTTATTATTTTCTGCGGTGAAATTCATTTGCCAAAATAAAAACATTAAATCTGGTGTTCCAGCTGTGACTGGACAAGTTTAATAGTATCCGTCAAAGGATAGATTTTGTTCTGGGGTGAAATTTAATTGCCAAAATAGCAATACCCTGAATCTGGTGTTACAGCTGTGACTGGACATTTTCCATAGTGCCCGTCAAAGGATATATTATTTCCTGGGTGAAAGTCAGTAGCAAAAATAGAAATACAGTAAATCTGGTGTTCCAGCTGTGGCTGGCCAAGTTTAATAGTGTCCGTCACAGGATATATTATTTTATAGGGCGAAATTTAATTGCCAAAATAGCAATACCCTGAATCTGGTGTTACAGCTGTGACTGGACATTTTCCATAGTGTCAGTCAAAGGATATATTATTTCCTGGGTGAAAGTCAGTAGCAAAAATAGAAATACAGTAAATCTGGTGTTCCAGCTGTGGCTGGACAAGTTTAATAGTGTCTGGCAAAGGAAATATTTTGTTCTGGGGTGAAATTAAATTGCCAAAATAGCAATACCATAACTCAGTAGTTTCAGCTGTGGCTGGCCAAGTTTAATAGTGTCCGGCAACGGATATATTTTTTCTGGGGTGAAATTCAATTTCCAAAATAGCAATACCATAAATCAGTGGTTTTAGCTGTGGCTGGCCAAGTTTAATAGTGTCCGTCATAGGATATATTATTTTCTGGGGTGAAATTCAATTACCAAAATAGCATTACCATGAATCTGGTGTTCCAGCAGTGACTGAACAAGTTAATTAGTATCCGTCAAAGGATAGATTTTGTTCTGGGGTGAAATTCAATTGCCAAAATAGCAATACCCTGAATTTGGTGTTCCAGCTGTGACTGGACAATTTCCCTAGTGTCCGTCGAAGGATATATTATTTTCTGGGGTGAAAGTCAGTAGCAAAAATAGAAATACAGTAAATCTGGTGTTCCAGCTGTGGCTGGACAAGTTTAATAGTGTCCGGCAAAGGATATATTTTGTTCTGGGGTGAAATTCAATTGCCAAAATAGCAATACCGTAATTCTGGTGTCCCAGCAGTGGCCGGCCAAGTTTAATAGTGTTCGTCAAAGAATTTATTATTTTCTGCTGTGAAATTCAGTTGCCAAAATAAAAAAACATTAAATCTGGTGTTCCAGCTGTGACTGGACAAGTTTAATAGTATCCGTCAAAGGATAGATTTTGTTCTGGGGTGAAATTTAATTGCGAAAATAGCAATACCCTAAATCTGGTGTTCCAGCTGTGACTTGACAAGTTTAATAGTATCCGTCAAAGGGTATATTTTTTTCTGGGGTGAAATTCAATTGTCAAAATATCAATACCCTGAATCTGGTGTTCCAGTTGTAACTGGACAAGTTTAATAGTATTCGTCAAAGGATAGATTTTGTTCTGGGGTGAAATTTAATTGCCAAAATAGCAATACCCTGAATCTGGTGTTCCAGCTGTGACTGGACAATTTCCCTAGTGTCTGTCAAAGGTTCTATTATTTTCTGGGGTGAAAGTCAGTAGCAAAAATAGAAATACAGTAAATCAGTGGTTTCAGCTGTGGCTGGCCAAGTTTAATAGTTTCCGTCAAGGATATATTTTGTTCTGGGGTGAAATTCAATTGCCCAAATAGCAATACCATAAATCAGTGGTTTCACCTGTGGCTGGCCAAGATTAATAGTGTCCGGCAACGGATATATTTTGTTCTGGGGTGAAATTCAATTGCCAAAATAGCAATACCATAATTCTGGTGTCCCAGCAGTGGCTGGCCAAGTTTAATAGTGTCCGTCAAAGGATTTATTATTTTCTGCGGTGAAATTCATTTGCCAAAATAAAAACATTAAATCTGGTGTTCCAGCTGTGACTGGACAAGTTTAATAGTATCCGTCAAAGGATAGATTTTGTTCTGGGGTGAAATTTAATTGCCAAAATAGCAATACCCTGAATCTGGTGTTACAGCTGTGACTGGACATTTTCCATAGTGTCCGTCAAAGGATATATTATTTCCTGGGTGAAAGTCAGTAGCAAAAATAGAAATACAGTAAATCTGGTGTTCCAGCTGTGGCTGGCCAAGTTTAATAGTGTCCGTCACAGGATATATTATTTTATAGGGCGAAATTTAATTGCCAAAATAGCAATACCCTGAATCTGGTGTTACAGCTGTGACTGGACATTTTCCATAGTGTCAGTCAAAGGATATATTATTTACTGGGTGAAAGTCAGTAGCAAAAATAGAAATACAGTAAATCTGGTGTTCCAGCTGTGGCTGGACAAGTTTAATAGTGTCTGGCAAAGGAAATATTTTGTTCTGGGGTGAAATTCAATTGCCAAAATAGCAATACCATAACTCAGTAGTTTCAGCTGTGGCTGGCCAAGTTTAATAGTGTCCGGCAACGGATATATTTTTCTGGGGTGAAATTCAATTGCCCAAATAGCAATACCATAAATCAGTGGTTTTAGCTGTGGCTGGCCAAGTTTAATAGTGTCCGTCATAGGATATATTATTTTCTGGGGTGAAATTCAATTACCAAAATAGCATTACCATGAATCTGGTGTTCCAGCAGTGACTGAACAAGTTAATTAGTATCCGTCAAAGGATAGATTTTGTTCTGGGGTGAAATTCAATTGCCAAAATAGCAATACCCTGAATTTGGTGTTCCAGCTGTGACTGGACAATTTCCCTAGTGTCCGTCGAAGGATATATTATTTTCTGGGGTGAAAGTCAGTAGCAAAAATAGAAATACAGTAAATCTGGTGTTCCAGCTGTGGCTGGACAAGTTTAATAGTGTCCGGCAAAGGATATATTTTGTTCTGGGGTGAAATTCAATTGCCAAAATAGCAATACCGTAATTCTGGTGTCCCAGCAGTGGCCGGCCAAGTTTAATAGTGTTCGTCAAAGGATTTATTATTTTCTGCTGTGAAATTCAGTTGCCAAAATAAAAACATTAAATCTGGTGTTCCAGCTGTGACTGGACAAGTTTAATAGTATCCGTCAAAGGATAGATTTTGTTCTGGGGTGAAATTTAATTGCGAAAATAGCAATACCCTAAATCTGGTGTTCCAGCTGTGACTTGACAAGTTTAATAGTATCCGTCAAAGGGTATATTTTTTCTGGGGTGAAATTCAATTGTCAAAATATCAATACCCTGAATCTGGTGTTCCAGTTGTAACTGGACAAGTTTAATAGTATTCGTCAAAGGATAGATTTTGTTCTGGGGTGAAATTTAATTGCCAAAATAGCAATACCCTGAATCTGGTGTTCCAGCTGTGACTAGACAATTTCCCTAGTGTCTGTCAAAGGTTCTATTATTTTCTGGGGTGAAAGTCAGTAGCAAAAATAGAAATACAGTAAATCAGTGGTTTCAGCTGTGGCTGGCCAAGTTTAATAGTGTCCGTCACAGGATATATTATTTTCTGGGGTGAAATTTAATTGCCAAAATAGCAATACCCTGAATCTGGTGTTACAGCTGTGACTGGACATTTTCCATAGTGTCCGTCAAAGGATATATTATTTCCTGGGTGAAAGTCAGTAGCAAAATAGAAATACAGTAAATCTGGTGTTCCAGCTGTGGCTGGCCAAGTTTAATAGTGTCCGTCACAGGATATATTATTTTATAGGGCGAAATTTAATTGCCAAAATAGCAATACCCTGAATCTGGTGTTACAGCTGTGACTGGACATTTTCCATAGTGTCCGTCAAAGGATATATTATTTCCTGGGTGAAAGTCAGTAGCAAAAATAGAAATACAGTAAATCTGGTGTTCCAGCTGTGGCTGGACAAGTTTAATAGTGTCTGGCAAAGGAAATATTTTGTTCTGGGGTGAAATTCAATTGCCAAAATAGCAATACCATAAATCAGTAGTTTCAGCTGTGGCTGGCCAAGTTAAATAGTGTCCGGCAACGGATATATTTTTTCTGGGGTGAAATTCAATTGCCAAAATAGCAATACCATAAATCAGTGGTTTCAGCTGTGGCTGGCCAAGTTTAATAGTGTCCGTCATAGGATATATTATTTTCTGGGGTGAAATTTAATTACCAAAATAGCATTACCATGAATCTGGTGTTCCAGCAGTGACTGAACAAGTTAATTAGTATCCATCAAAGGATAGATTTTGTTCTGGGGTGAAATTCAATTGCCAAAATAGCAATACCCTGAATTTGGTGTTCCAGCTGTGACTGGACAATTTCCTAGTGTCCGTCAAAGGAGGTGAGATACAGTTGCAAAAATAGAAATATAGTAAATCTGGTGTTCTGTCTGTGACTGGACAAGTTTAATAGTATCCCTTGCCAATATAGCAATACCTTGAAACTCATGTTCCAGCTGCTGCAGGCCAATTGTTAATCTGTCCGTAAAAGGGTAAATTACACTCAGCTTGCATCTCCAAGTAAATTTTTTCTGTAAAAGGGTATATTACAAAAAGTGTTACATCCTGTAAATCTGCACGCACTATTGTGCATCTCACAGTGTATTTCTGTCCGTAAAATGGTATATTACACTCAAGATGTATATAGAAGTTCTGAGAGGGTCATCCTCAATAACTTCACATGCTATCGTGCATCTCCAAGTGTATTTTTGTCCGTTAAAGGGTATATTACACACAGTGTTAAAATACAATTGCTGAAGGCATAATCCTATATATTTTTTCACACGCTACTGTGTATCTCCAAGTGTAAATCTGTCCATAAAAGGATACCTTTCATCCAGGGCCTAAATACTAGGCCTACAATTGATATTCCCCTAAATCAGTGGTTAATGCTGTGACTGGATTAGTGTAATACGGTACATAAATAAATAGGCAGATAGTGTTAGGTGTCTGTAAAAAAAGGCCTGAATTTGAAATCAATACATTGGGCCAAATATTTTTTGTCTTATTTTAGTGCTTTGTGAACGGTAACAATGAGGAAAACATCTAGTAAGGGATGCGGACGCGGTCGTGGTGGTGTTAGTGGACCCTCTGTTGCTGGGAGAGGACGTGGCCATTTTGCCACAGCCACACGTCCTAGTGAACCAACTACCTCAGGTTCCAGTACCCGCCAGAATTTACAGCGATATTTGGTGGGGCCCAATGCCGTTCTAAGGATGGTATGGCCTGAACAGGTATAGGTGCTAGTCAATTGGGTGGCCGACAGTGGATCCAGCACGTTCACAACATTATCTCCCACCCTTTTGCAGAAAGCGCACAGGTGGCGCCTGAAAACCAAGCCCATCAGTCTGTCACATCACCCCCATGCATATCAGGGAAACTGTCTGAGCCTCAAGTTATGCAGCAGTCTCTTATGCTGTTTAAAGACTCTGCTGGCAGGGTTTCCAAAGGGAATCCACCTAGCCCTTCCCCAGTGATGGAAGACATAGAATGCACTGATGCACAACCACTGATGTTTCCTTATGATGAGGACATGGGAATACAACCTCATCGGAGTCCGCACATCTCTGATGATTACGAAATACAGGTGCCAACTGCTGCGTCTTTTTGCAGTGTGCAGACTGAACAGGAGGTCAGGGAGGAAGACTGTGTGGAAGACGATGCAGGGGACGATGAGGTCCTAGACCCCACATGGAATGATGGTCATGCCACTGACTTTCATAGTTCAGAGGAAGAGGCAGTGGTGAGACCGAGCCAACAGCGAAGCAAAATAGGGAGCAAGGGGCAAAAGCAGAACAGCCGCCACCAAGAGAGTTCGCCTGCTACTGGCCACCGCCACCTGGGTCCGAGCACCCCAAAGGCAGCTTCAAGGAGTTCCCTGGCTTGGCACCTCTTTAAACAATGTGCTGACGACAAGACCCGAGTCGTTTGCACGCTGTGCCATCAGAGCCTGAAGCGAGGCATTGACGTTCTAAACCTTAGCACAACCTGCATGACCAGGCATCTACATGCAAAGCATGAACTGGAACAGTGGAGTAAACACCTTAAAAGCAAGTAACTCACTCCGGCTCCTCCTGATCCCTCTTCTGTCGCTGCCTCGGCCTCTTCCTCCACCTCGGGAGGAA
The DNA here is from genome assembly GCA_033119425.1 of Bufotes viridis. Classification (NCBI taxonomy): domain Eukaryota; kingdom Metazoa; phylum Chordata; class Amphibia; order Anura; family Bufonidae; genus Bufotes; species Bufotes viridis. Next base: position 207,018,896 of record CM065590.1, on the reverse strand, counting down.
TGTTGGCACCTGCCGCCCACCAAACAGAGGATGTGCCACCAACACCACCACCTGCCTCACCAAGCATCTCCACCATGTCACATGGCAGCGTTGAGCTCTCCATCTCACAAACCTTGGAGAAAGCGTAAATTCCCACCTAGCCACCCTCGAGCCCTGGACCTGAATGCCAGCATTTCTAAACTACTTGCCTTTGAAATGCTGTCATTCAGGCTGGTGGACACAGACAGCTTCAAACAGCTGATTGCCATGGCTGTCCCACAGTATGTTGTTCCCAGCCGCCACTACTTCTCCAAGACAGCCGTGCCTTCCCTACACAACCAAGTATCCGATAAAATCAAGTGTGCACTGCGCAACGCCATCTGTGGCAATGTCCACCTAACCACAGATACGTGGACCAGTAAGCACGGCCAGGGACGCTATATCTCCCTAACTGCACACTGGGTAAATGTAGTGGCGGCTGGGCCCCAGGCGGAGAGTTTTTCGGCGCTTGTCCTTCCGCCGCCATGGATCGCAGGGCATCATTCTTTGCCTCCTGTAGCATCCTCCTCCTACTCAGCTTCCTCCTCCTCTGCTTCCAACTGCTCATCCAATCAGCCACAGACCTTCACCACCAACTTCAGCACAGCCCGGGTAAACGCCAGCAGGCCGTTCTGAAACTCATATGTTTGGGGACAGGCCCCGCACTGCGCAGGAGTTGTGGCGGGGTATCGAACAACAGACCGACCAGTGATTGCTGCCGGTGGGCCTCAAGTGGTGTGCGATAATGGGCAAAATCTCGTCGCTGCTCTGGGTCTTGCCGATTTAACGCACATCCCTTGCCTGGCGCATGTGCTAAATTTGGTGGTGCAGAAGTTCATTTACAACTTCCCGATATGTCAGAGCTGCTGCATAAAGTGCAGGCCGTCTGTGCGGCGCTCCGGCATTCACATTCTGTATGCCTGTCTGCGCTACAGCATAACTCGGCCTTCCCGCTCAACGCCTCATATGCGACGTGCCCACCAGGTGGAACTTCACCTTGCACATGCTGGAGAGACTGTGCGAGCAGCAGCAGGCCATAGTGGAGTTTCAGCTGCAGCACGCACGGGTCAGTCGCACTGCAGAACAGCACCACTTCACCACCAATGACTGGGCCTCCATGCGAGACCAGTGTGCCCTGTTGCGCTGTTTCGAGTACGCCACCAACATGGCCAGTGACGATGACGCCGTTATCAGCGTTACAATACCACTTCTATGTCTCCTTGAGAAAACATTAACCTCCAAAACGTAGTCTGCGCCAGTATAAAGCGTGACCGCGCCAAATTAGAAACTCAATAAGCACACGCCAAAAAGTACCAAATATATATAATCTTTATTAAATCCATATTATAAAAATACACATATCAATAATAAATAATCCACCAGCAGAAATCAGGTATACATATCGGCATGAACGGTCACGGACAATACCCAATACAAACTCATCGGTACATAGAGGTAAAAAGAGAGGGGCATATATATCAATGGCAGCAATGGCCTTATTATACAAACTATTAACCTCCCACAATGGTTACATATACCATCCATATAAATAATCCTGTGTATCTTGCGAGGGTAAACGAGTGAGTTCAGGAGAAAAAAATATATATATATAATCTCCAAAAGTGGAGGCGTAATCGCCACGAACCAATCACTCTTTATAACCCCCAACATGATCCTTAATGGATCCAACAAATCATAGAATACATTAAGAAAGAATCATAGTGTTACCGATGAGATGCACTGAGTACTGGCACGCGACTCGTCCACAAATCCCCAAAGCGCTTTTCGCCTGTAGCTTTGTCAAAAACGCATTTAAAAACACATTTATAACTGCTTCCCCCTCAACCATATATCCTTGTACTCCGGGCACTTCTTAAGTAAATCCTCTTTTTAATTTTACCATTATATTGCGGTGCAACCAAAGTTGAATGAACCTCTCCTCCGTCTAGGTGCCACGGGCCTAATTATCTAAAAGTGGCCTTCTACATTGGTGGGTGACATGACGCCTGATTCTCTGCTATGCGACCTCTGTCCTCTGTCTGGGTGCTGGGGCCAAAATAAATGAAAGTGGCCTTCTCTGTTGGTGGGTGACTTAAAGCCTGATTCTCTGCTACGGTACCTCTCTCCAATTGATATTACTTAATTTTTATTTATTTTATTTTATTTTAATTCATTTTCCTATCCACATTTGTTTGCAGGGGATTTACCTACATTTTGCTGCCTTTTAAAGCCCTCTAGCCCTTTCCTGGACTATTTTACAGCCTTTTTAGTGCCCAAAGTTTGGGTCCCCATTGACTTCAATGGGGTTCGGGATGAAGTTCGGGTCGAGTTCGGATCCCAAACCCGAACATTTTTAGGAAGTTCGGCCGAACTACTCGAACATCCAGGTGTTCGCTCAACTCTACATATGAAGGATCTCAATAGTGGAAAGAAAAATGCTGATGTCAAAGTAGCCTTACAAAGTTAAATACAGTAGTTACATAGAACGGTTGAAAAAGACATGCCCATCCAATTCAACCAAGGGACGCGTAGGGACTAGGGATGCTAATTAAAGGAAGGCGAGTGGGAAACCTGTATTTGACATATTTCCATAAGCAGTATTTTAGTCTAAGAATTTCTCTATACTGCTTTTCTGCTTTCCCTGACCCAAACCTCTAAAGTACATATCTACCCCTAAACACATTTGTCATTAAGTAGCATGCTACTCTCATGATTGTCAGTCACTTTCTGTATTAAATTTTGCTCTTCCAGATATCTGAAGGAAGCTTCAAATGGGCAGTATGCTCATATTTGTCACAGATGTATTTATCCTTGACCTTCTGCTCCTGTTGTGTATATACATGGAAAAAAATGTGCACCAAAGACAACCTCAAAGATAATCTCCAGCCATTAACCCACTTACGCCATCAGTGAAGAGTAGGCTGCAGCTTCCATTTCTAATCCTGTACTTTGCTTCAGAAGGGATGGGAATTGCTTGTTGTTCTTTCATACTCAAAAGCACCACAAAGCTCACAATTACAGGATACTGTATGTCTATTTCTAATGAACTTGCATAATATTCTGATCAATGTCCTGGATTAGTTCCATATTTTATCTAAACCTCAAAGATGTTATTAATCATCTGTACCTTCATGTGGCATAAAAACTGGTAGCCTGATTACAGATCCTCAATCTCTCTCCTTACCTGAAGACAACAGTAGTAGAGGGTTTTATAAATATGACTATACAATTAAAAGAATGAGTAGGAGAATTGAGTCTACATTTACAAGTGCTCCATTTCTCCATCTCCTCACAAAGTCTCTAAAGCACTGCTCTGTGTAATGTGATTATTAGATTTGCATACACTATTGATTTATGGGAAATAAAAGAAAATAGCACAATTTAATTTATCCATGATTTTCCTGTGTGATTGTTTAGCTTTTCATGTTAGATAAAGATGACTTTACATTGCTACACATATATGTATTTGCATAAACAACAAAATGCTTGAAATGAAATTAATATTTTTAAACCAGCAATATGACATATCTAAGTTTGAAGATGCTATCTGCACCTGACTGGAACAGGGAGTCTAGCTTACTGGGAGAAAGGCATGGCCTAACATGCATGTTTTGCTAAGATTTTGGCATAAATTCTGTTTCAAACTATGCCAACCACTAGTTGGTATAAATTTAGAGAACCTGTAACCGTGCATTAAATTTGTTTGTTCCTTGCAAAAGTTATGGACAACCCTGTTTGTCAGGTTTGCGCTTAAATACTGGACCCCAAAGTGACATCTATTTAAGGACTACCACCTTTCATGTGCCATTTATTCTACATTAGTAAAATGTATAACCCATTTTCAATGTCTGCAGAGTGCTGTTGCACAATTTAACCCCATTTGGATTTTTTTTCCAGCTTTCCACTACATTGTATGCAATATTAAATTGTGCTATTAGAAAGTTCCACAAAAAACAAGCCCGCATACGGAAAAATAAAAAAAAAGTTATAGATCTAGGAAGGCAGGGAGTAAAAAATGGAGGAGCAAAAACAGAAAATCTTAAAAGGCTGAAAAGGTTAAAGGCTATGAATTTCTACAAAGGAATTTTTTTTTTAATGTTTGCATTCTACTAATTTTCAGCTAAAAAGCATTTTTGCAATTGATCCTTAAAACAATTTTAAGAAGTTTTTGTCATAAAGAGTTAAGGTTTAAGACTAGCTGTCATTATCTTTCACTTTTTCTTAGAGCCGTCATCTGACCACTATGTATAGCTAGTGATTGACAAACATTGGCCGTGACGGTTCGCGAACGCGACCGCACATTCACAATTAGATGATCGCGGCGGGCCCCATTGACTTTAATGGCAGGCGAACCTGAAAAACCTTCAGGTCATATTTGAAGCCACCAAATACTTACTAGGAGTGCACAAATAGTCCGACAACATGGACAGTGGCATACCAGAGGGGGGTCATTGGCAAAAATTCCCACAAAAAATATGTATTTTAGTGAGGGGCCATTTTTATGTGTCTTAAAGGGAAAATCTCAAAAATGTTCCCTGCTGGAGCCTAGAAAATGTTTATTTTAGGCCACGGGAATAAAGGCCCCAAAAATTAGGCATTCACCTGACAGAAAAGAACTTGTAATTGTGTGGCTGGAGGAAGGGCCGGCTCTAGGCTCATGTGGGCCTTTGGGCAATAAATCCCAGTGGGCCCCCTTGAAGCATTTTTGTACATTTACACGTCTCTCTGTGGCTCCAACATGATATAATTACCACCAGTGGCCCCTACACAGTATAATGACCACTAGTGGCCCTTCACACAGTATAACAGTATAATACCCCCCCCCAATGCCTTTAAACACAGTATAATCACCCCAGTGGCCCCACACATAGTATAATGACCCCACAGTGGCCCTCCATTTATAATAATAACCCCCAGTCGCCCCCATTCAGAATAATTACCCCCAGTGGCTCCCACACTCTGGGTAATACTGTATGGAGGGGGCACTGGGGGTCATTATACTGTATGGTGGTCACTGGGGGTCATTATATTGAATGGGGGCTCTGGTGGTCATCATACTGAATTGAGGGTCATTAGGGATAATTATACTAAATGGCAGGCAGCAGTTGCTGCCTACTCCGAGATCTCAAATGTCAGTGGTGGTGAAGTTGACGATGATATTGTGTCGATGGATGTCACGTGGGTGACCACAAGAGAGGAAGAGGAGGTGAGTTCAGAGGGAGAGACAGAAGAGAGGGAGGATAAGGAGGAGAAGCAGGCAGAGCTCACTGGGCACAGGAGGCAAAAAGCAGACTGCAAATATATCTGGAGCCAGCCATCCCCCATGCATGGTCACTTCTGGCGCTCCCAGGACGCCGGCACATGGCTCCGCAGTGTGGGCTTTTATTAACTTGTCAGCTGCTGACAATAGTGTTTACATCTGAAGCCTGTGCTGTCAACGCATAAGTCGCGGGAAGCCCAACACTCATCTAGGGACGACCGCCTTATGAAGGCACCTGTCCTCTAGTGTTGAGCGAACAGTTCGAGCATAGTTCGTGTTCGTACCGAATTTTGGGGTGTTCGAGACACGGACCCGGACCCGAACATTTTCAAAAAAGTTCGGGTTCGGGTCCGTTGTTCGGCGATTTCTTCCCGCTTTCTGAAGGGCTGAACTGATCAATCTACAGTTGTGAATGATTCAACTTCTGCTAGTTAATTGCTCACTGGTTTTTAGGCTGCACAGAGTGTTTTTCTGTCACTTTTTTTCTGGGGTGATCGGCGGCCATTTTGTGACTTTTGGTGCACCAGAACAAGCTGCCACCAAGTCCATCAATCCATCAATACTAGTTTTTTTTTTTTTTGCTATATCCTACATCAGGGGCTTGGCTGTGCTTATTGTCATCCCTAGAAACTCAGGATAGCAATTTTTATATTTTATTAAGGGGTTAAATACAATTGCCAGAACACCAATCCCCTAAATCTGGTGTTCCAGCTTTGGCTAGCCAAGTGTAATACTGTCTGCTGTCTGTAATGGATCAACGGGTGTGGACCCGCTGTGCCACTTACCGGTTTGGCTTTGTGCCAAACTTGGGAGCGGAGTCTAAGTGTCCCCCTGGTTTTCACCCTTTATCCTGCTCCAGGATGCGGAAGCTGGACTCAGCTGCAGGGGAGACACCAGGTCGCTACCGCAAGAGTGGTCCCGGTTAAGTGGCAGCTGGCCGGGCAGGCCAGAAAGCCCCGATGCTAGCACCGGGGAACAGGCAATATAGCAGACTGCTGCAAGATAATGCTGGGCTGAACAAGTGGTATAGCAGAGCTAGTGCTGTGAGAACAGCAGAGCTGAGTTAGTCCAGGTGGAGCTGGTGTAATGATCTGCACAGCAGACAGAGGCGTGGTCGACAGTCCGGGTCTTTAACTTGAGAGCAGCGAGGTACAAGAGGATCAAGCAGAGACGAGGTCAGGATACAGGCAGAGGTCATAAACAGGATATCGAATGCAGGAGCAACAGAAGCCTTGGCTGTAGGAAGTACAATATTGCTCAGGCACTGCAGGAAGGGGGAAGCACCCTTATAAAGGTGGTGCCTGGCCAGGATTGGAGAGAGGGCGGAATCAGGGGCGTGCATTAACCCTTAAGGTACCAGGACGCCTGCGGCTCCTACAAGATACAACAGAAGCTGCCGTAGCCTGCGACAGCGCAGGAAAGCGGGTCCAGAGCCTGCAGCGAAGAGGAGGAGCCCCGCGTGCAGCTCGACTGAGGTACGTAGTCGGACGCACGGCACGCTGGCGGCTGCCAACTGCCATTGTTACACTGTCTGGCAAAGGATAGATAATTTTCTGTGGTGAAATTCAATAGCAAAAATAACAATACCCTGAAACTGGTGTCCCAGCACTGGCTGGCAAAGTATAATAGTGTCTGCCAAAACATATATTTTGTTCTGGGGTGAAATTCAATAGCCAAAATAGCAATACCCTGAATATGGTGTTCCAGCAGTTGCAGGCCAAGTGTTAATCTGTCTGAAAAAAGGGTATTATTTTGTTCTGTGGTGAAATTCAATTGCCAAAATAGCAATACCCTGAATCTTGTGTTCCAGCTGTTGCAGGTCAAGTGTTAATCTCTCCGTAAATGGGTATATTTTGTTCTGGGGTGAAATTCAATTGCCAAAATAGCAATACCCTGAATCTGGTGTTTCAGCAGTTGCAGGACAAGTGTTAATCTGTCTGTAAAAGGGTATATTTTGTTCTGGGGTGAAATTAAATTGCCAATATAGCAATACCCTGAATCTGGTGTTCCAGCTGTTGCAGGCCAAGTGTTAATCTGTCCGTAAAAGGGTATATAACACTCAAGGTGTATATACAAGTGCTGAGAGGGTCATCCTCAATAACTTCACACGCTACCGTGCATCTCCCATTGCATTTCTGTCCGTTATAGGGTATATTACACAAAGTGTTAAAATACAATTGCTGAAGGCATGATCCTACATATTTTTTCTCACGCTACTGTGCATCTCCAAGTGTAAATCTGTCCATAAAAGGATAACTTTCATCCAGGGCCTAAATACTAGCCCTAAAAAATGAGGCCTGAATTTGTAATCAATACATTGGGCCAAATATTATTTTTCTAATTGTGGTGCTTGGTGAACGGTAACAATGAGGAAAACATCTAGTGAGAGACGCGGACGCGGTCGTGGTGGTGTTAGCGTACCCTCTGGTGCTGGGAGAGGACGAGGCCATTCTGCCACAGCCACACGTCCTAGTGAACCAGCTACCTCAGGTTCCAGTACCCGCCAGGATTTACAGCGATATTTGGTGGGGCCCAATGCCGTTCTAAGGATAGTAAGGCCTGAGCAGGTACAGGAGCTAGTCAATTGGGTGGCCGACAGTGGATCCAGCATGTTCACAACATTATCTTCCACCCAGTCTTCTGCAGAAAGTACACAGGTGGCGCCTGAAAACCAAGCCCATGAGTCTGTCACATCACCCCCATTCATATCAGGGAAACTGTCTGAGCCTCAAGTTATGCAGCAGTCTCTTATGCTGTTTGAAGACTCTGCTGGCAGGGTTTCCCAAGGGAATCCACCTAGCCCTTCCCCAGTGGTGGAAGACATAGAATGCACTGATGCACAACCACTGATGTTTCCTGATGATGAGGACATGGGAATACCAACTCATCGGAGTCCGCACGTCTCTGATGATGACGAAACACAGGTGCCAACTGCTGTGTCTTTCTGCAGTGTGCAGACCTAACAGGAGGTCAGGGAGGAAGATTGTGTGGAAGACGATGCAGGGGACGATGAGGTCCTAGACCCCACATGGAATGAAGGCCGTGCCACTGACTTTCATAGTTCAGAGTAAGAGGCAGTAGTGAGACCGAGCCAACAGCGTAGCAAAAGAGGGAGCAGGGGGCAAAAGCAGAACAGCCGCCACCAAGAGAGTTCACCTCCTACTGGCCACCGCCACCAGGGACCGAGCACCCCAAAGGCAGTTTCAAGGAGTTTGAACGTTCTGAATCTTAGCACAACCTGCATGACCAAGCATCTACATGCAAAGCATGAACTACAGTGGAGTAAACACCTTAAAAACAAGGAACTCACTCCGGCTCCCCCTGCTCCCTCATTTGCTGCTGCCTCGGCCTCTTCATCCGCCTCGGGAGGAATGTTGGCACCTGCCGCCCACCAAACAGAGGATGTGCCACCAACACCACCACCTGCCTCACCTAGCATCTCCACCATGTCACATGGCAGTGTTCAGCTCTCCATCTCACAAACTTTGGAGAGAAAGCGTAAATTCCCACCTAGCCACTCTCGAGCCCTGGACCTGAATGCCAGCATTTCTAAACTACTGGCCTTTGAAATAATGTCATTCAGGCTGGTGGACACAGACAGCTTCAAAAAGCTGATGGCCATGGCTGTCCCACAGTATGTTGTTCCCAGCCGCCACTACTTCTTCAAGACAGCCGTGCCTTCCCTACACAACCAAGTATCCGATAAAATCAAGTGTGCACTGCGCAACGCCATCTGTGGCAAGGTCCACCTAACCACAGATACGTGGAGCAGTAAGCACGGCCAGGGACGATATATCTCCCTAACTGCACACTGGGTAAATGTAGTGGTAGCTGGGGCCCAGGCGGAGAGTTCCTTGGCGCACGTCCTTGCGCCGCCAAGGATCGCAGGGCATCATTCTTTGCCTCCTGTAGCTTCCTCCTCCTACTCAGCTTCCTCCTTCTCTGCTTCCAACAGCTCATCCAGTCAGCCACACACCTTCACCACCAACATCAGCACAGCCCGAGGTAAACGTCATCAGGCCATTCTGAAATTCATATGTTTGGGGGACAGGCCCCACACCACGCAGGAGTTGTGGCGGGGTATTGAACAACAGACCGACCAGTGGTTTCCTGCTGGTGGGCCTCAAGTCCGGCCTGGTGGTGTGCAATAAAGGGCGAAATCTCATCGCAGCTCTGGGACTAGCCGGTTTGACGCACATCCCTTGCCTGGCGCATGTGCTGAATTTGGTGGTGCAGAAGTTCATTCACAACTACCCCGACATGTCAGAGCTGCTGCATAAAGTGCGGGCCGTCTGTGCGCGCTTCCGGCGTTCACAATCTGCCGCTGCTCGTCTGTCTGTGCTACAGCGTAACTTCGGCCTTCCCACTCACCGCCTCATATGCGACGTGCCCACCAGGTGGAACTCCACCTTGCACATGCTGGAGAGACTGTGCGAGCAGCAGCAGGCCATAGTGGAGTTTCAGCTGCAGCACGCACGGGTCAGTCGCACTGCGGAACAGCATTACTTCACCACCAATGATGCGAGACCTGTGTGCTCTGTTGCGCTGCTTTGAGTACTCCACTAACATGGCCAGTGGCGATGACACCGTTATCAGCGTTACAATACCACTTCTATGTCTCCTTGAGAAAACGCTTAGGGCGATGATGGAAGAGGAGGTGGACCAGGAGGAGGAGGAGGATGAGGGGTCATTTTTAGCACTTTCAGGCCAGATGGAGGTTTTTTGCAACAGCAGAGGGCAGGTACAAATGTGGCCAGCCAGGGTCCACTTCTGGAGGACGAGGAGGATGAGGAGGAGGTGGAGGAGGATGAGGATGAAGCAGGTTCACAGTGGGGTGGCACCCGACACAGCTCAGGCCCATCACTGGTGCGTGGCTGGGGGGATACGGATGACGATGACGATACGCCTCCCACAGAGGACAGCTTGTCCTTACCTCTGGGGAGCCTGGCACACATGAGCGACTACATGCTGCAGTGCCTGCGCAACTACAGCAGAGTTGCCCACATTTTAACGTGTGCGGACTACTGGGTTGCTACCATGCTGGATCCCCGGTACAAAGACAATGTGCCCACTTTACTTCCTGCACTGGAGCGTGATAGGAAAATGCGCGAGTACAAGCGCACGCTGGTAGACGCGCTCTTGAGAGCATTCCCAAATGTCACAGGGGAACAGGCGGAAACCCAAGGCGAAGCCAGAGGAGGAGCAAGAGTTCGCCAACGCAGCTGTGTCACGGCCAGCTCCTCTGAGGGCAGGGTTAGCATGGCAGAAAGTTTTGTCTCCACGCCACAGATAACTGCACCACCACCTCATACGGAACGTGTTAGCAGGAGGCAGGATTTCACTAACATGGTTGAACAGTACGTGTGCACACCCCTCCACGTACTGACTGATGGTTCGGCCCCATTCAACTTCTGGTTCTCCAAATTGTCCACGTGGCCAGAGTTAGCATTTTATGCCTTGGAGGTGCTGGCCTGCCCGGCGGCCAGCGTTTTGTCTGAACGTGTATTCAGCGCTGCAGGGGGCGTCATTACTGACAAACGCAGCCTCCTGTCCACAGCTAATGTGGACAAGCTGATGTTCATAAAAATGAACCAGGCATGGATCCCACAGGACCTGTCCCTCCCTTGTGCAGAATAGACATTTATAACTGCCTCCCCCTCAACCATGTATTCTTGTACTCCGGAGAACTTCTTTATTGAATCCTCATTTTTTTAACTTTACCATGATCTAGCAGTGCAACCCAAAGTTGAATGAACCTCTCCTCAATCTGGGCGCCGGGGCCTAAATAACTGAAAGTGGCCGGTTACAATGGTGGGTGACTTGAAGCCTGAACCTCTGCCATGCGACCTCTCTCCTCTGTCTGGGTGCCGTGGGCTAAATATCTGGAAGTGGCATTCTCCAGTGGTGGGTGATATGACGCCTTATTTCTTGCTGTGGGACCTCTCTCCTCTTTCTGGGTGCTGGGGCCTAAATAACTGAAAGTGGCCTTCTCCAGTGGTGGGTGATATGACGCCTGATTCTCTGCTGTGGGACCTCTCTCCTCTGTCTGGGTGCTGGTGCCTAAATAACTGAAAGTGGCCTTCTCCAGTGGTGGGTGATATGACGCCTTATTCCTTGCTGCGGGACCTCTCTCCTCTGTCTGGGTGCTGGGGCCTAAATAACTGAAAGTGGCCTTCTCCACTGGTGGGTGATATGACGCCTCATTCTCTGCTGTGGGACCTCTCTCCTCTTTCTGGGTGCTGGGGCCTAAATAACTGAAAGTGGCCTTCTCCAGTGGTGGGTGATATGACGCCTGATTCTCTGCTGTGGGACCTCTCTCCTCTGTCTGGGTGCTAGGGCCTAAATAACTGAAAGTGGCCTTCTCCAGTGGTGGGTGATATGACGCCTTATTCCTTGCTGTGAGACCTCTCTTCTCTGTCTGGGTGCTTGGGCCTAAATAACTGAAAGTGGCCTCCTCCAGTGGTGGGTGATATGACGCCTGATTCTCTGCTGTGGGACCTCTCTCCCCTGTCTGGGTGCTGTGGCCTAAATAACTGAAAGTGGCCTTTTCCAGTGGTGGGTGATATGACGCCTGATTCTCTGCTATGGGACCTCTCTCCAATTGATATTGGTTAATTTCAATTTATTTTATTTTATTTTAATTCATTCCCCTATCCACATTTGTTTGCAGGGCATTTACCTACATTTTGCTGCCTTTTGCAGCCCTCTAGCCCTTTCCTGGACTATTGCGGGAAGCTCCAGCATCGGCAGGTATTTAGAGTCCCTGGTGGCAGGAGCGCATATGGCGGCTACTTCCTCAGCCCTCTCGTGATAGGCCATAGGCCTTCATCAAATTGATGTGGAATGTCCTCTTAATTCTTGTGTCTGCACAGCTGGCGACCACGTAGGTGGTGTTGCACAGCTGTTTTACCACCTCATGGGGGCCCTGTCAGGAGGCCTGTAATTTATTTTTCCTTAAGGGTTTTAGTACTAGGACATTCTGTCCCACACAAAAAGTGCTATTCTGAGCAAATCGATCATACCGAACCTTCTGCTGACTCTGGGCTGATTGCATATTCTCATGGACTAGCTCAATAAGTTCCCGCAGTTGCTCCCTGAGTTCCAAGACGTAACTAAGGATGGGGAGGCCTTCCGGATCCTCTCCCCCTTCCCACTGGGCCCTCATTAAGTCTAAGGGTCCCCTAACCCTTCGCCAATACAACACCTCGAATGGTGAAAACCATGTGGACTCTTGAGGTAACTCCCTGTATGCGAACAGTAGGTGGGGAAGATATTTCTCCCAATCCTTCCTACTCTCCACGAAGGCCCAAAGTAGCTGCTTTAGGGTCCTGTTAAATCTCTCGCACAGCCCGTTCGTTTGGGGGTGGTAGGGGGCGCTCTGGAGGGATTTAATACCACAGAGGCGCCATAGCTGCTGGGTCAGCTCGGCGGTGAACTGATTTCCCAGATCAGATAATATCTGCTGGGGAAATCCTCCCCTAGTGAACAACCGCAGTAAGGCATCAGCTACCGTGTCAGCATGGATACTGGATAGGGTAATGGCTTCCGGGTAGCGGGTGGCGTAATCTACCACTGTAAGAATATACTTCTTCCCAGTGGCACTGGGGTGGGCCAGTGGGCCAATAATGTCTACTGCTATCTGGCTAAAGGGTTCCCTAATTATCGGCATGGGGTGCAGAGAGGCTTTTGGGTGATCCCCCGCCTTTCCTACCCTCTGGTAGGTCTCACAGGTCCGGCAGTATTCTCCTAGGCAAGAAGAAAGCACAAGACTACCGACTCCGGGTCTTAGTTATCCCCGGCCAAGGGGATATCGTGAGCCAGCCTCAATAGCTCCTGTCTGTACTTCTGGGGTAAGACTAGCTGTTTGTGGGGGCCTTCGCGCTTCACATTGCCCACCCCTTCAGTGTAATGATAAAGAAGCCCCCCTCCCACTCTATTCTGTCTTCCCCTAACACACCCCCCCCCCTGGATCCTTGCCCGGCCTTGTCCCGATAGCACGCTAAAGTAGGGTCACTCCGGGTTTCTTGCCTAATGTTGGAGGGAGAATCCCAGGACATGGGGTTGTCAAGTCGGGGTAATGTGGGAGGATTTGGTCTTACCTGGATCCCCATAGGAGTCGAGTTACCTTGTAGGTGGCTTTGTTGTCGGGTGGTCACGTCCATGGTGGTCTCTGGTGCAAATGAGGAAGTCAAATGCCCCAAGTCGTTTCCCAAAAGTACTTCCGCGGGTAACTCACGGAGTATCCCTACTCGCACTTGTCCCTTCCCTGAGCCCCAATCCAGGTGAACTCTGGCGGTGGATAAACATAGCACCTTGCCCCCTGCTACCCTGACTGCCGCAGTCTGGCCGGTTTGGGCCGACTGAGAAACCATGTGAGACTGAATAGGGGAAATCATAGCCCCGGAATCACAAAGTCCCTGGGCAGGCTGCCCATTAACCCATACCGCCTGACGATGGTGCTGACGATTATCTTCAGCTGCAGCATGTACGGAATCAGCCTCGAACAGCTCACCAAACTCTTCCTGAACATCTAGAGGGTTGGCCTCGTTCTGGAGGCATAAGTCGCGGACCTGGATGACTGGGCAGTCTCCTGGTACCTCAGGGATCGGTTAGGGCAATAACGCTGCAGATGACCCATCTGATTACATGTATAGCACTTAGGCCCAGTAGAAGGTTTTGATCGGGCTACGGGTCTAGAGGCAGCCCACTGGATACTGGATCACCGAGAGTCCAGATATTCATCGGCCAAAGTCGTCGCCTGCTGTACCGTCTGTGGCCGCTTATCTTGCACCCAATCCCGTACTATCAGAGGGGTGCGGTCAAAGAACTGCTCTAAGAGAACTAGCTGGGTGATGGTATGAGCATGGCTTCCCTGGAACCAGCCCTTGAGGTTCCGCTGCATACGATGTGCCCACTCCACGTAGGTTATGTTGCCTTGTTTCTGAGATTGTCGAAACTTAATCCGGCTGGTTTCAGGGGTAATGGCAAATCAGGCTAGCAGGGCTTCTTTTACCTAGTCATAATCCATGGCGTCCTCATCCTCCATGGCCTGATATGCATCTGCAGCTTTGCCAGTTAGGTTACTCGCCAGTAAGGCGACCCGATCTTGGGACGGCACTTTATGTATCTGGCACAGTCTCTCAAAGTCCTGGAGGAACTCTTCTATTTCCTCCTCTCCTTCCTTAAATAATTTGAATGCGTGAAAGGGCAACTTACGGACAGGTGCTGTATCTCTAGGTGTTGTCTATGATCGCTGCCATTCTCCACTCATATTGTTGCTCCAATTCTCTCTCTTGTTGCTTTAGTTCTTTCTCTTGCCGCTTATCCTGCAGCTGGATGTCTCTGATGGCATTCTGTATAGCGGTCTCGGATGGTTTGACCATATAATGCCAACCGCTCTCTAACTCGTTGCTGAAACAAGTCTTCCACGGACCGAGTTCCAGTATCACCATCCCTCTGATCCATCTGAGTTAACTCACTGATCAGGGTGGCCTTGTTCTTTGTCCCAGCGGCCCCTTCTCGGCTTTCAAGTAAATCTTTCAGCATGTCTCTCCTGCAGGCTGCGTAGCTGGTCATTCCTTGTGGTGATTTGGATTGTCCCAGTATGGAGAGACAATCCCACTGCTGCCACCAATGTAACGAGCCCCTGCTCACTCTTTTCTGCTCTCACGGCACTCCCTGATGAGACCACAATATCTGCTGGTTCCACCGTTGATGATCCGTCCTCAAACGACCGCTCGTGTAGTTTTAATTCTCACACAACTAACACCAGTCAGCTTCTATGTGAGTTCAAACTAACAAAATTCTTTATTGAGCGCACCACATATAGTTATATTCACTGTTGGAACACCTCTTTCTAATAGTCAATTGTAAAACCCCTTCTGATTGGCTATGCAAATGAGGTAAGTAGGGATTAGTTCAAGAGCTTTGCTGGGAGGCAGATGGGTGTGGCCATTGTCACAGAGAGATTCAAACCATGACAGTTAACACCCCAACATTTTAAAAGATAATCAGTACTATTAAAAACTACTACTTGTCCCGTAAAAAAACAAGCCCTCCTATAGCTAAAAGGAGGGGGGGGGGGGGGAACAGTAATAGCTCTTCAAGACAACAATGAAAACATGAAAAAAAAATTGCTTGGTCAGTAAGACTCAAAACAGGCTGGTCATTAAGGGGTTAATAAAGGTAAATTGAAAAAGGATTTTTACCTCAAAATGAGCACAAAGCAGTAATTGAAAAACAAATTGCCCCCAAAGGTGTCCAAAGCTTTTAAGGGTAGATTGATTTTTGTTTTTTTATTAAAACATTGCTGAATGAAGGCTTATTTATTCTACGATGAGCTGAGATTTCATTGATACCATTTTGGGATACAATAATGTTTTCAACAACATTATTTTTTTTAAATAATTAGTTTTTTGTATTACCACATTCCAAAATTCATAACTTTCATTATGGTTATTTCTTGCAAACACGCTTTATTTTTTATTGCCACCATTTTGGGACAAATATAATTTTGAATGAACACATTTTTATAGCACTTTCTTTTTTGCTACTTACTATCTAAGAAAAACAATGGTCCAGATTTACTTGTGTACCTGCACCAAAAATATGTCTAAAATGTGGTGCAAATTAGTGTAATTTGGGGCATCTATGATTGCTTCAATTTTTCCAGACATGTTCGACAAGGGAGCATGGTTTAGCAGAAAAGGCACCAGGCTTTGTGGGAAATAGGTGTTGCTAAGATGCACCATTTTGTCCCAATATTGTGCCAGTATTCTGGTGTAGAAATCTGTCTCAGTTGGTATAAAATCAAAGAAAAATGCCTATCCCTGCTCCAGATTTATCAGATTTATTATCCAACCTAAGCACCTGTGATAAATCTGTTGCAGATCTACACAGCTGCCTAAGCTTACTCCATCTTTAGGATAAGTAACTCTGGGCCACCGTGTTTATTTTATCATAGAAGTTGTCACTAGAGTTGAGCGAACCCCAACTGTATAGTTCGGGTTCGTACCGAATTTTGGGGTGTTCGGGACACGGACCCGAACATTTTTAAAAAAGATTTCTTCCCTCTTTCTGAAGGGCTGCACAGCAGCCAATCAGCAAGCATTTTACATCTTGCACTAAGAAGCCATCACAGCCATGTCTACTAATGGAATGGCTGTGATTGGCTGAGTGCAGCATGTGACCCAGCCTCTTTATAAGCTGGAGTCACGTACTGCCGCACGTCCCTCTGCTGATTTGAGCTTATGGAGAGGATGCTGCTACTGCGATCAGGGACAGAATAGGGCAGAAATCAGAAGAACCTGGGCTACTTTAATCCACAAGATACAGCAAATAGAGAGAAAGGGGAGGTTCAACAATCCAACATTTCTGTACCCAGCCACTGCCAGGGAAATCTTTTTTTGTAATCCATCTGTTACTGAGGTGGTGCTCGGCGGCCATTTTAGCCACTGCAGCGTACTCCATGTATGCCAGCCAGCCAGGGACATCAGCCTAATCCTATTTTGTAGCGCAATGAAGGAAAAAAAACTTTTTTTTTTCTGGCTGCTCAAGTCCCCTATATTGACTTTTGTATGTTTAAGGGGTGACATAGTCCATTTGTCTAGTCTGGGATCTGTGGTGCCACAGAGCACTTGTGTATACAATGCACTAAATCGTATATTCAATTTCAGCTATCAAATAGTGCATCAGTGTATTTTACTTTCAAAAAAAGTGGTTATACTGATCCACCAAGTCTATTTTACACTGCCAAAATATATATTTGACATTTTTGCGGTAATATAGAGAATCCGTGTAATTTTTGGGGAAAACCGTATTCTTTGTCCACAAAACAGTTCTGCATACACCGTCCAACGACAAATTTCATATTTCTGCAGGGAAATAGTACTTCTTTATTTTTTATAGAAAACAAAAACCTTATTCAGGGTCCACCAAACAGTCTGAAATACCCATTCCAACCAACCTATTTGACATTGCTGCTGTGAAAGCATAAGTGTTTTTTTTTTGACAAAAAAGTGGAAATCCTGATCCACAAAGCATTTTGAAATACATACCGCCTAAATACTGATTTCACATTATAGCTGAGAAATAGTGCCTTATTCTTTTTTTGTGTGAAAAAAGCAAAATTCCTGCTTCAGAAAGCAGTTGTACATACACGGTATAAATATCTAATTTAAATTTACAGCAGTAAAAAACTGTATTTTGGAGTTTTATTGAAAAAAGCTGTTTTAGACCGAAAAAACTGTTGCACATCCGTAGTTTAAATAATATTTCCAATTTATAGCAGTTAAATACTGCATTTGTGATTTTGGTGACCAAATCCGTGTTCTGGGTCCAAAATGTGGTGTCCATACATAGTAGAAATATCTAATTTAAATTTGCAGCAGTAAAAAGCTGCATTTTGGAGTTTTATTTAAAAAAAAGCCATCTTTTAGGCGGAAAAAAAACTGTTGTGCATCCGCCGTTTAAATAATTATTTCCAATTTATAATTTGCGAATTTTGGTGACCAAATCCATGTTCTGGGTCCCCAAATCTGGTGTCCATACATAGTATAAATATCTACTTTATACGTAAAGCAGTTAAAAACTGCATTTTGGGGTTCTTTTGAAAAAAGCCATGTTTTAGGCTGAAAAAAACTGTTGTGCATCCGTAGTTTAAATAATTATTTCAAATTTATAATTTGTGAATTTTGGTGACCAAATCTGTGTTCTGGGTCCCCAAATCTGGTGTCCATACATAGTAGAAATATCTACTGTTAATGTACAGCAGGTAAAAACTGCATTTTGGAGTTTTATTGAAAAAAGCCGTGTTTTAGGTCGAAAAAATAGTTGTGCATCCGTCATTTAAATAATTATTTCCAATTTATAGCATTTAAATACTGCATTCGTGAATTTTGGTGACCAAATCTGTGTTCTGGGTCCCCAAATCTGGTGTCCATACATAGTATAAATATCTACTTTTAATGTACAGCAGTTAAAAAACTGCATTTTGGGGTTTTATTGAAAAAAGCCGTGTTTTAGGCTGAAAAAACAGATGTGCATCCGGCGTATGAATAATTAATTTCAATTTACATCAGTAAAATACTAATTTTATTTTACATTTCCGCATAGAAATGGATAATGAGTGTATTTTGGGCCCAAAAAAATTATTCTGGGTCCACAGAGCATTTTTATGACACGGGCACTGCCTTAGCGAATGTAATTGTTGACTAGTGGCAGGTAAATTGACAACAGAGAGAGACCAATCTTTCAACTTGGTGGGTGAACAAAAATAATGAGGAGAACATCAAATAAGTGACGTGGGCATGGTCGTGGTGGTGTTGTTGGAGCTCGTGTTGCTGTGAGAGGACATGGCTATTCAGCGCCAACTACCACTCCAAGTCAAACACCATCCTCTGGTGCGGGTAGGCAACAGAATCTGACGCGTTATTTGTTAGGCTCAAATGCCACTCTATGGATGGTGAAGCCAGAACATGTACAGGCGATAGTAGATTGGGTGGCTGACAGTGCCTCCATCTCCTTCACAGTATGTAACACCTAGTCCTCTGCAGAAAGCTCAGAGTTGGCACCTGCAGCCCATGCCCATCAGTCTTCCACCTCATCCCCTTGCAAATCAGCCAAGCAGTCAGAGCCCCAAATCATGCAGGAAAGTCTCATGCTTTTTGATGACTCTGTTGGCAGGGTTTCCCCGGCCCATCCACCTAGCCCTGCCCCAGAAGAGAAAGACCTTGAATGCACTGATGCTCAACCACTTTTGTTGCAGGATGAGGACACAGAAAGACCGCTGCAACACATCTCTGATGATGATGAAACACAGGTGCCAACTGCTGTGGCTTTCTGCAATGTGCAGACCGACGAGGAGTGCAGGGGTCATGAATGGGTGGAAGATGATGTGGAGGATGATGAATTCCTAGACCCAGACTGGACTGAAGGTCGTGCTAGTGAGGCGTGCAGTTCTGAGGAAAAGGCGGTGGTCGCAAAGAGGCAACAGCACAGCAAAAGAGGAAGCAGGGTGCAAAAGCTCAGTGGCCGTTCCAGAGACAGTACACCTGCTACTGTCCACCGCACCCAGGCACCGAGCACACCAAGGCCTGCTCCAAGGAGTTCATTGGCATGGCAGTTCTTCACACAATGTCCTGATGACAAGACACGAGTGGTTTGCATGTTGTGCCATCAGAGCCTGAAGCGAGGCATAAACGTTTTTAACCTGAGCACAACCTGCATGACCAGGCATCTACATGCAAAGCATAAACTGCAGTGGAAAAAACACCTTAACAACCAGGAATCGTCTCAAGCCCCTCCTGCTCCCTCTTCTGCTGCTGCCTCGGCCTCTCCCTCCACCTCTGGTGTCACCGTTGCACCTGGCGACCAGCAAACAGAGGATGTTCCACCCACACCACCACATACAACACCATCACCAAGCATCTCCACTGTGTCACACTGCAGCGTTCAGCTGTCCATCTCCCAAACATTGGAGAGAAGAAGGAAATACCCACCTACCCACCCTCAAGCCCTGGCCCTGAATGCCAGCATTTTAAAATGACTGGCCTTTGAAATGCTGTCATTCCATCTGGTGGAGACGGACTGTTTCAAACAGCTGATGGCGGTGGCTTTCCCCCGGTACGTTGTTACCAGCCGCCACTACTTTTCCAGGTGAGCCGTCCCTTCCCTGCACAACCAAGTGGAGGATAAAATGAAGTGTGCGCTGCGCAATGCCATCTGTGGCAAGGTCAACATAACCACAGATACACAGATACATGGACCAGTAAGCACAGCCAGCGCCGTTATATCTCCCTAACTGCACACTGGGTAAACGTAGTGGCGGCTGGGCCCAAGGCGGATAACGGTTTGGCGCATGTCCTTCCACCACCGAGGATCGCAGGGCATTATTCGTTGCCTCCTCCTACTCCACATCATCCTCCTCCTACTCCTCTTCTACCACCCCCACATCCGGTCATCAAAAGAACCTCACCCCCAACTTCAGCACAGCCTGGCGTAAACCTCAGCTGGGGATTTTAAAACTCATGTGTTTGGGTGACAAACCCCACACTGCACAGGAGCTTTGGAGGGGCATACAACAGTAGACTGATGAGTGGTTGGTGCCGGTGAGCCTCAAGCCCGGCCTGGTGGTGTGCGATAATGGGCGAAATCTCGTTGCAGCTCTGGGTCTAGCCGGTTTGACGCACATTCCTTGCCTGGCACATGTGCTGAATCTGGTGGTGCAAAAGTTTCTTAAAAACTACCCAGACATGTCAGAGCTGCTGCTGAAAGTGCGGTCCGTATGTGTGCTTTCGGCATTCTCACTCTGCTGCTGGTCGCCTTTTTGCACTGCAGCGTAAGTTCGGTCTTCCTGCTCACCGCCTCATATGCAACGTGCCCACCAGGTGGAACTCCACCTTACATATGCGGGAGAGACTGTGCGAGCAGCAGCGGGCGATAGTGGAGTTTCAGATGCAGTATGCATGGGTCAGTTGCTCTGCGGATCAGCACCACATCACCACCAGTGACTGGGCCTGCATGCGAGACCTGTGTACAGGGGTGTATCTATCAGGAGGCAAACAAGGCATTTGCCTAGGGCGGCACTTGCCAATGGGGTGGCAATATGATGGTATACTCAGATGCGATGGTATATTCTAACTCCCAGCCAGGTGTTCCCATGGTGACGGGGACGCTTGCCTGGGGGTTAGAATATACAGGGCCCCCCACTCATAGGATTAGACATATATTAACTGTAATCTGTAACTTTAACTTTAAATAAGCGCCTATCTCTTTACTAGGGTATCTTACTCTCAGCTCCAGTAACAGGCAGTGCGGGCGGCGCTCACTTACTAATGTCACGTGTCTGCTCCTCCCACTAGGTGGTGCAGGAGCGTGATGTCAGTGAGTGAGCGCCGCCCGCACTGCCTGTTACCGGAGCTGAGAGTAAGATACCCTAGTAAAGAGATAAGCGCTCATTTAAAGTTAAAGTTACAGATCACAGTTAATAAATGTATAATCCTGTGAGCAGCGGGAAGGGGGATCTGTGGATGGCACTGTCGGGGGGGGGGGATCTGTGGATGTAACTTTCATGAGTGGAGGATCTTTGTATGGCACTGTTATGGGGGGTGATCTGTGGATGACACTGTCATGGGGGGGGGGTCTGTGGATGGCACTGTCATGGGTAGGGGATCTGTGGATGGCACTGTTATGGGGGGATCTGTGGATGACACTGTCATGGGAGGGGGATCTGTGGATGGCACTGTTTAGGGGGGATCTGTGGATGGCACTGTTATGGGGAGGGGGATCTGTGGATAGCACTGTTATGGGGAGGGGGATCTGTGGATGGCACTGTTATGGGGGGAATCTGTGGATGACACTGTCAGCGGGGGTATCTGTGGATAGCACTGTCATGGGTGGGGGATCTGTTGATGCCACTGTTATGGGGGGATCTGTGGATGACACTCTCATGGGAGGGAGATCTGTGGATGGCACTGTTTAGGGGGGATCTGTGGATGGCACTGTTATGGGGAGGGGGGGTCTGTGGATGACACTGTCATGGGGAGGGGGATTTGTGGATGGCACTGTTTAGGGGGGATACGTGGATGGCACTGTTATGTGGAGGGGGATCTGTGGATCATGGATGACTGATCTTTGTAAAGTGGTTGAATTTACTCTTTATATTATTATATCTAAAGATTCTCTTTAAATAATAGATTCAACATTTGGTACAGAAAGCACAAAATATTGGCCTTCGTTATTCACTTTTAAATACAGAAAGGAAGATGTGAAGCTCTAACAGGAAAGGGTGGAGCCTAAAGAGGAAGGGGTGGGGTTTACAGAGGAAAGGGTTTAGCCTTCACAGGAAGGGGTGGGTCAAATTTATATTAGGGGGGTGCTCGAGTTTAAAGGGGTTCTCCGGGCTTAACCTTTTTTTTGCTCTTTAAATCTAACCTGTGGAGGAAAGATTATTGCACATATACTTACCTTCCACAGTGCAGCCGTTCTTGAGATCTGCCTCCCGGTCACGTGGTCCCTCCAGATGGCTTTTCCCTGCTTCCGTCTGAAGACCGTCTTCTTCTCTTCCTGTCTTCTCTTCCTTTCTCCAGCAGGAGACGGATCGTCACAAGTGACGTCACCGCCTCGTGCTGGAGAAAGCTCCGCCCGGCCGTCTTCACAGCTCACTAGGCTGAATGCTAGTGAGCATGCGCAGTACCACTGTCTATATTGTACAGGCTTCTATGTGAAGCCTGTACTGACTCCTGCACAGCGCGATGCAAGCGCTGTGCAGGAGCAGGCTGGGACTCACCCACAGGGAGGTGGGGATTCCTCCGTGGTCCCCAGTCTCCTGAACATGACTGCGGGGCCCAGCGTCCATGTCTGAGGGCAGACATCAGTGCCGGTGAGAGAACCTCCATGGGGGAAGAGGGGTTATAAGACGTCCGAGGAACACAGATGCCGGGCTGGATTCCTGCTTAGTGCAGGAGCGCATGGCGTCATTGGTTGCTATGACGCCGTGCGCTTCCTGCAGCCGCTACTGTACACTAATACACTCCTATAGATCATACCAGTTTATTAGTATACAGTAGCGGCTGAAGGAAGCGCACGGCGTCATAGCAACCAATGACGCCGTGCGCTCCTGCACTAAGCAGAATCCAGCCCGGCATCTGTGTTCCTCGGATGTCTGCATTTGATCTTAGTGTGGGGCAGGCTGAGCGGGAGCACAGGAAGCGGTGGAGGGAGGACAATCAGCCCATCATCCTCCTGCTAGCCACAACTGGTGGCCATTCCTGCACTGTGCTCCATCCGGGCATTCACCATTCCGCAAGTTCTAGGTTCTGTTCCTTTTAGGAAAGCTGGGTGACAGCCTGTATACATCACAGAAAGCCAGGTGGCAACTCCTAGGAGAGCTGTGTGGTATACAGGCTGTCACTCAGCTTTCTGAGGAGAATATATATCAGTATAGGAACATATAGAGAAGTCAAATGAGTTGGCCATTCAGGAGTCTTAGAAAGCCGGGTTGCAGCTCCTATGAGAACTAAGACTCCTGAATGGCTAAATCATTTGATGACTTCTCTATATGTTCCCGCACTGAGATATGTTCTCCTCAGGAGACCAGGAAAGCTGGGTGACAATCCATGAGAGAGCTGAAAGGCCCCCTCAGTATTCCTATACTGTATACTGTGGACGTCACTGTTATGGTGGCACTGTGGACGTCACTGTCATGGAGCACTGTGGAGGTCACTGTCATGGGGCACTGTGGACGTCACTGTTATGGAGGCACTGTGGATGTCACTGCTATGGGGCACTATGGAGATCTCTGTTATGGGGTACTGTGGAGGTCACTGTTATGGGGGCACTGTGGAGATCACTGTTATGGGGCACTGTGGACGTCACTGTTATGGGGCACTGTGGACGTCACTGTTATGGGGCACTGTGGACGTCACTGTTATGGGGGATCTGTGGACGTCACTGTTATGGGGGCACTGTGGATGTCACTGTTATGGTGGCACTGTGGAGGTCACTGATATGGGGCACTGTGGAGGTCACTGTTATGGGGCACTGTGGAGGTCACTGTTATGGGGGCACTGTGGAGGTCACTGTTATGGGGGCACTGTGGAGATCACTGTTATGGGGCACTGTGGACGTCACTGTTATGGGGCACTGTGGACGTCACTGTTATGGGGGCACTGTGGACGTCACTGTTATGGGGGATCTGTGGACGTCACTGTTATGGGGGCACTGTGGATGTCACTGTTATGGTGGCACTGTGGAGGTCACTGTTATGGGGCACTGTGGAGGTCACTGTTATGGTGGCACTGTGGACGTCACTGTTATGGAGGCACTGTGGATGTCACTGTTATGGGGCACTGTGGAGATCTCTGCTATGGGGCACTGTGGAGGTCACTGTTATGGGGGCACTGTGGACGTCACTGTTATGGGGGATCTGTGGACGTCACTGTTATGGGGGCACTGTGGAGGTCACTGTTATGGGGCACTGTGGAGGTCACTGTTATGGTGGCACTGTGGAGGTCACTGTCATGAGGCACTGTGGATGTCACTGTTATGGGGCACTGTGGACATCACTGTTATGGTGGCACTGTGGAGGTCACTGTTATGGGCCACTGTGGAGGTCACTGTTATGGTGGCACTGTGGAGATCACTGTTATGGGGGATCTGTGGATGTCACTGTTATGGGGCACTGTGGACATCACTGTTATGGGGGCGCTGTGGACATCACTGTTATGGGGGCGCTGTGGACATCACTGTTATGGGGGCGCTGTGGACATCACTGTTATGGGGGATCTGTGGCTGGCACTGTTATGGGGGCGCTGTGGATGTCACTGTTATGGGGGCACTGTGGACGTCACTGTTATGGGGCACTGTGGATGTCACTGTTATGGGCGCTCAGTATAAGTGATAGGGCTCGTGCACAGAACCGTATCTGTTTTGCGGTCTGCAAGTCGCGGATCCACTAAATGAGGTTACTGTCCGTGTGCGATTCACATTTTTACCAGTCATTTTTATCTGTCGCAGAACTGACATACGGATATGGAAAGCACAGGGACGTCATCAGTGTGTTTTTATATCCGTATGTCAGTTCCAGTAAAACAGAACATGTCCTATTCTGGTTCTCAAAATGAGCACCTCAAATCCATCGAACTCAATGGGACTGCAAAAAATGTGGATCACAAAATGGATACGGTGGTGTGCATAAGGGATTAGATACACAGCTCAGCAGACAGGATCATACAAAATGGGATTAGATACACATTTTAGCAATGTCAGTGTTGGGATTTGATACACCGCTCTGCAGGCTGTATCACACAGGGTAGGATTAGATACAGATGTGTTTGGGTGTGCTTGCTGCTTCCAGCTGTTTTTCACACTCTGGAGATGATGAGGGCAGTGCCTGTGGATGGTCAGTGATGGGATTTAGACACTGACTGAGAAGTAGATTCATGTCTGTGTGCAGAAAGATGGACACAGGAGTTGTAATGGGAGTAGCTGCTGCAGACAGAGCAGTGTGGGGGCGTGGCCAGCCTGTGACTCATCTCTGTGCAGTGCAGCCAGGCTTGTGTATCAATAAAGTTATGTATTCAACAAAACAAGAAGGGGAGAAAGTAAACAGATCTGCCAGGATAATCTGATGTCTTCTAGGGGGAAGGAAAGCTCAGACTTGAAAAACAGATATTGGGGGCATATGTATGCATGGTGAGGGGTGTTAGGAGCACATAAAAAGAATTTTGATTTTAGGACCGGACAACCTCTTTAATCTCGCCTAGGGCAGCACAAAACCAAGATACACCACTGCCTGTGTACCTTGTTGCAGTCTTTTGAGTACTCAAACAACATGGCCAGTGCTGATGACGCCGTTGTTAGCATTTCGATACCCCTTCTATTTATCCTTGAAAAAAATATTACGGTGATGATGGAAGAGGATGCGGCACAGGAGGAGGAGGAAGAGGTGGCATATCACAGGGTTTCAGGCAGGTCATACAGAAGTGGCTCAGAGGGTGGGTTTCTGCACCAGCAGAGGGCAGGTACACATATGGACAGCCAGGGCACACTTCTTGAGGAGGAACCGGTTTCACTGCAGGGTGGCACCCTACATAGCTCAGGGCCATCACTGGCGCGTGGCTGGGGGGATACGGAGGACACAGACGATACACCACCTACAGAGGACAGTTTATTGTTACCTCTGGGCAGCCTGGCACACATAAGCGACTACATGCTGCAGTGCCTGCGCAACAACAGCAGAGTTTCCCGCATTTTAACTAGTGCTAACTACTGGGTTGCCATGCTGCTGGATCCCCGGTACACGGACAACGTTCCCACCTTAATTCCCACACTGGAGTGTGATTGAAAGATGTACGACTACAAGCGCACGCTGGTAGACGCGTCTCTAAGGGCATTCCCAACTGACATGGGGGACAAGTGGAAGCACAAGGCAAAAGGCGGAGGAGAAGGAGAAAGAGGTCGCCAATGCAGCTGTGTCACGGCCAACTCTTCAGACAGCAGGATTAGAATGGCCGAGATGTGGAAAAGTGTTGTCACCATGCCACAGCAAACTGCACCAACAGCTGATAGGGAATGTGTTAGCAGAAGGCAACATTTCAACAACATGGGGGAGCAGTACGTGTGCACACACCTCCACGTACTGACTGATGATTCTGCCCCATTCAAGTTCTTGGTCTCCAAATTGTCCACATGGCTAGAGCTTGCCCTTTATGCCTTGGAGGTGCTGGCCTGCCCTGCGGCCAGTGTATTGTCTGAACGTGTATTTTACATGGCAGGGGGCATCATTACAGACAAACGCAGCCGCCTGTCCACAGCCAACGTGGACAAGCCCACATTATTAAAATAAACCAGGAATGGATCCTACAGGACTTGTCCGTACCTTGTGCAGAATAGACATTTATAACTGCCTCGCCCTCAAACATACATTCCGGGCACTTCTTTATTGAATCCTCTCTCCTCTGTCTGGGTGTCAGGGGCCTATATTTTGTTTAATTGCCTGCTGCATTGGTGGGAGACATTAACCTCTTTTTACTGTCAAATGACTTCTCCTCTGTCTGGGTGTCAGGAGCTTATATTCCATTCAATCGCCTGCTTCATTGGTGGGAGACATGAACCTCTTTTTACTGTCAAATGACTTCTCCTCTGTCTGGGTGTCAGGTGCCTTTATTTCGTTTAATCGCATGCTGCATTGGTGGGAGACATTAACTTTTTTTACTGTCAAATGACCTCTCCTCTGTCTTGGTTTTAGGGGCCTATATTTCGTTTAATCGCCTGATGCATTGGTGGGAGACATTAACCTCTTTTTACTGTCAAATGACTTCACCTCTGTCTGGGTGTCAGGGGCCTATATTTCGTTTAATCGCCTGCTGCATTGGGGGGAGACATTAAACTCTTTTTGCTCACTAATGACTTCTCATCTGTCTGGGTGTCAGGAACCTATATTTCGTTTAATCGTCTGCTGCATGGGTGGGGGACGGTAACCTATTTGTGCTGACAAATGACCTCGCCTCTGTCTAGGTGTCAGGGGCCTATATTTCATTTAATCGCCTGCTTTATTGGTGGGAGACATTAACCTCTTTTTACTGTCAAATGACCTCTCCTCTGTCTGGGTGTCATGGCCTACATAAATGATAATGGCCTGTTCCTTTGCAGGTTGACCTGAGGCCTGTGTTGCTGTTATTGGACCACTCACCTCTGTCTAGGTGCTAGGGCCTACATAAATGATAATGGCGTGTTCTATTGCAGGTTGACCTGAGGCCTGAGTTGCTGTTATGGGACCGCTCACCTCTGTCTTGGTGCTAGGGACTACATAAATGATAATGGCCTGTTCCATTGCAGGTTGACCTGAGGCCTGTGTTGTTGTTACGGGACCGCTCTCCTCTGTTTGGGTGCTAGGGCCTACATAAATGATAATGGCCTGTTCCATTGCAGGTTGACCTGAGGCCTGTGTTGTTGTTACGGGACCGCTCTCCTCTGTTTGGGTGCTAGGGCCTACATAAATGATAATGGCCTGTTCTTTTGCAGGTTGACCAGAGGCCTGTGTTGCTGTTACGAGACCGCTCTCCTCTTTGCGGGAGCCATGGGCCTGGATGAGTGATTGTGGCCTGTGGCACTGCTGGGTGAAATCAATACTGTTTTGGCATGATTCGAACTCTCCTCTTTGTGGGTGCCAGGGGCCTGAGTCTGTGCATGAGGCCTGTGACACTGCATGCAGGCATGAATCATTTTTGTCTGTGATGACAACTTCTCCAACTCCCATGTACGGTTGTCTTGGGCCTAAATCTGTAAGTGAGGCCTGTGGCACTGCATGCAGACATGAATCCTTTTTGGCTGTGATGAGAACTTCTCCAACTCCCATGTGTGGTTGCCTTGGGCCTGAATCTGTGAATGTGGCCTGTGGCACTGCTGCCAGACATGAATCCTTTTTGGCTGTGATGAGAACTTATCCAACTCAAATGTATGGTTGCCATGAGCCTAAAGCAGTGAATGAGGCCTGTGGCACTGCAGGCAGACATAAATATTTTATGGCTGTGAGGAGAACTTCAACTCTCATAGCATTCCCACCTGACACCAGCCCAACCTCCTATTCCACCTCCTCCTCCAAGTTTCCAATTAATATTGGTTAATTTTTATTTATTTTAGTTTATTTTAAGTCATTTCCCTATCCACATTTGTTTGCAGGGGATTTAGCTAAATTTTCTGCCTTTTGCAACCCTTTTCAGAGCTATTTTACAGCCATATTAGTGCCCAAAAGTTCAGGTCTCCATTGACTTCAATGGGGTTTGGGTCAAGTTTGGATCCCGAACGCGAACATTTTCGTGAAGTTCGGCTGAACTTCTCGAACTCGGACATTCAGGTGTCCGCTCAACTCTAGTTGTCACTAATTATGCATAGTTTTTTTGGCACTTTTTTTTTTTACCTGGAATATGTTTTTTTAAATTTTTTGAAAACTTTATTGAACTTGCATTCCACTAGCTGCTTTAATATTGTGTTGCAATACTTCTGTTTTGAACTGTATCATACCTGTCAATGTTATATTGATAAGGAGTCTATTAGATCCTGCCTTGTCATCTTCTTCACTTAGGTAGGTGTCACTGTGGCTGTAGACTTTAGCATCTAAGGGGTTAAATAGTCAGGATCAGAGTTATCTTCAATTCAGGCCATTATAACAGGTTGTCAGCTGTATAGCACCACCAGTAACTGCACCATAATAGCAAGCCAATTAGCAGAAATTGCCTCCACATCATGGAGTACTACATACAGAGCAAGGCAGGATGAGACAAACCAAAAAATTGTCAGCACCTAGAAGGTGCCAAACTGACAATTCATTGCCTTTCTTATATATTGTGCATATTCCTGGAAACTAAAGCCTAATTATGAACAATTTGCATGTACAGTATACAGTTATTTATGTTAATAAAGGCTCAGAAACAGCTGTTGCAATTATTAATTTTTTGTTTTTGTTTTCAGCTATATAAAAACTTTTTATGTAATGATTATAATGCAACCACTGTTAAAATGTATATTTTGGTAGTGACTGCAACTTGATATGTAAAAATAGCTATAATAATAATTAAAATATGGCAAAGTGGAACAAATGCTAGAGATAATAGTTAAGTTCATTGTTAAGCAGTCTGTAGCCTTTATTGATTTTGACAATGTTTAGTCCATTTCTTTAAAAGTTTTTAAACAATATCAGAAAGAAAAAGTTACGGGTATAAGGTTATGTCAGACTTGTTGAAAGACTTTTTAAACCTTTGTATATCTTAATAACTTGAAATACTAGGGAAATAAATGTATGATATTCCTCGAAAGAACATTAAATACGTTGAAAATTTTATAAAATAAAAATATGAAACCATTTTATTAGATATTCTTATTCAATTTGTAAGCAAGATTTCACAGACTGCTACCATAATACCAAAAGACCTTATGATATCTGTTTTAATCTTGATTATACTGTGATCTAACATTCAATTCAGAACACTATGCTGACCTAAGAGTACTGTCAAAGTACAAGTTGGAGAATTTGATGTGCATTTGCAGTGGAAACTACAGCAGAAATCTGAGGTTAACTTTTGCATTTCTGTCATGGATTTGCTGTTTGCCATAAAGTGGATCTGCAAATGGATTAGACTTATTTTAGTGGGGATAATCCAGGTGCCACTGCCTTGCCACAGTGTACATGTATACTCCCATTAAGGAGGGATGTGTCTTATCTTTTAGGGTATAGTCACACAGTCAGGTTTCTTGATCCAGTTTTGGTAATAAAAAAGGAGTGAGTTAAAAATAAAAGAGGAGAGGTCGTATCTGTCCTATCTCCTTTTATGATCCCCTTCTGGTATTGGCGTTCAAAACTGAATCAGTAAACCTGCCAAAGTGTGGCTGTTCCCAAAAAGGGGTGGGGAAATTCTAAACCATATAAACTACAGCATAAATTCCCATTTAAATCAATGGAACTCTGGATACATGTGTACTTCATGCAGATTTATGAAAATCATAGGCATCAGAATTAATGTGATAAGTATGACATTTGGACATACCCTAACAATTGCTGGAGTATATATTTGACCCACTTTAACACAAAGAAAGCCCACATACAAGTGGAGCCAAACTTAATTACTAGTGATGAGCGTCAGGGGCTATATTCGAATTCACGATATTTCGCGAATATTTGGGCGAATATTCGTCATATATTCACAAATTCGTGAATTTGTGATTATTTTCTTGATTGCGAAAAATCAGCAGTATAATATTTGCGTATTGCGTGCTCAATGCAGGCGTGGGTCACTTTGGGTACATTTTCAAGCTGCTAGAAGTTTACTGAGACTGAAGATAATGGTTGGCACGGCAGAACATTACAATAGCTTTATATGCAGATAGAGTGCTCCAATATATTCACGATTGCGGCTATGAATGATGCGCATATTTTGGCGCAATACATGCAGCTGGTGACATCACAGCACTATGTCTGTAGCATGTATGTATATGGACAGCAGAACCTATCACACTACCTAACACCCTACACTAATCTAACCTACACTGACTATCTCCCCTAACTATCTGAGGATGTTGCTAAGCTCAGACTAAGACATTGGAGCCTTCTCATTGGCCCACAAGCGAGAGGGAGGTTACTGATGAAAAGAAAAAAATCTATAATGTTCAAAATTACGAATATATAGCACTATATTCAAAATATTTGCGAATTCTGGAAGTGCCGATATTCGTGATTCGAATATTCGCGCCCAACACTAGTAGTGATACAAGAGACATTAACAGCTCAGCAATATGTTCAGGACATCCTGTGACCACATAAGTTGCCTTTCATGGCAGGGCTTCCAACTGGTATTTTTCAGCAGGAATCAGATAATTCTCACTTAGACAAAGCAATGTCTGGCAGGAATGAACAGTGCCTTGCAAAAGTATTCATCCCCCCCCCCCTTGACTTTTTTCATGTTTTGTTACATTACAGCCTTAAGTTTAATGTTTTGTTAATCTTAATTTTTATGTGATGGATCAAAACACAATAGTCTAATTTGGTGAAGTGAAACAGGAAAAATATATAAAAAAAAACTATTGTTTAGAAATGGAAAACAGAAAATTGGCATGTGCGTATGTATTCACCCCCTTTGTTAGGAAGCCCATAAAAAGCTCTGGTGCAATAAGTTAGCTTCAGAAGTCACACAATTAGTGAAATAAAGTCCACCTGTGTGCAATCTAAGTGTCACATGATCTGTCATTACATATACACACCTTTTTTGAAAGGCCCCAGGGGCTGCAACACCTAAGGAAGAGGCATCACTAACCAAACACTGCCATGAAGACCAAGGAACTCTCAAAACAAGTAAGGGACAATGTTGATGAGAAGTATAAGTCAGGGTTAGGTTATAAAAAAATGTGCAAATCTTTGATGATCCCCAGGAGCACCATCAAATCTATCATAACTAAATGGAAAGAATATGGCACAACAGCAAAGCTTCCAAGAGACGGCTGCTCACCAAAACTCACGGACAGGGCAAGGAGGACATTAATCATGGAGACAGCACAGAGACGTAAGGTAACCCTGGAGGAGCTGTAGAGTTCCACAGCAGAGACTGGAGTATCTGTACATAGGACGACAATAAGCCGTACGCTCAATAGAGTTGGGCTTTATGGCAGAGTGACCAGAAGAAAGCCATTACTTTCATCTAAGGGCTCTTTCACACTTCCGTACTTCTTCCGTCGTCGTGGCTCTATGCCGGAAAAATTCTGATCAGGCTTATCCCAATGCATTCTGAATGGAGAGAAATCCGTTCAGGATGCATCAGGATGTCTTCAGTTCAGGACCGGAACGTTTTTTTGGCCGGAGAAAATACCGCAGCATGCTGCGATTTTTGCTCCGGCCAAAAATCCTGAACACTTGCCGCATGGCAGGATCCGGAATTAATGCCCATTGAAAGGCATTAATCTGGATCCGGCCTTAAGCTAAACGTCGTTTCGGTGCATCGCCAGATCCGACGTTTAGCTTTTTCTAAATTGTTACCATGGCAGCCAGGACGCTAAAGTCCTGGTTGCCATCGTAAAGTGTAGTGGGGAGCGGGGGAGCAGTATACTTACCTCCCGTGCAGCTCCCAAGGCGCTCCAGAGTGACGTCAGGGCGCCCAAAGCTCATGGATCACGTGATCGCATGGATCACGTGATCCATGTGCATGGGGCGCTCTGACGTCATTCTGGAGCGCCCCAGGAGCCGCACGGGTGGTAAGTATACTGCTCCCCCGCTCCCCACTACTACTATGGCAACCAGGACTTTAATAGCGTCCTGGCTGCCATAGTAACACTTAAAGCATTTTGAATAGAGATGAGCGAACACCTGGATGTTCGGGTTCGAGAAGTTCGGCCGAACTTCCCGAAAATGTTCGGGTTCGGGATACGAACTCGACCCGAACTTTATCCCGAACCCCATTGAAGTCAATGGGGACGCGAACTTTTAGGCACTAAAAAGGCTGTAAAATAGTCCAGGAAAGGGCTAGAGGGCTGCAAAAGGCAGAAAATTGTAGGTAAATGCCCTGCAAACAAATGTGGATAGGGAAATTAATTAAATTAAAATAAAATAAATAAAAATTCGGTGGCACATCCTCTGTTTGGTGGGCGGCAGGTGCCAACGTTCCTCCCGAGGCTGAGGAAGAGGCCGAGGCAGCAGCAGAAGAGGGGGCAGGGGGAGCCAGAGTGAGTTCCTTGCTTTTAAGGTGTTGTCTCCACTGCAGTTCATGCCTGGTCATGCTGGTTGTGCTAAGGTTCAGAACGTTAATGCCTCGCTTCAGGCTCTGATGGCACAGCGTGCCAACCACTGGGGTTTTGTCGTCAGCACATTGTTTAAAGAAGTGCCATGCCAGGGAACTCCTTGAAGCTGCCTTTGGGGTGCTCGGTTCCTGGTGGCGGTGGCCAGTAGCAGGCGAACTCTCTTGGCGGCGGCTGTTCTGCTTTTGCCCCCTGCTCCCTCATTTGCTACTCTGTTGGCTTAGTCTCACCACTCCCTCTTCCTCTGAACTATGAAAGTCAGTGGCACGACCTTCATTCCATGTGGGGTCTAGGACCTCATCGTCCCCTGCATCGTCTTCCACCCACTCTTCCTCCCTGACCTCCTGTTCGGTCTGCACACTGCAGAAAGACGCAGCAGTTGGCACCTGTGTTTCGTCATCATCAGAGACGTGCGGACTCCGATGAGGTGGTATTCCCATGTCCTCATCATCAGGAAACATCAATGGTTGTGCATCAGTGCATTCTATGTCTTGCACCACTAGGAAAGGGCTAGGTGGATTCCCTTGGGAAACCCTGCCAGTAGAGTCTTCAAACAGCATAAGAGACTGCTGCATAACTTGAGGCTCAGACAGTTTCCCTGATATGCATAGGGGTGATGTAACAGACTGATGGGCTTGGTTTTCAGGTGTAACCTGTGCGCGTTCTGCAGAAGACTGGGTGGGAGATAATGTTGTGAACGTGCTGGATCCACTGTCGGCCACCCAATTGACTAGCTCCTGTACTTGCTCAGGCCTTACCATCCTTAGAACGGCATTGGGCCCCACCAAATATCGCTGTAAATTCTGGCGGGTACTGGAACCTGAGGTAGTTGGTTCACTAGGACGTGTGGCTGTGGCAGAATGGCCACGTCCTCTCCCAGCACCAGAGGGT
The DNA here is from genome assembly GCA_033119425.1 of Bufotes viridis. Taxonomy (NCBI): domain Eukaryota; kingdom Metazoa; phylum Chordata; class Amphibia; order Anura; family Bufonidae; genus Bufotes; species Bufotes viridis. Next base: position 206,984,950 of record CM065590.1, on the reverse strand, counting down.
ACACTAACACCACCACGACCGCATCTGCGTCCTTTACTTGATGTTTTCCTCATTGTTAACATTCACAGAGCACCACAATAAGAAAAAAAATATTTGGCCCAATGTATTGATTTCAAATTCAGGCCTTTTTTTACAGGCACCTACCACTATCTGCCTATTTATTTATGTAGCGTATTACACTAATCCAGGCACAGCAGTAACCACTGATTTAGGGGAATATCTCTTTTAGGGCTAGTATTTAGGCCCTGGATGAAAGGTATCCTTTTATGGACAGATTTACACTTGGAGTGCACGCCGGATCCTAACAACGCAAGTGTGAAAGAGGCCTAAAAACAAAAAGCCATGATGTGAGTTTGCAAAAAGGCATGTGGGAGATTCCCAAAATGTATGGAGGAAGGTGCTCTGGTCTGATGAGACTACAATTGAACTTTTCGGCCATCAAAGAAAACGCTATATCGGGCGCAAACCAAACACATCACATCACCCGAAGAATACCAGCTGGGACTGGGAAACTGGTCAGAGTTGAGGGAAAGATGGATGGTGCTAAATACAGGAATATTATTGAGCAAAACCTGTACCACTCTGTGCGTGATTTGAGGCTAGGACGGAGGTTCATCTTTCAGCAGGACAATGACCCCAAACACACTGCTAAAGCAACACTTGAGTGGTTTAAGGGGAAACATGTAAATGAGTTGGAATTGCCTAGTCAAAGATCAGATCTCAATCCAATAGAAAATCTGTGGTCAGACTTAAAGATTGCTGTTAACAAGTGCAAACCATTCAACTTGAAGGAGCTGAAGCAGTTTTGCAAGGAGGAATGGGCAAAATCCCAGTGGTAAGATATGGAAAGCTCATAGAGACTTATCCAAAGCGACTTGGAAAAGCGATTTGGAGCTGTAATTGCAGCAAAAGTTGGCTCTACAAAGTATTGACTTTTTCTGTTATTTTGTCCTATCTGTTTGCTTCACAATAAACAAAAAAACATCTTCAAAGTTGTGTGCATGTTCTGTACATTAAATGATGCAAATCCTCAAAAAAAATCCATGTTAATTCCAGGTTGTGAGGAACTAAAACACAAAAAAAGTTAAGGTGGGTGAATACTTTTGCAATCTGCCAGATTGCCAGTACACTTCCTTGACCTGCATGGTTGCCAGATGTATTGCCAAACAAACATTTATGGGAAAAGCTTAATGCTAGCTTTGGTAACCTGCAAGTGTGCAGCATCTACAGGCACAGCTGCAACATCTGTGGTCACATGTGCCGCATTATACCATACAGAACCTGTATATTTCTATGCCAAACTTGTATGATGTGTAGAGGCTAGTGTTGAGCGTGAATATTCAAATAACGATTTTTTTTTTAGAGAATATCGGCACTTCGCAAATTTTTGAATATTGTGAATATAGCACTATATATTCGCTATTTCGAATATTCGTTTTTTTTTAAAGTTGCTAATCCTTGTTGCTCTCTGGTTGTCTTCCCACTTCCCAAAAGCTGTTCTTACCTGTCCGGAGGATTCCTGGCTCCCTGCCCGCTCCTGTCAATGCCCGCTGCCGCTTCTGACGACTTTACGTGTGCATGGGAACACCTTCATGCTAAAATGTACTGTCGGATGTGAGAATCACGATCTCACAAATTTGACTAAGTTGTAATCGCAATGCGATTAATATAACCTGAATTACTCGCATTGCGAATTCAACTTAGAGCTGGGTTCCTAATGGTTCAATTGCTAGAATATAACGAATATCACGAATTCACGAATATAGCACTATATTCTCAATCTTCGTTATATTCTATCAAGCCAACTATTAGGAACCCAGCTCTAAGTTGAATTCATAATATATAGGTATATGTTCGCATTGCAAATTCAACTTAGAGCTGAGTTCCTAATGGTTGTTACTAGAATATAATGAAGATTGAAAATATAGTGCTATATTCGTGAATTTGTAATATTCGTTATATTCTAGCAATACAACCATTAGGAACCCAGCTCTAAGTTGAATTTGCAATGCTAGAATATAACGGAGATTGAGAATATATTGCTATATCTTCGTCAATTCTAGCAATACAACCATTAGGAACTCAGCTCTAAGTTTAATTTGCAATATAAATTCACGTAACATTCACAATATATAGAATAATGATGAATATTCAATCGAATATTCACGAAATATCGCAAAATCGAAGATGGCACCTCCCGCTCATCACTATGTAGAGGCAGCCCAACAGGTTACTAGAGCCATGTTTCAATTGTACAATTTTCCCCAGTAAAATTATCCTTTTTCTCTAATATTTGAATCACTTACATATATATTAAGGCCGATTTATTGTCCTGTATTTGTGGGAGAGGTGCCTCCCCCTCCCCCATGCCTTCATATAGCCACGCGCACCCACGCCACCTCATCCTGCGTGGATTCGGCATCCTAGTGCGTGCTACATTTGTTATACTTGAGGAGGCTCACCTGCTCTACTTCGCGTGTTTCTTTCCTGCCTATCGGCATCCCGGCTGGGTAAGTGACTTACTGCAATCTTTCGTCCTCTCAGTCTGGCCGGCGGTGTGCCAGCTCCTTTAGGTAAGAAAGAGCACCACCGCACCTGAACGTTTCTGCCTGGCAGCATCGGCTCCCTATGCGACAGACTATCAGGTTGCAGTGCGACTCCGCTCTCGGCGCATTGTAATGTATAGCACGGACCGCCGTGCTCGTAGTGAGGCAGGGGTGCATGCAAGGCTGTTTGCTTCTGGTAGGCTCTTGATTCATCTGGTCTGCTGGAGCCTCCAGGCAGCAGGTGATAGTGGTTCTTGAAAAAAAAAAAATATATAGCAGAAGGGGGTATGAATTATTTGAAAAAAAAAGGGAATATATAGGGGGTATAGTATTTTAGTATGTAGGGTGGGGGCACAGAGTGGGAGTTTGGGTTGTGAAAAAAATAAATTAAAAATAATATATATGGAAGAGAGAAAAACTAAAAAAAAATGTAAAAAAAAAAAAAAAGATAAGTGAAAATATAATTACTTATGCGCGGGGGTGTTGGTGGGGTGTTAAAAAAAAAAAAAAAAACAAGGGGACTCTTTAAGATTCCGTAGTGTGTGTCGCATGGTAATTGCCAATCATCTTCTTTTAGGTTGCAGTTTCACCTTTTCCATGGCTTCAATATTTCCGTTGGATCAGGTAGAAGGGAAAATAAAAAATCTCTGCATGTGCACGTGCAGGGGTCGCAACTACTTCTTAGTTGCATTTGCTGTTATCATGTCTGTTATAAGTTCTTTGTTATTCATTTATGCAGGTTCTTTCTGAAGTCTCGGTAAGTCCAAATCATTCCTGACGCTGGCATGATTGCTGTCAGTTCCTTACTGCCATGAGTTCAGTGTCACAAAGTTGGTTCTTGTGTCAGGGGCGTGGGTTCACGTCGCGGTTCAACAAGTTGCTTCCACGCCGGCGCACGGATGTTCCACTCATGATGGCACGCATGGTTGTTCAATTAGGTTACGCACCTTAACGCTGTACCGTCCTAAAATACTGTTGTTTGTCCACAGTCAGCAATGTCGCATGCGTCTGATATCATGGAGGGTTCTGTGGATGAGAATGTCACCAGGATGTCAGAAGCGGGCAGTATTCCGTCGCTCCAGAGTTGGACTGTTCCTAGGCTTACTTGTGAGTTATTGAAAAGGGGTATCCCCTTCTCGGTTTCGGCTAGGAAGGCAGAACTGTACCGCTTACTGCTTGCCAGTACCACCGGCCCATAGCAAGAGGAGGGGTCTATGTCGACTTTACAGACTTCTCTTACCCAATCGCATGCTGTGGTCAACAACTTTATCGATTAATAACATCCAGGCACGGTTAGAGACTGTAGAGGCCCGGGAGGTCCCCGCCAGTAATCCCTCTCAGATTCTTCCAGTTGCCTCTGCCTCAGCCACAGGTTTCTCAGGTCTTTATACCTCCCTGATGCCAAAAGACTTCAAGTGAGTGCAGGAGAGCAGGCTACGACTTTCTACTTACACTAATTAAAATCAGCCTATGGGGCAGACAGGTTGGTCAGGAGTGCACAACTGAATAGACTCACTAAAATGGCTGTAAAATAGCCCTGGAAAGGGCTAGAGGGCTGCAAAGGCAGTATGATGTAGGTAAATGCCCTGCAAACAAATGTGAATAGGAAATGTCTTAAAGTAACATAAAATACAGAAAAATAATAAATAAACATTCTAAACCTGAGCCCAAGTAAGTGACAGTGGCATCTGCCACACCTCCAGTTCAAACTGCAAAGAAAAAGGGGTCAGTCAGCACATCCCAATGCGCAGGTGCGGCGTTGCCATGGCAGGCAACTCTTAATGTATTCATTGGAGGTCATTTGGCACTAGGAGAGGTATGGAGTGTGCTCGGCATGCATGTTAGTACCTGCATTCCCTGAATTCAATGGAGGACATTTTGGCACCAAAATTGATAAAAATCCAGCATGGGTCCAGCATGCATTTTAGTGTTAGGTTCCCGTCTTACAGAGATCGCCTTGACGGTGTGGAAGACGGGCCCAAATAATTTTGTACAAAATGTATTTGCCAAGAATCTCAAATTTACTTAATAAGCGTAGCATTAGCATTAGAATACTTTTTGTACTTTATTTGGTTTGCAGAGTGCTGTTGCATTTTATTTTTTTTCTCACAGGATGAGAGTTACATAGTGGAAGGACCAGGATCCTCCCAGCAGCACAGATGATTTTAGGAAAGAAGTGTGCCTATCTTGCAGAGGTCAGCACACTCCTCTCCTGAAATCCCTCTGTGCTGCTGTGATTCAGGAGCACAGAGGATTTCAGGAGAGGAGTGTGCTGACCTCCGCAAGATCAGCACACTCCTCTCCTGAAATCCTCTGTGCTACTGGGAAAGTTTTAGGAGAGGAGTGTGCTGATCTTGTGGAGGTCACAGGATGAGTTACATAGTGGAAAGACCAGGGTCTTCCCAGCAGCAAAGAGTATTTCAGGAGAGGAGTGTGCTTAGCGGTGTATCTAATCCTATCAAGTGCGATACAGTCTGCTCAGCTGTGTATCTAATCCTAGCAGGTGCGATACTGTCTCTGACAGCTATTGTATCTGCATAGAGTGTGATACAGATATAGAGATAATGAGCTCTGCGTTTTGTATATACACTGCTGAGCTGCCACTGCAGAGTAGTTATAAGTGAATTGACTTCAGATGAAACAACCGAAGTCAATTTGCATAAAACTTAGTACTAACACTGTCAGGAGCAGGAGCTCCATATAGTATTAGAATGTATTGGCTCAGATGAGCTGAAGTTATTGCTTCGCGAAGTCTCGCAACACTTAGCGAAGCAATAACTTTACCTCAACGGACCAATACATTCTAATACTGTTTGGGCGCTCGCTCTGTACAGTATTGAAACCAAAGTTTCTTTCTAATCGACTTCGGATGTAATAACTTCATAAGTTAATTTGTACTGTAAAAAACATTTCCCAAACTCGGGTTCGGTTCCAAATGGTACCTAGGAACCGAACACGAGTTCAAGAAATAGTTTTTATAGTACTAATTAACTTATGATAGTATTTTTACTAGAGTTGATGGACACCTGGGTGTTCGGGTTCGACAAGTTCGGCCGAACTTCACAAAATTGTTCGGGTTCGGGATCCGAACTTAACCCGAACTTGACCCTGAACCCCATTGAAGTCAATGGGGACCCCAACTTTGGGCACTAAAATGGCTGTAAAATAGCCCTGGAAAGGGCTAGAGGGCTACAAAAGGCAGTACGATGTAGATAAATGCCCTGCAAACAAATGTGAATAGGGAAATGTCTTAAAGTAACATAAAATACAGAAAAATAATAAATAAACATTCTAAACCTGAGCCCAAGTGAGTGACAGTGGCATCTGCCACCCAGCAAACAGAGGATGTGGCGGCAACGCCACCACATCTGGCACCGTCACCAAGATTCTCCACTGAATACCATGGAAGTGTTCAGCTATCAGCTGTTCATCTCCCAAACACTGGAGAGAAAGAGAAATAAAAAGAGGAAGTACCCTCCTACCCACCTGCGATCCCTGGCTCTAAATGTCTTGGTTTTAAAATTCCTGGTCCTTTGAAATGCTGTCATTCTGTCTGGTGGACAGTTTTAAAAACCTTACTGCGGTGACTGTCTCACTGTATGTAGATCTCAGCCACCACTACTTTTGCAGACTTTGTCAGGGCCCCCTCAACAGTATTATTGAATGAAATTATATACAGGTGCAGTACAGACAGTGTAGAAAGAGGATGGAACAGCTGCTGGGCCTGGTCTGCCCCATCATTTCTACCTATGCCACTGGGTCTGCCCCATTCTACAATGAAATTATACAATGAAGTTATATACAGTGGCAGTATAGACAGAGTAGAGCGGATGGAAAATTAACCCGAACAGCCTCACACCCTGCACACTCAACACCCCCACCTTTCACTTAAACCATTAACAAACTATTTACAAATTTACTTAAAAACATATTAAAATAACTATAATGCAGCTTAACTAAATATATAAACAAACAAAACTATATACACGCCTTATCCTTAACTTAAGGCCAGCCAAATACAAGTGGCTCTGAGGGTGGGTTCCTGCACCAACATAGGCCCTGGCCTGGAACACAGTTCTGGAGGATGAGGAGAAATTCTGGGGAAACAGAGGACACAGACAATACACCTCCCTCAAAGAGGACAGCTTGTCCTTGCCTCTGGGAAGCCTAGCAGATATGAGCCACTACATGCTGCAGTGCATGCGCAATGACCACCCGAGTTACTGCCACATTCTAACTTGTGCTGATTACTGGATGGCCACCCTGCTGAATCGCTGTTACAAGGACAGTGTGCCGTCCTTAATTCCCTCACTGGAATGTGATAGGAAGATGGGCCTGCCAGTAGACACGCTGCTGATGGCATTCACACCTGACACCGGGGACTCGGTGGAAGCACAAGATGAAGGTAGAGTGGGGGAGAAAGAAGTCGCCAACGCAGCTGGGTCACCACTAACACCTCAGAAGGCAGGGTTATCAAGGGCTAAATGTGGAAAAGCTTTGTCATCACGCCACAACAACCTGCACCACCAGCAGATCTGGAACGTCTTAGCAGGAGGCAGCATTTCAGCAACATGGTGGAAGAGTACACGTACTGACTGATGGGTTTGCACAGGGGTGTGGCTACAGAAAAATCAGGGTAAGCTACTGCTTTGTTCCCCTGACCTAGAAGGGGCCCATCCAGGAGGAGGAGGAGGAGGACGACTAACAGTATTATACAATGAAAATATATACAGTGGCAGTATAGACAGAGTAGAAAGCGGATGGAAAATTAACTCAAACAGCCTCACACCCTACACACTCAACACCCCCACCCCACCTTTCACTCAAACCATTAACAAACTATTTACAAATTTACTTAAAAACATATTAAAATAACTATAATGCAGCTAAACTAAACATATAAACAAACAAAACTATATACACGCCTTATCCTTAACTTAAGGCCAGCCAAATACAACTGGCTCTGAGGGTGGGTTCCTGCACCAACATAGACCCTGGCCTGGAACACAGTTCTGGAGGATGAGGAGGAGCAGTACGAGGAACGCTGGGGGATACAGAGGACACAGACAATACACCTCCCTCAAAGAGGATAGCTTGTCCTTGCCTCTGGGAAGCCTGGCAGACATGAGCGACTACATGGTGCAGTGCATGCGCAACGACCGCCGAGTTACTGCCACATTCTAACTTGTGCTCATTACTGGATGGCCACCCTGCTGAATCGCTGTTATAAGGACAGTGTGCTGTCCCTAATTTCCTCACTGGAATGTGATAAGAAGATGGGCCTGCCAGTAGACACGCTGCTGATGGCATTCACACCTGACACCGGGGACTCAGTGGAAGCACAAGGTGAAGGCAGAGTGGGGGGAGAAAGAAGTCGCCAACGCAGCTGGGTCACCACTAACACCTCAGATGGCAGGGTTATCAAGGGCTAAATGTGGAAAAACTTTGTCATCATGCCACAACAACCAGCACCACCAGCAGATCTGGAACGTCTTAGCACGAGGCAGCATTTCAGCAACATGGTGGACGTACTGACTGATGGGTCTGCCCAGGGGCATAGCTACAGGGGAAGCAGGGGAAGCTACTGCTTTGGGGCCCTGACCTAGAAGGGGCCCATCCAGGAGGAGCAGGAGGAGGAGGAGGACTAAAAGACTTTGTCAGTGCCCCCTCAACAGTATTATTCAATGAAATTATATACAGTGGCAGTACAGACACTAGAAAGCGGATGGAACAGCTGCTGGGCCTGGTCTGCCCCATCATTTCTACCTACGCCACTGGGTCTGCCCCATTCAACTTCTGGGTCTTCAAATTGGGCACATGTCCTGAGGTTACCCTTTATGCCTTGGAGGTGCTGGCCTACCCTGAAGCCACTGTATTGTCTAAACGTGTGTTTAGCATGGCTGGGGGCATTATCACAGACAAGCGCAGCCACCTGTCCGCAAGCTTTCGTTTATTAAAAAGAAACAGGCATGGATCCCAGGCAGGCAGGACTTGTTTGTACCTTATGCAGAATAAAAATGTATACCGGCCTCACCAAACCATTGTTATACTACCGTCCACTTACACTTTGTTTTATTTTTTTCCCAATTTTTGGGGGGTCTACAGCAATTTATTTAAAAAAATAAAAAATTTAAAACATGTTGGTGACTAGTACCTTTGACTTCACAGCCCAAAAGGGCTTTATGTCATGCAAGAATGTAACCACCAATTGTAAGTTCCCTGACAGTTATGCAGTGCAGGGGTTTGTACCTGGCAAAAATGGTAATATTTCACCCAACAATTTGAAAGAGGATTATTCACATTTTTGGTCACTGTCACCTATGCATAGCAGGGCTTTGTACCTGGCAAAAATAGTAATATTGCACCCAACAATTTAAGAGCCCTGCACTGCATAGGTGACAGTGACCAAAAATGTGAATAATCCTCTTTTAAAGGGCTTCTGTCACCCCCACTGATGTAATTTTCACTAGCTGACATTAGCTACTTGCTAATGTCAGCTGAGTTCAAACATATGTTTCCTAACTTTTTTCCTGTTTTCTATCTTCTAAAAAACTTACTTTTGTGATATGCAAATTATCTTCGCTACCAGCAAGTTGGGCTGGTACTTGCTGGTAGCCGCCGCATCTTCATGCCCTTGGAACGCCCCCTCTTCTTTTGATAGACAGGGCCAGCGCGCCCTCCTCCTCTCGCTGGCCCTGTCTGCAGCTGCAATCCCGCGCCTGCGCCTGTATCGGTCTTTAGTCGGCGCAGGCGCTCTGAGTGAGGACGCTCGCTTAGGCGCTCCGTCCTCAGTGCGCCTGCGCCCGATGACATCAGAGCTACACCCGGAAGAGAAGACGCCGGCATTCCTGGTAAGGAGCAGGCGATGCCGGCGTCTTTCTTCCGGGTGTAGGGCTGACGCCATCGGCGCAGGCGCACTGAGGACGGAGCGCCTAAGCGCGGTCCTTCACTCAGAGCGCCTGCGCCGACTAAAGACCGATACGGCGCAGGCGCGGATCGCAGCTGCAGACAGGGCCAGCGAGAGGAGGAGAGCGCGCTGGCCCTGTCTATCAAAAGAAGAGGGGCGTTCCAAGGCATGAAGATGCGGCGACCAGCAAGTACCGCCCAACTTGCTGGTAGCGAAGATAATTTGCATATCACAAAGTAAGTTTTTAGAAGATAGAAAACAGGAAAAAGTTAGGAAACATATGTTTAACTCAGCTGACATTAGCAAGTAGCTAATGTCAGCTAGTGAAAATTACATCAGTGAGTGACAGAGCTCTTAATGTTAGGTGCAATATTGCCATTTTTGCTGGTAAGACCTGCACTGCATAGGTGACAGTGACCGAAAATGTGAATAATACTATTCACATTTTCGGTCACTGTCACCTATGCAGTGCAGGGCTTTTTAACTGGCAAAAATGGTAATATTGCACCCAACAATTTAAAGAGGATTATTCACAGTTTTGGTCACTGTCACATATGCAGTGCAGGGTTACTTGACAGCAAATAATTGGAATATGTCAACCCCTGAACTCCCAGACGGATTTACTATATTCTTGTCCCCGGCACATATGCAGCACAGGCCGCAAAGGTAATTACTGGCCTAAAAATTATGATTTTATCACCACCCATGGAAAACATGGATTTCAGTGGTATATTTTTGGGGTGAAGGCCCTCATTGTTCTCAACATCATCTTACACCAGGTCTTTACCCCTGCCCTCTTTGTCGGTCTGCACAACGCAGACAGCCGCAGCCGTTTGCACCTGTGTTTCGTCATCATCAGAGACGTGCTGCCGTGGTCCTCCCCTGTCCCCTTTCTCAAACGTATGTGGTTGGGCATCTGTGCACTCAATCTCTTCCACTTCAGGGGCAGGACTATGGTTATGGCCATGGGAAACCCTGCCAGCAGAGGCATAAGAAGCATAAGAGACTGCCAATTTAATTTAACTTAATTAATGGCAAAATTAACTGTCAATAGTCAACAATTAAGTTCACTATACAGTAAGGCAGTGCCCATGTCATAAACAGAATACATTTTTTAGGTCACACAACAGTGTAACCGAGCAATTCAATACAATTACTTCATATCACCAAAATTGGATTTTTCAAACCATCAATGTAAAAACAGAAGTTAACGGTTTTATTTCACTATTCAGAAATGCAGCGTACACCGCAAATGTGCTATCTACCACAAAACCAGTGTGTTTGCAACCAACTATGTAAATGCGGAGTTCAAAAGGTTACTTTAAATGACTAAAATACAGGATAGACCTCAGATCTGCTATGTATCACAAAACCAGTGTTTATTGCAACAAACTACAGAAATGCAGTACGTCACTGCTAAATTTTAAAATACGTTTTTGTGCGTTGTATGCCAAACTGCTCCGTGTAACAACAATACGGGTTTATTTCCCACAAAATACACTAATGCAGTATTTCACTGCTGAAATATAAACGTAGGTATTTGTGCGGTTTATTGAAAACTGCTCTGTGGACCAAGAATACGGCTTTTTTCCCCCAAAAAACACTAATGCACTATTTCAGTGCAGAAATTTAAAATAGGTATTTGTACGCTGCATGCACAACTGCTCTATGAAGCAAGAATACGGCTTTTTTTCAACAAAACAGAAAAAATGCACTATTCAGTGCTGAAATTTAAAATATGTATTTGGGCTGTGTATTTAAAACTGCTTTGTGGACCAGGAATACCGCTTTTTTCCCAAAAAATGCACTGATGCACTATTTAACTGCAGAAATGTAAAATAGGTATTTGGGTGGTGTATTTTAAACTGCTTTGTGGACCAGGATCACTGCTTTTTTCCCAAAAATACACTGATGAAATATTTCACTGCAGAAATGTAAAATAGGTATTTGGGTGGTGTATTTTAAACTGCTTTGTGGACCAGGAATACCAGGAAATGGACTTTGTCACCCCTTAATTATACAAAAGGTAATGTAGGGGACTTGACCTGCCATAAAAAAGGATTTTTTCTTTCACTGAGCTACCAAAAAGTATTAGACGGATGTCCATTGCAGGCTGGCACATGTAGGTCACATGCAGTTCCAAGGACACTGCAGTGGATAAAATGGCCACCGACCCCCACCTCAGTAACAGATTTCACACCACCAGGTTTTACAGATTTCTTTCCTAATCTCTGATTTAACAATAGCAAAGACATAGCTGTAATACTAAACCCTCACACTGATGTTTAAATTGAGAGGTTAGTTCGACATATCCTACTAGGAGGACATTTCATAAGCTCGGGCACCGCGCTAAGGTCTCTCAAGTCGCCTGAGGCTCTACCACTCACCTACCTGTGCCGTATGGGCGATACCAGGGGCCAGTGGGCAAATTACGGGAGGATACGGCCTGACTAACAAACAGCTTCCGAGTAACCTCCAGCGTGTAGCCATGCTTGCAATGGGAGCCCCACCCGAGACTGGCTGATATGGCCCAGGGCCTAACAGGTGCACCTAAATGTAGCCTGTAGATGAAAAACAGGCACATTTAAATTGGAGTTTATACAAATCCAAACATAAGAATATACAAACCATTAGAAAACGTGGTGTTAAACAGGCAGGATATGCTCAAACCCATATGCAGTTGTGCCTGTATATAGGGGAGCATATCCTGCACTTGTAGTCCGTTGCTGATAGCAATCAACAGCAAAAAAGGCATACAATGGAAGATGCCAGCAACAGACTACAAGTACCACAATAACCACTTTTTCTAATGGTTTGTATATTCTTATGTTTGGAGGTGTATAAATTCAAATTTAAATGTGCCTGCTTTTCATCTACAGGCTACAGAGCGCTCACTCTGTACAGTATTGAAGTGAAGTTTTTTTCGAATCGACTTCAGATGTTTTATACAAAGTCAATTCGCTCATCCCTAAAAGGAAGGATTTATACTTTTCCTTCCTGCTGCATCCACTTCTGGCTTTAGCTGAAAATCGGCTGTGTCTCCATTCCCTGTGTCTTTATTACCTGTTTGTTTGCTCTGACTATTCACCCTTGTATCCAGCTGTTCTTTGATTATTCCCTGGTTAAGGCCTCATGCACACAACCGTATGTATTTTCGGTCCGCATAACGGTGTGCATTCCTTAATTTGCGGAACAGAACATCTGGCTCTCTGATAGAACAGTACTATCCTTGTCCATAATGCGGACAATAATAGGACATGTTCTATTTTTTTGTGGAACGGAAATAAGGACATACAGAAACTAAATGCACACGGAGTAACTTAAATTTTTTTTTGCGGACCCGTTGAAATGAATGGTTGTGTATACGGTCCGCAAAAAAACGGAATGGACACGGAACGAAAATACGTTCATGTGTATGAGGCCTAAATGTAAGGCTTTAGTTCTTCTGAGACATTGGTCTTCATACAAAATGCAAACTTCCTAAGTGCACAAAATCAAATTATACCAGAATTGTAACTAATGAAATATTCGCTGCAAACAATGTTTCTGCTTCCCACAACTATCAACCCTATTTTCCTGCACTGCCTAAAAACCCTAAAACCCCTGCACCTACTGTAGCGAGGAACTTTTTATCTCTCCCTCCATCTGACCTCCGGCTCAGATCTGTTCCTTAGGGCTAATGCACAGAAACTTATTTTGTTTCCGTGTCCGTTCCTTTTTTTTGCAGACCGTATACTGGAACCATTCATTTCAATGGGTCCCCCAAAAAATGAAGTTACTCTGTGTGCATTCCGTTCCCATATGTCCGTATTTCCGTTCAACAAAAAAATAGAACATGTCCTATTATCGGCCGCATTATGGACAAGGATAGTACTGTTCTATCAGGGGCCAACTGTTCCATTCTGCAAATTATGGAATGCACAAAGACGTCATCCGTATTTTTTGCGGATCTGTTTTTTGCGGACCGCAAAATACATATGGTCATGTGCATGAGCTCTCAACATAGAGGGAATTTTAAGAATTATAGAGACAGGAAAAGCTGGGAATTGAAAATGAGCCACTGTTTAACAAAATTCCCACCTCCCTAAGTTCCACTCCCAACCCTTAGGCCCCTTTCACACGGACGTGATTTCTGGGCGGGTGCAATGCTTGAGGTGGACGCATTGCACCCGCACTGAATCCGGACCCATTCATTTCTATGGGGCTGTGCACACGTGTGGTGATTTTCATGCATCACTTCTGCATTGCGTGAAAATCGCAGCATGTTTTATATTCTGCGTTTTTCACGCAACGCAGGCCCCATAGAAGTGAATGGGGCTGTGGGAAAATCGCAAGCATCCGCAAGCAAGTGCGGATGCAGTGCGATTTTCCCACATGGTTGCTAAGCGACGGGACCCGATCTTCATTATTTTCCCTTATAATATGTTTATAAGGGAAAATAATAGCATTCTTAATAAAGAATGCTTTGTAGAATGAGGATTAAGGGGTTAAAAATAAAAAGCTTAACTTACCTTAGCCACTTGATCGCGTAGTTGGCAATCTCTCTTCTCTCTTCAAGCATTAGCTGTAGTCTAAAGGACCTTTGATGGGACCATGTGATGGGACGTCATCACAGGTCCTTTAGACTACAGCTAATGCTTGAAGAGAGATCACCAACTACGCGATCAACTGTTTAAGTTAAGTTAGGTTTTTTATATTTAACCCCTTAATCCTCATTCTACAAAGCATTCTTTATTAAGAACGCTATTATTTTCCCTTATAACCATGTTATAAGGGAAAATAATAAATTCTCAGAATACTCAACCCGAAACTGGCCTTTAGTGATGAAGTCCGGCTTCGGGTCTGGGTACAAACATGGCGATTTTTCCCACGCGTGTGCAAAACGCTACATAAAGTTTGCACACGTGCTGAAAAATCGCGCATATTCCCTAGCAACGCACCCGCATCCAATCCGGGCGTCAAACGTTGAAGCTGAAATTCTATGTGAATTGGAATTTATCTGTGTGGATTGTTATAAGTAATTTTCAGATTGCCATGTGTGATGAGTTTTTAGATACGTTGAGAAACTATTTGGGAGCACAAATGCAATGATTACAATTTAAAAGACTTCCCTAGTTTTTACAACTTTTGTAAGAGTCGTTTGTGAGTATAAACAAAATCTTTTATTGGACTTTCTATGTGGTTTGAAATGATATATCACGATGTCCTTGCTCCCGCCTGGCAAAAAACAGGGACAGGATGATGATGACATTGGCCTGAAGCTAATGTGCCTACAACTTTGACATGTATTCCTTGGCGTACAAAAAGTGTTGAACCTGCTCTGCTTGGATTGTTTGCTACTATCAGTGAAGCACAGCAAGTAGTGTTTTACAGAAATCTACCTTAGTCCAGCAGAAAGGATACAATTAGACCCAGGGTGACTCGATGACGTAGACACGCTACGTTGCGCCTCCCTCCTCCCGCTCCACCCGCCACCCTGAATGACTTGAGGGCCTCGCCGCTGTTCAACCTGGATTAATGCCCGGACCTACTTAATTTCTTCCCTCTTTCCCTCTCTAGCCGGCGTTCCGTGGAGGGCTCCTGTTCTCAGTCCCCGCCTGTTCATCTCCGCCTCTCCGCTCCCTGTTCCTCAAACTCCTGCCGGTCCCAGGATTGAGGTCTGAACTGACGCTGTTCTGTGTCCTCGCTGGTTTGTTCATTTGATCCATTCTCCCTTCTGTTTCCCCCTGCATATCCTCTGCTTCTCTGTGTCTTCTCTATTATAACAAAGGTTTGTTTTATTTGTTACCCCTCTAAATATACTGCTGGATTGGAACTGGTCCTGCTCTGGACAAATTATTTGGATGAACTTATTTGTGTTTTTCCCATTTCATTTCCTTTTACTGCGGCATCTTTTTAATCAGATTATTTGTGGTAATCAATATAAGAAGGTAAAGAGGGAGGGAGGAAAAGAAAGAAGGGGGAGAGAGAAAAATAAATAAAACATTGCCCCTAAGCAAAATAGGCGTTCTGCTGAGTATGCATCCACCAAAGCAGGCCAGAAACTGACAGAAATTTACCTGACATATAACAGATAATGCAAAACACCTGTGTGAATATAGCCTTATGCTGCATAGTCATTTTAGTGAAAATACTTGTGTTACTGATTTAATATTCAGGAGATACATTAAATGAAAATATGTTTTTATCATGATAAAGCTTTTTTTCTTTTTTTTCTCAAGGAATTGGGGGTACTCTTATTATAGACATTTTTGTGCCTAGTGAGAATACTCAACAATGTTATGATATGTTAGGATACAAGATATTTGGTGTGCCCACTTTTAGTGGATACTAAGACATAATTAACAATTGTAGCATATTTTATATGCTTTGAATTACTAAGCAGGAATAATATATATTTTTTTATAATTCCTAATAAAATGAATCAAAGCATATTTCAAGAGATATTTCACATCAAACTATATAGCTTGGGTCATGCATATATGCAGTAACACCAGTTAATTGGCATAATTGCACTTTAAGCCTATGGCGACATGTGTCACGTGAAAGCAAGTCGCAGAAAAGTTTCACAACTGTGTTTTAAGGGTATTTTTAAGTATTGATAAGTCCTCTTTTCATATTACCTTCTATATCCTGTGTTATGATAGTTAGATAACATACACAAAGCCCTCAACCCAACACCCATTGTGCTGAGAGCTAAATTCCTGAATGGTTATCTCAGAGACATGAGTGCTTCATACTGGACATCCTTGCTGAAGGGCATAGACCTGGATTGCACAGACAATTTATTGGCACTCCATTGAGGAACTTCATCCAGGTAGGATGAATTGATTTGAAATACTATTTCTTTATTGTAACACCCTGGGGTGTCAGCCATGTGCTTCGACATGGCAACCAGAGTCCCACCCTTATTGTATGTGTAGGCCAGTGATGATTATTTACTTTTACTACTCTGTATGTAGTTTGTCTTTACCTTATATTTAATCACATGTAGTAAATATAGCTATTCACTTAGCCTACGTTAGCTTATTTACGCTCAAATTTTTGAATTCATGTTATAAAACGACAAAAAAGATGTGCAACTTGTCTGCAACTTGCTGTCACTTGACCATTTTACAGTTGTGATTTGCCTATAAAAACACAGCCAACTTGAATTAAAGTTAATAGAGTAAAAATTGAATGGGACTTGTAACTAGCATCACAAAATCCATCAGGTCGGAATTTCTTGTGAGCATTGCTCTGCAGTCATGGAATGTTATGTGTCACGCTGTGACTTGATTGACAATGTCTTGCAACTTTTATGTCACGCAACCCATGTCACCGTGTAGCACCATCCTAGCTCACACAAGCAAATTCTTCAAGGGGGCACTATGTTTGAGTCGGACAAGTGTAACTAATCTACTGAATGTTTTCTTTAACTTTTCTTCTTAGAAAAGAGTTGGTGATCAGTGCCTATAATATCCAGTATGTGGACTAAGGGCTATCTGGTGGCTGCTAGTGGCCTATGAAAATAACTTCCCTTTTTCCAGTCTGTTTTGCAAGGCCATCTTAGCACAGTTGCTTTTTCCATTGTTAAAATTTGCCAGAAAGCTAAGGCTAACCCTCAGATTTCTGCCATATATTTGCATTTTTACATATTATAAATCTGCATGACAAATGTTTCTTTACACAATTGATTTAAAATCCATGTAGAGAAAAATCCACACTGTATGAAATATGGTGCCATTTCCCATTAAAACCAAAGGGATTATTATGTTAGGCATTTGTTGATTTTAGAATGTGTCTGTAATTATTTTTGAATGACTTTTCCTGTTGCATAACAGTCCTCTCCCAGCCCTGTGTCTTTCCATGTCTTCCCATATTGACGCACATTGCCAGAACTGCACAAATAATGTATAATCAACAAGTATTACTTTTCAGGGTACAATTCTGATATCCTCCTTTTAAGCCCCTTCATGGCTACTTCTCTATCCAGATTGATAGGATAGAGGTTGGAGAAAAAGACAAAACAATAGGATGGCTTGTCTATGTGCCATAATCTCTACAACCTGCCTCAGCACAGGTGTATAATTTTCTCCTCTGCCTGTACCAAAATAGACTGTCAGTATGCATAATGTGTTAGCATGAGCCGCAGTGGCCTCATGCTGCTGTTTATACTAAAGCAGCTAGTACCCAGTACAAGGAAGGGGTAGAGCTAGTGTATAAAGCTATGAGTCCACTACAGACCAATCTCCAACATTAGTATCCTGTTGTCATAGTAATATGATGAGTAATATGATCATTAGTTGTGGCCGCATTCAACTAATTTCTTTAAAGGGAATCTGCTAGCTCCAAAACACCCCCAAAACTAAAGTAAGTGGTGTATAGTGTAAGTGTCTGGTTATGTAATTTTTAATCTTCATTCTCACTTGCATTCCAACACTGTGCTGTAACAAAACAGCAGTAAAATGCATTAATAAGACTCCTCTTCATTATGTGTGTGAGCTTAGGAGTCTTCTCAATGCATTTTACTGCTGGTTGTTGAGCATGAAGATAAAAATTACATAATCGGACTCAGCATCGCTACACTATACACCACTTACTCTAGTTTGAGGGGTGTTTTGAGCTGACAGATTCCCTTTAAATATAAATCTTTGAGTGTTTAAAAGGACACAGGGGATTTGGAGCTTTGGAATTTAGAGAAAATAAAACAAAATCAACAGGAATTATACCAACCAGAAATTATAACATGAAAGGGGGGTTCCAGCTGAAAAATATTGATAATAATCTTTAGTTATATAGTGGAAACATATTCCTCAGCACTTAATAATTGGAGAGTACATGTATGGTACAAACTACATCATAAATTACATAGTAACATGTAAGTTAATAATTAAAACAAGATTAGTGAGTAGTGTTGAGCGCGAATATTCGCAAAGCGAATTTTAATCTCGAATATCCTGATTTCGAGATTTCACGAATATGTCGAATACATGACCCCATATTCGCAATTACTGAATATTCGCTCTTAAGATGGATAGTGATAAGGAAACTGTATTGAAAATAAAAGATTCAGACATAATTCCCCAAACCTTAATTGCTTTCTATTACAATTTCCACTATTCCTGTCAGAGTAAAGACTTAATAGTCTTAATAGTCTTCGCATTAATCTATTCGTGGATTGTATTCCCTTTCCTACCAAGCGTTAACAGGTTGTGTCAGACTCCAGTACGCTGCATGTATTGCGAAAATTCTTATATGTCTTTTCGCACCTTTCCATTCAATAACGAATAGATTCCATGCGCACGCGAATATAACTTAAAAATGAATCGCCAATCATGAGATTGAATGCGAAATATCGAATATTTCGAAGTCGCGAATATATGACGAATATGATGCAAAATATTTGATATATATCGCGAACTTGAATATGGGTCTTTGCGCTTATCCCTATTGGTAAGGGCTCTGCTCACAAAAGCTTACAATCAATGAGGGAGTAGTAGTGACTCAAAAGGAAAAAGAGGAGAACATATAAACATGCTTGAGACAGTCCCCAGCCAGTATCTGTAGTAGTTCTGAGAGCATAAGGTGTGATTTATACCCTTAAATTAAAGGATCTGAGGAATAATGTTGAAGGGGGCGGTGGACATGATTGGGCAAGTGACTGAGTACAAGGAATGAAGGACGGATCAGCGTAAAAATAACCCCCAGACAGTAGGCATGCGGCCTAGGACTTCTGGTAGTGTCACACTCTGAGAGTTTTAGGTACGTTTTTGAAAGATTCTGTTTCAGATAGAGAGAGAGATGACAAAATGTAAGGAAGAGCGGACAGTTGCTGGTGTTTTGTAATAGTTGCAGGGTTTATATCATTGGATCAGGTATATAGATAGGTGTCAAAGCTTCGAGATGGGTTGAAGACCAAATCTCCTGAAAGTTTGACCTAAGGGGCACTGTGGAGAAAGAAAAGAGGAGAGGCACTAGGTATAAACTCTAAGAAACCCTAACAGCAAGAGGAGGAGGCGAAGTAGAATGAGCAAATGGTACACTAAAAGAGCAGTCATAGAGATAGGAAGAGAAACCAGTGAGAGCACAGTCCTTACGGCCAATAGATGCATGATCAGAAGAATTTGGTGGTGTCTCATATTGAATACTGCAAAAGATTCAGAAGAATGTGTAAAGAAGAGCCACCATTGCATTTAGTCATCAGGCGATCTTTTTAATACTTTGGTAAGAGTGGATTCTGTAGAGTGCAGAGTGCAGAAACCAGGTTCTAAGAGGTCAAGGAAAGAATTAACACAGATGTAAAGGACAAGGTGAGAATAGACCAGACATTCCAGAAGTTTACAGATGAAGGGAAATTAGAAACAAGGTGGTTGCGCGGGATGGGTCAAGAGATGGTTTATTTAGCAATGGCGTTATGGCAGTATGTTCAAAAGATGAGGGAAGATACTAGGAGAGAGAGGTTAAAAATTTTAGTTATGTGAGTAGTGACAGCTGAGGAGGCAGACTGGATAAAATGTGAGGAATATTGTCAGCAGGTAGTAGGGAGAGAAGAATAGGGAGCCTGGAGACTGTTTCTGTAATTTGGTCAAATGTACAGAGTGAACCAGAGGACGTATGAAAGGGAAACTGTATGGCAGCAGCTTATGGTCCATCATAACAAACAAGGAGATACAGTATTTTTCGCCCTATAAGACGGACTTTTTCCCCCAAAAGTGGGGGACAATGGCAGTGTGTCTTATGGGGAGAATGCTGCACACTGAGGTCGGCGGGTGTATCGGTGGGGAGGGAGGAGGGGCTGGGGCCGGCATCTAGTTTTGTAATGGCAGCGGGGCCCAGTGCAGTCACTGTATTCTATTACACCGGGCCCGTCGCTGTAGTAATTGCACGGAGGCCCCGCTGCCATTACAAAACTAGATGCTGGCCCCCACCCCTGTATTGGGGATCATTCACACTACACAGGGACACTTATGGGGGGATATCTGTGGATGACACATAGCATAAGATGCTATTTATGTTTCGGCCACAGACCCCCATAACAGTGTTAGCCACAGACCCCCATAACAGTGCAAGCCACAGATCCTCCATAACAGTGTCAGCCACAGATCCCCCATAACTGTGTCAGCCACAGATCCCCATAACTGTGTCAGCCACAGATCCCCCATAACTGTGTCAGTAACAGATGCCCCATAACAGTGTCAGCCACAGATCCCCCATAGCAGTGTCAGCCACAGATCCCCATAACAGTGTGTCATCCACAGATCCCCCATAACAGTGTGTCATCCACAGATCCCCCATAACAGTGTGTCATCCACAGATCCCCCATAACAGTGTGTCATCCACAGATCCCCCATAACAGTGTGGCATCCACAGATCCCCCATAACAGTGTGTCATCCACAGATCCCCGATAACAGTGTGTCATCCACAGATCCCCCATAACAGTGTGTCATCCACAGATCCCCTATTACAGTGTGTCAGCCACAGATCCCCCATAACAGTGTCAGCCACAGATCCCCCATAACAGTGTCAGCCACAGACCCCCATAACAGTGACAGCCATAGATCCCCACCACAGTGTCTGCCACAGTTAGTTCAAAACCCACCAAAAGCACACCTTTTGATTGAACTTTTTTTTCTTATTTTCCTCCTCAAAAACCTAGGTGCATCTTATAGGGCGAAAAATACGGTATATCAACTTTTTAAATCCCCATCATTTCAGTTAGTCTTTGCATTGCTACTGTGATGACATGCCATACTATCATGACCATTGCTGCCAACCATTGGCTGAATTGGGGATACCATGCACTGCACATGACAACTCTAGTTAATAATTGGTGGCAGTTATCATATGTCAATACAACATCATTTCAACAGCAATGTAAAACAGAGACTGGGAAGGGGCAATGTGACTGTGTTTGTTGGTGAGGTAGAGGTTTAAAAATAATGTTATTTTTGTTATTTTTCACAATAAGCAGCTTCCATAAGATTTTAGATTTTTGTTTTTGTTTTACCTCTTCAGTAGACTAGGCCAAACTATTGTAGGAGCCAATCCAACAATTCTGCCTTCACCATTTTAAACCAATATTAAAGGGGTTTTGTTATAAACTACATTTCACTCTAAAGTTTATTTTCATCAGTTGCTCTCAATACCATTCCTCATTGGACTTTTTTTCAAATGTATCTCATTTGACATTTTTTTATCCCCTATGCTTAAAGAGTAACTATCATATTTTTTTTTATTTGCTAGTTTATTAGAGCTAGGCATGTATACCTGAGTTAGTCTGTCAATGATTGTCAAGATCTGTAAATACCTTTTAATAACAGCTTTCATTAATGTCCTCTGTCCCTTTCCACTGCTCCCTTAAAAGACCGTTGCTAGGGCTTGTCTGTCTTCCTTTTAGTATGAACAGAAGACAGAGGGGCGGTCCTTCACACTGCATGGCTGCATTGGGCTTCAGAGTGAGGAGGCGTGTCTCTCGGTAATCCAATCTGATTGGCTGGCAGGGAGCTGCTGGCTACAGCAAGTGTGTATGGGAAGTGAGAGAAAGAAGTTTTGGCATCAGACAACTGGCAGAGGAGCCATCTTGAGAAGGTTACAGCTGTAACTAAGGGAAAAACTCAAGGAAAACAGTGGTATGTGAAGAAACTAAAGATTGCGTTATGCATAATCCTGCTGCAGCAGTAACATATGCTAAAATGGATTTTTGGTGAAAACATGACAGTTACCCTTTAAATCCTACTTTCTGGTTTATCATGTGTCTGCTGTCCCATCATGCTTTAGGGCAGTTTATCACTTTCCCAAAATACCACCATTTATTTAAATTGCCTTATGCTAAAGTTACTAGCCTACTATTGCACGCTGTGGCAAATTTGTTTTGATATTAAGTTGCTGTAGGTTTTCTCCTGCACTGGACCTTTGTAATGTAGGACGTAAAGCGTTTGGAAAGAACAAGGGATTTGGTTGGTGTCACAATGTTACACACTGCTATATATGAGTAAGTAGTATATGTGGAATTACCATATTGTATAATACAGAGTAATTATTAGTTCATTACAAGAAGAACATATGCAAAGTTAAACTTACAAGAAAATTCTACATCATTAGTGCAGCTAATTATAATATATTTAATTGACCTTTTCAAGGATTTTCATTTTCCTATAATCAAAGGATATTACAAAGTTACCCTACACTCCATCTGATTCACATAGCTGACAGATACATGGTCATATTTTTTATAATGCATAATATAATATTTAATAAATTCAGCTTTAAAGGGGAGGGGGTGGGGCTGAAATAATATCTCGGAAAGTCCTCCAGTAGCCTAAAAGAAATAATTATGTTTTACTTACCCTTTTCTCCAGCGCCATTCTCTGTGGAGCTGGTCTGGTCCTCTAGTAGCTGTTTGTTTACAAACTGCAGCAGTGATGTATCGTACACGGCTTGTGACACCTATAGTCAATCACTGTCCTCAGCAGTTTAATGCTGAGGACAGTGATAGACATGCCACTACTGCAGCCAAACACCTACACATCACTGTCAGCAATGTGCAGCTGGATCAACATGTGCACTACTTTGCTAATCAGAAAGGGGTTTCTGTGACCAATTGTTTTCGGGATTGTGAGGGGTTGCAGCAGTAGGAACTCCTGTGATCTTTTGGATACATGATAAGTAATTTTCATGGAAAAACATCCTAAATCTGCATTTATGCAAATGATACATGTGGATCCTGTGCCTATTTCCTCTTAGTATACTTTGTATATATTACTGGGTTTTTGTGGTTCTAGGGTCATGGCTGCTGCAGCTCACTAGGCACACTGCCACCCCATTGGCTGCACTGCTACACAGTAATTTGGGTCATGTAAAAGTGTTATTGCCAAAATTATAATGTCGCCCCATCACTTGCTAATATCAGCAGAAGGGCATGGTCAATTGAAAGTGTCATGATAGGTCTGTATTTTTATTCAGTGCCTACTTTGTTATACATATTATATGAGATTAAAAACTGTATAAAATAGCACTTAATTTCAAATATTTCAGATATTCCTATCACAAATTTTAATCAGAACATGGTGATCAGAGCTGAAAAACAATTATGTGAACATTTACCTCCTGCTGTTTAAAAGGGTTGTATCTAATTTACTGTAGACACCATGTATTTTGCATATATTTATAGCTATTTATGCCAATATCTAAAATAATCTGTTGTACCTTATAATAGATAAAATAAAGCATTTAAAGTAGGGGGCATTAAGATGCTACATGATACAAAAATTGCAAAGGTACATGGGATTTATTACATATGATTGCAACTTGAGACGAGCGAATCGAATGCGAATTTCCTCGCACCTCGTGGTAACTAATCATAATTTTTCCTAACATGGCGGCTATAATGGCGGCTAAAATAGCAGCTACATATGTGAGGACATGGGGCAAGGAACTCTGGGAAGGTGGGATGACCCATAATACCATGAATGCAGCCAATCAGCAGCCAGCCAGCCCGGTGATGTCACAGCCCTATAAATTCGGTGGCCATCTTAGATTCTGCCATTCACAATCGTACTTTGTTCAGGGACAGACATGTATGCAGACGCTAAGGAGGGTGAAAGAAAAACTAATTGTAAAAAAAAAAAAAAAAAAAGGAAAGAAGCGATTTACAAGTGTAGGGAAAGGATAGTGACAGGAATCATTTCACAGGCAGAGAGAGATGTGTGCAGATGCTAGGGAGAGTAATAGGAAAATCCTCACTGTGAAAAAAAGCGATTTACAAGTGAAGGGAAAGGATAGTGAGAGGAATCTTTTCACAAGCACTGAGAGACGTGTGCACATGCTAAGAGTCATAGGAAAATTCTCATTGTGAAAAAAGAGATTTACAAGTGCAAGGAAACATTACTTGGGGATCCAGATAATCTCATGATACAGCTCTGTCATTCCAGCAATTAGTTATTGGGGTGCAAGTGCTATGTTGAAAAGCCTTTAGTGGCTTTTATCTGTGGAAAAAGAGAAAGAAAAATCACAGAAATAAACATGGCCTAATTGGGTGGAACTGCTTAAACCCCAAACACTGTTGCGTGTTTCTAACTGGGGAGCAGCTCCTCCACATGCGTTAAAATGTGTTTTGAAATATTTTGGTTGAAAAAATCTTGTATTCAGAATGAAGCTGCACTTATATGTGGTAAAAAAAATGTGGAATTACTTCATTGGACAAAAATCTTGTATTCTGCGTTAAGCGCTGCACTTATATGCGGTAAAATATATATTTTTAATTATTATGGTGGAGATACAAAGTTCCACCTCCCCATCTCTTCATTAACATGACACACACTAATCCCCCAGCTCTACATATGAGTGGTGCACCACTTAGGAGCAAATAAAGGTAAATTATACTGCCAGCATATTAAAGGGAAATAAAGCATGATGCCATAATACATTTGATACGACATTTAGCAACAGTTTAAAGTGCCCACATATAGCTCATAGTGGGACACTGAATCAAGATGAATCAGGCGTGGATAAGCCAGGATTTCCACACACTAATGCCTGATGCATCAGACTATATCATCCATGGTGCCACACTAACATTTTGACAAAAGAGACCAGTTTCTTCTGGCTACCTGCCTCAGCTACTATTCTGATGCTGTTACCCACCTAATGCCACACATCTGATGCCAAGTGGTCCTTCTTTCACCCATCATCTTCACCCACCTCCACAGTATGTCACCTTGCCACTCTGTGGTCTCCTCCTGATGCTGCCTACACCTCCAGACTCTGTCATTGTCCCACTCTGCGGCCTACTCATGCTGCCGCCACCTCCACACTCTGTCATTGTGCCACTCTGTGACCTACTTCTGATGCTGCTGCTGCTGCCGCCACCTACAGACTCGGTCATTGTGCCACTCAGTGGCTGCCTCATACTTCCGCCACCTCAAAACTCTGTCATTGTGCCATTTGTGGCCTTCTCCTATTGCTGCTGCTGCCTCCACCTACAGATTCTGTCGTTGTGCCACTCGGTGGCCTCCTTATACTGCTTCCACCACCAGACCCTGTCATTGGACCACTCTGTGCTCTCCTCATGCTGCTTCCACCTCACCACTATGTCATAGGTCCACTCTGTGGACTTCTCATGCTGTTCCCACCCTCTCCACTTCATGACTGGTCCACTATTGTGGCTTTCGGCCTGGCTGACATCATCATTTATTTGACACTTCTTCCTCTGTCAGAAAGAAGGAAAAATTAGACGCACAACGGATTCTGTCTGTGTAGCAGCTTTATGGCCTGTATTGTCCCATCACAAATGACTTATGATTTGGTAGCCAAAAGCAGGAGTGGGTAGAAAACACAGAAGACATGCAAATATTCCATTCACGTGTCATCTCTGTATTTATTTATTTTTTGCCTTTAGCAATACTGATGGATTATTGAGCAAATGCTGACCTAGTGAAGGTGTATGCTCCACAGACAGGATCCCTTTTTTGTGGGTTATTGTTCTGATGGATAAGAGAATGGGGAAAATTAATCAGTGACATCAACACAAACTTACTGCTGACACCCTCTCCGTCAGGGGCTCTACTTGTATAAGAGTTTAATAGCACAGGTTCTGTAGACATCTATCATCTATGTCAGGCATCCTCAAACAGCGGCCCTCCAGCTGTTGTAAAACTACAACTCCCTACAACTTCCATATAAAAGACAAATATTCATCTGAACTGGGCATAGAATTAGAAATGGACTGTACAGAATTCACTGAACAATTCTTGGTATAGGTGCATCAAAGTCACAAAGATTTAACCTTAATTAATATCATTAAAACCACACAAAAGCAGATACACAACATCAATAGTAATATACAAGATACTCAGAGCCTAAGGCTACTTTCACACTTGCCTTGTTAATTCTGGTATTGAGATCCGACAGATCTCAATACCGAATTTAACTTATCAGTTTTGATTTTGCACATAAGGAAGCATCCTTTCCGTTAGGATGCGGTTATGTGAAACCAAAACCGGAAAAAAAAAACGGATCCGTCAGTAAATACTTTGAAAGTCAATGGGTGACAGATCAGTTTTTAGGCACCATAAAAAGGAATCTGTCACCATTGACTTACATTGTTTTCAGTGCCGGATACATATCTTTCCGTTGTTAAGGCTAAACACAAAACTGCAGCTTGCAGCATTTTTGTCAGGTCACAAAACAGAATACTGCTGGAACAGAAGACATCCTGATGCATCCTGAACGGATCTCTTTACATTCAGAATGCATGAGGACTAGTGTTGATCGAACAGTTCGAGAATAGTTCGGGTTCGTACCGAATTTTGGGCGTCTGGGACCGGACCCGAACCCGGACATTTTCAAAAAGTTCGGGTTCGGGTTCGGTGTTCGTCGATTACTTCCCGCTTTCTGAAGGGCTGCACAGCTAGCGTTTTACTTCTTGCCCTAAGAGCCCATCACAGCCATGCCTACTAATGGCATGGCTGTGATTGGCCAAGTGCAGCATGTGACCCAGCCTCTATTTAAGCTGGAGTCACGTAGTGCCGCACGTCACACTGCTCTGATTAGTGTAGGAGAGGAGCGCAGCTTCTGTCAGGGCGAGATTAGGCAGGTTAAAGTTAGCAACAGCACCTAATGAACGGATCAATTTACAGCTGAGAATCATTGAACTTCTGCTAGTTACTTGCTCGCTAGTTTTTAGGCTGCACAGAGCGTTTTTCTGTCACTTATTTTCTGGGTTGATCGGCGGCCATTTTGTGACTTGTGGTGCGCCAGAAGAAGCTGCCACCAAGTCCATCAATCCATCAATACTAGTTTTTTTTTTTGCTATATCCTACATCAGGGGCTTGGCTGTGCTAATTGTCACCCCTAGAAACTCAGGAAAGAAATTTCTATATTTTATTAAGGGGTTAAATACAATTGCCCAAATACCAATCCCCTAAATCTGGTGTTCCAGCTTTGGTTAGACAAGTATAATACTGTCTGCTGTCTGGCAAAGGATAGATTATTTTCTGGGGTTAAATTCAATTGCCAAAATAGCAATACCATAAATCAGTGGTTTCAGCTGTGGCTGGCAAAATAGAATAGTGTCCGAGATAACGCACACACGTACAGACGCTACGTACACGATTCTTGAATAGTTGTATTATCGCGATAATAAAACTAACAGTGTAAAGTTGACTGTATTGCTCTAAGTTATATTCGCATCGAATGTAACTTCTATTACAGCACACCAATACTAAAACTGACTAAGAGACAGCTTTAAGTTCTATTCGAGCGATTGCAACTTTGGAACTTAAAGTGGTGTACGATTTTAAAAGTTGAGTACTAAAAGTTGGAATCGGAATGCGATTCTTATGTATTTGCTTAATCGCATTGCGATTACAACTTTGAGCTACCGATCACCATGGGAGCCTCCTCCAGTAGAATGTACTGTCGGATGTGAGAATTAAGTTGAAATCGCAATGCGATTATTATATATCTGCTTAATCGCATTGCCGTTTCAACTTAGCATTGCTAAATAATTCCATCCATATTCGTTAACTTACTGACTCAGTAAGTTAACGATATGGATGGAATTATTTAGCAATGCTAAGTTGAAATCGCAATGCGATTAAGCAAATATATAAGAATCGCATTGCGATTTCAACTTAATTCTCAGATCCGACAGTACATTCTACTGGAGGAGGCGTTCCCATGGTGATCGTTAGCTCAAAGTTGCAATCGCAATGCGTTTATTGCGGTATATTATCCCTCTGGGTGTCTTTTACAGCCTTTTTAGTGCCCAAAAGTTCGGGTCCCCATTGACTTCTATGGGGTTCGGGTTCGGGATGAAGTTCGGGTTGAGTTTGGATCACGAACCCGGACATTTTACGGAAGTTCGGCCGAACCTCTCGAACCCGAACATCCAGGTGTTCGCTCATCTCTAATGAGGACTAAACGGACCCCTTTTTTTTTTTTTTTTTTTGATGGTATTGAGATCCTCTGCCGGATCTCAATACCAGAAAACAACAACAGAAGTGTAAAAGTAGCCTAAGCTTACCATGGTAGGTCTCTCTAGACTTCCATACAGAGTGACCTTCCTGATAAGGACAACCCTACTTACCAATCTCTGGTACCAGGAGCTATTGTTAAGCAAGATGCAACATTTGAATCCCAGCTAAGAATGCATTAAAGAGGATAGTTTTGGGGGTGGCTGCACAGCCGAGGAGTATGGCCGCTTGATCTCAGAGCTCCCGCTCCAGAGTGGCGTTCCAGCTTAGCAGAACCCGCTATTTGGCTGATTTACTGTGAAGCAACCTGGCAAGCTGGAGTTTTTCTTCGGCCCAGATCGTGGCAAAGACGGCGCCGGCGAGAAGGATCTGCCTACAGCACCTGACTCCAGTTCCACATCCTCAGCAGACTCCCGCTCTCACCGCAGCTCAGGAGGTGGAGTATCGCAACAATAGAGCCCTAGAGGCTCCCCTCAGCATGCTCGGCTGGGAGAGGATACGGGGAACCCAGGGGGACAAGGTAGTTTGTAGTGGCCTTTCCCAGGATAGCCCTACAGTGCAACGGTCCCCTACTGCAAGCCTGGCAAAGCAGAGGCCTAGGACACGAGGCCCCTCTGCAGATAAACATAATGCCTCTGGAGGCCACAGCCTGTCTGATAATGGCACCCTAAGGTGGCAGACCTAGAGGACCGGTCCCGCAGAAACAA
The DNA here is from genome assembly GCA_033119425.1 of Bufotes viridis. NCBI lineage: Eukaryota > Metazoa > Chordata > Amphibia > Anura > Bufonidae > Bufotes > Bufotes viridis. Next base: position 206,955,833 of record CM065590.1, on the reverse strand, counting down.
TCTGAAACTGCGAGGGGTGCCGGAGACGGTCCTAGCTGCAGACATTCAGTCCTACATTAAGGGAGTGATCAAACTGCTTCTGCCTGAGGGTGCCCCCTGTCACCCTTAATATTTATTTTGTCCCTGGAGCCGCTGGCTCAAGCCATAAGACAGGCGACAGATGTGGAAGGGGTGCAAATCAGGAACAGACAGCATTGCCTGTCTATATATGCAGATGACATCATTTTGTCTTTAACTAATCCTCTGGCGTCCTTGAAGGCAGTGATAAGTATTATCCATTCCTATGGGGCCCTATCCTAATACAAGATTACTAAGAGCAAGTCTCAAGCTCTTCCTTTGGGGATTCCAGTGGCAGCCCTGTCTCATATGAAAAAGAGTTTCCCTTAGATTGGCAGGACTCTATGGTCTAATACTTGGGATTTAAAGTTATAGCTACGCCTCAGGAATTGTATAAGGTCAATTTCCCTCCCTCCTTCAGTCGCTTCAACCGGAGCTAGACAGGGTGGCCAAACACAACTCTCTTGGTTAGGACGCATCGCAGCTTTTCAACAACCCGTACTCCCAAAGCTATTATATCTATTACGGACCATCCCCATCCCGGTCCCGATGTCCTTTTATAACTTTCGCCAATAGGATGTTAAACTCCTTTGTGTGGAAAAAGACTAGGCCGAGAATTGCTAAAAGTATTATGTGTAGACATAAAGGTGCGGAGGACTCGGTATGCCCAATCTTTATGACTATTATCTATGATAGTTACATGGGCCTCCAGCCCTCTTATTATGTTTCAACTTCGCTAGCTTTGTGGAAAACATACCATGATAAGGGGAAAGGCTGCCCCGAATTCAATGGCTCAATTTGACCCGATTGAGGCCCTCCAATGTATGGTTCTTGATCTGAACTTGAAGCCTTGGCGGGACAGTGGGATTACCACTGTCAACGATCTGCTGAATGGCTCAGTTTTGAAGTCCTTTGAGACGATCCAACGGGTTCACAATATCCCTCATAGGGAAGTTTTCTCCTATTTTAAAATGAAGCACCTGCTCTCAAATAACCCTTAGTTTACTCTCAAAGGTCACATCCACTTGCTGAGATGCTGGTCGATGTCCGGACCTGCCCACTCAGGGAATAAGCCCATGTTTATGTATTTAGGAGGCAAAGTTAGTTTGTTAGTTTGGATCTGCATAACCACAAACAGCAAATAAAGGCCAAAAGCGCAAACATTATAATTAATCTTTATTAATGATTCACATAAAACCATATAAAAATACAAGAGGTGGAGAACACTATATACTGGGCCATGAATAGCCCAAGTAAAGAGCAGAAAAAGTACATTTTAATAAATAGCAAGCAATGGGCAGATGTAATTAACACTATAACAGGGTCTATGGTAGCAATGTTATAATAATAAAGTGCATAGTGCTTCAAGCATGACCACAGTAAACAAAATCCCAGCTAGGGGTAAAGCAAATACATATATCATAAATCTGTCCACTAAATTGCTTACATAAAGTGTCAAAGTGCTGCTGCTGCTCGCCAATCCCAGCGTACGTTTTGCTCTTATTGCTTCATCAGGGGAACATAAGGATCACGTATAAACCCCTCCTATATATACCCAAAGTACCGCCTAAAAACAATTACCTGCACCTGAAAGAGTGACGTTTAAACATTAGGAAAAGTCCATGATTGGTCCTTGCAAATTACGCACCTGATCCTACGGTGAAACATCAGACCGGTACCTCCTAACAACAGAAGTGCTGAGTCGTCACTAACCGTGATGAGCATGCGCCGTAGCACAGTGAAGACGTCACATCTGCGACTGCCTCTCCATGTCATATGAGCATATCATGTCATGTGATCGGAAGGTCAAAATAATGGACAACATGTCCATAGAGAGTATATAATAGATAACGGGATGGGATCAACAAAGAATAAACAATTTCTGTGTACGGTAGGTATGTAAAAGTAAAAAGTATAAACATCAAATCACTCAGCCAATCATGTGACTAAACCATGTCACATGATCGAAAGCCAGAGAATGTGTAAACAAATAGCTAACTCCCATGGTTATACTATTAAATACATCACATTAGCCATGTTGTGGAAAAACCATGTATTATATTCAAATCAGAAGAAAGTGAGGGAAGTGAACCGTGAGGAAGGTAGTGACAGTTAAAGTGCAAGTGCAAGGTGAAAAAGAAGACAATACATAAAAATCCCACAACATACACAAATAATAATGCATGGATATAGCCAAAATTTTCCATATTGATACACCGTGCTACGTTGAATTGATAAAGGTGAATAGAACAAAATACATTTTAAACTGCATATAAAACTGCATATAGTATAACTGTGATAATAAAACTAATGCAATTCATTCATAAAGTGTTAATAAAAAAGAAAAAAAGGGGGAGGGGAGGGGAAAGTGATTCTATATAAAAAAAAAGGAAAAGCAACACAATCAGTGCATCTCAAATTGCTAGGCAACATTAAAAACAAAAGGGGATTACACAATACCCAATGCATAGTCAAAACTGAGCATAAGAACAGGAAAGAGGTACACAGGAATCAATTCCATGGAGCAATATCTGACTATCAAACAAAGGGGATGAAACTAAGATTCTCATTTAGGCCAGAGGGGACCACAGTATCAAGGGTGAAAATCCATTTCGCCTCTCATTGGGCAAGGAAGCACTTCCAATTGCCACCACGGGCACTTATATGAACCCTGTCAATACCCCTAACAAGTAGGAGTGAGCCATTACAATCATGGTACTGTTTAAAATGTCGGGGAGAGTCTTTAGTAGAGTAGGGTCCTCCACATCCCTGGCCGCTACAATACTTAAAACATGCTCACGTACCTTTTTCTTCATTTCCCTTGACGTGAGACCCACGTAGAATAATTCACAGGGACAGCTCGCCATGTAGACAACACCAACCGTGGTGCATGTGATCGAATGAGTGATCTCATATTCTTTATCGCCCTAGGAATAGTAAATTTGGTGGTTTTCAGCACATTAGGGCATGCTACACAGTTTCCACAGGGTCGACTGCCCCAACTCAGACCTTTGGATCCAAACACTCTTTCAGGTTTTAGGCCAGTATAGTGACTCCAGACCAACAGGTCTATCAAATTTTACTCCTCCTAAACGTGATCAAAGGTCTCCTAGAAAGATAACTGTGAAGAGATGTATCCATTAAAGGAATGTTCCAATATTTCTTAAGGGCCTCCCTAACCCACTGATGACCCTGGGAGAATGTGGTGATAAATCTCACCAGATTTGTCTCCCCTTCAAAGCTCTTCTACTAGAATCCATTTATGCATTCATATAGAATTGGTCAGACGAATGGTGGATGGGTGCGATTTGTATCTGATATGATGCCGGAACTTTGAAATTCATGTTGTCTACGTGGGATTTTAACCGGACTTTTTCCATGATCAAAGGATTTTTAGCACTTTCCCCTCCCCTCCTTTTTTTTAAATTAACACTTGATGAATGAATTGCATTGGTTTTATTATTATCACAGTTATACTATATGCAGTTTGATATGCAGTTTAAAATGTTTTTGTTCTATTCACCTTTATCAATCCACCGTTGCACGGTGTAACAATATGGACAATTTTGGCTATATCCATGCATTATTATTTGTGTAGGTTGTGGGATTTTTATGTATTGTCTTCTTTTTACTTTACACTTGCACTTTAACTGTCACTACCTTCCTCACGGTTGACTTCTCCTCATTTTCTTCTGATTTGAATATAATACATGGTTTTTCCACAACATGGCTAATGTGATGTATTTAATAGTATAACCATGGGAGTTAGCTATTTGTTTACACATTCTCTGGCTTTCCAATCATGTGACATGGTTTAGTCACATGATTGGCTGAGTGATTTGATGTTTATACTTTTTACTTTTACATACCTACCGTACACAGAAATTGTTTATTCTTTGTTGATCCCATCCCGTTATCTATTATATACTCTCTATGGACATGTTGTCCATTATTTTGACCTTCCGATCACATGACATGATATGCTCATATGACATGGAGAGGCAGTCGCAGATGTGACGTCTTCACTGTGCTACGGCGCATGCTCATCACGGTTAGTGACGACTCAGCACTTCTGTTGTTAGGAGGTACCGGTCTGATGTTTCACCGTAGGATCAGGTGCGTAATTTGCAAGGACCAATCATGGACTTTTCCTAATGTGTAAACGTCACTCTTTCAGGTGCAGGTAATTGTTTTTAGGCAGTACTTTGGGTATATATAGGAGGGGTTTATACCTGATCCTTATGTTCCCCTGATAAAGCAATAAGAGCGAAACGTACGCTGGGATTGGCGAGCAGCAGCAGCACTTTGACACTTTATGTAAGCAATTTGGTGGACAGATTTATGATATATGTATTTGCTTTACCCCTAGCTGGGATTTTGTTTACTGTGGTCATGCTTGAAGCACTATGCACTTTATTATTATAACATCGCTACCATAGACCCTGTTATAGTGTTAATTACATCTGCCCATTGCTTGCTATTTATTAAATTGTGCTTTTCTCCTCTTTACTTGGGCTATTCATGGCCCAGTATATAGTGTTCTCCACCTCTTGTATTTTTTATATGGTTTTATGTGAATCATGAATAAAGATTAATTATAATGTTTGTGCTTTTGGCCTTTATTTGGTGTTGCATATAATGAGACCAAGTTTTTATGGCTTTTTGTCCCACCCTTTTGTAGGTACTAATAACCACGAACAGGCCTATGTGGAATACTCATTATCACTAAATGTGACAAGAGGACACGGCTCAAACTTTTGTTCTTTGATTTGATAATTTTGTTTCTTTGTTGAATTACTTTGTACTGTCTCACTGTATCTTTTCGTGTACTCTGTATATTGGAAAACTTGGAGTTTCATGCTTAATTGTATGCTTTGCTTATTGTATAATGTATCCATTTTGAGCATGTACTCTAATAAAACTTATTGATAGTTAAAGAGGATAGTTTTAAAATTACCCACAGCTACAGTGATTATCACTAAGGCCAGAGATTATCTTCAGCAGTTACTTACTATATGGTGCTTCATAATTGCATTAAAATAAACAGAACCTAGCAGAAACCATCCAAGCATGGTAGCTGGAACGAAGCAAGATTTATTTTCGTTAGTATTGCTTTATTTTTTTTCTCAATGACATTTCCTCCTAGTGTTTTAACTCCCAGACAACCCTTTTAAAATGAGAGAGGTGTTTGCATTTGTGATTTGAAGTATGAGAAAGCATGAGAAACTAGCTGTATAGTGGCCAGGAAATGTACTGTAAGCTCAATCCCATTCAAATGAAATTCTCCTTCTACCAGTCGATCGTTGTGTGGTGTCTGGAGTAGATACTCCATATTGATGCTCCTTAAAGCCCTCAAAACCCCCTTTAATCAGTCACTTTTAACCCCTTAAGGACCAGGGGTTTTGGGAATTTTTGCGTTTTTGTTTTGCGCTCCCTGCCTTCCAAAAGCCATAACATTTTTATATTTCCGCTCACATAGCCATATGACGGCTTATTTTTTGCGGGACAAGTTGTACTTTTTAACGCTACCATTTATTTTTGCATGTGATGTAGTGGGAAACGGGAAAAATTCCAAATGGGGTGAAATTGCAAAAAAAGCAATTTCACCACAGTTTTACGGGTTTTTAAATTACAACGTTCGATTTGCGATAAAACTGACTGGTTAATTTTATTCTTCAGGTCAGTACGAATCCGGCAATACCTAATATGTATAGTTTTTCTTACGTTTTGATAGTGAAAAAAAATTAAAAGTGGGAATTTTTTATTTTATTTTTTTGTCGCCATGTTTTGACCCCTATAACTTTTTGTAATTATGCGTATGGAGCAGTGTAGGGGCTCATTTTTTGCGGGGCAATCTGAACTTTTAATTGATACCATTATGGGGTGCGTATGATGTTTTGATCACTTTTTATTCATTTTTTTAGGAAATGAAGCGTCCAAAAATGGCGAATTAGCCATTTGGACGCTTTCTTCCGTTTTTATGTTTACCGTATGGTGAATATTTTTAATATTATTATAGTATGGGCGTTTTCGCACATTGCGACACCCATTATGTGTAATTTTTTTATTTTTTTTTATTTTATTTTCATTTTGGGGAAAGGGGGTGATTTGAATTTTTATATTTTTTTATTTAATTTTTATTTTTAAACTTTTTTTTTTTTTTTACTACTTTCTTATAGTTCCCATAGGGAACTATAAGATGCAATCATCAGATTGCTATTCTCATATATTCCAATGCAATAGCATTGGAATATATGAGAAAATCGCATATTTCCTATGGAGCCTATTACAGTCATAGGCTCCATAGGAATACTGTGTAGTACCCTAGGTTTCATTCACAGAAACCTAGGGTACTACATGCATGCCCGGCTCCCCTTGTGGCCATCATGGGAGCCGGAGCAAAACCGAAAGTGAAACTTTCGGTTTTGCGCTGACAGATGCCGTGGTTAGGATTGACCACGGCATCTGAGGGGTTAAATGTCCGCGATCGGCATCGCTGCCGGTCGCGGACATGAGCTGCGGGTGTCAGCTTGATGAATCAAGCTTTACCCGCAGCTCGGGCGCCTGCTCCGTGCGGGAGCGGGCGCCATCTTTAAGTGCGGACGAAGGGCGTACATGTACGCCTTCGTCCTTAAGAGGTTAAGGGTGTTAGCAAACATCTGCATTGCCAAATGTGCATAAAAGTTTGTATGCACTAGGGATGGTATATAGCAATCAGCCTGCTGGATCAGTCCTGCTGCAAGTGCCCGTGCACTGCCGTGCTGCCGCTCCGTCCCCATTGACTATATTGGGGCGGGGGCGGGGCTAAGGCACAGCACGGTAGTGCACGGCAAAGTTCGCGGGACTGAAAAGTTGGTCATGCAGGACTTTTAGTCCGGCGATCTCCGGCCGTGCACTGCCGTGCTTTGCCCTAGCTGCGCCCCCGCCCCATTATAGCCAATGGGGACGGAGCGGCAGCAGGGCAGTACACGAGCACTTGCGGCAGGACGGATCCGTCCTGCCGCAAGTGTAAAAGTACTCTTAGTCTAAAAAGGCAAACCTTTAATCTGCAAACATTTGATTCAGCAATAAAATTGTGACACGACACTATACTGTTATTAATGTGCTATATAAAATAATGTAAATAAGTGTACAGTATGTAAAGGCAGTGGCCCACCTATTAATGCTGCTGGTATCTCAAAAAAGATGACAGCTTGTTTATATCCTTTAAGAGGGTTTGATTTATTGATATAATATATCCTGAAAATAGGATAACCTACTATACCAGTTTAATTTCACATGGCTAGTTATCACATTATGTGTGTCTTGTGTCCTACAGATGACCTGTACATAATATTTCTGTTGCTGGTTAGATTTTTGCAAGTGAAAGATATAAAATCTATAAAATCACGAACAACAAAAGTACGTTTATTTAGAATACTTACAGGCTTTGGCATACCTAAAGGTTCAGGGAATTTTGAAATAAGCAATAGTTTGTGTATATTTGAATCAGGGTTTTTAATGCCACCTGTATTATGTATCTTAGGCTACTTTCACATCTGCGTTTTTGCTGGATCCTTCATGGATCAGCAAAAACACACTTCCGTCATAATAATAGAACCGGCTGCATCTGTTATGAATGGATCCAGTTATCTCTACAATAGCCATGACTGAGCCGGCACTAAAACCATTGTAATTCAATGGGTGCCGGATCCGTTTTCTTTTGTGTTGGAGAAAACGGTTCCGGCATCATTGACTTACTATATTGTATTAAATGCCGGATCCATGTTACTCCCCATCCCATGCCGGACAGAAAAACACTGCTTGCAGCGTTTTACCGTCCGCAATGGGGACGCAACCAGATGGAACGGAATGCATTCTGGTGCACTCCATTCAGTTCAGTTCAGTTTTTCCCCTTTGACAATGAATGGGGACAAAATTGAAGTGCTTCCTTTTGTTATTAAGTAGTGTTGAGCGAGCATGCTCAGCCGAAAACCAGTCTGGCTCGAGCATTGCTATGCTCGGCACATGGTGGTATTTGGCTGAATACCGATTGTGCACGAGCGCAATTCTCGAGTCTCCTACCCGCACTTGTCTTGGCTGCTATGCAGCCAATAAACGTGGAGGTATGTAATGCTGTAGCCATGTTGGTTACTGGCATTACAGTGATTGGCTGGCTGTAACGCTATATAGCACCCGATGGCGAGTGTTCGGCTCAGTCTTAGTCAGCGAGCTGTGCACAGGAAGGGATAGACAATGTAGGGAGCGATATTGGACTATTTTTATTAGAAAAACTTTTCAGAGATCCAAAAGTCCTTTTAAGGACTATTGTGTGTGACAGCAGCAATATATATATTTGTAGTGCAACCTGCGCTAAATTGCTAAAACTTTACAGACCCAAAAGTCCTTTTAAGGACTATTGTGTGTGGCAGCAGAAATATATTTTTTTAGCCCATTCTGCGCTAAATAGCTTCTAGTGGCTGCTGCGGACAGTTAAATTATCTGCACCACATCTCCTGTGTAAAGTATGCACATCCCAAAAATATCTGTGACATCCAGTGTACTTTTCCCATAGACGGTGTCTGCTGCGGACAGTGAGATTAGCTGTGCCACATCTGTAGTGTAAAGTGTGCGCTGAAAAAATTTATCAGTGATATACAGTGTACTTTTTGAATAGACGGTGTCCTCTTCTGACATTGACATTACCAGTGCAACATCTCCAGTGTTCCGTGTGCGGTTAAAAATGTATCTGTGACATACAGTGTACTTTTTCAATAGACAGTGTCCGCTTCTGACAGTGACATTACCAGTGCGACATCTCCAGTTTTCCGTGTGCGGTTAAAAATGAATCTGTGACATACAGTGTACTTTTTCAATAGACAGTGTCCGCTTCTGACAGTGACATTACGAGTGCCACATCTCCAGTGTACTGTGTGGGCTGAAAATTTTTATCTGTGACATACAGTGTACTTTTTCAATAGACAGTGTCCGCTTCTGACAGTGACATTACCAGTGCCACATCTAAAGTGTAACATGTGCGTTTAAAAAATGTATCTGTGACATACAGTGCACTTTGTCAATAGATGGTGTCCGCTTCTGACATTACCAGTGCCACATCTCCAGTGTACCGTGTGCGCTGAAAATTTTTATCTGTGACATACAGTGTAATTTTTTATAGACTGTGTCCACTTCTGACAGTGACATTACCCGTGCCACATCTAAAGTGTAACGTGTGGCATAGAAATTGTATCTGTGACATACAGTGTACTTTTTCCAAAGTCGCTGCGGTCAGTGACAATACCGATGGTACCTCTCCTGTATAACGTTTCCTCATCCCAAATATCTGTAACATTCCCTGCAATTTTTTATTTGTGTGGGATATCTCTTGCGTGATTTTTCCACATCCCAAATACCTTTTTAAATTTTTGGCGCATACACTTCCAAATCCTAGACTACTGTATGTGTGACATACTTTCAAGCATATATAACATTTAAAATGAAGAAGGCGAGCAGTAAGGGACGGGGAAGTGGCCATGATGCTGATGGTACACGTAAAGGCCATGGCCCTGGGCACGTTGAAACTGTGCCTGCTGCCAGAGCACAAGAAAAAGAAAAACAATCATCCATGATACCTAGCTTCATATCCCAGTTTGCAGGACGGCGCAGGACACCAGTCTTGAAGTCAGACCAGTGCGACCAGGTGGTATGTTGCATTGCAGCAGATAATGCTTCCAGTCAGTTAAGCACCACCCTGTCTTCCACCAAGTAGAGTCTCCGTAGCCAGGATTCTGGTCAACACCATCCTCACCCTGATCCTCCTTCGTCCCACCATGGAGAGTCTGGGCAAACATGTGATCCAACACTCTGACTTTTCATCGCCATTCCTTTATTTGGCCCTCTCGCCAAGCACGCTTGAAGAGGTACAGATCTTGTGCCCTGATTCCCAACCACTTTCTCATCCACAGTCACAAGAAGATGAGGGTGGGAAATGGCAATTACTGTTTAATGAGGTGGATGATGATGAGAAACAGTTGCCAATAAGTCAACAGCTATTTCTGTCTCAAGAGATTGATAAAGTGATTGAGACACAGTTGTCAATCACTGAGGTTGTGGTTAGATTAACAAGTCAGGAGGATGAGCAGAGGGAGGAAGTGGAAGAGGAGGTGGTGGACGATGAAGTCACTGACCAAACCTGGGAAGGTGCAAAGCAGAGCGAGGACAGCAGTACAGAGGGTGAGGGATCTGCAGCACCGCAACAGGCTGGAAGAGGCAGTGGGGTGGCAAAAGGAGAAGGTGGGCCACACTAAACAGGCCCGCAACTGTTCCACGGAGCACCCCTTGTGGATATCTCCTTGCCAAGGGGTAGGTGTTCCGCGAGTATGGCGCTTTCTTGAGGAAAGTGCGGACGTCAAAAGAATAGTAGTTTGCAACCTGTGCCATACCAAAATGAGCCGGGGCTTGAACACTAGCAACCTCACCACCACCAGCATGATCCGCCACATGGGATCCAAGCACCGTAATAAGTGGGGCAAACTCCTGGGTCCACAATCTGTGTCTGCGGGTCACACCACTTCCTCCCCTTCCCCTTCCCCCCGTCAAAATGCCCTTACCCCAGGCCTTTGAAGCGCAAGTGCAAATACCCAGCCAGCCACCCATCCACAGGCCATAGCACTAAATGTGCAGCTTTCCAAATTACTGGCCCTGGAAATTTTGCAATTTAGGCTTGTGGACACTGAGGCCTTCTGCAGCCTGATGTCGGCAGCCATCCTACGTTACGCAATCTCGAGCCGCCACTATTTTTCAAGGTGTGCCGTGCCCACCTTACACCAACACATGTCCCGTAACTAGGGTTGAGCGGACACCTGGAAGTTCAGGTTCGCCGAGTTTGGCTGAACTTCTCCGCAAAGTTCGGGTGCGGGACCCGAACTTGACCCCGAACCCCATTGAAGTAAATGGGGACCCAAACATTGGAGCAGTAAAATGGCTCTAAAATAGTCATGAAAAGGGCTAGAGGGCAGAGAGAGAATGACAAATGCCCTGCAAACAAATGTGGATAGAGAAATCATTACTGCGTGTCAATGGTTGGACACTATGGAGCAGGACCTTCGCAACATCACCTGAAGTGCTAGATGCTGTTGGTGCTATAAGTATTATTTGCTAATTGCATATATGTGGTCTGCCGTCCCTGCTTAGTTATCTTTTCAATACTTTGGGACATGTATGTACAGGGCTTTGTCTCTGCCGCTGAGTGTGGCGCGTAATACAAGTCAGCAAAACCAATTTAGAGTCAGTTTGGGTTACATTGCAGCTTAGTAATCATAAGGTAACTCGTGTAGGTGTCATATATAGACCACCTAGCCAAGTCAAAGAATTAGATGATCTACTAGTTGAGGAAATAGCTAAAATGACATTGAAAGGGGAAGTTGTCATTATGGGAGACTTTAATCTTCCTGATATAAACTGGAAAACCAAAATAGCTAGTTTTGCCAGGAGTACAGACATTCTAAATTCCCTACTGGGATTATCTCTACAGCAAGTAGTTGAGGAGCCAACCGGAAAGAGGCCATTTTAGATTTGGTATTCACAAGCGGCAATTTGGTATCTGATATTACTGTAGGGGAAAGCTTAGGATCTAGCGATCACCAGTCAGTGTGGTTTACTATAAGTACAGTGACTGTGTCACTCCACACAAAAACAAAAGTTTTAGATTTTCGGAAAACAGACTTTTCTAAAATGAGATCAGTGGTATACGAGTGCCTATCAGACTGGAACAATTTCAATGGAGTCCAAGAGAAATGGGACTACTTAAAAAGTGTCACTATTGAAGGCAACAGAAAAGTGCAATAGGCTTGTCAGTAAAAGCAAAAAAAGGAAGAGACCACTGTGGTACTCAGCAGAACTGGCCAAAATCATTAAAAACAAAAAGATGGCATTTAGTAAGTATAAAAACACCCAAAACTAGGATGACAGAAAAATCTATAAGATTAGGCAGAGAGAGGCCAAGCAAGTTATAAGAGCTTCTAAAGCTCAGACAGAAGAGAAATTAGCTCAGTCAGTGAAAAAAGGTGATAAGACATTCTTCAGGTACATAAATGAAAAAAGGAAATTAAAACAAGGAATTACCAAATTAAAAACAAAAGAAGGAAGGTAAATGGAAGAGGATAAAGAACTAGCTGACTGCCTCAATGAATACTTCTGTTCAGTTTTTACAAAGGAAAATTAAGGAGAAGGCCCTCAGTTAGGGAGGAAGACTAATAAATCCTTTGATGCATGTGTCTTTACAGAGGAAGAGGTTCTAAGTCAGCTGTCTAAAATGAATACAAATAAATCACAGGGGCCTGATGGGATACACCCAAAGCTATTAAAAGAGCTTAGAGGTGTACTAGCAAAACCATTAACAGATTTATTTAACCAATCACTGGTAACAGGTGTCATCCCAGAAGATTGGAAATTAGCAAACGTTGTGCCAATTCACAAGTAAGGTAGTAGGGAGGAAGCAACTATAGGCCAGTAAGCCTGATATCAATAGTGGGGAAATTAATGGAAACCATACTCACGGAGAGGATTGTGGAACATCTAAAAACCCATGGGTTGATCATGTCAAATTAATCTTATTGACTTTTTTGATTGCATGACTAAAATAATAGATGGCGGAGGTGCAGTAGACATCGCTTATCTGGACTTTAGTAAGGCTTTTGATACTGTCCCACATAGAAGGCTTATCAATAAACTGCAGTCTTTGGAGCTTGGGCTCACATATTGTTGAATGGATTAGGCAGTAGCTGAAGGACAAAAAAAAAAAGGGTAGTAGACAATGGAGTATATTCAGACCATGGTATTGTTACCAGTGGGGTACCCAGGGATCTGTTCTGGGACCCATATTGTTTAATATCTTTATCAGCGAAATTGCAGAAGGCCTCAATGGTAAGGTGTGTCTTTTTGCTGATGACACAAAGATTTGTAACAGGGTTGATGTTCCTGGAGGGATACACCAAATGGAAAAGGATTTAGGAAAACTAGAGGAATGGTCAAAAATCTGGCAACTAAAATTTAATGTCGATAAGTGCAAGATAATGCACCTGGGGCGTAAACCCCAAGAGCAGAATATAAAATCAGTGATACAGTACTAACCTCAGTATCTGAGGAAAGGGATTTAGGGGTCATTATATCAGACGACCTAAAGGTGGGCAGGCAATGTCATAGAGCAGCAGGTAATCCCAGCAGAATGCTTGGGTGTATAGGGAGAGGCATTAACAGTAGAAAGAGGGAGGTGCTCGTGCCGCTCTACAGAGCACTAGTAAGACCTCTTTTGGAGTATTGTGTGCAGTACTGAAGACCATATCTGCAGAAGGATATTAAAACTTTGGAGAGAGTTCAGAGAAGAGCTACTAAACTAGTACATGGATTGCAGGACAAAACTTACCAGGAAAGGTTAAAGGACCTTAACATGTATAGCTTGAAAGTAAGAAGAGACAGAGGGATATGATAGAAACTTTTAAATACATAAAGAGAATCCACACGGTAAAAGAGGAGAGAATATTTAAAAGAAGAAAAACTGCTACAAGAGGACATCGTTTTTAATTAGAGGGGCAAAGGTTTAAAAGTAATATCAAGGAGTTTACGCATACATGGGATAGGCATAAGGCCATCCTTCACATAAGATAGGGCCAGGGGCTATTCATAGTATTCAGTATATTGGGCAGACTAGATGGGCCAAATGGTTCTTATCTGCTGACACATTCCATGTTTCTATGTATTCTCTCTGTTTATAGGGCCCTGTTCACTGTCATCTTGGGTGGACTTACTATCTGCTAAGATGCCGGGACTATTGGCACAGAGCTTCACTACACAGTTGTCTTTGAATTTCAGACGCTTAGCGTCTAATTGTTTTCCTCTAAATTCAGGATTTTTTTACTCCCTAGTTTCCCGTTAGTGTGCGGGATGGTTATATTTGTTCTTCCTTGGTTGGGAAGGGTGGGATGGGATTACTGGAATGATGAGCCTATAATTATCACAGATTGTGCGGCATGGAGACAGTGGCAGACCCTGTAACTTCTGGTTCAAATGTATTAATGGGTACCCTTAAAATACTGGCTTGGAACGTGAGAGGCTTAGGCCAAGCTGCCACGCGTAATGCCGTATTTAATGCCTTGCAAACACATCAACCGGCTATACTGTGTTTGTCTGAAACGCACCTTGCCTCTGGTAATACGAAAAGTCTCTGCAAACCGTGGGTGGCCCATCACTTTCACTCCACTTATTCTATGCAGTCTAGAGGGGTGAGCGTGCTGGTACATAGGAGTATTCCCTTCCAGCGTGGAGAGCTGTCTGTGGATGGTGAGGGTCGGTTTGTGTGCCTCGAATGCATTATATTCCATCTACATATGTTGTTAATTGCAATATACATACCTCCTCCATACTCCTGTGAAATTCTTAAATCTGTACTAACATTTATTTCCATATTCCCAGGGACGCCGGCCATCCTAGTGGGTGACTTTAATATGTATTTGGACAAAGCCTTAGACATGTTCCAGTTGGTGGGAACGGGTGTAGATTCCTCCCTACATCTCTAGCTAGATTGCTGCAAGACGTTGATCTCTGTGACTTATGGAGAGTTAGGAACCCTGGGGTGAGACAATACTCTTGTTATTCTTCTTCTCATTGCTCCCTATCAAGAATTGACCTTGTCCTGGGATCTCCAATGCTACTGTGAAGGATACGTGGACTCACTTACCTGCCCCGTAGAATTTCAGATCACTCCCTGTACTGGTGACATTGGATCTAGGTGGAGTTGGAAGAGGGCCTGACCGAGTATGGAAGCTTAACCCCTTTTGGCTGCAGCTGGTGGATTCGGGCGATACTGTCTCCTCCACCTTGACAGAGTTTTTAACATCAATACTGGCTCTGCTAGCCCCACCATAGTCTGGGAGACCATGAAGGCATACATTAGGGGTATATATATTAAACTGATTAGTGCACATAAAACTAATAGTAGGTCATTCCATGTCGAGCTTTCTAATAGTGTCCAAACTGCAGAGGCCGTGTATGTGGCTAATCCGACGGAGGCTAGTGCTGCAAGATGGATTGAGGCACAAGACTTACTGAAGGATCATCAGCTCCATAGAGCTGGGGAGAAACTATTTTTCACACAACAGAAATACTATATGGAAGGAGAACGGGTTGGTCACCTTTTGGCCACTGTCATTATGGCGCAGGGTGGCCCCTCATGCATTCCTGCTATTGTGGATGCTCAGGGATCTATGGTAGGGGTGATGACAAGGTACTGGAGGTGTTTCATGCTCACTATGCAGAGGTCAATAAGTCTAGACTTCAAGTTACGGTGAAGGAGAGGAAAGCTACTTACAGACCAGTCATATGCCCTCTCTGTCGGATGAACATAGAGAAAGTGGAGGAGCTGGAGCTGACTGTGCGTTCCCTTCCCAATAATAAGGCACCGGGAGGTGACGGGCTGCCAGGGTCCTCCTCCCGCATCTCCTAGTTGTATTTCAAGATTCCTACTGAATCTGGTCTGTTACCGAGTTCCATGAGAGAAGCTGTGGTTGTAGTACTCCCGAAGCCTGGTAAAGACCATTGGCCAATATTTTAGATAATGCGTACCATATGGGTCAAATCCAAGGCAGTACTGAATCTAGCAGGCTTGCTCGACCTGTCCCCGATCTGGAACAACACTGCCTTGGCAGAGCTGTCCCGACTGTCCGATTTCCAAGGTTGGGAATGGAGAGGGCTGTGGAACGTGGGACAACTGTACGCTCAAGGCGCTCTAAAACAATATGAACAACTTTGTGCAGAGTTTGGGCTCGACTCCAGACAATTTTATAAATATCTACAGATTAGACATGCTATTAATGCGCAGACTAAACTCGGGTCAATAGCATTCGCCTCTCATCCAGTGCTATCTACGCTGGTAAAGGCAGGATCCTCTAAAGGGGCGATCTCTGGGATTTATGGAGCAATGCAGGAGGAGTATTTGAAAAAGTACCCTTTGCTAGTTAGGAGTAAGTGGGAAAGGGATGTGGGTGCTATCTCAGATGCTCAATGGGATGAAGTGCTGGTGCTGACCCCGACCCTGTCCCTTAGCGAGGCAGCTAGGTTATCCCAGATTTTCCTCCTGCATAGAGTTTATAGGTCTCCTCTTTTCCTTCAAAAAAATAGAGGTGCGCCCTGACTCCTCCTGCCCAAAATGTAAGATGGATGATGCAGGGCTGTTTTATATGATCTGGAGCTGCAGTACTCTGCATAGATACTGGTCAAAGGTTGTAGCTCTGATCAATAAGATATACTGCGCTAGATTTGTGCTGGATGCTAGTATGTGTATACTTGGGGTGTTTGACTCTGACTCTTTGCAGCCTTCAACAGTAGTGGGCATCAACAGGATTCTGTACCAGGCAAGAAAAAACTTTGCTGCTAAATGGATTCAGCCGTCACCTCCCAGTTTCACCGAGTTTGTGGCCAGGATAAATGTAATTATTAGGTTGGAAAGGGGAACATACTTGAAACGTAACTGCCTGTCGAAATTTGACTCCATATGTGGTCCTTGGATAGTCAGGTCTGGGGTATGTAGTCAATGGTTGTACTTACAATGCAGCGGATGGAATATCATAGGATGGCCTTAGACTGCCCATGGCACTTGGATACCCTTGGTAGCCCTCTCTGTTCCTACTTTCATGCAGGCCGTAAACTGGATCTGCCGTGGTTTTGTGTTTCCTCCTTACTCATGGGGTACCTGCCGTTTATGATAATTACCTAATGGAATTGGTGTCGCGGGTCTGCTACTGTCTCCTTGTATCTGCCGCCGGGATCACTGTAATTATTCTCATGTCGTACACCTCATACTGTATCTATGGATATGCTCTGTTTAATGCTCATCTCAATTACTGCTATGGACGATACTGTTGATGTATCGTTATGTTATGTATACCTTTCTACTTGATATATTTGGCATTGGTGCTGGATGTGTACCGTATGCCTAATTTTGGAAAGCTGAAAAGAAAAAATTTTCAATAAAAATTATCTGATAAAAAAATAATATTTTTGATTATTTAATATAGTTTATGTTATACGTAAAATCGGTAATTAAATATATGCATTAATCCAATCGCGCAAGGGCATTAATCAACTTTCCTATTGGAATGGTTTGGTAGAATTGTCGAATATGTAGAATATAGCGCTAGATTCATAAATTACGAATATATTGCTATATTCTACATATTTGACAATTCTACTAAGCCAAGTCAACCCAATAGGAAAGTTGCTTAACGCCCTTACGCGATTCGATTAATGCGCATATTTAATTACCGATTTTTCGCATAACATAAACTATATTAAATAATGAAGAATATTCTAATTCACTAGATGTTGTAGCCTTCTCAAATTGGCCCACAAGCAAGAAGCAGGCAGGTATTTCTTGAAGTTGCAATATTCGCGATTAAAATTCGTTATTCGAATATTCGCACTCAACAGTAGCTATTAGTAGGCATGGCTGTGATGGCTTCTAAGAGCACACTAGTTAAACGCTTGTTGATTGGCTGCCCTGCAGCCTTTCAACAAGCGCCATTAAATCGCTAAATACTGAACTCAAATCCAAAACTTTATGGAAGTGTTCAGGTTCTGGTCCGAGTACCAAAAACCCTAAAGTTCGGTATGGCAGGGTATAAGGGACCAGACTGTGCTGTGGCTCTTTCCACCCAACCTACAACAAGGCATGGTTATGTCTGATAATGGCCGTAACTTGGTGGTGGCTTTGGAGTTCGGCAAGCTCAGACACACCCCATGCCTAGCCCACGTCTTAAACTTAGTGGTTCAGTGGTTTCTAAAACCTACCCCAATTTGTCTGAGCTACTGGTGAAGGTGCGCTGCGTGTGTTCACATTTCCGCAAGTCATTGACAGCTTCAGGTGGTCTGTCAATGCTGCACCAACACTTCCAATTGCCAGCTCAATGACTGTTGTGCGACATGAGCACGCGCTGGAACTCGACATTCAACATTTGGGCCAGGCTTTGTGAGCAGCAGAGGGCAGTAGTGTAATACCAGCTGCAACATGGTCATCGCCCTTCCAGTCAGCTTCCAATATTTACAAGCGAGGAGTGGGCATGGATGTCTGAGGCCCTTACCTACAATCTTTTACAGGGTCAGCTCACCTGCAAGTCCTCGCATATAATGTTTTACAGGGTCAGCTCACCTACAGGCCCGCACCTACAACCTTTTAGAGGGTCAGCTCACCAGCAGGCCCTCACCTGCAATCTTTTACAGGGTCAGCTCACCTGCAAGCCCTCGCATATAATGTTTTACAGGGCCAGCTCACCTGCAGGCCCTCACCTACAAGTCCAGTCTCACTTTCAAGAGTCTGGTAAACAGAATCCTCACCTTGACGGCACACTGCGTGAACGTTGTGCGGGCTGGCACCAGACTTGCCCCCCAATAGATCCTCGTTAAAGTATTTAAAGTTTACTCATTCCAGTTACAGGGCCTAGAAAGAGTCCTGTATTGTTATTTTTCTTTACTACCTCCCCAAGTCGGGAGTGGGTAATTTGCGCACCTGCTGCCTTCCTTGGATGTGGTAGCCATTTCTCAGGCTCCCTCCCCGGAATTTAACCCTGATTCCCCATTACTCGTGTTTAACATGTTAGGCGCAGAAAATAACATCAAAAGATGATAGGGCAGACATCCGAATGGTTCGTCGCCGTGACAGGGACATGTGATCGGCCCGAGGTTATCAAGAGTCACCAAAGCGGCAGTAGGTCCTCGACAATAATGTTTTAGATTGTCAGATCACCAGCAGGCACTCGCCCATAATTTTTCAATTGTCAGCTAAGCAGCAGGCACTCACCCATAATTTTTTCCATGGTCAGATCAGCAGCAGACCCTCACCACTAATATTTTAGATGGTCAGATCAGCAGCAGGCCCTCGCCCATAATTTTTTCGATGATCAGCTCAGCAGCAGGCCCTCAACCATAATTTTTCGATGGTCAGCTCAGCAGCAGGCCCTCAACCATAATGTTTTAGAGTGTCAGCTCAGCAGCAGGCCCTCAACCATAGTTTTTTTGATGGTCAGCTAAGCAGTAGGCACTCTCCCATAATTTTTTAAATTTTCATCTCAGCAGGCCCTTGCTCCAAATGTTTTTGAGGGTCACCAGCAGGCCATCAATCATAATTTTTTATGGGTGTGTATGATGCCCTCCTTTATGTGTAACAAAGGGTGTATTGGAGTTCTGGTTTCTTGCAATTTTTGACAGCCCTTTCACTTAGTGCATAGGCTTTATGAGTGTAGGATTCCCACTACATAAACAATTGTACCACAATGTGAATGAAGCCCTCCTTTATGTGATTTACATGTTGTATCGGAGTGCTTCTTGCTTGTAATTTGTGGCAGCACTCGCACGTTATATGCAAGTAAAGATGCAGGTTTCCTAACAATTTTTCCTCTAAAATTGATTTTATCTTTGGTTTTGTGCTTATTGTTGTCAGTCTGTAAAAGTGGCATACTACAACATCGTTCCCAGCAACGACCTGGGAGTCCAAGATGCATCCAGACATCCCGCCCATGCTGTTCATGAACCATTTCAGGGGTGTTGCCATTAATTTATGACCTTTTCCTATGAACCAGGCACCCTCCCCTCTTCAGAGCAGGGGGTGCCTGGTTTAATGCTCGGGTTCTCCCATTGACCTCTATTATACTCGGGTGCTCTGTAGAGCACCCGAGCATCCCAATGTGCTTGGCCCGAGCACTTGGGTGCTCGATCAACAGTAGTATTGAGATCATATGACTAGGGTTGAGCGAACAGTTCGAGCATAGTTCGGGTTCATACTGAATTTTCGGGTGTTCGGGACACGGACCCGTACCCGAACATTTTCAAAAAAGTTCAGGTTCGGGTCCGTTGTTTGGCGATTTCTTGCCGCTTTCTGAAGGGCTGCACAGCAGCCAATCAGCTAGCGTTTTATTTCTTGCCCTAAGAAGCCATCACAGCCATGCCTATTAATGGCATGGCTGTGATTGGCCAAGTGCAGCATGTGACCCAGCCTCTATTTAAGCTGGAGTCACATAGGGAGAGGACGCAGCTTCTATGAGGGCGAGAATAGGCAGAGAAAAGTCAGCAAAAACACCTAATGAAGTGATTGATCTACAGCTGTGAATCATTCAACTTCTGCTAGTTAATTACTCACTGGTTTTTAGACTGGACAGAGCGTTTTTCAGTCAATTTGATCGGCGGCCATTTTATGTCTTGTGGTGCACCAGCACAAGCTGCCAGCAAGTCCATCAATCCATCAATACTAGTGTTTTTTTTGCTATATCCTACATCAGGGGCTTGGCTGTGTTTATTGTCACCCTTAGAAACTCAGGATAGAAATTTCTATATTTTATTAAGGGGTTAAATTCAATTGCCAAAATAGAAATCCCCTAAATCTGGTGTTCCAGCTGTGGCTAGCCAAGTGTAATACTGTCTGCTGTCTGGCAAAGGATAGATTTTTTTCTGTGGTGAAATTCAATTTCCAAAATAGCAATCCCCTAAATCTGTCCCAGCAGCAGCTGGCAAAGTTTAATAGCGTCCGGCAAAGGATATATTTTGTTCTGGGGTGAAATTCAATAGCCAAAAAGCACATACAGTTTGTGTCCCAGCAGTGGCTGGCCAAGTTTAATAGTGTCCGTCATAGAATACATATTTTGTTCTGGGGTGAAATTCAGTTGCCAAAATAGCAATACCGTAAATCTGGTGTACCAGCAGTGGCTGGCCAAGTTTAATAGTGTCCGGCAAAGAATATATTTTGTTCTGGGGTGAAATTCAATAGCCAAAATAGCAATACCGTAAATCTGGTGTCCCAGCAGTGGCTGGGCCAAGTTTATTAGTGTCCGGCAAAGGATATTTTATTTTCTGCGGTGAAATTCAGTTGCGAAAATAGAAATACTGGAAATCTGGTGTTCCAGCTGTTGCAGGCTTAGTTTAAATCTGTCCGTAAAGGGAATATTTTTTCTGGGGTGAAATTTAATTGCCAAAATAGCAATACCCTGAATCTGGTGTTCCAGCTGTTGCAGGCCTAGTTTAAATCTGTCCATAAAAGGGTATATATTTTTTCTGGGGTGAAATTTAATTGCCAAAATAGCAATTCCTGAATCTGGCTGTTCCAGCTGTTGCAGGCCTAGTTTAAATCTGTCTGTAAAAGGGTATATTTTTTCTGGGGTGAAATTTAATAGCTAAAATAGCAATACCCTGAATCTGGTGTTCCAGCTGTGGTTAGCCAAGTGTAATACTGTCTGCTGTCTGGAAAAGAATAGATTTTTTCTGTGGTGAAATTCAATTGTCAAAATAGCAATCCCCTAAATCTAGTGTCCCATCAGTGGCTGGCAAAGTTTAATAGTGTCCGGCAAAGGATATATTTTGTTCTGGGGTGAAATTCAATAGCCAAAATAGCAAATTCCAGCCCTAAATCAATATCAAGATACAAGGGATATTCAGTAAATGGCAGAATTCCAGCAAAAATATTAAATCCCTTTAAAAATTAACTTTTATTCTTACTTATTAAAACCAAGGGCCATGAAAACCCCATAGATATCCAGACGTGAAACAAACTATTATCAATGTGATAAACTAAAAACGGTCACAGCGGGGACTGTCCAGATAGAGGACCATTACAGTCACTACATGGTAAGGCAATCAGGTATCATCGGGAACTAACCCTGGTATACCCCTATGCTAGTCCTCAGCCCGGGGACGTTCCCTAAGGGTGGATACTCCTCGTTCTCGTACCTAAGCTGAGAGACCCTAGACAGTCCCTGATGGCGTCAGTCGTCTGCCAACACTATAAACAAATGCTAGGTATAACACTACCCAAGGAAGGAGTACAAATCAGTACACCTCTATAAACACACCTCGACGCGTTTCCCCCTAAGGGTAAATAGGGTTCATCAGGAGGTACTGTACATAAACATTCCCGTAGATAAATCAAATGGTATAGCAGATAATGACAGATAACGTAAGATAGTCTGATGTTAACAATGGTACAATCAGACTATAAAATTCAGATTGCAAATAATCAGCAGCCCCTGTAGGGATACATTATCAATTTGATAGGAACAGATAAATGCAGATGTTAAGGACCGCTCACAGGAGGAGACAAGGTACAGGACCAAGTGGTTCAGGATAATTTTCATTGAGGCTTGCAATGTCGGGTAAGACACTCGTCAGGGTTGATATGGTTGATATCCCTGGCAATGTAAATAGACCGGGTGTTTGATAGCTGGGGTTCCTGTTGGTCGCTCCTCCTGTACCTATAACCAAAATAGCAATAACGTAAAGCTGGTGTCCCAGTAGTGGCTGGCCAAGTTTAATAGTGTCCAGCAAAGGATAGATAATTTTCTGAGGTGAAATTCAATTGCCAAAAGAACAATACCAGTAAATCTGGTGTCACAGCAGTGGCTGGCCAAGTTTAATAGCGTCAAAGAATTTATTATTTTCTACGGTGAAATTCAGTTGCAAAAATAGAAATACATTAAATCTGTAGTTCCAGCTGTTGCAGGCTTAGTTTAAATCTGTCCGTAAAAGGGTATATTTTTTTCTGGGGTGAAATTTAATTGCCAAAATAGCAATACCCTGAATCTCGTATTCCAGCTGTTGCAGGCCTAGTTTAAATCTGTCCGTAAAGGGTATATTTTTTCTGGGGTGAAATTTAATTGCCAAAATAGCAATACCCTGAATCTGGTGTTCCAGTTGTGACTGGACAAGTTTAATAGTGTCCGTCAAAGGATAGATTTTGTTCTGGGGTGAAATTTAATTGCCAAAATAGCAATACCCTGAATCTGGTGTTCCAGCTGTGACTGGACAATTTCACTAGTGTCTGTCAAAGGATATATTATTTTCTGGGGTGAAAGTCAGTAGCAAAAATAGAAATACAGTAAATCTGGTGTTCCAGCTGTGGCTGGACAAGTTTAATAGTTTCCGTCAAGGATATATTTTGTTCTGGGGTGAAATTCAATTGCCCAAATAGCAATACTATAAATCAGTGGTTTCAGCTGTGGCTGGCCAAGTTTAAAAGTGTCCGGCAACGGATATATTTTTTCTGGAGTGAAATTCAATTGCCAAAATAGCTATACCATACAGTAAATCAGTTGTTTCAGCTGTGTGTCACGACTGCTATCCCAGCAGCGGTCGTGTCGCACCAGACGGAGGGGAAGGGGGACCCTTATCTACGGATGGTAAATAGAACGGCCACCCCTGACAAACCCTAAGCTGGCACCTGTCTGCCCTGATACCCTAGACGGGGTGTGAACCCGTGCGGCGAGCAGGATGCCTAAACCCTGAGTCACCCTCAGAAGACTAGACTGGGGAAAGGCAGATGGGAGCACTAGTCACCATCACTCATGTCTAGGAGAACAATAGGGGAAGACAGCAACAAACAAACAATCTCCAGCAGAGATAGACTTATCCAGTCACGAGCAGAGAAGATGATCCCAATAACGACAGTCCACTCCAGACAAGAGCTCCACAGCAATACCGTCAAACGATCTCCTTCAAAGGTCAGAATAGCACTGGAAGTAAGGACTATATCTGGCAATGACTGCAAGTGAAACTGAAACTAATATAGTAGCTGGGAGTGGCAGACAGCACTCACCTCAGAAGAATGCCTACAAACTCCCAGTCAGGACAAAAAGGTTCACAAGGCAAAACCCGGATGACATACCCTGAACCACGGAGCAAACTCACAAGCTATCGAGAGTAGCAAGTCGCTGCGACCTTCTCCTCCCAGACCCATCTGGATCAGTCACAGTCGTGACAGTACCCCCTTTCTACGAGGGGCCACCGGACCCTCAAGACCATGCCTCTCCGGGTGGGACCTATGAAAAGCCCGAATGAGTCTGTCTGCCTTTATCTCTGATGCTGGCACCCACATTCTCTCTTCGGAACCATAACCTTTCCAGTGCACCAGGTACTGAAGAGAGCGGCGAACATATCGTGAATCAACAATCTTTTCTACCTGAAACTCAAGACTGCCATCAACAACCACCGGTGGAGGCGGTAGTGGCAATGGTTCAGGAGGTTCTACATATCTCTTAAGCAGAGATCTGTGGAAGACATTATGGATCCTTAGAGTCTGAGGTAGCTCCAGACGAAAAGCCACCGGGTTAATGATCTTAATTACCCTATAAGGACCAATAAATCTCGGACCTAATTTCCATGAGGGAACCTTCAACTTGATATTTCTGGTAGACAACCACACCAAGTCATTCACCCCAAGGTCCGGACCTTCAGAGCGCTTCTTATCAGCCACACGTTTGTATCTACCACCAATTCTCTTCAAACTTTCTTGCACACTCTGCCACACTGATGAAAGTGAAGACGCAAATCGTTCCTTCTCGGGAATCCCAGACGGCCCCCTCACTAAACGTACAAAACTGAGGATGGAAACCATACGCACCAGAAAATGGTGACTTATCGGTGGATTCTTGACGACGATTATTAATGGCAAACTCGGCTAACGGTAAATAAGATGACCATTCCTCCTGATTTTCGGAAACAAAGCATCTCAAATATGTCTCTAGGTTTTGATTGGTACGTTCAGTCTGACCGTTGGACTGTGGATGGAAAGAGGAAGAAAACGACAGATGAACCCCTAAACGAGAACAAAAAGCTTTCCAAAATTTAGAAACAAACTGGGTACCACGATCCGAAACAATATCGGAAGGGACCCCGTGAAGCTTCACGATGTGGTCAATAAAAACCTGAGCCAGTGTGTTAGCATTAGGCAATGCGGTCAGAGCAATAAAGTGCACCATTTTACTGAATCTGTCAACAACAACAAGAATAACAGTCTTCCCCGCTGATACTGGTAGATCAGTAATGAAATCCATTGATAGGTGCGTCCAAGGCCTGTTGGGGATGGCCAGAGGTAAAAGACGCCCTGCCGGACGAGTATGATCCACCTTAGAACGAGCACAGGTAGGACATGCAGACACAAAATTCAACACCTCCTGGCGCCACTTAGGCCACCAGAACCGACGAGACACTAATTCAGAGGTTGCCTTACTACCTGGGTGTCCTGCCAGTGCGGAGTTATGGTGTTCTTTTAGTATCTCCAGGCGTAAATTTTCTGGCACAAACAGTTTACCCGAGGGGCAGGAGGCCGGTGCGTCCCCCTGAGCTTCCAACACCCTCCACTCTAAACCTGAGTGTAATGCAGAGACCACCACCCCCCTTTGCAAAATAGGCTCTGGAACATCATCATCACTCCCTCCAGGAAAACTTTGAGACAATGCATCCGCCTTAGCATTTTTTGCCCCCGGGCGATAGGTTATTACAAAATTAAACCTAGTAAAAAATAACGACCACCGAGCCTGTCTAGGGGTGAGACGTTTAGCAGACTCCAGATATACTAAGTTTTTGTGATCAGTAATCACTGTGACGGGATGAACCGCCCCCTCCAAAAAATGACGCCACTCCTCTAAGGCCAACTTAATAGCCAAAAGTTCCCTGTTGCCAATGTCATAGTTCCTTTCTGCAGTAGACAATTTCTTCGAAAAGAAAGCACACGGACGCCATTCACCAGGGACGGGCCCTGAGATAGTACCGCTCCCACCCCCACCTCTGATGCGTCAACCTCTACAATAAAAGGAAGCGAGACATCTGGCTGTACGAGAATAGGAGCTGAGGTGAATCTCTCCTTCAGAGATGTAAAGGCAGTTTTGGCTGCATGTGACCATTTGGAAAAATCGGATCCCTTTCGGGTCATGTCCGTCAGTGGTTTGACCACCAAGGAATAGTTCTTTATAAACTTTCTATAAAAATTGGCAAACCCCAGGAAGCGTTGCAATGCCTTCAGGTTCTCAGGCAGATCCCAGTCCATAATTGCCCGGACTTTCTCTGGATCCATGCGGAAACCTGAATCTGACAACACATACCCCAGAAATGGCAGTTCTTTTACGGCGAACACAGATTTCTCTAATTTGGCAAACAATTTGTTGGCCCTTAATATCTGCAGCACTTGTCTCACATGGATCTTATGTGTATCCAGATCCGGAGAATAGACCAGGATGTCATCAAGATATATCACAACAAATCTCCCGATAAGGTGACTAAAAATATCGTTGACAAAATGTTGGAACACTGCAGGCGCATTAGTAAGACCAAATGGCATGACCAGATTTTCATAATGCCCTTCCGGAGTATTAAAAGCCGTCTTCCACTCATCCCCCTCTTTGATGTGAACCAGGTTATAGGCTCCTCTGAGATCCATTTTGGAGAACCATTTAGCACCAGCAACCTGATTAAAGAGGTCGGGAATGAGAGGAAGAGGATAGGAGTCTCGGATAGTTATCCGGTTTAATTCCCGGAAATCCAGGCAGGACGCAGGCCGCCATCTTTCTTTTAACGGAAAAGAACCCTGCAGCCACGGGTGAAGAAGAGGGTCTGATGTGTCCCTTAGCCAAACTCTCCGAAATATAATCTTTCATAGCCTTCCTCTCCGGGCCGGAAAGATTGTATAACCGGGTTTTAGGTAGTTTTGCCCCAGGTAACAGATTAATTGGGCAATCATATGAACGATGAGGTGGTAACCCTGACAACCCTTCTCAGAGAACACATCCATAAAATCTGACAGAAAGGAAGGTAGAGATGTTACAGAGAGTGTTGAGCACCTACTACTCAAGCAGTTGTCCTTACAATGTTCACTCCACTCCACAATCTCCCCGGCCTGCCAATCCACCACTGGATTGTGAGTCACCAGCCAGGAAGCCCCAATACCATAGGAGCCGGAAGACCGTCCAGGACATAACAAGAGATATGCTCTTTATGGAGGTTCCCTACCTGCAGATGGATATTATGGATGATCTGAGTTAACTCTCTCTGAGTAAGAGGGGAGGAGTCGATGGCAAAAACAGGAATAGTTCTGCGTACCAGTTCCGGAGTAAAACCCAGAGCCTGAGCAAACCGTGAATCCACCAAGTTGACCCCCGCCCCACTGTCCAAAAGACGGAACAGATCTCAGTCTTATTGCCCGCCACAACGGTAGCGGACAACAAAAACTGAGACATCCGTATGGAGGAAGCGAATACGCCCAGACTGTTATCCTCCGCACAGTCTGGGGACTCTAGTTTTCCGGCGGCTCCTTTGTTTGTGATCTCTTGGGTTCTGAGGGACATACCTTCACAAAATGACCCCTCCCCCACAACGAAAACAAACCTCTGACCTATGGCGGACCTTAGGAGGATTCACCCGTCTAGTGGCGCCCCTATTTGCATTGGTTCGACTGGATCACAACAAACCGATCCCTGCCCTATAGAGGCCTCTGTAGAATTTAATAGTCTCTCCCTGAGTCGTCTGTCGATTCTTATGGACAGAGACATAGCAGCCTCAAGAGACCCAGGGACCTCGTATACCGCCAGCGCGTCTTTTAATTTTTCAGACAACCCCTGGCAGAACTGACTCCTAAGGGCTGAGTCGTTCCATAATGTATCCGTAGCCCACCTACGGAATTGGAACAATATAGTTCAGCTGACCGGTTCTCTTGCCGAAGTCTACGTAGCTTAGATTCAGCCAGTGAGACCCTGTCCGGGTCATCATATACGAGACCCAAGGCTTCAAAAAACTCTTCCACAGATCGTAAGGCCGGAGAGTCTGATGGTAAGGAGAAAGCCCAAGCCTGCGGATCTCCTTGCAGGAGAGAAATTACAATGCCCACCCGTTGTTCCTCACCACAGGAGGAACTAGGGCGTAACCTGAAGAACAATTTACAAGCTTCTCTGAAGGTTACAAATTGGTCTCTCCCTCCTGAGAAACTGTCAGGAAAAGCCACTTTTGGCTCAGGAGTACCTTGGTTTCCCGTAGCAACGGTGGAACCCAAGGATTGCTGCTGCTGCAGCACTGTTGCTTTTAATCCTGCCACTTCAAGGGATAATCCCTGTAATTGTTTAGCCAAAACCGTTACCGGATCCATAGTGGAACAGAAAAATACAAAGCAAAACAGCAGGCAAAAAAAAAGGAAATGTCACTTTTTTTTTTTTTAAAAGGCCAGATATACTGTCACGACCACTATCCCAGCAGCGGTCGTGTCGCACCAGACGGAGGGAAGGGGACCCTTATCTACGGATGGTAAATAGAACGGCCACCCTGACAAACCCTAAGCTGGCACCTGTCTGCCCTGATACCCTAGACGGGGTGTGAACCCGTGCGGCGAGCAGGATGCCTAAACCCTGAGTCACCCTCAGAAGACTAGACTGGGGAAAGGCAGATGGGAGCACTAGTCACCATCACTCATGTCTAGGAGAACAACAGGGGAAGACAGCAACAAACAAACAATCTCCAGCAGAGATAGACTTATCCAGTCACGAGCAGAGAAGATGATCCCAATAACGACAGTCCACGCCAGACAAGAGCTCCACAGCAATACCATCAAACGATCTCCTTCAAAGGTCAGAATAGCACTGGAAGTAAGGACTATATCTGGCAATGACTGCAAGTGAAACTGAAACTAATATAGTAGCTGGGAGTGGCAGACAGCACTCACCTGAGAAGAATGCCTACAAACTCCCAGTCAGGACAAAAAGGTTCACAAGGCAATACCCGGATGACATACCCTGAACCACGGAGCAAACTCACAAGCTATCGCGAGTAGCAAGTCGCTGCGACCTTCTCTTCCCAGACCTATCTGGATCAGTCACAGTCGTGACACTGTGGCTGGCCAAGTTTAATAGTGTCCGTCACAGGATATATTATTTTCTGGGGTGAAAGTTAATTGCCAAAATAGCAATACCCTGAATCTGGTGTTACAGCTGTGACTGGACATTTTCCATAGTGTCGGTCAAAGGATATATTATTTCCTGGGTGAAAGTCAGTAGCAAAAATAGAAATACAGTAAATCTGGTGTTCCAGCTGTGGCTGGACAAGTTTAATAGTGTCCGTCACAGGATATATTATTTTATAGGGTGAAATTTAATTGCCAAAATAGCAATACCCTGAATCTGGTGTTACAGCTGTGACTGGACATTTTCCATAGTGTCCGTCAAAGGATATATTATTTCCTGGGTGACAGTCAGTAGCAAAAATAGAAATACAGTAAATCTGGTGTTCCAGCTGTGGCTGGACAAGTTTAACAGTGTCCGGCAAAGGAAACATTTTGTTCTGAGGTGAAATTCAATTGCCAAAATAGCAATACCATAAATCAGTAGTTTCAGCTGTGGCTTGCCAAGTTTCATAGTGTCGGGCAACGGATATATTTTTTCATGGGTGAAATTCAATTGCCAAAATAGCAATACCATAAATCAGTGGTTTCAGCTGTGGCTGGCCAAGTTTAATAGTGTCCGTCATAGGATATATTATTTTCTGGGGTGAAATTCAATTACCAAAATAGCATTACCCTGAATCTGGTGTTCCAGCAGTGACTGAACAAGTTAATTAGTATCCGTCAAAGGATATATTTTATTCTGGGTGAAATTCAATTGCCAAAATAGCAATACCATAAATCTGGTGTCCTAGCAGTGGCTGGCCAAGTTTAATAGTGTCCGTAAAGGATATATTTTGTTCTGGGGTGAAATTCAATAGCCAAAATAGCAATAACGTAAATCTGGTGTCCCAGTAGTGGCTGGCCAAGTTTAATAGTGTCCAGCAAAGGATAGATAATTTTCTGGGGTGAAATTCAATTGCCAAAAGAACAATACCGTAAATCTGGTTTCCAGCAGTGGCTGGCCAAGTTTAATAGTGTCCGTCAAAGGATATATTTTGTTCTGGGGTGAAATTCAATAGCCAAAATAGCAATAACGTAAATCTGGTGTCCCAGCAGTGGCTGGCCAAGTTTAATAGTGTCCAGCAAAGGATAGATAATTTTCTGGGGTGAAATTCAATTGCCAAAAGAACAATACCGTAAATCTGGTTTCCCAGCAGTGGCTGGCCAAGTTTAATAGTGTCCGTCAAAGGATTTATTATTTTCTGCGGTGAAATTCAGTTGCAAAAATAGAAATACAGTAAATTTGTAGTTCCAGTTGTTGCAGGCTTAGTTTAAATCTGTCCGTAAAAGGGTATATTTCTTTCTGGGGTGAAAATTAATTGCCAAAATAGCAATACCCTGAATCTGGTGTTCCAGTTGTGACTGGACAAGTTTAATAGTATCCGTCAAAGGATGGATTTTGTTCTGGGGTGAAATTTAATTGCCAAAATAGCAATACCCTGAATCTGGTGTTCCAGCTGGGACTGGACAATTTCCTAGTGTCCGTCGAAGGATATATTATTTTCTGGGGTGAAAGTCAGTAGCAAAAATAGAAATACAGTAAATCTGGTGTTCCAGCTGTGGCTGGACAAGTTTAATAGTGTCCGGCAAAGGATATATTTTGTTCTGGGGTGAAATTCAATTGCCAAAATAGCAATACCGTAATTCTGGTGTCCCAGCAGTGGCTGGCCAAGTTTAATAGTGTCCGTCAAAGGATTTATTATTTTCTGCGGTGAAATTCAGTTGCCAAAATAAAAATACATTAAATCTGGTGTTCCAGCTGTGACTGGACAAGTTTAATAGTATCCATCAAAGGATAGATTTTGTTCTGGGGTAAAATTTAATTGCCAAAATAGCAATACCCTAAATCTGGTGTTCCAGCTGTGACTGGACAAGTTTAATAGTATCCGTCAAAGAATATATTTTTTCTGGGGTGAAATTCAATTGCCAAAATATCAATAACCTGAAATTGGTGTTCCAGTTGTGACTGGACAAGTTTAATAGTATCCGTCAAAGGATAGATTTTGTTCTGGGGTGAAATTTAATTGCCAAAATAGCAATACCCTGAATCTGGTGTTCCAGCTGTGACTGGACAATTTACCTAGTGTCTGTCAAAGGTTCTATTATTTTCTGGGGTGAAAGTCAGTAGCAAAAATAGAAATACAGTAAATCAGTGGTTTCAGCTGTGGCTGGCCAAGTTTAATAGTTTCCGTCAAGGATATATTTTGTTCTGGGGTGAAATTCAATTACCCAAATAGCAATACCATAAATCAGTGGTTTCAGCTGTGGCTGGCCAAGTTTAATAGTGTCTGGCAACGGATATATTTTGTTCTGGGGTGAAATTCAATTGGCAAAATAGCAATACCATAATTCTGGTGTCCCAGCAGTGGCTGGCCAAGTTTAATAGTGTCCGTCAAAGGATTTATTATTTTCTGCGGTGAAATTCATTTGCCAAAATAAAAACATTAAATCTGGTGTTCCAGCTGTGACTGGACAAGTTTAATAGTATCCGTCAAAGGATAGATTTTGTTCTGGGGTGAAATTTAATTGCCAAAATAGCAATACCCTGAATCTGGTGTTACAGCTGTGACTGGACATTTTCCATAGTGCCCGTCAAAGGATATATTATTTCCTGGGTGAAAGTCAGTAGCAAAAATAGAAATACAGTAAATCTGGTGTTCCAGCTGTGGCTGGCCAAGTTTAATAGTGTCCGTCACAGGATATATTATTTTATAGGGCGAAATTTAATTGCCAAAATAGCAATACCCTGAATCTGGTGTTACAGCTGTGACTGGACATTTTCCATAGTGTCAGTCAAAGGATATATTATTTCCTGGGTGAAAGTCAGTAGCAAAAATAGAAATACAGTAAATCTGGTGTTCCAGCTGTGGCTGGACAAGTTTAATAGTGTCTGGCAAAGGAAATATTTTGTTCTGGGGTGAAATTAAATTGCCAAAATAGCAATACCATAACTCAGTAGTTTCAGCTGTGGCTGGCCAAGTTTAATAGTGTCCGGCAACGGATATATTTTTTCTGGGGTGAAATTCAATTTCCAAAATAGCAATACCATAAATCAGTGGTTTTAGCTGTGGCTGGCCAAGTTTAATAGTGTCCGTCATAGGATATATTATTTTCTGGGGTGAAATTCAATTACCAAAATAGCATTACCATGAATCTGGTGTTCCAGCAGTGACTGAACAAGTTAATTAGTATCCGTCAAAGGATAGATTTTGTTCTGGGGTGAAATTCAATTGCCAAAATAGCAATACCCTGAATTTGGTGTTCCAGCTGTGACTGGACAATTTCCCTAGTGTCCGTCGAAGGATATATTATTTTCTGGGGTGAAAGTCAGTAGCAAAAATAGAAATACAGTAAATCTGGTGTTCCAGCTGTGGCTGGACAAGTTTAATAGTGTCCGGCAAAGGATATATTTTGTTCTGGGGTGAAATTCAATTGCCAAAATAGCAATACCGTAATTCTGGTGTCCCAGCAGTGGCCGGCCAAGTTTAATAGTGTTCGTCAAAGAATTTATTATTTTCTGCTGTGAAATTCAGTTGCCAAAATAAAAAAACATTAAATCTGGTGTTCCAGCTGTGACTGGACAAGTTTAATAGTATCCGTCAAAGGATAGATTTTGTTCTGGGGTGAAATTTAATTGCGAAAATAGCAATACCCTAAATCTGGTGTTCCAGCTGTGACTTGACAAGTTTAATAGTATCCGTCAAAGGGTATATTTTTTTCTGGGGTGAAATTCAATTGTCAAAATATCAATACCCTGAATCTGGTGTTCCAGTTGTAACTGGACAAGTTTAATAGTATTCGTCAAAGGATAGATTTTGTTCTGGGGTGAAATTTAATTGCCAAAATAGCAATACCCTGAATCTGGTGTTCCAGCTGTGACTGGACAATTTCCCTAGTGTCTGTCAAAGGTTCTATTATTTTCTGGGGTGAAAGTCAGTAGCAAAAATAGAAATACAGTAAATCAGTGGTTTCAGCTGTGGCTGGCCAAGTTTAATAGTTTCCGTCAAGGATATATTTTGTTCTGGGGTGAAATTCAATTGCCCAAATAGCAATACCATAAATCAGTGGTTTCACCTGTGGCTGGCCAAGATTAATAGTGTCCGGCAACGGATATATTTTGTTCTGGGGTGAAATTCAATTGCCAAAATAGCAATACCATAATTCTGGTGTCCCAGCAGTGGCTGGCCAAGTTTAATAGTGTCCGTCAAAGGATTTATTATTTTCTGCGGTGAAATTCATTTGCCAAAATAAAAACATTAAATCTGGTGTTCCAGCTGTGACTGGACAAGTTTAATAGTATCCGTCAAAGGATAGATTTTGTTCTGGGGTGAAATTTAATTGCCAAAATAGCAATACCCTGAATCTGGTGTTACAGCTGTGACTGGACATTTTCCATAGTGTCCGTCAAAGGATATATTATTTCCTGGGTGAAAGTCAGTAGCAAAAATAGAAATACAGTAAATCTGGTGTTCCAGCTGTGGCTGGCCAAGTTTAATAGTGTCCGTCACAGGATATATTATTTTATAGGGCGAAATTTAATTGCCAAAATAGCAATACCCTGAATCTGGTGTTACAGCTGTGACTGGACATTTTCCATAGTGTCAGTCAAAGGATATATTATTTACTGGGTGAAAGTCAGTAGCAAAAATAGAAATACAGTAAATCTGGTGTTCCAGCTGTGGCTGGACAAGTTTAATAGTGTCTGGCAAAGGAAATATTTTGTTCTGGGGTGAAATTCAATTGCCAAAATAGCAATACCATAACTCAGTAGTTTCAGCTGTGGCTGGCCAAGTTTAATAGTGTCCGGCAACGGATATATTTTTCTGGGGTGAAATTCAATTGCCCAAATAGCAATACCATAAATCAGTGGTTTTAGCTGTGGCTGGCCAAGTTTAATAGTGTCCGTCATAGGATATATTATTTTCTGGGGTGAAATTCAATTACCAAAATAGCATTACCATGAATCTGGTGTTCCAGCAGTGACTGAACAAGTTAATTAGTATCCGTCAAAGGATAGATTTTGTTCTGGGGTGAAATTCAATTGCCAAAATAGCAATACCCTGAATTTGGTGTTCCAGCTGTGACTGGACAATTTCCCTAGTGTCCGTCGAAGGATATATTATTTTCTGGGGTGAAAGTCAGTAGCAAAAATAGAAATACAGTAAATCTGGTGTTCCAGCTGTGGCTGGACAAGTTTAATAGTGTCCGGCAAAGGATATATTTTGTTCTGGGGTGAAATTCAATTGCCAAAATAGCAATACCGTAATTCTGGTGTCCCAGCAGTGGCCGGCCAAGTTTAATAGTGTTCGTCAAAGGATTTATTATTTTCTGCTGTGAAATTCAGTTGCCAAAATAAAAACATTAAATCTGGTGTTCCAGCTGTGACTGGACAAGTTTAATAGTATCCGTCAAAGGATAGATTTTGTTCTGGGGTGAAATTTAATTGCGAAAATAGCAATACCCTAAATCTGGTGTTCCAGCTGTGACTTGACAAGTTTAATAGTATCCGTCAAAGGGTATATTTTTTCTGGGGTGAAATTCAATTGTCAAAATATCAATACCCTGAATCTGGTGTTCCAGTTGTAACTGGACAAGTTTAATAGTATTCGTCAAAGGATAGATTTTGTTCTGGGGTGAAATTTAATTGCCAAAATAGCAATACCCTGAATCTGGTGTTCCAGCTGTGACTAGACAATTTCCCTAGTGTCTGTCAAAGGTTCTATTATTTTCTGGGGTGAAAGTCAGTAGCAAAAATAGAAATACAGTAAATCAGTGGTTTCAGCTGTGGCTGGCCAAGTTTAATAGTGTCCGTCACAGGATATATTATTTTCTGGGGTGAAATTTAATTGCCAAAATAGCAATACCCTGAATCTGGTGTTACAGCTGTGACTGGACATTTTCCATAGTGTCCGTCAAAGGATATATTATTTCCTGGGTGAAAGTCAGTAGCAAAAATAGAAATACAGTAAATCTGGTGTTCCAGCTGTGGCTGGCCAAGTTTAATAGTGTCCGTCACAGGATATATTATTTTATAGGGCGAAATTTAATTGCCAAAATAGCAATACCCTGAATCTGGTGTTACAGCTGTGACTGGACATTTTCCATAGTGTCCGTCAAAGGATATATTATTTCCTGGGTGAAAGTCAGTAGCAAAAATAGAAATACAGTAAATCTGGTGTTCCAGCTGTGGCTGGACAAGTTTAATAGTGTCTGGCAAAGGAAATATTTTGTTCTGGGGTGAAATTCAATTGCCAAAATAGCAATACCATAAATCAGTAGTTTCAGCTGTGGCTGGCCAAGTTAAATAGTGTCCGGCAACGGATATATTTTTTCTGGGGTGAAATTCAATTGCCAAAATAGCAATACCATAAATCAGTGGTTTCAGCTGTGGCTGGCCAAGTTTAATAGTGTCCGTCATAGGATATATTATTTTCTGGGGTGAAATTTAATTACCAAAATAGCATTACCATGAATCTGGTGTTCCAGCAGTGACTGAACAAGTTAATTAGTATCCATCAAAGGATAGATTTTGTTCTGGGGTGAAATTCAATTGCCAAAATAGCAATACCCTGAATTTGGTGTTCCAGCTGTGACTGGACAATTTCCTAGTGTCCGTCAAAGGAGGTGAGATACAGTTGCAAAAATAGAAATATAGTAAATCTGGTGTTCTGTCTGTGACTGGACAAGTTTAATAGTATCCCTTGCCAATATAGCAATACCTTGAAACTCATGTTCCAGCTGCTGCAGGCCAATTGTTAATCTGTCCGTAAAAGGGTAAATTACACTCAGCTTGCATCTCCAAGTAAATTTTTTTCTGTAAAAGGGTATATTACAAAAAGTGTTACATCCTGTAAATCTGCACGCACTATTGTGCATCTCACAGTGTATTTCTGTCCGTAAAATGGTATATTACACTCAAGATGTATATAGAAGTTCTGAGAGGGTCATCCTCAATAACTTCACATGCTATCGTGCATCTCCAAGTGTATTTTTGTCCGTTAAAGGGTAT
The DNA here is from genome assembly GCA_033119425.1 of Bufotes viridis. Lineage (NCBI taxonomy): Eukaryota > Metazoa > Chordata > Amphibia > Anura > Bufonidae > Bufotes > Bufotes viridis. The sequence continues at coordinate 206,920,062 of CM065590.1, read as the reverse complement.
ATTACACACAGTGTTAAAATACAATTGCTGAAGGCATAATCCTACATATTTTTTCACACGCTACTGTGTATCTCCAAGTGTAAATCTGTCCATAAAAGGATACCTTTCATCCAGGGCCTAAATACTAGGCCTACAATTGATATTCCCTAAATCAGTGGTTAATGCTGTGACTGGATTAGTGTAATACGGTACATAAATAAATAGGCAGATAGTGTTAGGTGTCTGTAAAAAAGGCCTGAATTTGAAATCAATACATTGGGCCAAATATTTTTTGTCTTATTGTAGTGCTTTGTGAACGGTAACAATGAGGAAAACATCTAGTAAGGGATGCGGACGCGGTCGTGGTGGTGTTAGTGGACCCTCTGGTGCTGGGAGAGGACGTGGCCATTCTGCCACAGCCACACGCCCTAGTGAACCAACTACCTCAGGTTCCAGTACCCGCCAGAATTTACAGCGATATTTGGTGGGGCCCAATGCCGTTCTAAGGATGGTAAGGCCTGAGCAGGTACAGGTGCTAGTCAATTGGGTGGCCGACAGTGGATCCAGCACGTTCACAACATTATCTCCCACCCAGTCTTCTGCAGAAAGCGCACAGGTGGCGCCTGAAAACCAAGCCCATCAGTCTGTCACATCACCCCCATGCATATCAGGGAAACTGTCTGAGCCTCAAGTTATGCAGCAGTCTCTTATGCTGTTTAAAGACTCTGCTGGCAGGGTTTCCAAAGGGAATCCACCTAGCCCTTCCCCAGTGATGGAAGACATAGAATGCACTGATGCACAACCACTGATGTTTCCTTATGATGAGGACATGGGAATACAACCTCATCGGAGTCCGCACATCTCTGATGATTACGAAATACAGGTGCCAACTGCTGCGTCTTTTTGCAGTGTGCAGACTGAACAGGAGGTCAGGGAGGAAGACTGTGTGGAAGACGATGCAGGGGACGATGAGGTCCTAGACCCCACATGGAATGATGGTCGTGCCACTGACTTTCATAGTTCAGAGGAAGAGGCAGTGGTGAGACCGAGCCAACAGTGAAGCAAAATAGGGAGCAAGGGGCAAAAGCAGAACAGCCGCCACCAAGAGAGTTCACCTGCTACTGGCCACCGCCACCTGGGTCCGAGCACCCCAAAGGCAGCTTCAAGGAGTTCCCTGGCTTGGCACCTCTTTAAACAATGTGCTGACGACAAGACCCGAGTCGTTTGCACGCTGTGCCATCAGAGCCTGAAGCGAGGCATTGACGTTCTAAACCTTAGCACAACCTGCATGACCAGGCATCTACATGCAAAGCATGAACTGGAACAGTGGAGTAAACACCTTAAAAGCAAGTAACTCACTCCGGCTCCTCCTGATCCCTCTTCTGTCGCTGCCTCGGCCTCTTCCTCCACCTCGGGAGGAATGTTGGCACCTGCCGCCCACCAAACAGAGGATGTGCCACCAACACCACCACCTGCCTCACCAAGCATCTCCACCATGTCACATGGCAGCGTTGAGCTCTCCATCTCACAAACCTTGGAGAGAAAGCGTAAATTTCCACCTAGCCACCCTCGAGCCCTGGACCTGAATGCCAGCATTTCTAAACTACTTGCCTTTGAAATGCTGTCATTCAGGCTGGTGGACACAGACAGCTTCAAACAGCTGATTGCCATGGCTGTCCCACAGTATGTTGTTCCCAGCCGCCACTACTTCTCCAAGACAGCCGTGCCTTCCCTACACAACCAAGTATCCGATAAAATCAAGTGTGCACTGCGCAACGCCATCTGTGGCAATGTCCACCTAACCACAGATACGTGGACCAGTAAGCACGGCCAGGGACGCTATATCTCCCTAACTGCACACTGGGTAAATGTAGTGGCGGCTGGGCCCCAGGCGGAGAGTTTTTCGGCGCTTGTCCTTCCGCCGCCATGGATCGCAGGGCATCATTCTTTGCCTCCTGTAGCATCCTCCTCCTACTCAGCTTCCTCCTCCTCTGCTTCCAACTGCTCATCCAATCAGCCACAGACCTTCACCACCAACTTCAGCACAGCCCGGGTAAACGTCAGCAGGCCGTTCTGAAACTCATATGTTTGGGGGACAGGCCCCGCACTGCGCAGGAGTTGTGGCGGGGTATCGAACAACAGACCGACCAGTGATTGCTGCCGGTGGGCCTCAAGTGGTGTGCGATAATGGGCAAAATCTCGTCGCTGCTCTGGGTCTTGCCGATTTAACGCACATCCCTTGCCTGGCGCATGTGCTAAATTTGGTGGTGCAGAAGTTCATTTACAACTTCCCCGATATGTCAGAGCTGCTGCATAAAGTGCAGGCCGTCTGTGCGCGCTTCCGGCATTCACATTCTGTATGCCTGTCTGCGCTACAGCATAACTTCGGCCTTCCCGCTCAACGCCTCATATGCGACGTGCCCACCAGGTGGAACTTCACCTTGCACATGCTGGAGAGACTGTGCGAGCAGCAGCAGGCCATAGTGGAGTTTCAGCTGCAGCACGCACGGGTCAGTCGCACTGCAGAACAGCACCACTTCACCACCAATGACTGGGCCTCCATGCGAGACCAGTGTGCCCTGTTGCGCTGTTTCGAGTACGCCACCAACATGGCCAGTGACGATGACGCCGTTATCAGCGTTACAATACCACTTCTATGTCTCCTTGAGAAAACATTAACCTCCAAAACGTAGTCTGCGCCAGTATAAAGCGTGACCGCGCCAAATTAGAAACTCAATAAGCACACGCCAAAAAGTACCAAATATATATAATCTTTATTAAATCCATATTATAAAAATACACATATCAATAATAAATAATCCACCAGCAGAAATCAGGTATACATATCGGCATGAACGGTCACGGACAATACCCAATACAAACTCATCGGTACATAGAGGTAAAAAGAGAGGGGCATATATATCAATGGCAGCAATGGCCTTATTATACAAACTATTAACCTCCCACAATGGTTACATATACCATCCATATAAATAATCCTGTGTATCTTGCGAGGGTAAACGAGTGAGTTCAGGAGAAAAAAAATATATATATATAATCTCCAAAAGTGGAGGCGTAATCGCCACGAACCAATCACTCTTTTATAACCCCCAACATGATCCTTAATGGATCCAACAAATCATAGAATACATTAAGAAAGAATCATAGTGTTACCGATGAGATGCACTGAGTACTGGCACGCGACTCGTCCACAAATCCCCAAAGCGCTTTTCGCCTGTAGCTTTGTCAAAAACGCATTTAAAAACACATTTATAACTGCTTCCCCCTCAACCATATATCCTTGTACTCCGGGGCACTTCTTAAGTAAATCCTCTTTTTTTAATTTTACCATTATATTGCGGTGCAACCAAAAGTTGAATGAACCTCTCCTCCGTCTAGGTGCCACGGGCCTAATTATCTAAAAGTGGCCTTCTACATTGGTGGGTGACATGACGCCTGATTCTCTGCTATGCGACCTCTGTCCTCTGTCTGGGTGCTGGGGCCAAAATAAATGAAAGTGGCCTTCTCTGTTGGTGGGTGACTTAAAGCCTGATTCTCTGCTACGGTACCTCTCTCCAATTGATATTACTTAATTTTTATTTATTTTATTTTATTTTAATTCATTTTCCTATCCACATTTGTTTGCAGGGGATTTACCTACATTTTGCTGCCTTTTAAAGCCCTCTAGCCCTTTCCTGGACTATTTTACAGCCTTTTTAGTGCCCAAAAGTTTGGGTCCCCATTGACTTCAATGGGGTTCGGGATGAAGTTCGGGTCGAGTTCGGATCCCAAACCCGAACATTTTTAGGAAGTTCGGCCGAACTACTCGAACATCCAGGTGTTCGCTCAACTCTACATATGAAGGATCTCAATAGTGGAAAGAAAAATGCTGATGTCAAAGTAGCCTTACAAAGTTAAATACAGTAGTTACATAGAACGGTTGAAAAAAGACATGCCCATCCAATTCAACCAAGGGACGCGTAGGGACTAGGGATGCTAATTAAAGGAAGGCGAGTGGGAAACCTGTATTTGACATATTTCCATAAGCAGTATTTTAGTCTAAGAATTTCTCTATACTGCTTTTCTGCTTTCCCTGACCCAAACCTCTAAAGTACATATCTACCCCTAAACACATTTGTCATTAAGTAGCATGCTACTCTCATGATTGTCAGTCACTTTCTGTATTAAATTTTGCTCTTCCAGATATCTGAAGGAAGCTTCAAATGGGCAGTATGCTCATATTTGTCACAGATGTATTTATCCTTGACCTTCTGCTCCTGTTGTGTATATACATGGAAAAAAATGTGCACCAAAGACAACCTCAAAGATAATCTCCAGCCATTAACCCACTTACGCCATCAGTGAAGAGTAGGCTGCAGCTTCCATTTCTAATCCTGTACTTTGCTTCAGAAGGGATGGGAATTGCTTGTTGTTCTTTCATACTCAAAAGCACCACAAAGATCACAATTACAGGATACTGTATGTCTATTTCTAATGAACTTGCATAATATTCTGATCAATGTCCTGGATTAGTTCCATATTTTATCTAAACCTCAAAGATGTTATTAATCATCTGTACCTTCATGTGGCATAAAAACTGGTAGCCTGATTACAGATCCTCAATCCTCTCTCCTTACCTGAAGACAACAGTAGTAGAGGGTTTTATAAATATGACTATACAATTAAAAGAATGAGTAGGAGAATTGAGTCTACATTTACAAGTGCTCCATTTCTCCATCTCCTCACAAAGTCTCTAAAGCACTGCTCTGTGTAATGTGATTATTAGATTTGCATACACTATTGATTTATGGGAAATAAAAGAAAATAGCACAATTTAATTTATCCATGATTTTCCTGTGTGATTGTTTAGCTTTTCATGTTAGATAAAGATGACTTTACATTGCTACACATATATGTATTTGCATAAACAACAAAATGCTTGAAATGAAATTAATATTTTTAAACCAGCAATATGACATATCTAAGTTTGAAGATGCTATCTGCACCTGACTGGAACAGGGAGTCTAGCTTACTGGGAGAAAGGCATGGCCTAACATGCATGTTTTGCTAAGATTTTGGCATAAATTCTGTTTCAAACTATGCCAACCACTAGTTGGTATAAATTTAGAGAACCTGTAACCGTGCATTAAATTTGTTTGTTCCTTGCAAAAGTTATGGACAACCCTGTTTGTCAGGTTTGCGCTTAAATACTGGACCCCAAAGTGACATCTATTTAAGGACTACCACCTTTCATGTGCCATTTATTCTACATTAGTAAAATGTATAACCCATTTTCAATGTCTGCAGAGTGCTGTTGCACAATTTAACCCCATTTGGATTTTTTCCAGCTTTCCACTACATTGTATGCAATATTAAATTGTGCTATTAGAAAGTTCCACAAAAACAAGCCCGACATACTGGAAAAATAAAAAAAAGTTATAGATCTAGGAAGGCAGGGAGTAAAAAATGGAGGAGCAAAAACAGAAAATCTTAAAAGGCTGAAAAGGTTAAAGGCTATGAATTTCTACAAAGGAATTTTTTTTTAATGTTTGCATTCTACTAATTTTCAGCTAAAAAGCATTTTTGCAATTGATCCTTAAAACAATTTTAAGAAGTTTTTGTCATAAAGAGTTAAGGTTTAAGACTAGCTGTCATTATCTTTCACTTTTTCTTAGAGCCGTCATCTGACCACTATGTATAGCTAGTGATTGACAAACATTGGCCGTGACGGTTCGCGAACGCGACCGCACATTCACAATTAGATGATCGCGCGGGCCCCATTGACTTTAATGGCAGGCGAACCTGAAAAACCTTCAGGTCATATTTGAAGCCACCAAATACTTACTAGGAGTGCACAAATAGTCC